>CM060361.1:7805814-8480859 GCA_030545235.1 Helianthus tuberosus | reverse complement strand
TTATTTTTCTTAAATTGATAATGGACAAATAAATTATTTTTTTTTGTCGAAAATCTGTAGCAAGTGGTGTCAGTTTGCTGCAAGTTTCTCACAAATTTAGAAGTTTTATTTTTTTAAATTATTTATTTTGTTGTGGGTACAATTAATACAAAATGTTAATGTATTTTGTCGGAATTTTGTCGAAAAGCTAATTAATGTTGTGACGAAATTGCTACAACCGGTAGTTGTGTGACAATTTTGTCGGAAAATTGAAGAAAAGTTTTGGGTTTTTTTTGTTTTTCTTTTTTGTGAGAAAACTGTAGAAAAATTGTAATAAAAATTGAGTTGTGGGAAATTTGTGGGAAACTTTTGTAAGAAAATATGTAGTTTTCTAGTAGTGAATCTAATCAGTTTTCGTTTTTGTTTTAATTTCTGTTGGTTAGACCATCAATCAAAGGTGTAGTTGATTTTTCATTGTGGTTCTTTGATGTTATTGTATTTAATTCCTGTTCTAACTACTTTTAGTTGCTTGTTCTTTGTTTTTTTTTTGTTTCTTGTTTCAATTTTGTGTTTCCCAACAATTTTTTTAAAGGTGTGAATTATTCGTGAATGTCGTGAGGTCTAGCATACGTTGTCTTAACTGGGTCTAAAGAACCCTCTGACACAATAGATCCACAATTTAAAACCCAGGCCCTGTATGCCTATTTTCCTTCGGTTATACTACTTTAAATTTTATAGTTATTAATTAACTCTCCAAAAGAAAATTACATCAATCAAAATAGAAATTAAATGACAAAAAGAAATTACATCGAAATATATATATATATATATATATATAGGGTAGGGCTATATAGAAAACCCTATCTATATAAAAAACCCTAGAAAACCCAACCTCCCGACATTTTTTTTTGAAAAAAATAACACATGTAATATACATGTTTTTAAGAGTTTTGGGCCAAAAAAATCAAAAAAGCGCCGAAGGGATATTTAAAAAAAATAAAAATTCAGCAATTTCTGTCATTTGTGCCTAACACATGTTAGGCGACCGGACATTGCTGAAATTTGTTTATTTTTTTTAAAAAAATCCCTTCGGTGCTTTTTTGTTTTTTTTTTTGCCCAAAACACTCTAAAACATGTATGTTACATGTGTTATTTTTTTCAAAAAAAAAATGTCGGGAGGTTGGGTAAAAATGGGTGGAGATTTGGGTTTCCAGAGTTTTCTACCAAAATGAGGGTTTTTTGTCTAGCATTGTCCTATATATATATATATGAAATATAAAGTAAATGAATGAAAATAAAATAAACAGTTAGTTACGAAAATTATAAAAGGTATAGATGAAAAAATATTAATATAAAAACATTATAATTTTAAAAATAAATAAAAAATATACCAAAATCAAAATCTATACTATGTAATAAAAGAAAGCAATGGGAGGACACATCTCATTCATTGAAGTCATCTATTTTCTATAGATAATTAATATCAATTAAAAGATAATTATAAAATTAAATTAAATATAAATTTAAACAATTCGTATAGGAGATAATATAATATTTCAAACCTATAAGTAAGCAACCAATTGTTGCTTACTCTTGTTGTAAATTATGCATGGTGAGTTTTTCAAAAAACTTTTGGCATTTTCCATTTTTAGCTTTCCAACCTATAAATAAGCAACCAATTGTTGCTTACTCTTGTTGTAAATTATGCATGGTGAGTTTTTCAAAAAACTTTTGGCATTTTCCATTTTTAGCTTGAAGGTTTTATGTTTTACATTTTAACCCCTTTGACATTTTTACCTTTAACTCAAAACTTTTCATCTTTTACAATTTAACCTCAACATTTTTTTTTCAACTTCCTAACCCCGTAATTTTCATCTTTCGCAAGTTTTTCGTTTTAAAATTTTGTGAGTTAACACGCCGCAACGTGCATGTGGGGTTCAATGTTTTTTTCGTCTGTGCTTTCCCGTTTGACAGGCACGTCGCAACGCGTCAATTTTTTCTGTTTGATAGATTCGTAGCAACATGCGGGTCGTAAATCGATTTAGTTATTTTTTCCTACGTTTCTACGTTTCGGTCTAATTTCTTCGCATTAACACGCCACAACGAACGTGTGTGGTTCAACGTTTTTACCACCTTTTCTGATGTTGGTGGTCGTTGGCAGTGGTGTGGTATTGGTGCTATTTGGAACGGTTTTACGAAGGTCTTTAATATATTAAGTTTTTTTACTAATAATTTGTTTCAAGTTTACCCTATACTTTCTTTGCTTAAAAAAACAAATTATTTACGTGCATATTTTTATGTACGTGTCGGTATAAATTTGATTTGCTCTACGTTTTGACGTAAACTTTTTTCGAAAATGAGTTAGCTCAAATATAATACATTTTCTTTAAAAAAAATCATTTTACGTGCATATTTTAATGTACGTTTTGGTATAAATTAGAGTTAGTCTACGATTCAACGTAAGTTTTTTTTGGAAACGAGTCAGGTCAAATATAATATGTTTTCGGGCTTATATTATGGATGTTTTGGAATTTTGTTTCGAACCGAGTGGAGTCAAATTGTGGTTTCATCTTTTTCTTTTTTCAAAAGTTCTAATTAATCCCTTTTAATTTTACGTGTCAATTTTTTCTTTTATACCTGTTATGTTTCCAATGTACGATTTGGGTCACATACACGTGTTAGTTTTTTCTTTTATATCCATTACGTTTTCTATGTACGAGTCGGGTCACATATAATACGTTATGATTGTACATTATAAACTCGATTTACTTTACGTTTTGATCCAATCGCAATGCTTATATAAGTTACATAGAGTTCACTTGGATACGTTGGAACGCGTATTTTCATATGGTTAACGTATCGCATAACGTTTGGACTAATTGATTCGATATTTATAATGTACCCGCGCCGCATCGCGCGCGGGTGTTATTCCTAGTTTTAAAATATTTATTAGATTTCAAAATTATTTATCCAAAAATTAACAAAAGATGTACGCTAAATATAAATTAATATAATGTAAATGATTTATTTACTTTATTAAACTAAAGTAGTTAAGTGTAGAACCTATTTAAAAAATGTTTAAAATGGGTAAACAAAAATATTATTTAATGTTTATTGGTTCTATACTTTTATTTTCGTGTTCAACTCTCATCTCAAATACGGTAATCACTATGTTTACCTGACATTTATAAGAATTATCACCGCAATCACCCCATCCATCGTATATCGAGTATATCCGTTAGTTTTTTTTAAAGATATAAATTTTTATTAGATTCATTTAATCTGTGTAATAAACGAGGTTTTTTAAAGATATAATATTTTTATTTTTTATTATACCAAATTACATTTATGCAACTCATGTAATACACAGAGTTTTTAAAAATATAAATTATTTAATATATAAAATTACATTTATTCAACCCATGTAATAAACGAGATTTTTAAAGAGATATATATTTTTTTTATTATTTGGTATATAAAATTACATTTATTCAACCCGTGTAATACACGGGTTTCTAACCTAGTTAACTATATATTAAGCACTAAGGTTGATTCGTGAGTAAACGTTACTAATTCAATTTTGTTACACTTTTAATCCTTATACTTTTCTTCTTTTACAACTTTGTCAAAACACATTTTTTTACTTTTTACCCTGACACTTTTTCACTTTCAATTTTATTTCTTTATACTTTTTACCTTTAATAAATTTGTTGTTTTACGTTTCAGTCTAAACTTTGTGAATTAAAACGCTGCAACGCACGTGTATGGTTTAACGTTTTTACGTTATTTTTTCCTTTGCGGTTTAAGAGCCTCATCGCAATGTGTGGCCGTAAGTCGATTTAGTTATTATTTTCTATGTTTTATGTGTTGGTCTAACTTTTACGAGTTAACACGCTGCAACGTACGTGCATGGTTCAACGTTTTTACATCTACTTTGTGTTCATTTTAACGGTCCCGCCGTGAAGCATAGTCTTAAATATTAGTTATATATACTAACTAAAAACCTATTGAGGTGGGTTTGTTTTGTTTGTTCTCTTTGTTATATCATTGTAATAATTACTTTTGAGCATACTTTGTTCATCATTTATAGTTTTAAAGATATGTTGTGTTATAAAACTTTCAGTATGTTGTTATGACATGCTTATTTTTATCTACGTTTATATATAAATTTTACTCGAAACCAAGTTGCAAATTGTAACGTAAAAGTGATCGAAACACAAACGTACATGTTATCAAAAGGTGCTTACTCATTTCATTATATTAGTAATATAATTTAAAACCTTATAGATTTCAAATATACCCTTATGACATGCTTCTTTTTATATGTGATAACGTCCAATATAGTTTATTTTCTTTCTTTGTTGTTAAAAAGAGGCTGATAGCGTACCAAGAATATTAGCACCACTATCATAATTGTTTTTATGGTCTTGTAAGCATGACTAATCTAGTAATATAATATAACATTTTATAGTTTTGAATACATAGTTGCCTCAAGCATATTTTTTTATCTACAATTCTAAATATAGTCGACATTTTCTTTTTTCGAAACCATTCAAACAACGTCGGTACCATATTCATTTTTTATGGTTGCCTCGATGAGGCAGTATATACGCTATAGTGAGTGCTGATGCGGTAACGTAAGTAGCGAATAGAGCTGATACATGCCACACAACATTGGTATTAGTACTTGTATTTGTTTATTAGCTTTCGATTGATGTAAAACATGTGTTGATATCCCGTCAAGGTTATCTCTTTCGGTTACTATACCGAACATCTATCTCATACCGATACCGTAACAAACCAAACCGCTAATGTAGTGAACCAAACTGATACTGATCGAAAATCTGTTGCAAAACACATAAATCCTACTGGTTTTTTTTTTTTTGTAGAAACCAATTCACAAACTTTCTACTTCTGTTTCTTTACACACCTTACCTAGCTTATAACTTATTAAAAATATAAAATAAATAAGAATATAATATATACAATAGATTGTTTTAATAGTAATATTAAATAAAAATCATATAGTAATTAAATACACACAAATTTATTAGAATTTGCATGTTATGCTAAGTGTAGTATTTAAAAAAGTGGCTTGATCAAATGTTAGGTAGGCGGTGTGTAAAAAAAGTGTGTTGTGAGAAGATGTTGGGAGTGAAAAGTTAGATGGTGATTATGTTGGTCAAAAAGTTTACGGCTCACTCGAAGCTTGTTGGAATGAGTTTCATCAAAGTTCATTTGAGCTAGTATCGAAGTCCTTGAAAATCGTGTTTAGGCAAAAATTAGTTCTTAGTTTAACTTTGGGCAATTACCATAAAAAACAAAGTTTATCTTTTTTCTTATAAAAGTCCCTCTACTTTTTTTATTTGCATATTAAAGTCAATCTACTTAGTAATTTTGAACATTACTGTGAACTTTCTCTATATTAATAAAAAATAATTACAAAGTAGGTACTTTATATTTATGATCAGTTACATATCATGTATTTTAACTTTTACTTTTTTTCTCAATAATTTATGCCCTCGTTATAAAAATACAAATAAACAAAAAAAAAATGATAGAATAAATTATATTAAAAATAAATACTTTTAAAAAAGATCGTAAAAATAACTACTTTTGAAAAAGGTCTAAAAACTCGCTCGAAGTGGCTCAAACTAGTTTTGTTTGTAACCAGCCGAGCCCGAGAAAAGGTGCTTTGCTCGTTAGAATGGCCAGTGGCTTTCTTTGTTTCATTCTTATAAGGACCAAACTTATAATGATTTTTTTTAGGAAAAACTTTATAATTATGTTCAAAATTATTAAGTTGAGGGACTTTAATATTAGAAAAGAAAGTGGAGGGATTATTTATAGAAAAAACAGAAAAATATACTAGTTTTTTTTTATGATATTTATCATTTTACCTTTTCCCCTTACACATATACAAACATAAATCGTCAAATGCAAAACCACTTTTGGTTAGGTAGTACAAGTCAACTTTTTTTTATTTTATTTTTTACTAGTATTAAGCCTCTGCATTGCAGTGGTTGTCATAAAACTGTGCTAAGTAGTAACAATACTATACCATTGTCAACGACCACCAACATCGGAAAAGCTCCTAAAAACAAAATAAATAAAAAAGGGAAAAAAAAAACGCCGAGCGAAAAACAGACGTAAAATCTTTGAATCACGCACGCTCGTTGCTGAGAAATTAAACCGAAACATAAAACATAGAAAAAATAACTAAGTCCATCCAGGACCCGCGTGTTGGACGAACATGTCAAACGCAGAAAAATAGATGTGACGCGACGGGCCAGTCAAACGGGAAAAAAATATACGAAAAAAATGTTGAACCCCACACGCACGTTGCGGTGCTTTAATTCACAAAATTTAGAATGAAACGAAAAACTTGGGAAAGATGAAAAGTATGATGGACCAAAATAGAAAATAAAAAAGAGTTGGGATTAAATTGCAAAAGATGAAAAACTTTGGGTTAAAAGTAAAAAAACAAAGGGTCTAAATTGTAAAATTGAAGTTATTTATTAATTTTAGATAAAGATAAGGATAAAAATAAGTGATATATATATATATATATATATATATATATATATATATTGGTTATTAATTAATATTAATATTAAAAAAAATTTATTAAACAAATATAAATAAAATTTATGAATTTGAAGGAGAAAGTGACATGTCGCATTATTTGGAGTCTTTTATTATAAGTTAGATTTTTTCATTGTGATAGCGGTAATGCAATAGCTAACCAAGTCGTTGGCTTTTTTGCACGCTACATCTCTAATCATTAGTTCGTACAAATTTAAAGTGTTAATCCTAAAATGTAAAGTGTAAGCGCTTAATTAAGTGAAAGTGAAAGTTTCGTCTAAATTATTTTTGTTTAATGGTTTGAGTTATCTACTAAGTTTGGATTAGGTTGAAAGTTTACTTAGTTATTTTAAAGTATTTCGTGGTTATCTAGTTAAGAGTTAAAAGTGATTGGTTTTTTGTTTAGAATAAACTAGCTTACAACCCCGTGTATTACACGGCTTGAATGACGAAAAATGTAAATTATAAACTTGTATATAATCCTTATTAATGAAATGACTTATTTAGATAAATTAGTAAAACAAAAGAACAGTTATATTTTCGTTACTTGTACATGTGATTTTATACTTTATTAGTAATTATTGTTTATATCCAAATAATATATTTTATCTTAACAAACATGGGTTAGGATCAAATACAAAGGATAAAATAAATAAGAAGTGTAAGAAGGATTCTAGTCCATTGATCTTAGATTTGGAGGGTTGAGATTAGTTGTAGGGAAAAGAAGATAATAGAAGGGCATAAAGGGAATCATATATTTATGGGTTTTCTCTTTCCACATGCAAGGCACATGCCAATTCCCCCATCGATTTAAAACGTCCATAACTTTCTCATACGACATTTTTTTTTCAAAGAAAATTTCACCATAATAACGAGCGTTTTTTTTATCTTTAATATGAGTACCATATTATCATATAAAAATAAAATAAAAAATTTCATTTTTACTGGGTTTTTTGGCATTGTGTTAAAGGTTCAGGTCATTGTGTCTTTTAACTGGGTTTTGGTCAGTAGAGTTTCTATACATTGTGTTATTATCAAAACCTATAACACAGTGTTAATTTGAGTTCTATCCATTGCGTTTTTATAAAAACCTATAACACAATATATGACACAATGAAGATTTTGTTATATCTGGGTTTTCTATAAATTGTGTTATTAGTTCAGGTCATTGTGTTTAATATGTTATTCATTGTGTTTTAATATGTTGTCCATTGTGTTTTAATAATTTGTTCAATTTTTTTATTATCTTGTTCATTGTGTTTTAGTTTGTTATGTATTGTGTTTTTAGTTTGTTTTTCACTGTGTCTTCATCTGCTCTCCATTGTGTCTTTTATCTGCTGTCATTAATTGTGTCTTTTATCTGTTGTCATCAATTGTGTTTTTATTTAGTCTGATTCTTATTGTGTTATATGTTATCGCCATTGTGTTATACGTTATGGTCATTGTGTTTTAGTATGTTGTCCATTGTGTCTTTATCTGTTGTCATTGATTGTGTTTTTAATCTAATTTACATTGTGTTTTACATCATGTCCATTGTGTAATATGTTATTCATTGTGTTTTAATATGTTGTCCATTGTGGTTTAATAATTTGTTCAATTTTTTTATTATCTTGTTCATTGTGTTTTAGTTTGTTATGTATTGTGTTTTTAGTTTGTTTTTCATTGTGTCTTTTATTTGCTGTCATTAATTGTGTCTTTTATCTGTTGTCATCAATTGTGTTTTTATTTAGTCTGATTCTTATTGTGTTATATGTTATCGCCATTGTGTTATACGTTATGTTCATTGTGTTTTAGTATGTTGTCTATTGTGTCTTTATCTGTTGTCATTGATTGTGTTTTTAATCTAATTTACATTGTGTTTTACATCATGTCCATTGTGTAATATGCAACTGGGTTTTTGAATTTTTTTTGAAAAATATAACAATATGGTACTCATATTAAAGATAAAAAAACGCTCGATTTTATGGTATAATTTTTTTTTTAAAACAAATGATGTATAAAAAAGTTACGGACGTTTAAAAGTTATGGGGGAAATAGCATGTGACTTGCATGTGCATATTCTCTTTCCTCTTGTAGACAAAATTACCCTTTCCATTTAATTACTTATAGGACACTTGACACTTGTCACTCTCTTGTGCCTTCTTACCCTTCTTATTTTTAAATCTTTTGTATTATAACTCAACCCATATATGGTTAGGGTAAAATGAAAACTTCTACGAGTTATGAGAACTTAGAGAACTCATCTTACAAAAGGTCATTTGAATTTTTACAGAGGGTGTGAATGAGCGATTAGAGACTCAAGGTGTTAAACTTTTTAATTTTGGATTCAAGTGGTTAAAGCCACTAAAACATAAGGACTCAAAAATTAATTTACTATTAATTAAATTTGAAATTATACGTTTGATCTCTAACTATATTAAATAATATTATACTTATTATATTATTTGATACATTTATATTTGTTATAGATAATTATTAATTAAATTTGAATTTAGACGTTTATCTCTAACTATATTAATTAATATTATATTATATTTTATGTATAAAATTAATATGTAATACTATTATTAAAAGGGAGGAGGTATCAGAGAGTGACACGTGTAGAAAAAGATTTTCATTTACTAGTATAGGAAGATAGGATGTGCAAGTTACAGGTTTATGAGTAATGTTTATGCAAGTTTATTTGGTTGTGTTGCTCAATATCTCTATTGAATGCACAATGAAAGACAAACAATGGACTTTGATAATTGGGCAAAGTCTCCTAAAAAGAAGAAGTGTACAAAGACATAATGGATCGTAAAATATAACACAATATTGAGCAAAATATAAAACAATGCCAAAAATAACACAATGTTGATGAAAAAAAAAGACACAATGAGTCGTAAAAAAGATACAATGATGCAAATTTAGAAAATATACAATGATAAATAAAAAGACACAATGATCTAAACAAAAATTCTAAAATATACAAGCTAAACTTCCAAAAGCGAAAACCTAAAATCTCATATTGTAGCGTTCGATGAGACGGTTCAAGCGCGTAAAGTCAATCGGAGTCCGTTTGATACCCTTTTTTATGAATTCTTATTTTTAGAAGACTTTATATTTGATTCTAACCCTTGATAATTGATCATATAAGTATATTACAATGATTTGCATGTGGGTTATATAAACCTACAATCTAAAGGGCGTGACTAATTGGCAAGCACTATGACTTTCCTAAACGGCATACCCCTTTGAAAATTGTAGCATTTTACCTTGCTTGGATTATTCCCAAACTTCATTTGGTTGCTTCTATCCTTCTATGTATTCTATGAGGTACTTCCCTACCTTGTTAGTTATCTATAGTTATCATGTGAAGGATCTCTTTACCTTCTTCTTGCCTAACATTCCATCACACCACTTGCTTTATGATATATTGAACCGTCCTTGTCCATGGATTCCAAAACGCCTTACTCGACCATAGTTCTTGCCATGTCGTGTGTACAACAATTTGTCTTGATGTTTCATTGGGCCTTCATCTATTAGATTGGTCCTTTCTTCAAAGGCTTTCAGTCTTCCAGTTGTCTCATTCAGAGTTGTTGTGCCTAGATAAGTGAATTGTTCAATGGTTGCAACAACTTGCGAAGACCAACAGGCTGCAAACTTGTGACACCCCGATATTTATCAATCAATCATAAAGTGACACGTGTCCAGAAAACCCTCTACATAATTCACAATGTTGAAAAGAAGGGTTAAGAATCATAAAAATGATGTAGATTCGAAGTTGAGGGGCTAAATCTGCCAAAAAAGTAAAGTTTTGGCTGCTTCAAGGTCCTTGCGGACCGTAATAATAACCCCTTGCGGTCCGCAAGGTGTATTTAAATAATTTGGCTTGCTGACGGTCCTTCCGAACCAATTGGGATACTCCCCTTGTGGTCCGCAAGGGCTCCCCTAGACAACAGTCCTCTTCATTCTTTGCCACCTATCTCGAATTATGCCATCATTAAACCTGCATTTGACACATGCCATGACACTAATAAGACTCTTAGCACCTCTAGGACACTTGTCAAAGCCTTAGGCGCTCTTTGATCACTATAAATAGCCTATTAATCCTTCCATTTTAGTCATACCAAACTCAAAACATTTAAAAATCTTGGTATGAGTTGCTATTTTTTGCTTTCAAGCCTCTCCTTTGAGTGTTTGAAGTAGTTCCCTAAAGCTAGTAAGTTCTTCCCATAGCATTCAGTTTTGTAGTCTAGTTTCGTTCGAAAGTCCGGAATTGTCAATAGTTTGACTTTTCCATTGACTTTCGATTCTGACCACTTTGGTCAAGTCAAATTTCAAATTAAACACACTCACATGATCATTATAATATTGGGTATAATACCCTTCATTTATATTACATGATCATCACATCTTAATTGGTCAAATGATAGGTCAAACTTATATTTCTAAAAAGTCAAAACACAGCTTTATATAAATATCAAAGAATGATCTTAAAGCATATGTAACCTAATGTTTTTACACCAGAACCGTTTGTACAACATTATAAAATATATTTTGACATGTCTGACTTGTCGCGAACCCATTTCCTCATCGGAACCCATATTATGCGCACGACTCATTTAAATAGCATAAACCATATAAACGAGTCGTAGCAGGTCCAATCTTTTCAAAAGCACTTCCAACTTAGAATATAAAGTTAATGAACCACGTTCTATCCGGTCAACGCTTGATCTAGCGGAACCGTGCTTAAATCTGTATTTACCGGTAAGTCTTAATGACTTAAAATGACCCTTAAATTTTTCTCATGGATTATATTTCAATTCACTCCGGAGTATAGAGCCATCCAGAGAATCGCACCGTAGGCTAATAAACTTTGAATACAGCTAGTACAAGTAAATACACTTTCCCATTTTTTTATTATAAAAACTTGGGATACAATTTATTCCACTTGGTATGGGTATCACAATGGGCAAATGCTTTCTGGATGTCGATAACCCAATTTTAATCCGTTTTGCTTGAATAACATAAAACATTCGGGGGTTAATAGTACCGTATCCGAGCGTTCTGATTCATTAATTGTAATGGCCATGAAAGTGCGTGGTGTATGCATACACCTAACATACACGAAGTAAAAATGGTGTGTATATTAATCATAAACCAGTTTTGAACACTGGTCCCCAAGTGTATGACAAACATGTAAATCTGGTAACAAGTTTTCTATCCCAATGAAATCAAATGATTTCCAAAATATTTTACAAATGTGTCGATTAAATGTATTTATTAGCGAAAGCTGACATATCTTTAAAGATTAACATACATGTAGCCAACCTCAATAGTAGGCTATAAGACTCGGTCAAAAGCTTTGGAATTTGTGAATCCAATAGCAAAAAGACCCATAAAGTCCCGAAATCCATTTTATTAGATCCTACATTTGGGATATTTATACCTAATATCATTACTCAAATTTTAATAGATTTTGCCATTTTTAGTACTTGTACTTTACCATTCTCTACTTCCGCCGCAAATTGTTAAACTGATATACAATCGTCACGCATAAACCCCACATTCGGGCCCACCGGGAAATCGGGGTGTGACAAACTTCTAAGATTTGCTTTTGTTTTCTTAGACTAACCCAATCGCCGCCTCTTGCGTGATTAGATATAAACAATTGGAATCCAAACATCCTCACCGCTGATTAGATCTAAACAAGGCTGGAATCGAATACCCTTCTAATGATTGGCATCCCCAACCGAGTTGGAATTAAACGATTTGAGCCTTTGGCTCTAATACCACTATTGCCCAAGATCTCATTTGAACACACAATGAAAAACACAATGGACTTTGATAATTGATCATATTAGTATAGTATAGTGGTAAGTATACTATACTAATTAAACTACGTAGATAGCGTAAGTAGGGTATTGTATCAACGGGGAATTTGTGGGTAGTGTTTAACTAGAGAATTATTATATATTAAAGAGAAGCAACTCCCACCCAAAATCCCGATTGCGAGTTTAACACAAAAACCCGTTTACAGATTCATAACACCACATAGACATGGCCTTGGAATTAATGACTTTGATTAATTATTAGGGATAGGTTTTAAGATTCACCATACAACCTAATAACCCGTTTAATTATACCAATTACCCACCAATTTACCAACCCGCCAACAACGCAAGTATGTTGCCAATACGCTTGATAAAGGTAAAGTTCTCCAAGTTTCAGATTCTAGGTTCACGCTAAACTCAGTTTAATCATTAATTGGACACCACATAGACATGATGCTGAAAAGTTGGTTAATTTAAGTGGTAATAAAAAACAGGTCCTTGTCATAGGATCTTTTACAGTTCAATTACCCTATTTACTAATGTGAGTCAATCTACTCTATGTCACCCAACAAACTACAAGGTTTTATCATCAACCGAGCAAGTTGTAAAGCAAGAACTCAAACACATGCAAATAGTTTAAAATAACTAACTCATCAAATTGTTTATACGACGTTGTCAATGTCAAAAACAAATCCAATAATGAATAAACTGAGAAAAGTATTAAACCCTACGAACCATACACTTGAAGAAAGCCACCTAGATGCTCATCCCTTGAACCATGTACGGCTGCCTTCTCCGTGCGCCCACTCTCTTTGCCGTCTGCCTCCTACAATTTCCGTCTAATAGGCTGCCAACCAACTTTCTTTTTATTATCTCCACCGACTTCTGCTTGTTGGCCTTTGTGATGTGTGACCCCAAAGCCCAAACCTTTTAGTCCAAGTTTTTCTTTTATTTTGCAACGACCCAACACAAATACTTGTACTTTTTGTGATGTCCATTTATTCATGGATTGGATTCTCCATACAATCTGCATGTATTGGGTAAAGAAATTAATTATGTCATAATCTAATATTGTATAGCTTTATTTATAATTGATGATCATTACTATTTATTTTTATTTATAATTTGATCATTTTAGCTCAATTTCACTATCACTCACTCAATACAAAAATAAACCAATGTAACATCTTTTATACCATTGTCAATGCATTTTTACCAAAGTTAGTATTCGTTAATGTGTACCTAAAATGCACCGATCATTAGACTAACAACCCAATCGCCGCCTCTTGCGTGATTAGATATAAACAATTGGAATCCAAACATCCTCACCGCTGATTAGATCTAAACAAGGCTGGAATCGAATACCCTTCTAATGATTGGCATCCCCAATCGAGTTGGAATTAAACGATTTGAGCCTTTGGCTCTAATACCACTATTGCCCAAGATCTCATTTGAACACACAATGAAAAACACAATGGACTTTGATAATTGATCATATTAGTATAGTATAATGATTTTCGTGTGGGTTAACCCTACAATCTAATGGACGTGACTATTTACCACGCATTGTGATTTTCCTAAACGTCATACCCCTTCATATGGAAGTTAATAACATTGTTTTCTATTACACTAGAATCCTTGACTTTTAAACATTACATAAATAAACACTGAAACGACTTTAACCTATTTACATAAATGACACGTGAACTTTGACCCGCATGAATTGATAAATTAGCATCTAACATGGCAATGGGCAAAAGAATGCACATTCCAAACCCTTTCTGAAGATATCTTAGTTCATATCTGCCTATACAAGACTAAGGATTTCTATCATGCTTTTATGGTTAAATTTCTTGGGTATTTTCAAGTACGAAAGGAGGAACAAGAACATGAAAAAGTAGCTTGAGAAGCCGCAAAGAAAGAAAAAGCTTTGCGAGTACTAGCAAAAACTGCATTGAAAAGAGAGCAAGAGAGATCGAAAAGCAGTAAAACAGAGAATTGTTCGGGAAGAAGAAAAAAGATTGATTGAAGAAAAATAAATAAATTCTTGGGAAGACGACGAGAAAACGGCTGTTGAAATACTAGAATTTGTGATAGCTGACATACCACAAATTTTGCAAGATGTTGTGGTGTATATGTTTGATGAGGGGTTAGAAGGAAGGAAAGAAGACCGAGAGAGAAAGATGTTAAAAGAAAAAAAGAAAATCGCGGTGAGAAATGACACCGTATACAACCAAAAGACTATAGAAGAAAGAAAAGGAAAACTAGTAGGAAGGTAAAAAAAATACTAAAAGTGTTGGTAGGAAAAGAAAGAATGTAAAGTTGGGTGTCGAAGGAAACTTGTTAAACAAGTCTGTCGCAACTAGTTGAAAAGAAATAACGATGAGGAAGCAAGGATGAAAATTGAAGAGTTGAGAATGTTGATGGGTATTCAAGATCATGGCGGCACAGTCTAAAAAGTTTGAGTCGAGTTTTAGGATTAAGGGGAAGACTGAAGTCGCTAATTAATTGAAGAGTTGAGAATGTTCATGGGTATTCAAGATCATGGGGGTACATAGTCTAGAAAGTTTGAGTCAAGTTTTAGGATTAAGGGGAAGATTGAAGGTGCTAATCCTAAAACGCAAAGTAGAAGGGCCAAAGTGAAAGTTTTATTTAAATTAAATTTATATAATGGTTTGAGTTATCTAGTAAGTTTAGATAAGATTTTAAAGTGTTTCATAATTTTCTAGTTTAGAGTATGATTGGTTTTTATTAAACTAGAATTATGCCCGGGTGCGTTGTGTCGCAGACACAATGAACACAGAGTTTTGAAAACATAAGCGTGTCGTTCATCGTTGTTACATATTGTTTCTTTGGAATACATAGGACTTTCATACAAAATACAACTATAAGGCTATAGGGTGTGGTCATGACCCTCATGACCATCATGACCCTCCATTCCATGTTAGTGCCATGTAACTAATCTTTAATCCACCATCCAAAACCACTACTTTAAGGTTATGGTCATGACCCAAACCATTAGCCCCTTATTTATTATCTTAGTCTAAACAAAAAGGAAATGATTTGTTGAAAGATGGAAAGGAGGACCATGGTTGCCATGGTTTAATCCATGCAAACCATGGTGGATCAATCAAGGGGGTGGTGTAGCCTTCCATTCATGTTCCTAGGTGGCAAATCATGTCCCAACCATGATCCCCACACCCTATAGCCTAAGGACTACTTTTTTACCAAAAAATGAGCATACCAGTCATGTTTTTTGGTAAGACAAAATTGTTATCTTCAAATAGATAACAATTTAATAGGCAACTACGAAACCTCTTCTCATGTAACGGTTTCATACATAATTTCAACCAAAAAGAAAAGACTATTACAACCAAAAGAGTAGTAGTTTTACAGAAGCAAATCAACCGAATTCTTGTGTAACACAAAAATGCTACTTCCAAATACAACATACTTTCTTTGACTTCCACTTGAAGTTGGAAAATGTGCATCTTGTCTTGGGTTGTTGATGCTAGCACGTTTTCATTTGACTCTGCATTGCGTATTAGTGATACGTTGGCGTATCCTTGCACTATATTCCGCTTGAAGTCGTAAAACTTGAATCTTGTCTTGGGTTAGTGATGTTATAGCATTTTCACCTGACTTTGCATTGTAGGTTAATCAAGCTATCGCGTTTCCTCCAATCTATACTTATTGGGTTGTATTATTGGTAACATAAGGTTGCCTTTACCATCATCGACAAAATAAATTAAAAAATAATAAAAAGAGTACTTACAAACATCCACACAACCGTCATACATATGATGAACCCCCAAAACAATTTTTCAACCAAATCAAAAGCAAAATGATATCAATTAGAAAAAAAAACATACGTGAACAAAAGCTCAAAATTATAGTAATGGAATTTAAAGTCATCCATATCTACCATGGCTGCAATAGCAGTTGCAAGAGGTGTAGAGAAACTCTCAAAACAACCAAATTGCCATCAACATTGCCCAACCTAGATATAGATAGGATCTACAAAGTCCAATTATGTAACACTCTATACGGTTATTACCAAATATCTTAGAAATTAGGACGATTTGGTTCCATATTTTTTTATATATATTACGAATAATTAACGAGCCTGGGTTAATTGCCCAGACGAACCGATGTAACGGATTAATACACTCAATTTACAATTTAGAGATTTTAAAGTGTTAAGCTCAAAAACTTTGTCATGCATGATCATGCTTCAACCTTTCTGTGAACGTCTCCAAAGAGATAGCGGTTTAGGAGTTTTCGTTTTTCGCGTGCTTGGTCGTCCGTCCATTCCCAGCCTTTTCGAAAGCCTATTACAAAAACAAAAAACAATTAGTTTTTAAGTTAAATGGTCAAACTCATTTTAAAATAACAAAGAAAATAGTTTTGCTGAAACAGGGTGCCCCCGCGCGTCGTGTAGGGGCAAGCCATATCCAATTCGGTCTAGACCCAATTTCTATTATTTAGAGGATAATTCCTCTACAATCCAATTCACATCCAATTCGGTCCAGACTCAGTTTTATTCTTTAGAGGATTATTCTTCTACTATCCAGTTGAACTATAATCAACTACTCGGGCCCATATTCCTTGAGTTTTTCTCCTACTATTCAGTTTGAAGTTTATTACCAAATCGACCCGTTTAGAGGCATTATGCATTCTAGTTCATGCCTCCTACTTTCATACCAAGTTTTTCATTGTTTATTCCAACCACAACTTCAATTATGGTTGGCTACTTTAGGAAAAACCTTAACGATCCCATAATACCTTCATGTACTACGCTTTACCCAAACAGCCGTTATAAGATTACAAGTCTTTTTTGTTCAAGTCTCTCATATCTAATTACCGGAAAGATCATTCGAACATAGGACTCCTTATCTAATCTACCCTTGGAGTTAGTTTACCCAAACCCATTATCTGATGGCATTTTAGTCAAATTTAAGCCCATTTTTTCCAAACCGGCGAACTTTTAAGAGTTTAGATGAAAACTAGTGATTATGTTTAGTTCATTATCCCATCAAGATTAATTATGTCCCCAAGGAAATAAAAATTTCCAATGGTTTAGTATATTAAAATTCATTTAATCATATTTTTGCATCATAGGCATATCCTTGGCTCGAAGGGCCATTTTACCCGAATACTAGTTATACCTCACTTGAGTTGGTCTATTTTCCAAATCTAACCCAACCATCTTTAATTGGGCCATAACCCCTTACCGAAAGTATAATCCATTACACATATCTGGCGCGGGTCAAAACATTGACCCGTTCTCAATACCTTGCCATTCCTTATTACTAATTCATGGCAATGCATGCCCATATATTATGTTTACCTGTAAGTATAAGACTTAACAAGACAAAGCATTAAATATCATATTCAAATGGTGACAACATCACCATTTGACCCGTTTGACCCAGTTGTCCATTTGACCCATTCTTGGCTTACCCTTTAAGCATTTCAAAGTAATCATGTATTGTTTATTGCTAAAAGGTGCATACTTATCATCTTACCCATTTGACCTGTCATGATTTACACCACAGAGTCTTATGTCAAAAATTCCTTGTTTAATCACTAATACGCGATCTAATTGTTATTTTACTTATTTGAGCCATTATGGCTTACACCATAGAGTATTCTTTTCAAAACTCTATGTTTAACCACCAACATGTGGTTCAACATAATTTCCTCCGTTTTGACCCGTTATGGCTTACATCGTAGGGTATTCTTTTTAAAACTCTATGTCTAAATACCAACGTGTGGTTCAACATACTTTCATCCGTTTTGACCCGTTATGGTTTACACCATAGTATATTCTTTCTAAAACTCTATGTCTAACCACCAACGTGCGGTTCAACATAATTTCATCGGTTTTGACCCGTTCTGGCTTACACCATAGGGTATTCTTTCTAAAACTCTATGTTTAACCACCAACATGTGGTTCAACATAATTTCATCCGTTTTGACCCGTTATGGCTTACACAATAGGGTATTCTTTTTAAAACTCTTTGTTTAACCACCAACATGCAGTTCAACATAATTTCATCTGTTTTATCATATCCGATTCTTTGTCAACGTATTCTTTACCAATTACTTCCCATTATATAAGTAGTGGTTCAATTTAGGAAGTGTAAGCTTTACTTACCTTGCATCTGATCATGTTTTCTCACGTCTTTGACCCGCTTAACCCATTCCTTTTCAAGCTCTCACCTAGCTTGTCAAGAGTCAACTATCATATAACATTCACAAGATGATTAGATTAGTCATCCAGTAGACCATCATACCTTATGGAGTTTTGTACCTCATTTATTTGGCAATTTATTTTGGTCAGTTTGACTTTTAAAAGTCAAACTGCCCATTGACATACATAGATGCATTAATAATTTGATAAAACTCACTTAGGCATTTTATCCAACACTTGGTGGGCATCAGTTTTAGGTCACCATATTAGCTAAAATTACAAGCCAAAACTAGAATATTTATTTCAACTCTACAAGTTCATATACTTATTATCATTAAGTTAACATAAACTTTCAACTATCATGAGCTAATTCATCATTTTGACCAAATAATCTTAGTTTCATCTTTCATGCCAAAACCCACTTTATCATATACATGGATAACTGTCTAAACATCTCATTTAGTCAAATACTTCACAAGATCACCAAGTATGATTATCATAAGCATCCATACAACATCAATTCACATTAAATCATATTCAAATCAAATTTCATATTTTTCTTGAACATGAACCCTAAATCCAAATCCCTAAATTGAGATGATTAGATCATTTTGACACTAGTTTAATGCATTTAAACTTGAATTCAACCATCTAACACATCCAATTTAGTCAATTAGGGCTGATTCATCAAAACTAACCAAGAACTTTAACCAAGAAGGCTCAAGAGGTCAATCGAATACTTACTTGATGCTTAGGAAGTGAGAAACACTCCTAAAACCATAGATTATTTATGCAAATCTCAATTCTTCTCTTCTCCTTCTTCCTCTTGATTCATCCAAGAGCAAACTCACACATAAGTGTGTGTGTGTGTCATGGGTTTTCACCAAGAGTAAATATTACGGCTCCAAATTTAGCCCCTTGAGTTATCTAGTTACTTATATTTAGATTTAACCCACTTACCTCTTAGTACTTAAGTCATCATATGACCAAGTTAGTTAACTTAGTTACTTTTGTGTCATACGTAAAAATGTACAACTTAATAAAATCGGGTTTTGGGTCGTCAAAGAGTATGACCGACCCGATCTAATTTAAGCCTCGTTAGTCAAGCCTTTTATAAGATTTATTTTCTAAAATCATTCATTCACTTTTTATTTAACATTAGATTCATTTAGTTAAATCCTAGTGTTTGTCGGGTTAACCTTTACCGCTAATAGTATTTTATCCACTCATTCCTAGTTAATTTGGTTTAATAACCAAATCTATTTTTGGGATGTGACAAATTACTACAACCAATCATCATCACCGCCTCGTCATTAGGAAAACGTAAAAACATATATAATAGTCAAACAATATCGGGCAACCTTTTAAACCCCCCGACTTACTCAAAATGTACAAACCCAAAAACAACACAAACACACACCCGAACCAAGTAAAAGAAACAAAGCACAAGTGTGTCTTAGCATAGCTTCACAGATATAGAAACCCAAAGTAAGCATTCTCGTACAACAACTGCCTCATCCTCACCAACCAATTAATCAACAACTCACAAATTGTAAGCAACCATCGTCTCAGCGAAGTATCACAGACCCAACGAAAGAATGTAAACAATTTTAGACAAATGAAAAGCCAACCTCATCGACCGAATACCCTTTCAACACACAGCCTTCTAAAAACAATCTTTCAAAAAAAAAAAAAAAAAAAAACAGAAAAGGTTAAGACTCGTAGATAAAACAACCTCGGACAACGAAAAAGTCCTCATCACAGACCAATTATACATTAACACATCAACAACCATCAAAGAACGCCTTAACAAAGCATCACACAACAAACCAAACCGTCTGAATAGTCTCTGAATAGCATCAAAGCAACATCAAAAACATAAAATGCAACTACTTTTTAAGACATGGAAACATGTAGTCGTGAAAGACTGTAGACAATTTCACACAGCTGAATAGCTACCCTAACTAACTGACATCTCAATACACATCCTTAAAAAATCAATCTAAAAAGCATACCATCATATACGCAAATGTAAACCTAAAACAGTCCCAGACAACTAAATAGTCATCCTTATTGACCAATTACACATTCACACAACAACACTCAACAAAATATGCCTGAAGCAACCATCACAGAACCAACCAAACAATCGAAACAATGAACATTGTCAAAGCAACATCAAAACCACAAATCCAGACAACTGCTAAACACATGCAATTATGTAATCGCACATCAAAATACATAAAACCAACCTAAAAGTCATCAGATTCAACTTTGGATACAAGCCTTCAAAACCAACTAAACAGTAAACATCAACATAAAAACAACATTAAAACATAAAATCTAACAATTTTCTAACTCATGCAACCATATGATCACATGTTAAAACACATATAACCTAACAAAACATCATCACAATCAACATCGGATAGGAACCATCAAAAGAAATAAGTAAACCTGAAACATCAACCAAATGTAACAAACCCTAAAATACGTCTTCATAATAGACGAACGTAACTACAATGATACCGTGAAGTAAATCCTCCAGTAACAACAGTTACAAACATAGCTACTAGACGAAAAGTCATAAACACAAAACCGAAGTAGACGAAACAACATACATCAACACAACAAACAAGTGGTCAACGACGTCGGCCAAAATACCCACATAAGTAAGACGAACCCAGTAAAACAAACCCTTTAATCAATAAGACCCAAAAACCAAGTCGAACAAACAACCAAGCCAAGCAAACAACATACGTAAACAAATAAACCAAAAACTAACATGAAGTAGGAGGAGAGTTGCCGGAGAAAGGCCATCGAAGCTGCACGAGTGTAAGGGGGAGAGAGAGAGAGAAGCATGTAACGAGAGAGTGAGAGAGCGTAAAGGTTAAGACTCGGCGAGGGGGCAACCCGTTAAACCCTCCACCGACCCAAAAAGTACAACCCAAAAAGCAACAAAAATAAACACTCAAACAATGTAAAACCAATAAAGCACAAAGTACAACCCACAATGCATAAAAATCTTGAAAATTAACACTATATAAATTAATATTATATAACGGTTTGAGTTATTTAAATGAAATTAAAGTTTTATTTAAATTAAACTTAGTATGATTGGTTTTTATTTAGAATGCGTAGGATGCAAGTTACGTAGGTTTATGAATGAAGTTTATGCAAGTTTATTTGGTTGACTATTTCTTTGTTCCCAAATTCCGATTTCTTCAACGATATTTGTTATTGGTTTTTTCTTCTTTTGGGGTGGGGGCCAGCACAAATGCTTAATTGCTTATTTCCATACTCGTAGTTCATACTCGTAGTTCAGTGCTTAAAACTAGTTTTGCATTGAATTCACATTCAGATCATGTACATAACTGTATGATTACATTCATATTTGTTTTATGTAGTATGATAATATTCTACTTAAATGAACCCTGTAAGTAAGTTTTGATTTTTAGATTATTGAAGACCCTAAATCACTTGTTGATTGACTTTCTTGTTTGTGTGTTCATGCAATATGTAACTTTTGAAGTTGAAACTAGACTAATGAATATTTTTGAACATTTTTTAGGTTTCTTTTTTTTTTGTTGTTGTTGTTGTTGATATATGTTTGCATGATTTGTTGGTCTCAGGAAAATGGAGCAGATTGTATATGACCAAGTCGTTGCTCCTGTTGTGAAATTTATGGCAAGTCATATCACGAAACACCTAGGATATGTGTTTTGCTCTACAAAACATGTTACGGGCATGAAAGCTAAATTTGAAGATTTGGAGGCCAAATGCAATGATGTTATAGAGCACAAGAACGGAAACAATATAAATGATAAGGCGATACCTGCTGATGTAGATGCTTGGTTGGGAGAGGTTAAGAAGGTCAAGGGTGAAGTCCAAAGCATCCCAAATGATGACATTGGATGTTTGCATATCAAAAATAGGTACCGAGCCGGAAGAAAGGCTTCCAAGGCTACTATGAGGATCCAAGAACTTATTACAGAAAATTCTAAGTTTAATTGGACCAATGCCCCATTGGCTACTGGAAGAGCCACATCCTCCACCACTTCTACACCGTTATCATCGTCACCGGGTGGAGATGACTTCAAGTCCAGAGACGTGCCGTTCAACGATGC
Source organism: Helianthus tuberosus (assembly GCA_030545235.1). NCBI lineage: Eukaryota > Viridiplantae > Streptophyta > Magnoliopsida > Asterales > Asteraceae > Helianthus > Helianthus tuberosus. The sequence continues at coordinate 8,458,156 of CM060361.1, read as the reverse complement.
ATTGAAGCTCCTTCAACAAGACGACAACAAGAGTCAAGTGATAGCCTTGTGTGGAATGGGTGGCGTAGGAAAAACCCACATGATGGAAAAACTCAAAAAAGTTGCAGAAAACAATAAGATGTTTGATTTCGTTGTGAAATTAACTGTTGGGCAAAATCCTAACATGCTTTCTATTCAGGATGATATAGCCATACAAATAGGAGGTGAAGGTATACGTGAAGCGACTGTAAAGGCAGATAGTCTTCGTACAAAATTTGAAAAAACGATAGAAGACGGTAAAAAAAAGATTCTAGTTATATTAGATGATGTGTGGCAGAAGGTTGACATCAAGGATATTGGACTAACAAGTCCTTTGCCAAAAGGCGTCAAGTTGTTGTTGACATCACGAGACTCAAAAGTTTGCAAACTAACTGCGGATACCTCCCTTTTTCAAGTAGTCAAAGTCAATGAGTTGTCAGACGTGGAAGCACAAAAGTTCTTTTCTAAATATACTGGAGTTTCTGAAGAACATGATCAAAATCTGTTTCAAATAGGATGTGATATTGTCAAAAAATGTGGTAATTTGCCACTTGCCATCAAGCTCATTGGCACAACCCTTAAATCTGAAGACGATTATGTTTGGAGGGATACACTTAACCGTCTAAAGAATCACGATCTTGATGATAACGTGCAAGAAATTATCAGAATAAGCTACGAGTATGTAAAAAAAGATGAGGATAAAGAGATTTTTCTACACTGTGGCTTGTTCCCCGAGGACTCTAATATTCAAATAGAGGATCTGGTTAGACATGGATGGGGCCTAAAGTTGTTTAAAAATGTTTCCACTTTAAGTGAGGCTCGAGACAGGACATACACATGTGTGCGCAATCTCGTAAACGCTAATTTGTTGATGGACAGTGAACGGCTTGGATGTGTTAAAATGCACGATCTTGTGCTTGCTTTTGTGTTAGAAAGAGTTTCCAAAGGTGATTTGAACTGGATTGTAAACCATGGCGATGTATCCACGTGGAGTAGAGACGAAATGAATGAATCTTGCAAAAAAATTTCATTAACATGCATCGGTATGTCGGAGTTTCCGCGAGACTTCAAGTACCCAGACCTTTCTTTTATACAACTTATGGACGGGGATCAGTCGCTCAAGTTTCCGGAAGATTTTTATGCAAGTATGGAAAATCTCAAAGTCATTGCGTTTTATAGAATGCAATATCCACCGCTTCCGACATCTCTTCAATTTTCGACCAACCTTAAATCACTTTGTCTCCATAAATGCAAATTGATGTCTGATTGGTCTTACATTGGAGATCTTGTGACTTTGGAGGTGCTCAGTCTTGCTTATTGTGGCATCCGCAAGTTACCATCTAGGATAGGGAATCTAAGAAAGCTGAAGTTACTAGATCTGACAGGATTTGACAACCTTCATATTGATGATGGCGTCTTTATAAATTTAGTCAAACTTGAAGAGCTTTATATGAGAGGTTTTCATTTGAAAAGTATCTACTTCACGGATGCTAATTTGAAAGAGTTAAAGATGCTTTCATGCCAACTTTGTGCATTAGAGGTCGAATTCTATGATATGAACCCCCTAAAAGTTCTATCCTTTGAGAAACTTGACGAGTTCAAGATATCTATAGGTTGTCCATACTTTGAAACAAAAATCCCATTCAAAACTACATTACAGCTAAAACTTTGGGACGAGCACAGAAGCGACCTTGTGGACTACAAAATTCATGAGTTGGTCAAGAAATCAGAGAGTCTACGTTTAAGTATGAAGCATATGAGTCATCTTGAAGATTTTGTTCCAGTCAATCCTAATGATCAAAGCTTTTTTTTGTATCTAAGAGACTTTCGTGTTCATGATTGTGATAATTTGAAATACCTCTTCCCAACACATGTGACACGTGGTTTGAGGAAACTTGAACGTCTCAAAATTTCGTCATGCTCTTTTTTGGAAGCACTGGTGCATGATTACAATGGCGAGATAAATGGTAAAGGCGAGATGATCATTTTTGAGGAGCTAAAGTATTTATCTTTAGTTGGCTTACCAAAGCTTGTACGTTTGTTCCCGGTTGACAGTGTGGTTGAGCTACCGCAACTGGTTGAACTGAAAGTTGATGAACTTCCCTGCATCACTTGCATTTATCCTGACAATAAAAATACTTCTGCATTGCAACAAGCACTCTTTAATAGTCAGGTAGCTGATTACACATAATTGATTTGTATATGTCGATAGGTTTAGTTATTTCTTTTACCAATATAATAATTAATGTAATGTATATTGTTTGGACGGAGCTATTTTTGCAGGTTAGAATTTTCGAGTTGAAAAAGATAGAAATTCTATACATGGAGAATCTGAAGTGGATATGGCCGAGTAGGAGTGAGGAGGAATTTGATAATATTCCCATGTTAAGAGACATTGAGGTGGAATTGTGTAATGGGCTTGTGAATCTATTTCCAACCAATCCAATGCGATTATTGAAACATCTAGAACAAATAAACATCAGGTATTGTTCTCGCCTCCATGAGATATTCAACATAGACTTGGAATGTTTTGGTGAAGTTGAACAAGTTATCAACATCAGCTTGCGTTACATTTGTGTAAGTCGTCATTTTAATGAAGAAGAGTGTCACGTGTGGAGTATAAAAGGTGGTAAAAGAAACTCAAGTTTTCATGACTTTGATACAAATTCGACATATGAACAAACTTCGCACCAACCGAGTCCAAATTCGATTCGGTTAAGAAGAGGAAGAGGTACGTACGGCATTAAAACATTTCACGTCTTAGGTTGTTTAAAGTTAATAAGTATTTTAATCCCCAAACTATGTTTCTAATAATATTTTTAATATTGAGAAAATAAAATCCAACGATTTTCTAATAGCTTTTAAAACTTTTCCGTAACAATTACTTAAATCCTATATACATTTTCGAATTACAAATATATGTGATATATATATAGTTTGAGATTCATTGGGGAATACTAAAAAATTGGGGAACCGTGGAATACTCTTAAAAATTTAACTTAACATGTTAAGAATCAATTTTTTCTAATTTTTTTTCGGTACTTTTTCTTATAAATATTTGTAGAAGCATTCTTAATAAAAAAAATCAAAAACTAAAATAAAAAAAACAGTTAAAAAAGGGTAAAAATTATTTTTTACAAGTTTTTTTTTTATTTCCAATAGTTTCTACTTATTTTTATAAGGAAAAACGTTGAAATTTTTTTTAAATGATTTTTAACATGTTAAATTAATTTTATAAGATACATATATTTTTAACTGTTTTTTAAACATTTTTTTTTATATTTTTAGTTTTGATTTTTTTTATTAAAAATGTTTCTACATTTATTTATAAGAAAAAGTACCGAAAAAAAATTAGAAAAAAATAATTTTTAACATGTTAAGTATAACATTTATTTATAAGAAAAAGTACCGAAAATTCACTACTTTTTATATATAATTTTTTTTTTCAAAAAAAAATTGTTGTGCACATGTGCAATAATACACATGTGCAATACACATATAATGCACATGTGTAGTACAAGTTTTTTTTTTTTTTTTTATATATAAAAAGTAGTGAAAATTTGGTTAAAAAAATTGGTATGTTTTTTAGACTTTTTTTAGTTAGTTTTTAAGTTTTCACAATAACTAGTGGTTTTCAATTGAACATTCCCCTATATATATATAGGAAGGTTAACGTACATTACAGCTTAACGTACATCACGTACGACAGGTAATTACGCATGTTCATTTTAAAATCACGCAAGTTATAATTCAAAAATCCAAAATCACGCATGTTGAAACACAATAATCACGCATATTGAAAACATTAATCACACATGTTATAGAACAAATCACGCACGTTGTCGTATGTGAAGTACGATAAGCCGTAACGTACGATATACTTTATATATATATATATATATATATATGTTTGTTTGTGGTGTGTGTGAAAGATCACATCAGAACTAATTTTTGCCTAAGAATGACTTTTAGGACTCTAAAACCGACTCAAACAAACTCTGATTCAACTCATTTCAGCGGCGTAGCGGCGTTGGAACCGACTTGTTGAATCTTACGATCTTAAATTTTATAGTTTAGCTTTAATGAGTTCCAACACTATTGTAATAAGTTATCAAAATTCGTTTGAGCCAGTTTCGGAGTGTATGAAAATCGTTCTTTGCGTTCTTAAGCAAAAAAATAGTTCTTAGTGTATGTTAACATATCAGTTCGTTTGTTTTTTTTTAAATAAAGGGGTGGCGGCGCAGCTTGTTGCTCGTCTACTATCTGTTTTGATGTAACTTAACAAAATCCATCTAATTCAACAGAAAATCAAAGTGATTTTGATGCATGCTTGATAAATTAGAGTTTACAACATCATCTCATCATAAGGTATGTCAAAAATCTAGTATATGTTGAAGTAGTGATTTCTTGATGAACCTTATGATGTGCAGTTGAAGTAGGGATTGTTGAAATTGTGATAAAATTTGTAGTGCCCATATGATTTGAGGCAAACCCTTGATGAATAATGGTAGAGAAAATGTTATGATTAAGTATTAGGGTAATATACTACGTATATGTAAGTGGGTTTTTGTAGATATGTTAAACACATGAATTGTGGTAGTAAATTTGATGTATTTGATGTTAATATAGTGAGCTCTAGATGTTAATCGATTATACTAGTCATATTGACTTTATAAGGTGGAAAAACAAGGGTAATTGTTGAAGTGAAAACTTAATAAACTTGGTGTAAAAATCCATGCCCATAATGTGTTTGATATAATGCCTAAGTGAATGTGAGTTGTTGAAAGGTGTGGAAGAATCATAACATGAACCTTGTAATTAAATACTTACAAGTTTATGAATCATAAATTGTACTATGGGTTCTAAATGATAAATCGGATTGAACTCTATAGGCAATTTGGGTGAAGCATCGAGTGGTCAAGCCGGGGCGGACACGCGCTTGAAAGGAAAGCTTTAAGGTACATGGCTTTACGCTTCGTTGTATTTTTTGTTAAATTATGTGTTATTTGTGTATAACTGAATAATGGTAATTACTCATAAAGTTTGGTTTGTTTAAAGTGATGGATTTCACATGAAACAACCAAACGGGTCAAAATAAGGAATGTTGATGAGTTTGGCTTATTTAAAGTAAGGGATTTCACATGAAACAACCAAATGGGTCAAATAACGAATTAATAATAAGCTTGGTTTCTTCCAAGTGATGGATTTCACACGAACAAACAAATGGGTCAAAACGAAGTTGTAACGCATACCGAAATGGGTGCGAGAGTAATGACTTCGGCATAAACCCGATTGAAGGGTTAAATTTACGAAGGCATGCATAAATCGGGTAACGGGAACGCGAACAATAAATCAATGGACCCGGATAATGGGTCATAATCGGAAGATTGTGAATTCTTGAAAATAATTCGGACTAATTAAGTTCGACCATTAAAAGGTTGAACGGGTCGAATAAGCATAAACGCAAACCGGGTAACAGATGCGTGAAAAGAAAATTTAATAACCCGGGTAATTGGGTATGGTCGTAAAAATGATGTTCTTGCGAAAAAAGATGTAAATTTCATAGTCTCGATTGCTTAAACATGCAAACGGGTCAAATAAATAAACATATAAATTTAGAACCGATAGCGTAAAACATAAAGTTATAAACCCGAGTTATGGGTTTATAAGATAAGAATGTTGGCAAATGTTTTTCGGTCAAGTGGAAGCAATTTTCGTGCGATACGGATAAGTAATCGGAAAGTTATGGACATGTTTGTAAAAAAGGGACAAGAATGGAAATGTTGCAGCTGGGCTGCGCCGTAGGCTACGGCTTTGGGGATGGCTGAAAACAACAGAAAAGGGATGCCGTAAGGTACGGCATACATGTCGTAGCTTACGGCGGGTCTTCTCACCATCTTTTTGTTTGTTTGTTTTGGTAAACTTGGGTTATAAAACTACGTTTAAGCATCATATAACTGACGTGTGAGATGATATTTGATATATAGGTGATAGCTATGATGTTACGGATGAAGATCAAGAATAACGAAGAATCGAACACAACCGAAGATCAAGCTTCCGCTTTTTGTTTAGTTATTTTATGAACCGAACAACGTTAACGTGTTGAAGTGTTTTAAATACTTATGAAGTTTTTTATCAAACCTGAAATTTTATATGGACGTTTATTTGCATTACTTGTATATAAATGCAACACTTTTATATATATTTTTAGTTATGTAAGTCCGTGTCTTACAAGTTGGTAATCAGAGCTCAAGGTTAAAGATTAAATGTGTTCGGTTCTAAGCTTGATCAAGACATCCGGTAAAATTAACTATGAAATGAGTTTCAATTGAAAATACTAGAAAAGAAAATGATTTAAAGTGTATGTGAGGGGTATTTTAATACACTTGAACCCGGGAAGTACACTAAGAATAAATGGTTATGGCAAGTTATATACTTGACCAAGCCGAAAGAGAAGGATACTATTTTGGTCAAAAATTACCGAAGCAATTAAGTGATCAAATTTAGTTTGTGAGGTAGTGTGTTATTGATGCAAAAATGTGTTAACTTGATTGAAAATAATAACAGTTTCAGGATACAGTTCGAGGATATCAAACTCTAATAACTAATAGATAACATACAAGAAAAGTAAATGTGGACACGAGATGTACGAGGAAAGCCCTTGATCAATTTAGATCGCCGGCACAAAACCTGGGGAGCTGACAATCGTCAGCTGCCTTGTTCTTTTTATTGCTTGAATAACTAGGATACAATGTCAGGATAATGCTTTGATCAGGTGTAAGTGTTACAACCATTGTGAATTATGAGTGTTTGAGTGTGATTGCAGCTAGAATGAGAGAGTGTACCCCATGAAATTTTCACTCATTGCATGCCTATATCTTCTCCTAATTTCCTTTCTTTTTAATTGCCATTGCAGAGATTAAAAAGGTAATCTTCTCTCCCTAGCTCTAACCCTTTTCATCTCCGTCTTCTTCGTCCTTGGTCAGTTATGGCCAAAAGAACTCGCTCTTCCTCTGGCGATTCAGCTCCGACATTCACACCCCAAGATTTGCTCCAAAATCCGGAGCGAGAGATCTGCTCCTTCGACAATGTCGACATAGCAGCTCTCCATTCTTCAGGTGCCTTCCCAGACGGTGCAATCTTCCGGCCATTTGATCGGGATCTCCAATCAGATGTGTCGTCCAGTGAGTGACTTTGTTTCTTAGCTTTCCCTTTCACCTTGGGTTTGAGATTTCCCTTTTTCCGATTTTATCATGGAGTTTTTCCGGACCACCAATCAGAGCTTCAGCCAAACCATGCCCATGGTTTGGAGGATTTTAATCGTGCTTGACCGTATTAAGAAGAATCGCCTCCCTGGTCTTAGCATCAACGATCTTCCCATAGTTTACCGTTTAAGATCCCACGGGTCCAGTCGATTCTTGCTTTACTCTACCTCTAACAACCCTCTTATCTTTCGGGCCGCCAGGAACTAGGAAGAGTGGAAACCCAAGTTTTATTTGTAAAAAGGAACTCCATCCCTGATGGTGACAGTTTTCCGGTGAAGTGGTTAACTAAGGGTATGATTTAGGGTTTTAGGAATATCCCCAAAATTATCCTGCTTTAGTATCCTGAACTGATATCTTCATTTTCTTTTGTGCAGCGGATTTCAGGAAGCTAGCTCCTCCGACTCCCGAATCAGTGGCAAGGATTGAAGCCATTTATAAACTGCCTGAGATCGAAAGGATCTTTTTCCCAAACCAAGAAAGTTCAAGCAAACATTCCAGCTCCAATATGTCTAGTAAGGGTTTCTGATCTCAACATTCCTGTATAAGTTTTGTTAGTCAAGATATTTTATGATTAAGTTTGAAATTACTCCATTTTTTGTGTAGCCTCTGCCAAAGATCCCATCGTCTTTGATCTCAAAGAACTAGACAGCTACTCGGGGCCTGTCCAAGTGAAGAAGGAGACACCAGCCACTACAAACTCCAAGCCGTCTGTTCCTCCTCCCAGGCCTACACAGACTAGGGCCCGTGCTTCCGGGTCCAAAAAGAGAAAGGGCTCTGATACTGCTGCTGCTGCTCCTGAAGGGTTCTCCTACGATGACCTCAGCTTTTTTGACTCCTTTGAGCCTATGACTTCCTTCCTCAACAAGGTAAATATCCTGACCCTGTATACAAATACTGAGTCTGTATCCTGGATAATCTGTATTAATGATACATGTGTTTTTCTTCGTAGGGTCTGCAACATCTGTTGGCCCTGTACACCGAGGCTTGCGAGGCAGTGAAGACCCTGGAGGCTAAAGTGAAAAAAGTCAAGGTCACTATAGCTGAGCAGGGGAAGATTGCCAAGGCCAAGACTCAGCATTATTAGGATAAGCTAAAAAAGGTCACCCTGGACGCCGAAGTCGAACTAGCTGCTGCCCAAGTCGAACATGAGAAGGCGATGTCCTCCTTCAGGGACGGTCTTAAAAACTCCGCTGTTGTCTCCCTTCTTCAGGCCAGGATAAAAATGGCATATGAGGCTAAAGATGCAGGCTTCGAATGCCCGACCTGGTCGGTTGATTCTTGGGTGGCTAAGTTGAGTGACCTGGGAGGGAGCCATGTGCCATATCCAGCCAAATCTGGGACTGGTGAGCCTTTGAAGGCGGCAGAAGAAGCAGTTGAAGTGGGTGACAAGACGAAGGCTGGGGCGGATGCTGGTGAAAGTGGAGTTAAGGATGCTGGTGATGGTGCTTCCCCATGATGGCAGCGATGTCACACCCTGATATTTCCACGTATTACCGGTGGGCTCGGTGGGGAGTATCGTGACGTAGTTGATACCATCATAGTCAAATAATCACAGTTCATTGCACAGCGGAAGTCTAAAGTAAATATATTACAAACCAATTCAAAAGTAATATCAAATATTACAACGGAATGTAAGATGGATCCACAGGCGGATCTTAAAACAGAAAGATAACACTGTTCAACAGACTTTAGACGTCTAGAACTTGCAAGATTCCCTATTAACGCCCTGATCTCCCAGCCAATTTCGTACAGTACCTGTCACTAAATCTTTTTGGAAAATACGTCAGTTTACACTGATAAATACAATTAACTGACTCTTTTGAAAATGTTTAAAAAAATTGATTTGAATGCACAAGGCACAAATATTATTTTTTAACTTGGGACAATTATATAAAAATAATCTTGTATACAAATTTACATGTTCGTTATACGTTCAGGGCCCGATGTTAGAAACCGAGTCAAGATTAACAGACACGCCACAAGTATAGGCCCACAAGAGAGTGAGATACCGTTTCCCTTATGCAACTGTCAGGTGTATGCCTACACCCTTGCTTAAGACGTGGCCATTTTATTATGATGATGCCAAGGATATCCGGGACATGGTCATTAACCCCAAAGGATTTTATTTCAAACAATACAGATTAAAACTGGTTACCTCAATAATTTAATCACAATCCGATTAAACATTCAATACCGACCAAGCGGTATTATTATAATACCGTATCCCAAGCCCGTATAGGGAAAATAAGTTAAGAGTATTTACCTGAGCTTAGAATGCAATTTATACTCAGCCGTATATCCTAATCAGCAAGCACAAGTACCTCTACTGGGGCTCTTAATGTGGAACGAAGGTTTTATTAACCTATTAGATTCCTAACGGGTCTTATTTAAGTCGTAACTTAGACCGGTTAGTTTTAAGGAAAGGTTTACAGTTCAAAACGCAAGATTAATCGAAGACCGGATTAGAATGTGATTTAGACCCGAAAAGTATGGAGACTTGTATAACATGGGTAAACTAAACACATTTTGGATTTTGAGATAAAAATGATAAGGTTTGACCCGTTTCGGCTAATTCATGCAACTAGTTACATAAACCGCACCAAACGCGAAATATGCGTAACGGGTAACCAAATGAGTCATGAACAAGTTTCCTAGGTTAATATGCCTTAAATATGTTGTGATATCAGTAGGATACCTTCCTTTATGCCCAAAATGGATTTAAATTCAAATTGTGCCCCGTATGGGTATTTTGGTCATTTTAAAGCTTATAAAAGGGATTAAATATTTATCAGAGATTCAGGTCTGATATAATCAGTAACAATACTCAATTTAATAAGTTATATCAGTAGGGTATTGCATATATGTGAAATTTATCATTTATAACCAAACTATGCACCGTAGGGGCATTTTGGTAATTTCACATAAGCTTTAAAGGTCAATTCTGGAAATCTGGGTTTAAAACTTTTGCTTACTGTTTAATTATAAAAATTTACTTAAAATATCATTAAGTATTAAGTTTCATATACCGAAAATAGTTTTAAATCATACTATGCTCTTAAAACGCGTAAAAGCTGGTTTTAAGCGATTTTCGGGTTAAAATAGGAAATCTGAGTTTTTGATCAGTTTATAAAGTTCAAAATATTTTATTTATCATATAAAATCAGTAGCAAAAAGTTTGGTATCAAAATATTATGTAAAACTCATTTTATGCAAGAAAAGGTATAATCGAAAATTACCGAATCAAAGCTAGAATCATATGTTATGCTCAGTCTAAAAATAATTAAAAAACTTCAAAAATCCTAAAATATTATTTTACATTAGTGGGTAAAAAATTTTGGTGTCAAAATTTGGGTTTAGATAGGCTTTATGCTAATTACGACGTTTAATTAATAAAAAGCTTCTTAATTACGATATTGAGCATAACTTCTAATCTAGACCTCAAACTGATGTGAAAGTTTAAGGACATGTTTATAATTCAGTAAAAAAGGTTATTGTCCTTTCACATTTTCAAAGTTCTCGTTTTAAGGTCAAAAGGGCATAATGGTCAACATTTAGGCATATAACGGAAACATGCAAATGAATCGGATAAATTAGGATCCAAGTTGTATAACCTCAGAGGGTTATACTAACCTATAACATGGTCCTAAAGGAATCCTAAGGCATATTTAAACTAAGCTAATTCCGGTCAGAACTGAAAGTCAAAGCAAAAGTCAACTTTTGCGACTTTCGGTTCCGAACCGAGCCTAAACTCAGAATTGTCGGGTTGAACATGCCTAGACATGTTCAATTAATATTTACCAAGTTATTAAAGTGACAAAACTGATTTTATTTCCTTTATATTATTAGTTAATGAATTTTTATTTAAAAATGACTCATTTGACTTTTATTCTAATTACTTTGACCCGACAATTAACTAAGCAAACGTGGTAATTAGGAGGTGCCCTTTAGAGGGTTTAATACCTACCTAATTACGATCACGTAGCCATGTTCGTTGCGAACAAAGGCTTGACCATTTAAAAGTTAAAGCGTTTATCCCAAACGCTTGACTTTTCGGCTTTAAGAGCCAAATAATTAAACTAAGCACGAAAGGACACTTACAAAGGATCCAAGCAGGGATGGAATTGATCTAGTATGCTCAGGTATGAAGCACAAAGGCTCCCACTTAGAACAATTCAGATCAAGTGTGAAATGAAAGCAAGATCAAGTGGGTTTATATACGATTTCAAGAACCGTTAGGATCGTTTCTCGTAACCCGAGCTTTGATCAAGGCCCTACATGTGTTACCCATTGTTTTTCAATACTATGGGTGCCCAAAATGGCCCATAGATTGATTAAAAACCATTCACAATACTAGAAACCAGCTGCTGATCATGGAAATCAAGTTTTGCAGGTCTGATGGGCTTACACGGCCCACGTAGACTCAGAGGGAGTCTTACGCGGCCTGCCTAGTACCCAGATCAGCAACAGAACTTTTGAAATTTGCAGAAATGGTCCCTGTGAGCATATAAGGTCATGTTTGGCATGTTTAAGGCCCATTAACCACCTCCAAGGCTCTACAATGATGCCTAAACATAGGGAACATAAAACATGCTCAAAAATATGTCGGATGTCGGTTCGTTTGGCCGTACGGTCACGTTGTTCGACTAATTACGACGAAAAACGAACGGACGCAAAAAACGATCCAAATTGCGCGACGAATGGAATTTTATCAAGCCAAACACTAAAATAAAATATTTTAGTGGTTACATAAATTTTTGGATGTCCGGAGATATTTAGAACGTAGGATATGCACGAAAATGCAAACTTGAGCACTTTTTAACGCTTTTAGTCCCTGTTGGTCAAATAAGTTTATTTTTGCGCACCAAACACCTCTAAGCCTATTTCTAAGCTATGTAAAGGATATTTAGGGCATATTTAACTTATGATCATATTACGGAAGGTTCAATACCATAGGAATCGATAGACTTTTGCAGTTTGACGCAAATAGTCCCTCAAATGCGCAAACTTGCGCATATCATCATTTAATAGCATTGAAGCCTTATCTAATCTATATTAGGCATTCTTGAGAGTATTATAAAACATCATAATGCTCTGGGTTCGTAAAAAGGTCATTCAGAGGTATAATTAAACATATTGACACTTTTAGTCCCTCTAACTTGCAAAGTTACGCGTAACTTCGCTTATAGGCATAAAAGCCCTTAATGGCCAATATTAGGCATTCCCGTGAGTATAATCAATTATCATGAAGCTCTCGGTTTGTTAAAGAGTCACTCAGAGGTAAGAATTAACATGTTGACGCTTTTAACCTTTCGACGTGAAATCTTTCAATTAATTACGCAAACGGCTACACTTGATCAACAAGTGGCTCATTTGTGAATATAATTACCACGTAATGTTATTCAGTGGCTTGTAATAAGCATGTTAACATTTCCAGTCCTTCTATAATCAAATTTTTTGATTTTTCGCAAATCTAATCCTTCAAATTCAATGTTTTGACTTTATTGAGGTTTATTACACGTGTCAATACATCATTGGACGTGATTTTACGAGGTGTTACATCCTCACCCCCTTAAAAGAAATCTCGACCTCGATATTTTCTAAAGTAATGGAAGTACTTTCTGTCGTATCATGGACTTAATTTCCAAAGCATATTTGGGGCCTTTCCAAGCACCCAAGGTGACCTTTATAATAGGTACATGTATCCTTTTGGAGCTTCTTAACCTGTCGATCCTTAATCGATACGGTTTTCTCATTAAATCATAAATCTGCATATCATTATGTGATAATGCTTCTCGACTTATCGGTGAAACATATCCTTAAATCACTAGTGTGGGTCACATTGATTTTCATCAAGCTCCTCAGGTAAGTTTTAACTTATAAGCTACTTGATCTTGATATATTCGATTTCCTCGAATGATTCTATATATCCAGGGCTTAACTTACCCTGATAAATTAAAATTCAGCACACCCTTCTTAGGGCGATACCTTCAATTGAACCCTTTTCCTTATTAAGGACTTAAGAGGGTTGCGACTTTCATCAATCCTTGATTTTCCGCCGATTACTGGAAACTTACAGACGATTACGAATTCGTATGATCTTATTCGTCGTTTTCAAGGTAATTTCAGGTCCTGCTAATTCGGACTTATCGAATTTCTGTCTAACAATAGATGTTTAACATCCCATTTATACAAGGTCTCCAAAGGCGCAGCCTTGATGCTTACATACTAGTTATTAGTTATAAAATAGCTTATTTAAGGTGAGATGGTTATTCCAGCTACAGCTTAAAACCAATCTTAAGGAATAGCTAATCCTTACAGTTAGTCGAACAAATCGATGATCCTAGGCAACTTATGGCGGTTCTTAATTGCTGCCTAAATAGGGTTGCGGTATTCAATGCATAAGCAAAACGAACGGTCTTTCTTAATTAACAATACCGAATCCTTAGGCTTTATGAACCTTTATCTTAAAAACTCATTTAATCAGGGTTCCAATTCTTCCAATAATGATGGTGCTAATCGTCGTGGAGATTTCACAATAATGCAATCCTATGCGGGATATAAATCTTAACTCTACTTGCCTTTCAGGAGGTAAATAGGGTAGTCCTAGGAGAAGATAATCAAGACACAAGGAGATTACAGAGATTTTCCAAATCTCAAGCTCTGGTTCATCTATCTTTGTCTGTGTGAGATAAATGACACATTTCCTTTACCAATCCATGGATACCTTATTCAGAGACACTTACTTGGACAATTCCATTCTGGATATCTTCTTTGAATACCATTAGTTGACTTGAGTACAATATGACCATTGGAATATCTCAGTGGATCCATGCATTAAACCTCCATACTGATCAGGCATGGAAGCAATCTATGGAACATTTTAAGATACACCAATCCTCATATGGAACTTTTTTGTCATACCGTCTGGTATTCGCAATCGATAGAGATTAAAGAGATATCAACTACATATGCTGACGTATTTCATCTGGAGAGAGGGTACTCTTAGAATTTTATGACTGAAGATTTCTGACAGGAACAGAAGATATGGTTCCTATGATTTTCGTTTGTAAGTCTTACCTTACGCTTAATCTCTGAGGTTCTAATGGAAGATTTTAAAAAAATTGCTATACTTACAAATTATAAAGGATTTATTGGTATCCGAAACAAAACAGAACTTTTAACATTTATTGTACTTCATATTTTATGCTTAGGGTTCTAACAGGCAGATTTATTAACTTACAAAATTTATGATCCACGAATGACTTATCTGCATCCGAATCAAACAATACCCTTGCATATATATCATTGATAAGGATGTATCGGTTATAACATTGTCATCTTGTATGGCCTCTTTTGCACCCATCTGAAAGACCCCAGCGTTGGTCTTCTTAACTTCTTCAAGCTTCTTTGCATATTTTGGGCAATTTGACTTGATATGCCCTTCTCGTTACAGTTGTAACAAGTCGCATCTCCTATCTTCTTGCATTCTAATGTTTTATGCTTATAGATTTGCAGATCCCACAAGCCCTAGGTTGTGATTGGGATTTTGATTCGAACCTGCACTTCCCATAATGGCGTTTCTTGCAGGTCTTGCATACAGGTTTCTGGTTGGACTTTTGTTTGTTCTTTTTCTTAGAATTCTGGGAGTTATCTTCCTCCCATTTCCTTTTTGGTTCATCCTTCTCATTTGGGGAATGAACAAGATCCTTCTCGTTAGTAAAGAAGTGTAGTCTTAGATGAGATTTGGAGCAAGTAGCATTGGGCTCCTTGAACTTTTTCATGACCTTTCTCACAGCTTTTCTAGCAGCTGCGTCAATCATATCTTGGAGAACATCTTTGTAAATTCTGAGGTTCACAATTGTAGCATCATTAGCATGTGTCGCATCATCCATGACACGATCGACGACTGACTTATCTGAGTTTGTCATATTCGTTATTTGGTTCCTGACACCAAACGAAACAATTACTTAGTTGCAACCCAACAACCGCTATTCACCATCCAGATGACTTAACATATACTAACCATGGTATCATTAAACCATACAGGCTAATACAGTACGAACATTCTTAATGAATGTTATTTAAATACATATTAATTATACTTAGCCTAGGCCATAAAAAGACCATCAATGGCAATTAAGGTTTGGATCTAGTCCATCACCTTTTTGACAGAGGATCAAATGTCACATCTGCCTTGATCATATTGATGATTTTGGATAGCTTGAAAGCTTGTCATAAGGATATTGGAGAAGAGTGATTCCTAATGGATATAGAGCATCTATCTAAAGTTGTTGTAGCAGTCTCTAAAGTATCATCCGCCAATTCTACCTCGCGTTATATGCCTAGAGTCCTATTCAGGCGGAAACAACCGTTTACAACATTTATTGTCCACAATATACTTTTATGCGCCAGAATCAAACAAATTCCCGCATAAGCATCATTGATAAGGAAAGGTACCTTTTATGATGTCATCTTCCTGTACTGCCTCCTGGGTGTTCATCTGGAAGACTCACGCGTTCGTTTTCTTGGCCTCTTCAGGCTTCTTCTGATTCCTAGGGCAGTTAGTCTTGATATTCCCCTTCTCGTTGCAACCATAACAGGTTGCATCTTTCAACTTCTTGCAATCCATGGTTTTATATTCCTTAGACTTGCAGATTCCACAACGTAGAGGCTGAGATTCAAATCTGCATTTCCCGAGGTGGTATTTCCTACAGGTTTTGCATCTGGTCTTTTCACCCGACTGCTGGTGTCCTTCTTAAATCCGGAATCCTTCTTAGGATCAGAGTTCCCCTTTTTCTTCTTATCGGAGCGATGAGAATCCTCATCCTCCCTTATTCGCTTTCCATCTTCAGAAGCTTTGGCAGCCTTGTTTTTTACCACATCGAGTGTGAGAGATAGTGACAGATCTGCCACTGACCTGAATGTAGTAGGTCTAGATGCTTTCACGCTTGCCTTGATTTCTGGGGCTAGGCCCCCAATAAAGCGAGCTATACGCTTTGGTTCCAGTGTGATCAAGTAAGGAACCAATCGAGACATAGTATTGAAACTTGTAAGATATGCCTGGCAATCTAAGTTCTTCATGACCAATGTCGAGAAGTCAGTCTCAATTTTCTCAACTTCATGTTGAGGACAGTAATTTTCCTTGATAAGAGCAACAAACTGATCCCATGTCAGATTATATAACGGGATTTTCCCTGTAGCCTGGATCAGTGACCTCCACCAAGCTAGAGCTTCTCCTTTAAAAGATTGCGAAACAAACTTCACAATGTCTTGCTCTGCACATCCGCTAATATCAACAATGGTGTCCATCTCATCGAGCCATGTCATGCAATCGATGGCTCCTTTTTCTCCTGTGAAGTCTCTGGGCTTACAGTACACAAAATATTTATATGAACATATTTTAACACGTGGCTCTTGATGAAGCACAACCTGTCTAGACGGAACACTCCTCTGATTTGATGAGTGATGAACATCGTCCTCTTTTGACTCATGTGTTTTAGAAGGGGGCTTACTACGAGCCGCAGATAGAGTCTTAGAGTGTGCACCACTTGATTCATTATTCTGTCTGTCGAGAGCTCGTGTAACGGCATTATCTATTAATGCCTGTAGTTCCGTACCAGTTATATTAACTCTGGTAGCATCATTATTCTCCATCGGGTGGCTGTTGACCTCATCCGATCCAGCCATGTAGCTTGATTGCTACATAAATATTGACGATAATTTATTCAGAGGGTATTATGGAATCCTCATTTTTGACGATTCATTAACCATGGTAATATAAGCCATATTGGTTAATTTGTTAATTATATTTAATTAGTATTTTCATTATAATTTATCCTAGTTATAAAACATTAAGGATATTAAAGTGGCACAAAAGGCCTAGTCACAAGGACAGTTTTAAATTTATAAGCCATGATTTCAGAGAATCGAGGCATTAAGGTTTGAACATAGTTCATTACCTTTTCTTGACAGAGAGTCAAAGACTACAACTGTCTTTTGTCCCTTAGGACAATAAATATGGCCAGTAGGCATTTCATCACTTTAGGGATGTTTGTGATATGATCATCTTATCTGATGATATTAGTCGAGATCGCATTGATCATACAGACTGTTATGCTTGGACGTAGTCCAACATTTAGACAGAGGGTCAAAGACCACCACTGTCGTTGTCTTATCGGACAACAAGTTTAGCCCGTAGGCACTTCATCACTAATGGATGTTTATAATATGATCATCTTCATTTGATGATTTAAGCCATGATTTCTAAATCACTAGGCTAGATAAGGGGTTGGAAAAAATTTCCCATTATAAAGATGACAAATGTGATTTTATCGCATCACTGTTGTCAGGAGTGTTAACATGTTTTCAGATGTTAACATTGATCTGAATCTCTTTTAAACAGGTTTTACCATCATAGCTAGGTCCTTAATGACATACAAGCTAGGTTATACCCTTTAAGATTCTTTTTAACATATATTGGCAGATCAATTACAAAAAGGAATGATATTTTGATTTATTTCATATGTTATATTCGTATATAATGAATAAAATGAAATTTAAATAAAACACTCCAGTAAATTTAAAAAGGAGTACATAATTGCCCTCAACGGGTCTTGAAGGAAATAACATTGTCCACGAAGGGACTAAAAGATAAATATGTCCTTAGAAGGACTAATAAAGAAATGAAAAACAACGGAAGAGTTTCTTCTTTACTTTAATTCTGGAAATTTCCTCCTTGGTTCTCTGTGTGAGGTATGAATACCGAAAGTTTTGGTGGGTAATCCAAATCTTCTATTTTAAGGGATCTATGCAAACGTGGAATCCAAGGATTTTATGGTTAATGAATAATACAATCATAAATAAGGTTATGACAGGTAAAATCCAAGTCTGGGATTTCAAGACTCGGAGGTAAGGAACACGAGTCCTTTGGGTCCTTAGGTATTATCTTTGGAGCGGGAGTTTCAGGGACATCTGGTATGAACTCCTCCGATGTTGGCTTCTCATGCGAAGTTTCAAAACTCTTGGGTACAGAATTTGAAATATGGTTAATGAGTTCAAAAGGTCCTTTCTTCATACTGGTCGTACGCTTATTCGAGCTGTAGCACGAAGCTTCACCTTCTTAATTTTCGGATTTGGAAAGCTTCCACCAATGGCAGCTTTGCTCGGTGACACGATCCTGGGATGCATAAATATCGAAAACAATATATACATATAACAGGGATGAGATTTTCCTAGTTCATGTCTAGACTCGAAAGTTTAAGGAATGTGCTACTGTGTCATTGAGATTAAACACAAAAGGCTAGTGTTTAATTCACCCAATGTTGGCTCTGATACCAACCTGTCACACCCCGATATTTCCACGTATTACCGGTGGGCCCGTTGGGGAGTATCGTGACGTAGTTGATACCATCATAGTCAAATAATCACAGTTCATTGCACAGCGGAAGTCTAAAGTAAATATATTACAAACCGATTCAAAAGAAATATCAAATATTACCACGGAATGTAAGATGGATCCACAAGCGGATCTTAAAACAGAAAGATAACACTGTTCAACAGACTTTAGACGTCTAGAACTTGCAAGATTCCCTATTAACGCCCTGAGCTCCCAGCCAATTTCGTACAGTACCTGTCACTTAATCTTTTTAGAAAATACGTCATTTTACACTGGTAAATACAATTAACTGACTCTTTTGAAAATGTTTAAAAAAATTGATTTGAATGCACAAGGCACAAATATTCTTTTATAACTTGGGACAATTATATAAAAATAATCTTGTATACAGATTTACATGTTCATTATACTTTCAGGGCCCGATGTTAGAAACCGGGTCAAGATTAACAGACACACCACAAGTATAGGCCCACAAGAGAGTGAGATACCATTTTCCTTATGCAACTGTCAGGTGTATGCCTACACCCCGTGCTTAAGACGTGGCCATTTTATTATAATGATGCCAAGGATATCCGGGACATGGTCATTAACCCCCAAAGGCTTTTATTTCAAACAATACAGATTTACCTCAATAATTTAATCACAATCCGATTAAACATTCAATACCCGACCAAGCGGTATTATTATAATACCGTATCCCAAGCCCGTATAGGGAAAATAAGTTAAGAGTATTTAGCTGAGCTTAAAATGCAATTTATACTCAGCCGTATATCCTAATCAGCAAGCACAAGTACCTCTACTAGGGCTCTTAATCTGGAACGAAGGTTTTATTAACCTATTAGATTCCTAACGGGTCTTATTTAAGTCGTAACTTAGACCGGTTAGTTTTAATGAAAGGTTTACGGTTCAAAACGCAAGATTAAGCGAAGACCGGATTAGAATGTGATTTAGACCCGACAAGTATGGAGACTTGTATAATATGGGTAAACTAAACACATTGTAGATTTTGAGATAAAACTGATAAGGTTTGACCTGTTTCGGCTAATTCATGCAACTAGTTACATAAACCGCACCGAACGCGAAATATGCGTAACGGGTAACCAAATGAGTCATGAACAAGTTTCCTAGGTTAATATGCCTTAAATATGTTGTGATATCAGTAGGATACCTTCCATTATGGCCAAAATGGATTTAAATTCAAATTGTGCCCCGTAGGGGTATTTTGGTCATTTTAAAGGTTATAAAAGGGATTAAATATTTATCTGAGATTCAGGTCTGATATAATCAGCAAAAATACTCAATTTAATAAGTTATATCAGTAGGGTATTGCATATATGTGAAATTTATCATTTATAACCAAACTATGCACCGTAGGGGCATTTTGGTAATTTCACATAAACTTTAAAGGTCAATTCTGGAAATCTGGGTTTAAAAATTTTGCTTACTATTTAATTATAAAAATTTACTTAAAATATCAGTAGGTATTAAGTTTCATATACCGAAAATAGTTTTAAATCATACTATGCGCTTAAAACGCGTAAAAGCCGATTTTAAGCGATTTTCGGGTTAAAATAGGAAATCTGAGTTTTTGATCAGTTTATAAAGTTCAAAATATTTTATTTATCATATAAAATCAGTAGCAAAAAGTTTGGTATCAAAATATTATGTAAAACTCATTTTATGCAAGAAAAGGTATAATCGAAAATTACCGAATCAAAGCTAGAATCCTATGTTATGCTCAGTCTAAAAATAATTAAAAATCTTCAAAAATCCCAAAATACTATTTTACATCTGTGGGTAAAAAATTTTGGTGTCAAAATTTGGGTTTAGATAGGCTTTATGCTAATTACGTCGTTTAATTAATAAAAAGCTTCTTAATTACGATATTGAGCATAACTTCTAATCTAGACTTCAAACTGATGTGAAAGTTTAAGGACATGTTTATAATTCAGTAACAAAGGTTATTGTCCTTTCACATTTTCAAAGTTCTTGTTTTAAGGTCAAAAGGGCATAATGGTCAACATTTAGGCATATAACGGAAACATGCAAATGAATCGGATAAATTAGGATCCAAGTTGTATAACCTCAGAGGGTTATACTAACCTATAACATGGTCCTAAAGGAATCCTAAGGCATATTTAAACTAAGCTAATTCTGGTCAGAACTGAAAGTCAAAGAAAAAGTCAACTTTTGCGACTTTCGGTTCCGAACCGAGCCTAAACTCAGAATTGTCGGGTTGAACATGCCTAGACATGTTCAATTAATATTTACCAAGTTATTAAAGTGACAAAACTGATTTTATTGCCTTTATATTATTAGTTATGAATTTTTATTTAAAAACGACTCATTTGACTTTTATTCTAATTACTTTGACCCGACAATTAACTAAGAAAACGTGGTAATTAGGAGGTGCCCTTTAGAGGGTTTAATACCTACCTAATTACGATCACGTAGCCATGTTCGTTGTGAACAAAGGCTTGACCGTTTAAAAGTCAAAGCGTTTATCGCAAATGCTTGACTTTTCGGCTTTAAGATCCAAATAATTGAACTAAGCACGAAAGGACACTTACAAAGGGTCCAAGCAGGGATAGAATTGATCTAGGATGCTCAGGTATGAAGCACAAAGGCTCCAACTTAGAACAATTCAGATCTAGTGTGAAATGAGAGCAAGATCAAGTGGGTTTACATAGGATTTCAAGAACCGTTAGGATCGTTTTTCGTAACCCGGGCTTTGATCAAGGCCCTACATGTGTTACCCATTGTTTTTCAATACTATGGGTGCCCAAAATGGCCCATAGATTGATTAAAAACCATTCACAATACCAGAAACCAGCTGCTGATCATGGAAATCAAGATTGGCAGGTCTGATGGGCTTACACGGCCCGCGTAGACTCAGAGGGAGTCTTACGCGGCCTGCCTAGTACCCAGATCAGCAACAGAACTTTTGAAATTTGCAGAAATGGTCCCTGTGAGCATATAAGGTCATGTTTGGAATGTTTAAGGCCCGTTAAGCCACCTCCAAGGCTCTATAATGATGCCTAAACATAGGGAACGTAAAACATGCTCAAAAATATGTCGGATGTCGGTTCGTTTGGCCGTACGGTCACGTTGTTCGACTAATTACGACGAAACATGAACGGACGCGAAAAACGATCCAAATTACGCGAAGAATGGAATTTTATCAAGACAAACACTAAAATAAAATATTTTAGTGGTTACATAAATTTTTGGATGTTCGGAGATATTCAGAACGTAAGATATGCACGAAAATGCAAACTTGTGCACTTTTTGACGCTTTTAGTCCCTGTTGATCAAATTAGTTTATTTTTGCGCACCAAACACCTTTAAGCCTATTTCTAAGCTATGTAAAGGATATTTAGGGAATTTTTAACTTATGATCATATTCCAGAAGGTTCAATACCATACGAATCGATAGACTTTTGCAGTTTGACGCAAATAGTCCCTCAAATGCGCTAACTTGCGCATATCATCGTTTAATAGAATTGAAGCCTTATCTAATCTATATTAGTCATTCTTGAGAGTATTATAAAACATCATAATGCTTCGGGTTCGTAAAAAGGTCATTCAGAGGTATAATTAAACATATTGACACTTTTAGTCCCTCTAACTTGCAAAGTTGCGCGTAACTTCACTTATAGGCATAAAAGCCCTTAATGGCCAATATTAGGCATTCCCGAGAGTATAATCAATTATCATGAAGCTCTCGGTTTGTTAAAAGGTCACTCAGAGGTAAGAATTAACATGTTGACGCTTTTAACCTTTCGACGTGAAATCTTTCAATTAATTACGCAAACGGCTACACTTGATCAACAAGTGGCTCATTTGTGAATATAATTACCATGTAATGTTATTTAGAGGCTTGTAATAAGCATGTTAACATTTCCAGTCCTTCTATAATCAAATTTTTTGATTTTTCGCAAAATTAATCCTTCGAATTCAATGTTTTGACTTTATTGAGGTTTATTACACGTGTCAATACATCATTGGACGTGATTTTACGAGGTGTTACAAGCGAAGTGGGCGATGATGGATAATGATGCCTAGGCTGGAGCCCACTTTTTAATTTGAATGGTTTGTAATCTTTAAACAATTTACATTTCCTGCACTTAGAACAATTTTATTTTCCTGCACTTAGAACAGTATAACAGTTGAAGGTGGAGGGATCCTGCGATTTTCAGGATGAAGCCTTCAACTGTTTATGTTAATATGCTTTCAAACAATTTACATTCTTGGTGGATGGGTCTTGGTTTGAGATGAAGCCAAGAATGTAATATTTTGAATCATTAATATTAAACTAACCTTTCGACCTTATCTCTGTGTTACATGTTGTTTTGAAAAATTTAGTCTCAATATCCTGATCAGGATATTAGTATGATCTTGATTGTTTTACCATTCTAGTTCCAAAACTTTCTTTTTTGAAATTTAGTAAAATATAAATTTTCTTAAAAAATATCCCGTTTATTCATATAAGGCCTTCAAACTTAGGAGAAATAGGAATCCATACCAGAAACACTTAGGTAGCACTTCATAATTAACCTTAGGACCATTTGCTATGTCCCCAACATAGATGTCCCCTGTCCGTACAAGGCGTTTCATCAGCATATAGCCTACTTAAGTAATCCTTTGCTTAGTGATTAAACTTTGAAATCTTCCATTAACAAAGAAACGTGTATAAACACAATCGCAGTTTAACATAACTTTGGGACAACATATACTTGTAAACATCTAATATTCATATCCTTTGCTAGTTCTATCCTGCTATTAGAGCTTCATACTCAGCCTCATTATTCATAGTAGTAAATTCACATCTAATAGCCTGGGGTAATATGTCCCCCTGTGGCGGTTTTAGTAGAATTCCTAATCCTACACCTCTTACATTGGATGCACCATCAGTATGTAGTATCCAAAATTCTGAGCTTTCATCTAGTTGTTGCACTTCTAAATCAACTTCTTCTTGTATACCACTACTAAAATCAGCCACAAAGTCTACTAAGGCCTAAGACTTTATAGCATTCCTAGGTTCGTATACTAAATCATAAGCACTTAATTTCATAGACCACTTGGCCATCCTACCAGACATTTCAGGTTTTCTATGCATATTTTTAATAGGATAATTAGATTTTATATGAATCCTATGTGTTTCAAAGTCATGCCTAAGCTTAGTTGATGCCATAACTAAAGCTAATATTAGTTTTTCTAAATGAGAATATCTAGTCTCGGCATCTAATAAACTTTTACTAACATAATAGACAGGATACTGCTGACCTTCATGGTCTTTTACCAAGACTTCACTTACTGCATTTCCTGATACTGCAAGATATAGGGATAGGGGTTCACCATCTTCTGGCTTCATAAGTAGAGGTGCACTTGAGAGATATTGCTTTAATGCTTGTAGAGCGGCATCATGTCTTTCTCGCCATTCGAATTTTTTGTTCTTTTTTAGGATATCATAAAATTCCTTACACTTTTCAGAGGATCTTAATATGAATCTGTTTAATACTACTACCCTTCCAGTTAATCTTTGAACATCCTTCATATTGGATGGGGATTTGTATAACAACTCTCCTAAAAACCTTTAAAGTATCCCTATACGTCTTAAAATACACCCCGTATACGAAAAATAGGCGCGAAATACCTTAATTTTTACAAAATTTAAATAAAAACAAAATTCCCTACTCGCTCGCAGGGCGCGACACAGACATAGAAGTCTGTCGCGGGCCACGACAGCTGGCCACCCGCCCGCACCCCCTGCCGCCATGTGTCGAGATGCGTGTCAAGACTACCCCTTGAGTCATCCAAGCTAGGGCCTACCCTAGACTTGATCGCAGCCTCGAAGGCCTTGCCTTCAGTTCTCGCGGGGCGCGAGAAAGTGTTGATCAGACACTATAAATAGGGGATCACGGCTTCAGTTGCAAATCGTTCATCACATAACTTTCTCTCTCAATTCTGAATAGTAATTATAATTTCCGGGCATAATACCCACTAAATTAGCAAAGCTCTACCTCGTTGTAAGTATTATAACACCGGTTACGTATTAGTTACTCTGCCCGATTGATCTAGAGCTCCGTAACGCATGTCGAGGCTCTGCTTGACTCAGTTGTTGGAGTTCTGTCTCGGGAGAGGGATATAGCTAATGTAAATTGGGTTATTATGCTAACGCGTGTGCATTGTTTAATTTAATAGATTATAACCAGGAAATCACAAGGAAATACCTAAATTAGCAATGTGAGTTTTTTCCTCTTTTTGTAAACCCTTTTTGTGAGTTTATCCTCTTTTTGTAAACCTTTTTTGTGAGTATTCCTCTTTTTGTAAACTGTTTTTACAAAACCTCAATTGTTTTAAATTATATAACAGTGATTGAGTATTTGTAATTCTACAATTATCGTCGGTATGTTGGGTTTTGTATACTAAATTTGTTACTACACTGTGAGTAGTAGCATGACCACAAGTCATGATTGACAGTGCCGTGGGTGGTAATTAAAGTAGATGTAAACAAATGTAATTGCTGGATTTCCCTCAATGCTGTAAAATGATAAAACTTGTTTTGATTAAACTAGGATTCACTCGCTAGTATTTCTTGCTGATAAAATGTTTTAAACGCGTTTCAGGTAACAAAATTGTGATTTGCCAAAAACAAAAATCACTTTTAAAGCACCATAGCATTCACATCCATGCCATCAAATTATGTGTGTATGGTTTTTATAATATAAAGAGTATAAAAAGTGGTTGTAAGTAGAGGAGAGAGAAAACGTTACTGTTCATCTGTATATTTGGGGGACATTGTCCACCCCCTATAATTTTTAAATATATTTTGAAAGTGATTGTGAGTAAAGAAGAGAGAAAAGGTAATGATAAAGGTATAAAAAAATATTATTTAATTGAAAAGGAGAGAGAAAATGAAGCGATTTTTAGTGTAATTTAGGGTGAAAATATGATGGAATGGATGTAAATGCTCTAAGACTATGGGGTATGGAGCGTGGGTTGGAGAGAAACGCCCAAGTCACCACCCCGGATGGGCTTGGGTTTGGGCGTGGCCCCTTGGGCGGGAGTTTAAGGTCGGGCGTGGGGCATGCTAGCAATCCTATGTGGCCGGCTCTTATTGGCTAGGGCATATTTTTCTATTTTAGATTTTTTTATTTTAATACACATGGCTAAGCCACGCCGGGCTAGCCACGCCCTGCCATACCCCACGGACACGTCACTCACCAGCGGCGGGGGGGGGGGGGGGTGTCGAACTTCACGTGTCAACCCATGCCCCAAACCCCTGCCCTACCATACCCCATGGTCTACATCTATAAACGACCGTTGAATACGCATCGAAATTCCCAAAAGTTACTTTTGTTTCAAAAAACAGCTTCTTTCCCAATCACACTTCAATAGCTTTTAAACTTTGCTTGTTTAAAATAAATAAATGTTTATTCACTTGTGGAAGATGTCACGGTGGTAATGGGATATAAAACAGCGTAACAAATGGTCGTGGTGTGATGACACTAAGTGTATTGGATTTAAATAATCTTAATTTCATCAATTATCTAATAGTATTTTCAATTTTTGATTTGTACCACATCACTTTCAACTTTCAACTTATTGGCCGATAGCACTTCCAAACTAACTCAACACTAACCCAGTTTGTTGACATTAGCCGCCATGTCGCCAAACCTGTGCCTCATCAGCTGTCATGTAATAAAAAAATCCACGCCAGCTGCCACGTCAACACAAAAGTGCCACATCAACAAAAAACTAACGAGGATAGAGTTCAGTTAATTTGGGAGTGCTATCAGCCAATAAGTTAAAAGTTGGTAGTAGTGTGGTACAAATCGAAAGTACGAGTGCTATCAGCTAATTTGTGAAAGTTGGAGTTATTTAAATCCAATGTCTCTTTTTAAAAATATTTAATAATACATAGCACAATCGTTTAGGTGTTGCTTGTTTTTCAGAGGTAAAACGTCTGTAGTCTGCGAACCACATCTGCAGACATTTGTAGCAGAAGAGCTAGACCAAACCTCTGCAGTCTTCAAGAAGAAGACCAGGGGCGAAGTATAGAAGGGGCCGGGGGTGAGGGCGCCCGACCCCCTGAACTTTTCGCTCAGTAGTGTTATATATGTAGTTTTCGTATATAAATTTTTGGATATATACGTTTTCGACCCGCCCCCGGTCATTCAGGTTAAGCATCGACGCTGAAGAAGACTGTTTGTTTTTTTTACTTCTGTAAACTGCTATCAACATGAACAACAATTGTAATCAAACATCATAAATAACCTAAACACAATCTAACACAAGCCCTAATATCTCATAAACTTTGGTAATTTCAGTAATAATTTACCTAATCATAAATAACCTAAACACAATCTAGAAACGATCTAACACGGTTACTTTACCGATCAATGATATCAAATGCTCCAGATTCATCTTATTTCAATCATCATATAGAAGTTTTAGGGTCAGAGAGCAACATTATCTAATCTAAAATCAATCTCATTATTCACAATCTCAAATATGTGAATCCATATTTACAACAAAAATCAGAATTGAAGAATGAACATACCTGCGACTTGGAGGAAGCAGGGGCCGATGATGAACAGCAGGGGCCGAAGATGATGGCCGCGGCCGACGATAAGCAGCAGCGATCGACGATGAACAAGGGTCGACGATGAACAGGGGTCAACGATGGCAGCAGGGGTTGACGACGATGGCAGCAGAGGTTGACGACGGTGGCAGCTGGTGGCAGAGGAGGTGGAGGTGACAGATATGTGGTGATAGCGGAGGAGGTGGAGGTGGTGGCGGAGGAGGTGGAGGTGTCAGCTGGGAGAAGGATGCTAGGATTTTGAGATTGTGTTTTGAAATAGCAGAGCCTTGAAGATGTGAGTCCAGATCTGCGCGAGGAAGAGGTCGAGAAGACCTTTTTTAATGAAATCACTTCCAAAAAACAAACACACTGCAAACTCAAACGTTTTGTTGGTGCACTGATGTCTGTTAACTTCGTCTTTATTGAGTCTTGTAATGTATTAGATAAATCAGGGCACAGAAATCGAGAAAACAGTATTTTAGGGTAATTCCGCTTGAAATGTGCTTGATGTCATTTCAAACGGAATTAGTGAGTTCAAGCGAAATTAGGTAATTCCGCACGGAATTAGGTAATTCCGCACGGAATTAGGTAATTCCGTTTGAATGGTAATTCTGTTTGAGACTGTTTTAAGCGAAATTAGATGTCTATAAATACTGAACTTGTGCGTGTCATTTGAAACGGAATTAGAACATAGATTCAGAGCCGAGGTGCTGTCCGTTTGTCATTTGAATCTGTAAAAGCTCAGAATCAGTTAATAAGAAGATAATTAGAGGAAAACAAGTTGTGTTACGTCAAATTCATTGATTCCGCCTTTGTTTTTTATGTTGAACTCTTCATATTGACTCGTTAGGGTCACACGACGATCCAACAAGTGGTATCAGAGCTTAGGACGAGGAGTTCATACCAATTCAGCTTGATCTCATTGGATTCTTTCACTTCTACTCTTTTTTTTTCTGATTTGAACGAAATTTAACGGTTGAAATGGCTTAAAACTCACACATATCAAGCGAAACATAGTTTTAACTAATCCGTGAAAGATTTGGACCTTAATTCAAACAAATTTTGATAAAAACTGCTAATTCTACTTGAAAATCTATTCGAATATGCTGATGTCATCATAATTTCGTTTGAACTGGATCACTAATTCCGCACGGAATTATCTACATTGACTTAATTTCGCTTGAAAAGTGCTATTGATTTCACACGGAATTTAATTTCGTTTGAAACATTCAAACGGAATTACTGATTTCGCTTCAAAGAACTTAATTCCGTTTCATTTGGGATAATTTCGTTTGAAACTGACCTAATTCCGCACGGAATTAAAATCTATTTGGTAATTTCGTTTGAAAAGCATAATTTCGTTTGAAGAAGTAATATCGTTTGAAGCAATTCCGCTTGAACTAATTTCGTTTGAAACTACTTTTCAAAATTTCAAAAACTTTTCTAAGTGTTTGTTGATTGTTTCAGATACGTGAAGATGGATGAGTTTATGAATCCTTTCAGTGACATGTTTGCCTTCACGGGAAACAACGGAGATGATACATCTAACAACACAAATGAAAACGTTTCAACTCCGAGTGCAAAGAAAACTCTTTCTGATACTTTGAGTGTGGAGAGTGCTTATGGGACGTACAACAAACCTCCTAAGCTGATGGCGATTGAAGATTACAATAAATGGGCTATAAAGTTTGAAGAATGGCTAAAAGCGTTTGCATATCAAAGTTGGAAGATGTTGAAGAATGGTTTCATTATGGGAAGATCGGATTTTGAAAATTTGACAGAAACTAAGGAGATAGAAAGATACGTTGCTGAACAAAAGTGCCTTGCGTTAATTCATCAGTCTGTGAGAGATGACATAATAGCATTGATTGAGTACACAAATTCAAAAGATCTATGGGAGAAACTGAGAGTGAAATGTGTGGGTAGTGCCGAAATAGTTAAAAACAAAAAGAAATTGTTAAGAAAAGAATTTGATTTGTTTGGATGTTTAAAAAATGAATCTGTATCTAAGATGATTGAGAGATTTGGACATTTGAAGATGGAGCTGGCAAGACATGGAATCATTTATTCTCGAGAAGAATTGGTTGACAAACTATTTGACTCGCTGCCGAATGATCAAGATTGGCAATATTTTGCCTTGATGCTGAAGAATACAATCGAATCGGAGAAACTGACGGTTGATCTGTTAATTGAAAGACTGGAAAGTCATGAGCTGGAGATTAAGAAATCAAAAAAAGTCAACAATTCATCGTATCAGCAGAATGTTGAGTTGTATTATCGAAGTATGATCCCGAAGAATGTGTCTCCTAAGACAACTTTCTCAGCTGAAGGTTCTAACATGAAAAGTCAAGAAATTCCAAGCAGTGGTTTTCATAGTGGTTCATCATCAACTACTTCAAGTCAATCAGCTTCAAAGAATCTGTTTCAATGTAATATTGTTGTGGATCTGAAGAATCCACAAAATTTCAGTGAAGAATCCGCAAAGCAGCAAATGGTGTTTTTAGCATCTGTGCTTGAATCATACGAGAGCCTTGTTGTAGGCAAGATTGGAAATACTAACCTCACCAAGGAGGATTATGACCAGATCGACCCAGAGGAGATGGAGTTGATAGATATAAGGTGGTGTATGGCTAGTGCAGTTAGGTGAGCACAAAGGTTTATGGAGATTACAGGCAGACATTCAATTGGAGGACCTTCTACAAAACTTGGTTTTGATAAATCAAAGGTCACATGTTTCAGATGTAAACAAAAGGGACATTTTAAACGTGAGTTTCGAAATGCACCTGCTGATGATACTGCCAATCCATTTAGAGAAGATTACTACAAAAGAGAAATTTATCATCAGAACAAATCTGAACCCCCCAGAATGAAGCAGATAGAAGAAAATCCAAAAGAAAAATCCAGAGCACTTGCTGTTATTCATGATGATGAGGGATATGATTGGAGTCAAGTGTTACCAGAAGAAGATGCAGTGGGCTATGCGTTTGTGGTAAAACCTGTTCCTTTCAGAGATAGCAGAAATGAACAAGAGAAATACATCAACAGGAAGGCGAAAGCAGTAGACAGGATGATTAGAATGTCTAAGGTTTATAATGAAGCAAAGAAGGCAAAAAGATGGGATGCTGATAGAGAATGTTACCTATATCCAAATGGTAACATAACCATTGATACAAAAACTGTTGATGTAGAAACTCTCACCAAACAAATTGCTGAAGAAGAAGAAGCCTTACAGAGAGAGTGGTGGGGAGGAGGAGAAGCTGAAGAAAAAGCTAAAAAAAAAAAGAAAAAGAAAAAGAAAAAGAAAAGGAGAAAGAGCAACAGCCAAAGAAAATTGATGACGGGATTATTGACACGTCACAAGAGTTTACTGCTGAGAATTTGAAGAAGATGGCTGGCAAAGTGTTTGCTGCGAAAGAACTAGAGGTAGTTTCTGGTTCTGGAACTGAGTCTAAAAGCAAGGTCAGTCAGAATGATTCAGTCAATGAGTCAGGTAAGAAAGTTAAAACAGAGAGCGACTGCAAAAATTGCATGAAAGACTGCAAGGTTTGTAGTACAATTGCTTACCACAGTGGTAAAAAGATCGAACATCTGACAGGAAGAGTCAGAGACGTTGAGAATCAGATCTTAAACCGTGACAAAATGCTAAAAGCTTCAAATGATCGATTAAAAGAACTAACTGATAAAATCAAAAATGATAAAATTGACGTAGAAAGAGTTAGGAAAGAAAACGAAAAGCTAATTCATGAAAATCATCAACTTTCAGAAAATTTTGAGAAGCTAAAACGCACGGTTAAAGATTCTGATGATAGAAATGGTAAGACATACAAAGAAAATGTGCAATTGTCAGGTGTTCTGAGAGTTAAAGAAGAGCTAATCAACCAACAAGTGGATGAGATTGCTAAGTTGAAGCTTCAGCTTCAAGAAGCTAAAATTGAAAATGAACGCATTCAGTTGAAATTGAACAGTTACAGCTCCGTAAGTTTTGTTCTTCAACATATAGTTCCTAAACCAATTGGGAAGAACAAAGCAGGCGAAGATGTATACTTTGATGGAACTAGGGTTGGCTTTCATCAGGTTCCACCGCCAGTTTTAAACAATTATTCAAAGAAAAAATCAGGGTTGGTTAATGATGAAGAAGAAAATGAAGTTAAGCTTCCAGACACAATTGATGTTACATTCACTTCGTCATCCGATGAGGATAGTGTTCAGTCAGAAATTGTTAAAAGCATGGCTGAAATTGTTTTGAAGTCTGAAAGTGATTCAGCTGAGGATGAAGAATGTTTCTTGAACAATTACATTCCGAAACCAAAATGCAAAAACAACTTAAATGAAGAACCTACTCTTGTCATGTACAAGATGTCGGGATCGGATAAGTTGTATTCGGATTCTGAGTTTCCACTGGAGAATGTTAATGTTTCTAAATTGAAAAATGTGTTCAAATTGATAGAGATAGATGTGTCTGAAATTGAAGGTTTGAGAAATGCGAAAAGAAAATTGAATTTTGAAAAAGATAAAGCTTACTACAAAAAACCTGTTGTACCACCGTGTTTTTATAACAACAACCAAAACAGATGGTCGGGTGGTTATAAGGGTGGTAAGAATTATCAAAGAAAGAATTTTCAAAACAAGAAATTTGCTGAGAAAAAGGTGTTTGTTAAAAGCTCGAGTTCTCATTCCGAGCAAGAGTCTGAGATTTTTTTCAAAATCAAATGAAGAGTTCTTTGAGGAGAAGGCCTCACAGCCTCAGACTGAAGGCACAAGTCGAGTAGTTGATACTCGTACATGCTTTAATTTCAACAAAGTTGGACACATTGCACGAAAGTGCACCAACTTTAAGCCTAGGTCTGAAGTTGTTGAAAGTCAGAAAAAGAAAGCTGATGCAAAAGGCAAAGCACCAATGGTTGTTGAGAAAATTTTGAAAAATGAGAACACAAAATTCAAAATTGAATCTGTTAAGAATGTGGTAACTAAAATTGATAAATTTTACAAACGGGTTGCTTCATCTCAACAAACATGGAAACCAAAATCAGAGAAACAAGTTTCAACTCCACAAGAGAAGAAGGTTGTTCCTAAAAAGATACTTCAAAATGAAACCAGAAAAGAAAACATTCCAATTTCTTATGAAGATTTTGCTAAGAAGAATGTTTCATTGGCAAAAGAGGATAAAGTTGACATAAAAGAGGCTATTGATAATAAACTGGAAATGAATGATAAAAATTTTCCACCTCTTAAATCGGTTGTAAAGTGTATAGATGAGATAAAGTTACCTGAGTCTGATGAGGCTTGGGCAGCTTATTTCAACTAATCATATTCTATTTGGTGCAGGAGCTTCCAAGATCCGTTTCTCGTTGGATTATGGATAGTGGAGCTTCTCGGCACATGACAGGGAAGAAAACCCTTATGTACGATGTTCGTGGGTTTAATGGATGTTACGTAGGATTTGCAGGAAATCAAGGTGGTCGAATAGTTGGTGAAGGAACTTTATCAAATGGCATTGTAACGTTTGAAAGAGTTAACTACATCGCCGAGCTTGAAAATAATCTTCTGAGTATCTCTCAGATTTGTGATCGCATGTATACAACGCACTTTACAGACAAAGAGTGTTTGATCTTGAAACCAGGATTTGTTGTTCCCGAAGAATGGATTATCATGAGAGCACCTAGAGTGAATGATCTGTACGTGTTGGACAAGAGTGTAGCAACTACTACCACGGGTCAGGCTCACTGTTTTATGTCAAGAGCAACGGAAAAAGAGTCACAGTTATGGCATCGAAAGATGGGCCATATTCACTTGAGGAAAATGAATCACCTGGTGCATAACGACTTAGTTACTGGTGTTCATGTGAAAGGTTTTCATCTTGAAGGAGAGTGCATTAGCTGCATCAAAGGCAAGCAAAAGAAGAAATCACATCCTCAAAAGAAAGTCAACTCAGTCTCAAGACCGCTAGAGAGACTTCATATGGATCTGTTTGGTCCTGTAAACGTCAAAAGTATTACAGGAGATCTCTACTGTCTAGTAGTAACAGATGACTACTCAAGATTTTCATGGGTATCATTTCTGAAGTCAAAAGATGAGACATTTGATAGTTTGATGCCATTATTCAGAAAATTTGAAAACATGTACCAAACCCGAATCAGAAGAATCAGGAGTGACAATGGTACAGAGTTCAAGAACAACAAGATGGAAGAATATTGTGATGAGAGAGGTATACTGCAAGAATTTAGTGCTCCTTATACTCCGCAGCAAAATGGAGTAGCTGAAAGAAAGAACAGGACATTAATTGAAACGGCTAGGACGATGCTTGCTGATTCAAAGCTACCAGTCAACTTCTGGGCAGAAGCAGTGCCAGCCGCTTGCTATACACTCAACCGGGTTCTCACTGTGAAGAAATTCAACAAGACATGTTTCGAGCTAATCAATAACCGTAAACTGAACCTAAAGTATCTTGAACCGTTTGGGTCTCCCTGCACAGTTCTAGAGCCTTTTGGAAAGTTTGGTGCAAAGAGCATTGAAGGAATTTTCGTGGGTTACTCAAGTCCATTGAAACGAGTCTTTGTTCCAAGCTTAAAGCGGATCATTGAAGCACATAATGTTGAGTGTCAAGGTTATACCATGCCACCACAAAATCCAGGCGACTCATGGCGTTTTAATTACGATAAACTATGGGATTCGTTTGACATTGAAGAAGAACAAGATTTCCTTGACGAGTTAGATATTTTGAGAGAATATGAAGAATCGCAGGAAAGATTTCCAGCAGAAACTTACATTCGTCAACGACAAGCTTCGAATGATGATGAAGCAGGTCCAAGTAATGCTGGAGAACATGATGATATTCAATAATCTCTTGACAATCAGACGACAGTCAATGATAATCTAGAATCTGATGACAGACCTGTATTTGATCATGGTGATTCAGATATTGAGGGGGAGCAAATCCAGATATCAAGTCAAACAATTCCAGTCGATGAACAATGTGCAAATCAAAATATCATAAGTTTGGAGGGCGAGGTAGATGTTCCAGGAGAGGTGATGCCGAGAACTCTTTTGTACCATCCAGAAAATTGATTATTGGAGAATTACAATCAGGCGTTCGCACTAGACGTCAAATTGACCAAGGCCTTACTTGTTTTTATTCTATAGTTGCTCCTTTACAAACTGAGTTTTCACTTAGTTGTTTTATTTCACAGATCGAACCGCGAACATACAAGGAAGCGCTAACTGAAGATTCTTGGGTCAATGCCATGCAGGAGGAACTGAGTCAGTTTGAGAAGTTAGGAGTGTGGAAATTGGTAGACTTGCCTGATGGTCACAGGAAGATCAACACCAAGTGGGTGTTTAAGTGCAAGAGAGATGATCGAGGGGTTATTATTCGTAACAAAGCTCGACTCGTAGTCCAGGGTTTCAGTCAGCAAGAGGGTATAGATTTCACTGAAGTATATGCTCCAGTTGCTAGACTAGAAGCGATCAGAATCTTCCTAGCATTTACATCTTGGAAAAATTTCAAAGTTTATCAGCTAGATGTGAAATCGGCGTTTCTCTATGGGAAGGTAAAAGAGGAGGTATATGTCGGACAGCCACCGGGCTTCACCGATCCAATCCACAAAGACAAGGTTTATTTACTGGATAAAGCGCTGTATGGTTTACACCAGGCCCTGAGAGCTTGGTACGAGACATTGTCTCAACACCTACTAGCCAACAGCTTCATCCGTGAAAAAGTGGATGCCACTCTCTTCACCAAAGAAGTCGACGGACATCTTCTGATTGTTCAGATATACGTGGACGACATCATATTTGGTCAACAAATGAACAACTCTGCAAAGATTTTGAAAGAGTTATGAAGCAAAATTTTGAAATGTCATCGATGGGTGAGATGAAATTCTTTTTGGGATTACAGGTTGATCAACTGCCTAAAGGAATTTTCATACATCAAACGAAGTACGTACATGATATCTTAGAGAAATTTGGGATGTCAGGTTCTACTCCAGCTTTCACCCCATTAGCGACGAACCATGGGATAAACCCTGATCTCACCGGAGAGAAGGTAGATGAAACGTTGTATCGTTCCATGATCGGATCGCTGATGTATTTGACAGCTTCAAGACCCGATATCATGTACCCAACCTGCCTCGCAGCAAGATTTCAATCTAACCCGAGAGCTTTGCATATGGTTATTGTCAAAAGGATATTACGCTACCTGAAAGGAACTCCATCACTGGGGCTGTGGTATCCAAAAGATGGCGAATTCATAGATGGCGAATTCATGCTCGAGGGATATTCCGATTCTGATTTCGGATGCTGCAAAGTTAACGCTAAATCAACAACAGCGGGGTGCCAGTTTTTCAGATCACGATTGGTCACCTGGCAATGCAAAAAGCAAACCTCTGTGGCTTTATCCACATGTGAAGCTGAGTATGTATCTGCTAGCAGTTGCTGCTCTCAGATCATGTGGATCCAGCAACAGATGCGCGACTACGGTTTGCAATTTCTTAACACCCCTATCTTTGTTGATAATGAGGCAGCGCTAAACATTACGAAAAATCCTGTTCATCACGCTAAAACGAAACACATAGAAATTCGTCATCACTTCATCCGAGATTGTTTCGAGAAGAAGTTGATACGAATTGAGAAAATCCACACTGACGAACAAAAAGCTGATTTATATACCAAAGCTTTTGACAAAACTCGTTTTCAATACTTGTTAAAATTGAACGGTATGAAGTTTTGTGGGGAGAATCGTTATTTGTTCTACCGTGTCAGAGTGGTGCAAAGGTTAGCGCCATTTCAGTTACGAAGGCCAGAAGTGGGTACGGAGGGATTACTCCGCTATATTAGCACCCGTTACTGATTATGGGGCTAAGGAAACAGAGGATCGAGGATCCACCAATCGTTTGTGATTCCTTTTGGTGTGCTACCCAAGGAACTATCAGGATTACTTCCACAACTGCTAGGCGAAATCTCAGCATGATCTCACGCCAGAGGCAGCCCTGACTACACGCACTCTTACCGTCTTGCACCAGGAGGGTCGCACGAGCTGTCTAATCAACTGCAGGAATTGTTGAACAGGAGTTTTGTTGAACCTAGCTACTTGCTTTGGGGAGCCCAGTGTATCCGTGAAGATAAGTCTCTCGTGAGTGTACTGATTATCGTGAACTCAACAAGGCGACAGTTGAGAACCGTTTGCCTCGACCATGTATTGACAACCTGTCGACTTGTTGCTAGGGATGAGCTCTCATTCGGGGATTGATTTACGAGCGAACTATTATCGGATGGAAGTTCGAAGGGGGGATGCTCTTAAAGCGGCTTATCAGACGCAATTCGGCCATACGACTTTGTATTCCACGACCCTTGGGGAAATCATCACACCAGCGGCTTTATGAATTATGTGAACCGACCATGCTATTTGGTGACGTTTTGAATCCTTTCCAGGAGAGAAGAACATCATGGACAATTTATATCTCATTCAAGAGCTCCTGAGGGAGGAGCCACACCGCACGAAGCACCGATAAATGTAACTTATTTATTCGAGGAGTACCCTTTCTAGGTCATAGAATCAACGAAGTGGGATCGCACGTGAATCTCGCTAAGACCTGTTTTGGTTGGAAGCTAATCAACACCAAAGATCCCTTCGAGGATGCAGCAAATCCTTGGCCTTATTAGGTACTAACGCAGATTCATCACAGAATTTTCGAAGATCGCGCAGCTTTAACCTCTTTAACACAGCAGAGTGCTGTGTTCATGAAGGACAAAACAGGGAGACGTCTTTTCAGCTCTCGAATTCCAACTCTACAATACGCTGAGCACCGCCTTCACCCGAGGGAGCGGGTGATTTAGTGGGGTACCAAGATGATTCGAATCAGAGCCCCGGTTACACACCGATACAATGCGAGAAAGTGATATCTTACGTAGTGGAATTACAAGGAGAGTCGCACGAATCACAACCTGCAATGGAAACCGTGGTCTTTGGGTTTACGGGGGAGGCATAACTTGGACGGTACCAGATGCGCTACTTAGACCGATCACAAGGGCCTTCCGTGTACCATTGTTTCGAAGGAGCTAAAACACGTAACGACATCGCTGGATGGAACTTTTGGATGACTTCAACTATGAAACTAGACGTGTACGAGCCTCGCAGCACACCATCGACTCCAACCTACCTGATCAGACTAGCTCTGTTCAAACCGGAGAACTGAAGGAAGAGGATTTTCAAGTTGAACCCATGCGGGGTATGGGGAAGCAACCCCTGACAGGTCGGGCGATATTCGCTACTTCATGGAACGAATGTGGATCTCATCATACAGTAACTGTAGGAAATTTCTATTGAGCAAAGCACCCCAGCCTCGATATTCTTGTCGTCTGGGTTTTGATGAGAGACATTAGGAATTATAAACCTTGTACTGGTAATCGGGTATGAAGGCCCACCTAGCTATGCGTGGGAATGATATTTGATTAGTCAGAAAGTCAAGGTAAAGTATCAGCAACCAGAAACACCTATAGGGACATGAGAACAGACTGTCGTGGATTCTGGCACTAGTCTACTTACAACTCGTAACGGAAACGATATCACGTGAGTGATCATAGATTGTCTCACGTTACTAACACGCTTACTTGCAATCAAGGAACTGATAAGTCTTCACAGCTGTGAATATTCCTCTGAGAGAGGCGGCTTTTAGGCACGAGGTGCCGACTCCTGTTACCTTTGGTTTTGACCTATACCTCAGTTATGACAAGCAATACACAACACACTTGGCTCACATCTAGGCATGAGCATTACTTATCACTGCAGGACAACCGGACAGAGTAACGAATCGCCCTGACACACGAAGACATGCTGTGAGCATGTGCGTGCTTGACTTTAGTAAACACATGAGAAGGACACTTATCTTTGGGTGAGCCCAGCTGCAGCCGTCTCCGTAGTAGTATGCATACAACCCTGTTTGAGGCATTGCATGGATGATAATGCCAATCTCCTCGTGGACTGAGGTGGGGGACAACCTAATCACAGATCCAGGATTTGTACTCAAACCTCTTGGGAAGATTGTTTAAATCGGAAACCAGTTAGCGGTAACGCGTGACCGCCAGGGAAGCTGACAAGCTTAGGAAACACTGGGAGTTCACTGTGGATGAATGTATCATAATCGAAAGCCTCACCCTGGGAGGGTGCGGTACACTAGGGAAAACGTGACAAGCTTAGTTTGCGGTACGCTGGACATTCGGATTTCTAGAACGGATCAGTGATATAACTCACAAACTCGGGTCACCTGACGAATTGGATAACGGTCACAATGCCACTTATGCCATGAATTTAAGGAAGTGTTTGTCCGACGGGAAACTAGTGATACCCTTGTTAGAACCTAAGGCTAGCGACAAGTTGCAGCTGTCGTGTAATCTGCTGAAATCATAGACCAGGATGTCCGGATCCGTTAGCATAGTCAAATTTCAATCGTGAGAGTTCGTTGGAACTCCAAACATGGACCGAATTTTTCAGGGGAATGAGATAACCAGATGAAGCTCACGTATCCTAACCTGTTTAAAAACAGTCGAATTGATTCTGATGCAATTGGCGAATTTCGGGGCGAAATTCCTTTTCAAGTTGGGGATGATGTGGTACCCGCGAGAAATCCACAGTCATCCTGCGTTAACATCTTGTTGTTTTGGATTACTCGTCAAATTTCAGGACGAAATTTCTTTCAAGTTGGGGATGATGTGACAACCCGGGATTTCAAGACCCTTCCTTTACGCGTCACCTGTTTTACAATCCTGCTTTACATTTCGTTGTACGTTACGTATATTATTTGTGCATGATATTTACTTGGTGGGTTTTTGAGATTAGCATTTTATAAAAAAAATGACAAAATGCTTTCATCACCACATTGTTTGACGAAAGGCTGCCTGTTCGACGAAAGGCCACAATGGGTTTTTCGCCACAATGGGCTTTTCGCCGGCCCACAGCCAGTATAGGCCCAACCCTTTGTGTTATATTCTGGTTACAATTAGCGAACCCTAGTTTCTTCATAACTGTTGACGGCAGTGGGTTCCAGACGAAGCATCATCACCTTTCTTGATCAAATCTTTCCCTTTTAATGAATCATCATCATCTCTCTCGGTAATTGCAACTATCGTCAGTTGATTATTGTTTTTATTGTTTTGGTTATGCGAAGCATGTCTTGAATTGTATACGGAATGAGAATATGTGCGATTGCTTGATAGTGATTTGTAGAAACTTTTGATGTAATTGCATTCGATTTCTCATTGGACCTCAACAGATTACTCATGGAATATGATATAGTGACCGACAACTTTATATATATATATCACATGCAATTCTGACAAATCAATGAAAAGTGGCCGACTAATATGAATCAATATCAAATCACATGCAAATTTAAATAGATTTGATCACATGAAACCATGATTGGGCCGATGATATGGACTTTGACTTTATATTTCAATAACTGTTATTAAAAGTGTTAGAAGGTATTCACTACTAAGTTTTAAGATGAGGTTCATGATTGTCTTGTTGACTTAAATGATGACATGACTGGTAATAGCTCACCGTTCGATCTCTACAAATTTCTTTGTATGAATGAATAAGAGATGATAGAAAACGGTACAACGTCTTGATTTGAAACCTGCTAGGAGGTTTTAGATGATTAATAGATAATCAGATGACTAAAAGTGTGCTAATTATTTTCAGCAATAGAGATACTTGAATAAATGCGATGAATGATTGAATGAACTAATGCATTGTGATAGGCTCAAATGTTGTGGTTACACATCGGCCCACTAGTAGAACATGAGTAGGGTACTGGTCATGTAAATTAAACTCAAAACACACATTCTGGTTGCATTGGGCCACACACACTCACGTGCTGGACTACACAGTTGGTTTAAGTTTACATTGGGCTTTATACATACGAATTGGGCTTGGGGTTTATTGGATCGGCCTGTTGGGTTAAGGGGCAATAGTTCGGACCGGGTAACACGATAGGTAATGGGCTGCATATTCAGATTTGGGCCAAGTAATTCTCTGGGCCACATACTATGTTGGATCATTCCGTAGTTTTGGGTCACACATATATATTAGAGAATTTTCATTGGGATTTGGTTACATGAAGTAAGCTTGTATGTGATACCACAAAATGTGTTAACATGGATGATGTGTAACGTGATTAACTGTTATAATTTGCTTGAGGGGTGTAAATACTTCATGAACGTGATGTGTGAAATGTGTAACAACATATGTGGTGCAACGTGAGAATAGAACTGATTGTTATTGGTAAACTTTGATAGGACGTGTTTGATTAACTGAGAGTGGTCAAGTAACGTATTCTACCGAGCACTCTAAGGTGAGTTCACTACATTTGAGCATGCGTCCCAGTGGTTGGGGACAGTCAGTGGGGATCCCGTGGAGGGATAAGTGTTTTGTGTAAAAACAGGTATATTGGTTAATATTCTCACCTATCATTCTTGTAAGTCCCTTATATTGTTACCTGGAGGGTAACGGGTATTAGTTGGTAGCGCTACTTAGGTTTGGCACCCTCACACCGCTCCTAGATAGGACGGATGTGAACTAATGACCCAGTCGGGGCCCAGTACTGGATAGGAGTACGTGGGAAGGGCAGTCATGTACATCAGGAGCCGTCTTGTTCGGAATTGAGATATTAACAATATTACTTGCATTTGTCAGTGAACTGTTTTACATACAACTGGTAACAAACGTTTTCTAAAACTGTGAACTCGCCAGCTTTGGCTGATACACTTGTTACATGCTCGCAGGTCGTTAGGTACTTGGGAACAGGAACTTGCTGGCTGGAGGGTGTGAGTGGTCATGGTTGCACTGATGGGTTTATTTATCAAACATTTATTTACTATGGTTATTTGGAAAGTATTTACCTTATGTTATGTTAACGCTTCCGCTGAACTTGATGGTTTTTGGAATTGCTTATGTTTGGATTTTATTACTATTAAATGATGAAACTTTATTTTAAACTTATGGATTCAATGTAATTGGTGGCTCATTACTAGTGGTCACACGCCTAACAGAGACACTCCCTAAGTGGTAATTTGAGGGTGTGACAAGTGATATCTGGGGTATTATCTCGGGACTTCTGATTTTGCGGAAGCAATGGCCTAGTCCCCGTATAATACTTTACCGCTTGCTTGAAACATAGTATCTCCCTCAGCATAAAAAATGATGAAACATTGAAAAATGCTAATTGTAATAACCCTCATTAAAAAGTCCTATTTATTTATTTATTTTATCCAATAAGAAACCCTAATTGAGACACCCAAGTGATTCCGCACAAACCCTACAAATTTCAGAACAATCAGAATCAGGATCAGGGCCCCTAAAATTAAGGGGGGTATTTTCTACTCGACGATTATCCTTATAAAACGCTGTCAAAATTGAATTTATCGATTCCGTCGACTCAGCAGGCCTAGTCCCACACGTGGCTACCCTATAGCGAAAACGTGTCCCTTACGGACCGTAAGGGATGAGTCTTACGGTCCGTAAGCTAGGTCATTTTCATGTATAAATAGCAGCATTTGGCACTTGATTTCTGGCGTTCGTTCGACGAAGAAATTCGTTATACACTTCGAGTTATAGCAAAAACAGCCTCAAAAACACTAATTAGTATAGCGAAACGCTGCTACGATGCCGGGTATTAACTCAATCGCTGCTACGATTCAATGTCCGATCGATTGGAACTATCCAATGGATGTTTAAGTGCTGCCCACATTAGGGTTTATGCTTTGTCATTAGTCATGATTCCGATGGATGTTTAAGTGATTGCACTTTGTCATTCGTTGTGAATCCGATGGATGTTTAAGTATCGCACTTTGTCATTCGTTGTGAGGGTTTAATATCGTGAGTTATCGTAAATGTTGTATTAGTTATTTACCTAGTTCGTGTGCACTAGGTTACAAGACTAATCAATAGGCTAAGCTCTGCCTGTATCTGCAATATATCAAGGCTTATCTGTAGACTAAACTTTGCCCGTATGAATCTGCATGCTTATAATGTGAGTCATTCTCTTTTTATCAACTATTTTACAATACTTCAAATTATTTTCAAAAGTTATAATTACAGGGACTAAGTCGTGGATATCTTGAATCACTGGCTAGTGAGGTATTGTGCACATTACTAATTTTCTCCCAGTTAGGTTCATTGACCTACTAGGGATAATCATCACTATTTAGGTTCATTGATCTAATAGTGGTATGACCATCGTCACCATTGTGACTTGTCACCATTGTGACTTGTCACCATTGTGACAGAGCGCCAGATAAAAATAAGATAGAAGCCATTGTAATCGCTCTTATGCTGTAATTATTAACTATGCATCATTATGCAAAATGAATGATTCACTCAGTATTTCCCGCTGACAAAACCTTTTTAAAACGCGTTTCAGGTAATTATAGTAGATTGGAGTAAAAGATGGATACGGCACTGAAAGGCATCAAGAAGTGGCTTATTTTATTAATTAAATCAAATTAAGAAATATTGTTTTATGTAATCAAATTTATCTTTATTAAAGCTACCATTGTAAAATACGGGTTTATCCCATCTATTTATTAAATAAATCCGGTGTTTTCTAAACTCTGATATTTTTCCTAACTCACGGTCCTGATGAAATTTCCGCTGCAATGTTTTTAAAATAATCACCGGTACCACTGGGCTGCTCGCGGCTCTCGATTTCCGTCCAGGGGGGTCGGGGCCGTGACAGAAGGTGGTATCAGAGCCACTGCTTTAAGCCTTTAGGTGTTATAACAATAATACCTAAATTCATATAAAAGAGTTAGGAGATTGCTGTTAACTGGTAGCACACATGATAGCATTTAGACTTGAACTTAAGAAAAGATGCCTTAGTATCAGCTTCGAGATAAGCTAAGTACTTGTGTAAATAAAGTATGATGGGTTTTGATATACCATAAGAATGGTAATTAGAATATTGCAAGATATGATAAATAAGCAAGAATTAATAGTAATTATTGCTTGTTGATATTACTTGATCTAGAATAAGATATGTACGGGAATACAAATTTCCCTAATTCTGGATAAAAGCCTATTAAGGAGGCACTTTTAAAAGATACTATTTATGGGAAATATAAAATTTTCTCTGGCAAGACTGGGTATGGTGTAGTAGACTATCCAGTTTGTCCAGATATATTGAGGTTATTGCTCCGGTGCGAATCGGATAAGACGGGATAGATAATATGTCAAACAAGTGACAAAATTTCCCTAAATAGTATTATGACCAGATATTTGACTGGTTTTTGGAAATACGAATCTGTTAAATACATTGACCTGATAGATGGTATGTTTATTTCAGCATGTGAAATATATGATTATATAGATATATATATATATATATATAAGGAATTCCAAAAGCCAAATAGGAATAAAGCACAAGCATCTGTGTCTAGATTTCTTTATTAGGAATTTCTTTTCCGATATCAAACATTATTTCGTTTAATTATCTACCTTGTAACTTATACATTAAGAACCCTTTAAGTTGGGACGCTAACAAAAGTATAAAGAATTTCTAACGCGTTACCATAAACTATTAACGCAAGTAAGAATCATGTAAAGTTGTGATAATATACAAGAAAACACGTGAAAATTCAATTATAAATCCACAGAAGTTGAAGTATATCACACACAACTTTCGAGGCAAGACCTTTGAAAAATATAAATTGGGCACGATGACACCAATATTAATTCCGTCAGTGGAAGAACTACTAATCAAAATGAAGCACTTTGCTACATGCTCCTACAAAATGAATATCGCTAAGGTACGCTAGAATAAGATTTCACAAACATCCGTGCACAGTCTAATCAGAGTTATAATTTTTAGCACCGAAAAAGGAGTCACATACCTTTGCAAAATTCCCTATTTCATTTTATTCACATTCCCTGGTAATGTCACTTAACAACAGTTATTACACGAAATTCCATATAGAAGTTCTTATATTTCTTTCATTGAAATTCTGACTTTTGTATATAATAAGTTGACTTTCACATTTCTACTTTTCCTAATAGTCATCATACCATAAGGATTTCTTTCATAATAGCAAATATTGATCTATTTCATTTCTTGATAAAATTCACACATTACACATGCACTGTTTGTTGCGCATGTGATTCATTTGATTTATAAAGACCACTGGAGGGCTTCATTCCGATTTGTTATTTTATCAAAACTCAAATATCATTCCGCTTTTTGTACTATGAACCGCATTATTGC
The DNA here is from genome assembly GCA_030545235.1 of Helianthus tuberosus. Classification (NCBI taxonomy): domain Eukaryota; kingdom Viridiplantae; phylum Streptophyta; class Magnoliopsida; order Asterales; family Asteraceae; genus Helianthus; species Helianthus tuberosus. The sequence continues at coordinate 8,413,642 of CM060361.1, read as the reverse complement.
AAAACAATAACTCCTTGATATCGAGTCAATAAATTTCTTGAAAAAAAATTAATTTTCTTTGACATACATAATTTCTATTGTAACCATGTCCGAACTTTCTTATTTAAACTTGTTTTGTTTAAATCAAGTTCAAATTATTTAACTCGCTCACATTACATATTCATTTCAAGATTCCATATGATGAATGGAAGCTATCATATTCAAAATAGTCCCAACAAGTACTTCATTTGTTTTGAACCATAATAGGCTTGTTTAGTCTTTGACTTCATTGAATCATTTCTTTGATCACGATCACCTTGTACTGACATTTTCACAAAATTTAAAGCTTGCACTAATCTCGTTTATATATATCATATACGGATTTAATTAATTATATATTTATAAAATCCGTCTTAACACAAATTGTGTGTTAAGATAATAATACACAAATTCTTGTCATATTTCAGTATATCTTTTAAACATCAATCTAGTCTTTCGTGATAATTATTGCTTTAACATCTTCAATTGAAAAACATTATATAAAATTTATTTTATATACTTACATAAGTGATTACCTAATTTACAAAATAATATTACTATATTCTTATTAAACCATTGAGGTGAAGAATTTATATTTTTATGTTTAAGTTATACTCTCATTTAAGTGTATATGATTATTACTAATATCAGTTTTATTATTATTAATACAATATTAATAATAATAGTGTTAGTATTATTTTAAAAATACTAGGGTTATTGTCAAAGGCAGATATTGAATAGCCTAGCCTTAGTTAGGCATGGATTGGCCACCTATGCTTAAACAAGGCAGCACTAACCAATATCCACCATGATAATGACTAGTTAATATATATAAATTAAGTTATCATACTTAATTAGTAAATTTTAATTATATGTAGAAATATTTTACATATACTTTATACTGTAAAGAGAAGTCATATTTTCATAAAACAATACAAGAATTAGAGGGACGAATAAAATTATATAATTTTCTATCACATGTTTTGTGGTAACTATTGTTTTGGTCAAAAATTACCGAAGCAATTTAGTGATCAAATTAGTAAAGTGAGGTAGTGTGCTAGAAAGTGTATTTGAAAATATGCTTGTTGAGCTAATTAGGAAATCAGTATTCAGGATACGGCTCAGGATATTGAGCTGTATCTATGATCAAACAATGAGCAAAAGTAAAGTAAACGACACGAGATGTACGAGGAAAGCCCTTGATCAATCTAGATCGCCGGCATAAAACCTCGGGAGCTGACAATCGCAGCTGCCTTGTTCTTCTTATTACTTCAAACGTCAGGATACAGTGCAAGATGTGGTGCGGATCGACTACGTGTTACAATGAAATTTGAATACAAGTGTGGTGTTTGCAATGAGCTAGAGAGTGAAAGTGTTCGAGAGTGTTAGTGAAAATTGTGTGCCTTAAACTGATCCGCCCCCATCTATTTATAGTAAAGATAAAATAACAAACTATCCTAAACTTCCGGGATCCACCGAATATTCCTTCATCGAACGTTGTAGACCTGGTCTTTCGGGCTCAACGTCTCTCCTTCAACAAACTCGTCCGAGTCTTGAGAAGAAGAAGTCCACTTGACCGTTAGCAAGCCTCAGCCGTTAACCTGCACGTGGTTAATTCAATAAACCTTAGGATATCGCCCAAGATGTTAGCAATATCCTCTTCCAGCATCCTAGTCACAAATAAACAAACAAAGGCAGGATATTGGTCAGGATATGTATGCAAAGAAAATGACCCCTAACAATTATCCCCAAATATATCGGTTGGGATACCAATCCAACGGATATATTTCAAAAGTTTCACCTCATAACTTAAGGTAATTAATACGACTAGACCCTTGAAATGACAGCGGTGCAACTTCCAAAGCATTATTTACTCTTTACCCCCTATATTCATCCTATATTAACCGAGGGACCCCTTATTACGGTTATCCTTATCTTCAAGCGGACATCAGGTATTTTCCTTTCTATCCTTCTTTCTTAAATCTCTTTTAGTTTGCTCAATACTTTTCATGGCACCACGAACGAAATCCCGATCGGACCGACCAGCCCCAAGCCTCGTAAGTCAGAACTTCATTGTTGATCCAGCAAAGGAGATCTGCTGCTTCAACAATGCCAACATCGCTGCTCTTAAAGATTCTGGCGCCTTCCCCACCGGAACATTCTTTCGCCCTTTTGATCAGGAAGCCCGATCAGATGCAATATCCGATGAGTGGGTTTGTTTCTTCGCCTACCCCTTCTCTCTTGGACTCCGGTACCCGTTTCCACCCTTTATTTCTTGCTTTTTCGACGTCACCGACCTTAGTTACGCCCAGGTTATGCCAATGGTTTGGCGAGTTTTAATAGTGCTGGATCAAATCAAATCTCGTCATTTTCCTAACCTACTTGTTAAGGACCTTCCTATAGCATACCGGTTGAGATCCCACGACAATCATCGTTTTCTTCTGTTTTCTACCTCCAAGAACCCTCTGGTTCTTAAAGCCACCAAGAACGAGGATCGATGGCGATGAAAATTCTTTTTCGTAAAAAGAGACTCTATTGATAAGGGTTTTGATCTACCGGTTAAATGGTTAACCAAGGGTAGGATTTAGGGTTTTAGGAATATCCCCAATTATATCTTCAAACTGTATCCCATACTTATATCCTGATGTTTTTATGCAGCGAATTTCAGAGATTTAGTGCCTCCCAGTGCAGAATCCGAATCCAAGATCAAGGAAATCTACCGTCTTCCTGCTAGTGAAAGAACTTTCTCCCTGTCTCTTACAGATTCAAGCCAGAAATCAAGCTCAGAAATGTCTGGTAAGCACATTCTCAGCATATATTAATTATTTTTCAAAAGTATGATGAGTTTAAGAATATCTTCCCTTGTGTAGTACCAGTCGTCAACCTTGAAGGTTTCGAACTTGACGAGTTGGATTGCTACTCCAGCCTCGAACCCATCAAACAAGAATCCAAGCCAAAGTCGTCTGCTACACCAAAGGCTACCTCCTCGAAGACTATTTCTGCTCCCAAAGGCCCTCTGGCATCCAGGACCCGGGCATCTAGCTCTCGGAAGAGAAAGGAGACGGACTCCCCAGCTGTTTCTGAAACATTCTCTCTCGCGAATCATGGGTTTAACGAAGCCACCTCATTCCTCAAACAGGTAAAATTTCCCTTACAATATCCTGCACAAGTATGTTAGTCTTTATCCTGCCTATTTTTACATCGATACCTGTGTCTTTATCGATAGGGTTTGGACCGCCTTATGCACTTGTATGAAGACGCCTGCGGGCTTAACAAGATGTTGGAGATCAAGCTGGAGAAAACTGAGGCCACCATAGCTGACCAAGGAACCATTGCAGCTGCTAAATCCCAGCATTATGAAGACAAATACAAGGCAATGATCCGGGATCACCAGGCTACTCTCCACAAAGCCAACGAGGATGCTCAAGCCAAACTAGATGTCGCCCTTCTCCAATATCAGCAGAATATGAGTTCATATCGGGATAGCCTCAAAGCATCCGTGGTCGTCTCTCTTCTCCAAGCCAGGATAAGGATGGCTTATGAGGCCATGGATTTGGGTTTTGAATGCCCTTCCTGGAATGTAAAGGCTTGGGAGGAGAAACTACAGGGCCTCGGAGGTCATCCCGTCGCTCATCCTGCAAAACATACTGGTGAAGGGCCTTCTAAGGCGACAGAGGAAGCGGCCAATGCTGATGATGATGCCGAGAAGAATCCTGAGGCTGATGCTGGTGCGAACGCTGGGAAGGAGGTTGCTGTTCAAGAGGGTGCTGCCCCTTAGGCAGCGGAGTGGGCGATGATGGATATACGTGCCAAGGCCGGAGCCCATTTTTAAATTTCATGGTTGTGGTTGCATAAACAATTTACTTTTCCTGTCTTCGAACAATTTACATTTCCTGCACTAGAACAATGTGATGACCAAAGGTGGATGGGTCCTAGGTTTTAGGATGAAGCCCTTGGTCAATAACTCGTTTTGAATGCGATAACGGTTGCAGGTGGATAGGTCCTGTTTTGAGATATATCCTGCAACCGTTACACAAGTATAGTAAAAACTAATTGTGCTTTTGGCGGATGGGCCTCGGTTTGTGGTGAAACCAAAAGCACAACTTTTGACTTGTTAATAATATAACTATCTTTTGACTTATTTCCTGTTGCCTTACATTACTTAGTGTAATTCTTAGCTTTGTAAAAATTTTATATTACTATCTTATGAAAATATCCTGATCAGTATGCTCAGCGATATACTGTAAAAACCTTTTATTAGATAGAACTTCCAAACGTTCCTTCAACTTTGTAGAAATTTCTTTAGAAAGTGAAAAACAATCTATCTTTTCAAAACCAAGTTTTGATCATATTTAAATGATCAAAGTTCCAAACTAATACTAGTTTCAAACACCCTAATCAAATATCCTGAAAAGGACTTTGAGAATATATCAGGATACTTAACATAATGTTACCAAAAACTTAAACGATGCTTACAAAGGAAAGATCATACCCGGAGTAGTATATAACCCTTTTATCAAACCTCAATCTTCTTGCAACTTTTCCAATGAAGATGTCCCCTGTGTGAGATATTTAGCATACTAGTTCCGAACTTTAGCCTTTGAGCTTTACATCACTGCCTTGGTAGGAATGTCCCCTGTGTACAATGTCTTCAAATACTTAGAAATCTTCTGAATGTCAGTTTCCATTGTATAGGCAATTTTTTAGGTCCCAAGGGTAAAACCCAAGGATGTACTGGAGATAAATCCCTTGTATCCTGGGGAAAATCCCAAATTTTCATGCGCTACAGGCGGGAGTGTATAAACTCCAAGACTTAGAAAGGTGAAAACCTTTAAACCTTAGAGAGTATGAAAATACCCTTTCGTGAGAGAGGGTGATCAATCCTCATATACCTTTAGGATTCAGGATATAGCCAATAGTAACGAAATTGTCAGCCACTTTTACATGGACTGGTCCCGCCACCTTGAACTATCCCTGAATAACTTGCGCTCCAGGCGGGGTGTTTAAACCCAATTCGGAAGAAAGGTGAATACCTTTAAACCTGTGAAGGGATCAGGATCCCTTGTACGTGAGAGAGGGGGCCAATCCTCTAATCTTTCGAGTTATCCTGAGTATATATCCTGGAGCTATATCCTGAAACATATTCTGCAAAACAATTGTAAACTAAGGTGGGTGTTAGCTTGGCTAACACCCCTCCGATGCTTAAGTTAGTATTGGGTTTCAAAGAATAAATTAAACCAAAACATATTTAAAAAAGATAGAATTCATACCATCCTGAGTTAGAAATTGAATTCTAAACTCACTTGAAATAGAGCTTAAGGTGTATAGCATTCCAAGACCTCGGTAGCATATCCCCTTCCATATTCTTGAGTTTGTATGCTCCTTTCCCTGCTTCTGATTCAACTTCATATGGTCCTTCCCATTTTGGAGCTAACTTACCATCGGCAGGATTAGTAGTATTCTGAAAAGCCTTTCTTAGCACCCAATCTCCAACCTTAAATCTTCTGGTCCTAATATTCTTGTTATATGCCCTGGATATTCTCTGTTGATATGCTGCCATCCTTAGCCTTGCTGCATCTCTCTTCTCATCTATAGTGTCTAAATCCTGACTCAAGGCTTCAGGATTCTGCTCAGGATCACTTTGGGTAGATCTTGCAGTAGGTATTGTCATTTCCGTTGGAATCATTGCTTCTGCTCCAAATACCAAGGAAAATGGGGTTTGGCCTGTTGCATTCTTTACCGTTGTCCTATCAGCCCATAAAACAAAGGGTAATTCTTCTGCCCATCTTCCTTTTTTGGCTCCAAGTCTCTTCTTTAAGTTATTGACAATTATCTTGTTTGAGGATTCTGCTTGTCCATTTGCTTGAGGATGTACCGGAGTAGATGTAATCATTTTGATTCCCCAACTTTTGCAAAAGTCAGTAGTTCTCTTGCTTATAAATTGAGAACCATTGTCACAGATTATCTCGGCTGGTACTCCGAATCTGGTTAGGATATTCCTCTTTATGAAGGATACTACTTCTTGATCTCTCACTTGAACAAATGCTTCTGCTTCAACCCACTTAGAGAAATAATCCGTCATTGCTAGCATAAAGACTTTTCCTCCCGGAGCTTTTGGTAGCTTTCCCACTATATCCATACCCCACTTCATAAACGGCCAAGGGGAAACAATAGGATATAATGGTTCAGCAGGTTGATGCAGTATGTTACTATGTCTTTGACATGCGTCACATCTTCGAGCATATTCTGCTGCATCCTTTCTCATTGTTGGCCAATAATATCCTGTCCTTAATACTTTTGAGAATAACGACCTGCCCCCAGCATGGTTACCACAATCCCCTTCATGTATATCCTGAAGTACTTCTTTGGCTTCAGGATCCTCCAAGCACCTCAAATACGGTCCTGCAAGAGATTTCTTGTATAAAATATTATTTATAATAGTGAATTGTGATACCTTCATCCTAAACGCCTTAGGATTCTCATTTCTAGGGATGTGTCCTTCTTTGAGATATTTCCTGATTGGAGCCGTCCAGGATTTAGGATCCTCTTCAGGATGTTCTGCTCCAGGATCCTGAATACCCGCTACTTCTTTATCCTGAGGATTCGTTGCAGGATATAAGACATGTAATATTGGTATTTGGGTCCCTTCAGGTATCCTGATCGATGATCCCAAATTTGCTAAGGCATCCGCTTCAGCATTATCCTCCCTCGGTACCTGTTCAAGTATAAAAACATCGAAATATCCTGCTAATTTTTTAAGAATATCGAGATATTCGATTAATTTCTCACCCTTAACTGCATAGGATCCATTAAAATGGTTAGTAATTAACAAAGAGTCAACATATACTTGCAAATTTTTGATACTCATGCTCTTAGCCAACTCTAATCCTACAATTAAAGCCTCATACTCTGCTTCATTATTAGTAGCAGGAAATTCACACCTAATAGCCTGGGGTAATATGTCCCCCTGTGGCGATTTTAGTAGTATTCCTAATGCTACTCCTCTTACATTAGATGCTCCATCAGTATACAATGTCTAGGATCCTGAGGATTCTCCTAACTGTTGAACTTCTAGGTCTACCTCATCCTGAATATCACTACTGAAATCAGGCACAAAGTCAGCTAAAGCTTGAGACTTTATGGCATTTCTAGGTTCATATACTAAATCATAAGCACTTAACTTTACTGACCACTTGGCCATCCTGCCTGACATCTCTGGTTTCCTGAGCACATTTTTGACAGGATAATTTGTTTTAACATGTATCCTATGTGTCTCGAAATAATGCCTAAGTTTTGTTGATGCCATAACTAGAGCTAATATCAATTTTTCTAAATGAGAATACCTAGTTTCAGCATCTAGCAAACTTTTACTAACATAGTAAACAGGATATTGCTGACCTTCATGGTCTTTTACAAGAACGGCACTTACAGCATTCCCTGATATAGCAAGGTATAGGGATAGTGGTTCACCATTTTCAGGCTTCATTAATAAAGGTGCGGTTGAGAGATATCGTTTCAAATCCTGCAAGGCTGCTTCATGCTTCTCCCCCCATTCAAATATTTTGTTCTTCTTTAGGATATCATAGAAATCTTTGCACTTCTCTAAGGATCTCGAGATAAACCTGTTTAAAGCTGCTACTCGGCCTGTCAATCTTTGTACGTCCTTCATATTTGAGGGTGATTTTATATCCAGGATAGCTTTGATCTGCTCTGGGCTTGCTTCTATCCCCCTTTTTGTCACCATATATCCAAGAAACTTCCCTGCCCCCACTCCGAAATGGCATTTAGCAGGATTCAGCTTCATGTTGTATCGATCCAGGATATCAAATGCTCCCTTGATATCCTGGAGGTGATCCTCAGCCTTTTTAGATTTCACCACCATATCATCGATATATACCTCCATGGTGTCCCCCAGTTTGTCTTTGAACATCATGTTTACCAATCTTTGGTATGTTGCACCTGCATTTTTCAAACCAAAAGGCATAGCTGTATAACAATAAATACCTGTTGGTGTCATGAAGGCAGTATCCTCCTGGTCAGAAGGCTCCATTTGGATCTGTTGAAATCCTGAAGATGCGTCCATGAAGGTCAGCATTTCATGCCCGGCAGTGGCATCTACCATTGCATCAATGTGGGGAAGAGGAAATAGGTCTTTAGGACAAGCTTTGTTTAAGTCTATGTAGTCCACACAAACTCTCCATTTCCCATTTTTCTTCTATACTACAACCACGTTTGCTAGCCACCTTGGGAACTTAACCTCTCTGATCATCCTGGACTTCAATAATCTCTCGACTTCCTCCTGGATAATTGTGTTCCGCTCAGGAGCAAACTTCCTTCTTTTTTGCTGCACAGGCTTAAATGATTTATCAATTCCAAGCTTGTGAGTGATAATATCTTTGGATATGCCTGTCATATCCTAGTGCTTCCATGCAAACGTTGACATCCTGCATTTCAAAAAGTTAATTAATTGTTCTTCAATATCCTGAGGGATATTGGTCCCTACGAGCACCGAAATATCGGGATTATCCTGGTCCAGGATAATTTTCTTCACATCCTGCTCCGGATCCTCCACGATATCCTGGGCCCGCGTCTTTAATTGCTATGCTGCACTAGGTTTGGTTGAGGATTTCATCGAGGATGAGTAGCATTCTTTCGCCTCCTGCTGATCACTATCGACTTTGACAACTCCCCAAGGTGTAGGTATCTTGATGCATTGGTGATATGTTGATGGCACAGCCTTCATATCGTGAATCCACGGTCTTCCCAGTATAATGTTGTAGCAGGAGAGAGAATCCATCACAGAGAAACGTTGTATCGAGTTGACTCCTTCAACGTATACTGGCAACTTTATCTCTCCCACTGTGTTTCTAGCCTCTCCACTGAACCCAACAAGCACAGTAGACTTTGAAGTGATATCCATTGGAGATACATTCATTCTCTTCAGAGTTTCTAGTTGGATTATGTTGACGGAGCTGCCATTATCAACTAATATCCTGCGTACAAAATGGTTAGCCACATATAACGTTATTACCAGAGCATCATGATGAGGATCCTGGACAGTATCCCTATCATCAGCATCAAAAGTGATCACTTTGTCAGTTGTGAGGGTAGTCATCCTGACAGGTTTGTCTCCCCTTTCGGCCTTAGCTTCTTTTGCATGTCTCTTTGCTGCCGAATACGAAGTTCCACAAATGTCGGATCCTCCCGAAATGAATTTGATTATCTTTGCATCCGCAGGAGGTGATGCTGCTCGTTCAGGATCCTTCTCAGTATCCTGACCCTTATTCTTCTTTCTTCCTAAGAGATCTTTCAGATATCCCTTGCTTAGAAGATAGCTTATTTCTTTTCTTAGAGCAATGCAATCCTCAGTTACATGTCCGAAATCTTCGTGGAAAGCACACCATTTTGACTTATCTTTCCAGTCAGCCTTTTGTTGATTCTTTCGAGGCCACCTAGCCTTGTATCCTAGACCCTGCATGGCATACATCAATTCAGGAATGTTAACAGAAAAGCAATATTCAGACAACTCAGGATACTCTTCAGGATCCTCATCTTCGACAGCATTCACTCTCTTGTTTTCATTTCTACCATATGGCTTAGGCCGATATGACTTGAATGAGGATTCTGACTTCCTGTTAGTTGACTCATAAGTGTTAGATGAGTTCATCCTTTCTTGCATCTTCTTGTCATCTTCCAGACGGATATATCTCAAAGCCCTGTTACGAGCTTCGTCTAGATTCCTGCAGGGATTCATTACAAGATCCTGATAAAACTGAGAATCCTTTTGTAATCCCATCTTAAAAGCTTGCACAGCTGTTGCAACATCAAGATGTGGGATATCCAAGGATTCTCGACTGAATTTGTTCACATAATCCCTCAAGGATTCCTGAGGCCCTTGAGTTATCCTGTAAAGATCACTGGTTAGTTTCTCAAAACTCCGACTACAAGAAAATTGACTGTTAAATAAATTAACCAAATGAGCAAACGAAGTAATTGAGTGAGGAGGAACGTTTAACAGCCATTTTAAGGCTGATCCTGTTAGAGTAGAACCAAATCCCTTGCACAAGCATGCTTCCTTGAGCTCCGGAGGGATAGGGTTAATCTCCATTCTTTCCCTATACTGAGCAATATGCTCTTCAGGATCCGTAGTCCCATCATAAAGCTTCATGTTGGGGGTTTGGAATCTCTTTGGGATCTCAGCATCACAGATAGGATATGCAAAACGAGATATCTTGTGGCTGTCTTGGGACACTTCCGGGATCGGCTGGACCACCCCAGGTACACTAGATATCATGTCCTTCAACTTATGAAGTTCCCTAGTAAGTGCTGATGTTACACCTGTATCCTGCAAAGATCCACTATTGTTAGTAGTGTTATGGGAGGATTTTTTAACAATTAGTGATCCTTATTTGTTATCCTAATTAGTGATCCTTACTTCTGTGACAGGTGGTGATCCTCAGAAGGGCTTTAGGATCAGGATCATGGATCACTTCAAGGATCCTCATACTGACGATTGTTTACTTATGTTTTATAACATCTCACAGGTATAACAAGCTTGACCAAGTCTTAGCGACATTCTTGGAGAATATTCCCGAAGTATTCTGCACGTGCTAGATCAAAACTAGACGTTATGGAGAACGTGGAGGCTTGGCCCGAAAGTCGGAGAGTTTGTTAGCTAGATATTTTTCTTATTTTAAAGGGAGTAACGAGCTAAGTTAGAGAGTCAGTGACACTTAGTCATTTTTGGCAGCTACACACACTCATACAAGCGCTCGTACAAGCTCTCGTTAAAACACTTAGCAATTTCATACACTTTTTACACATTTCACCGTAGTGATCCTTGTACCTAGCTCGTTACTATCCGAAGTTGTAAACATTCATTTATTTATTTGAGCTTGGTGATCGGTAGTTTCCATCACCCGGGGTTTTTTGTGCCGGAGATCAACTCTTGATCAAGGGCTTTTTCCCCGTATAAATCCTTGTGTTGTTTGTGCATTCTACATTGAAGTGATCCTCATTGTTGTTACACATTTTGAGCATCATACCCCGTAATCTAGAGTTTGGTTGCAATATCATCATCAGATTTTCTGACCAAAACAGTTTGGCGCCCACCGTGGGGCAATTGGCGCTTCGTCCCTAAGAAAATACGCATTTCTGTGCTTAATTCGACTCACTACAACCAAGCAGATGGCTTCCTCATCGAAGAATGCTTCAAACTTGATGCCCTCATTCACTTCCTCACAAGGCGTTCCTCCTTTGCCTCCACCACCTTCTGGATCCCAGAAGAATACAGAAAATGCTGCGAAGAAACCGACTCCCATTTTCTCAAAACCACCTACTTCTTCTGTTTCAACTAATCCTACTACTAATGATCTCTATGCCTTGATTTTGCAGATGAGGAATCATGCACAAGAGCAGGATAAGACCAACGAAAGGATCCTCCGGGAGATTGACGAAATTAAGAAACAGAAGAAAACGGCAGAGGATCATTCCCCACTGATGCCCAGATCTTTGAATTTTGATACTCCGGTGGTTACTTCTCAGCCGTCAGTGGTTCCAGACACTCAATATGCGGGTGGACCAAAAGGAGTGCACTACGGAACAACAGCTATGACCCAGGCACTAGGTTCATATTTCCAGCCAGCAGGATTCTATCCCCAGCATTTGGGATCCCTCACGAGTACAGGAGGATATTCAGGAATGCAGCAGTTTCAAGGATCCTCTTTCGTCCCAGGATCATCCTAGGTTCAAGGATCCTCCTTCGTACCAGGGTCATCCCAGGTTCAAGGATCCTCCTTCGTACCAGGATCATCCCAGGTTCTAGGATCCTCCCTCGTTCCAGGATCATCCCAGGTTCAAGGATCCTCCTTCTTTCCAGGATCATCCCAGGTTCAAGGATCCTCCTTCTTTCCAGGATCATCCCAGGTTCAAGGATCCTCCTTTGTTCCAGGATCATCCCAGTTTCAGGGATCCTTCCAGATGCCAGGATTCTTGAGGAGTCTGCAAACAGGAGGTTCAGATGTCCATCAAGGAGATTTTATTCCAATGCAAACCAATGCCTCTACCGGTCCCTCGATCATTCCAGAGTCTCAACAATATGGATTAACCTCCATTCTTCCTAACTTGAATCCAATGGGAGGTAACACTTTTAATAATTCTCATACAACTAACCATGGTCTTATGCAGGATCCAGGTATCAATCATGCCATGGCCAGAGAATTGCAAAAGCTAAAGGATATGATATCAAGTGTTCCGGGAGTGGTCAAACCTATCCCCGAGATTGCAGATGGAAGCCACAAGATATCTCGTTTCGCACCACCAATCTGTGATGCTGAGATACCCAAGAGATTCCATGTGCCTACAATGAAACTGTATGATGGTTCGACGGATCCCGAAGAACACGTAGCACAATATAGGGAGAGGATGGAGATCAATCCAATCCCAGAAAGGTTAAAGGAAGCATGCTTGTGCAAAGGATTCGGATCCACTCTTACTGGATCAGCTCTCAAATGGCTGCTAAGTCTTCCTCCCTATTCTATTACCTCATTTGCAAACCTAGTTAACTTGTTTAATACTCAGTTTTCTTGTAGTAGAAAATTCGAACGATTAACTAGTGATTTATATAGGATAACCCAGGGTCATAATGAATCATTAAGGGATTACATTACCAAATTTAGTAAAGAATCCTTAGACATTCCCAACTTAGATATAGCCACGGCTGTTGAGGCCTTCAAAATGGGACTGCTTAGGGATTCGTTATTTTATGATGATCTTGTTATGACACCATGCAGGAACCTAGATGAGGTAAGAACCCGGGCCCTCAGGTTCATTCGGCTAGAGGATGACAAGAGGATTCAGGAGAGGATAACAGGATCCTCAAAGCAGGATAAGCAAGGATCCTCATTCAGAAACAACAAGTTCAGATCCTATAACAAATCTGATAATCAGAACGTGCATTCTATTGATCAAGAAGAGGATGATGAGGATTATCCTCCAATTTCTGAATATTGCTTTAGTGTTGATAACAATGAACTAATCCTGGCCATGCAGAACCTAGGTGATAAAGCTAGATGGCCAAGAAAGAATGACAGGCCGGCTGCAACTAAGGATAAATCAAAGTGGTGTGCATATCATGAAGATTTTGGGCACCTCACAGAAGAATGCATTGCATTAAGAAAGGAAATTGGATACTTGTTGAGCAAAGGGCATCTAAAAGAGTTATTGGGTAGAAAAAAGTCAAGGACTCAGGATCCTGAAAGGATCCCTGAGAAGGCTCCAGCCCCTCCAGCAGATGCACAAGTGATAAACTTTATTTCTGGGGGATCCGACATTTGTGGCACATCCTTCTCAGCAGCTAAGAGGCATGCAAAGGAAACTAAAATGGATAATGGAGAAAGACCAGTTCGAACATCGAGTGTCTCCGAAGGAAAAGTCATAACCTTTGATGAAGAGGATCGTACTGATATCCAGGATCCTCATCACGATGGTTTAGTTATTACTCTTTTTATATCTAACCATTTTGTCCGCAGGATCCTAATAGACGGAGGAAGTTCAGTGAACATTATCCAGCTTGATGTTCTAAAGAAGATGGGTATCCCTGAATCAGAGATCATACCAAGATCCTCCGTGCTCGTGGGATTTAGTGGCGAAACTAAGAACACCTTGGGGGACATTAAACTCCCAATATATATTGAAGGCTTACACTCTTATCAAAAATTTTGTGTTATTGACTGTTTATCTTGTTGTAATGTTATCCTTGGCAGGCCCTGGATACACGATATGAAAGCAGTCCCGTCTACTTACCATCAATGTGTGAAGCTCCCTAGTCCTTGGGGAATAGTAAAGATCGATAGTGATCAGCAGGAGGCTAAGAATTGCTATACTTCATCGATGAAACCAGCCTCGAAGTCAAGGGAGCAATAGCAATCAAGGTATCCTCCAAGGAATGTCTTGGAGGCCAGAGAGCAGGATGTGGTAGAAATCCTCATGGATCCTGATGATCCTGAATCCAAAATCTATATCGGGTCAGGGATCCTTGGCGAAATGAAAGAAGACCTCATATCCTTCCTCAAAAGGAGAAAGACTACCTTTGCATGGAAACACGAAGACATGACTGGTATATCCAAAGATGTTATCACTCACAAGCTCGGCATCGACAGATCCTTCAAACCAATCCATCAAAGGAGAAGGAAGTTTGCACCAGAAAGGAATGCCATTATCCAGGAAGAGGTAGAGAAATTGCTCCGGGCAGGTATGATTAGAGAGGTCAGGTATCCAAGATGGTTGGCCAATGTGGTTGTTGTTCAAAAGAAAAACGGAAAGTGGAGGGTATGTGTCGATTTTACCGATTTAAATAAGGCATGTCCCAAGGATCCTTTCCCTTTACCCCACATTGACTCCATGGTGGATGCAACTGCGGGTCATGAACTGTTAACTTTCATGGATGCTTCATCTGGATTTCAACAAATCCAAATGGAACCATCCGACCAAGAGGATACAGCCTTCATGACTCCCACTGGTATATATTGCTATATTGCTATGCCGTTCGGATTGAGAAATGCAGGTGCAACATACCAAAGGCTGGTGAATATGATGTTCAAGGATCAGATTGGACAAACTATGGAGGTTTACATAGATGATATGGTGGTGAAATCCTTAAAAGCTGAGGATCACCTAAGAGACTTGGAGGAAGCATTCGATATCCTTGACAAATATAACATGAAGCTTAATCCTTCAAAATGTCATTTTGGTGTTAAAGCAGGTAAATTCTTAGGATACATGGTGACTAAGAGAGGCATCGAAGCTAGCCCGGAACAAATCAAAGCAATAGTGAACATCAAATCTCCGGCCAATGCTAAGGATGTTCAAAGGCTAACAGGAAGGATAGCAGCCTTGAACAGATTCATATCCAAGTCCTCCGAGAAATGTAAAGAATTCTATGATATCCTAAGGAAGAACAAGAAATTTGAGTGGACGGAGAAGCATGAAAATGCTTTAAAAGCCCTCAAAGATTACCTATCCTCGGCCCCGGCTTTGATGAAACCAGAAAAAGGTGATGTGTTATCCTTGTATCTTGCTGTATCCTCAAAAGCGGTAAGTGCGGTCCTTGTTAAGGATCATCAAGGTACACAACATCCTGTCTATTATGTAAGTAAAAGTTTACTTGATGCCGAATCCAGGTATTCACACCTTGAAAAACTTATTCTCGCATTAATAATGGCATCTACTAAGTTAAGACATTATTTTGAAACTCATGTTATCATTGTTAAAACTAATTTTCCAATTAAGAATGTCCTCAGGAAACCAGAGATGTCAGGAAGGATGGCTAAGTGGGCAGTGAAGCTGAGTGCATATGATATAAGATACGAGCCTAGGACAGCTATCAAATCCCAAGCATTAGCTGACTTTGTGGCTGATTTCAGTAGTGATTTACAAGAAGAAGCTGAGTTAGAAGTCCAGCAGCTAGAGGAGACCAAGGACCCTTGGATACTCCACACTGATGGATCCTCAAATGTCAAAGGCACAGGGCTTGGAATACTACTAAAATCGCCACAGGGGGACATAATACCCCATTCTATAGCTTGTGAGTTCCAAACCACTAATAATGAGGCTGAATATGAAGCCTTAATTGCTGGTTTGCAAATTGCAAAGCATATGGGGATCAGGTATCTTGAGGTACACGTAGATTCTTTGTTAATTACAAATCACTTTAATGGATCATATGCTGTTAAAGGTGAAAAGCTAACCAAATATTTGGAGATAGTCAAAAGTTTGGCACTCTCTTTTGTTTCCTTTAGTTTGTCACAGGTACCAAGGGAAGAAAATACGGAAGCTGATGCATTGGCTAACTTAGGATCATCTTTGAAGATCCCAGAGGATATCAAGATTCCTATTATCCATATCCTGACCCCGGCTATCGAGGATCACCAGACTATGGAGATAGGAAATGATTCTGCAGTTATCCCTAGTGAGGATACTCAATCCTATTCAGGATCAGGATCATGGATCTCACCAATTATGAGATACTTACAACATGGAGAGATTCCTACAGGAGAAAACCCTAGGGCTTTCAAATCTAAGGTATCTCAATTCACAATTTTAAATAATATGTTGTATAGACGATCTCTTGCAGGACCATACCTGAGATGCATTGAGGATCCTGAAGTTCAGGAAGTTTTAAAAGACTTCCATGAAGGAGATTGTGGAAACCACACTGGGGGCAGGGCATTATTCTCAAGGATCCTGAGGACAGGATATTACTGGCCAACCATGAAGAAAGATGCTGTGGAGTATGCCAGAAGATGTGATCCTTGCCAGAGACACAGCAATATCCTTCATCAACCAGCTGAATTGTTTCATCCTATATCCTCCTCTTGGCCATTTATGAGATGGGGTATGGATATAGTTGGCAAGCTCCCTAAGGCACCTGGTGGAAAAGTATTCATGCTAGCTATGACTGATTACTTCTCCAAGTGGATAGAGGCTGAAGCTTTTGCCCAAGTTAGAGAAAAGGAAGTTATATCCTTCATTAAAAGAAATATTATAACTAGATTTGGAATTCCCTCTGAGATTATATGTGATAATGGTTCCCAATTTATTGGGGGCAGAACCACTAACTTTTGTGACAGCTGGGGGATTAAGATGATAACATCAACACCAGTCCACCCACAAGCTAATGGTCAAGCAGAATCATCTAATAAGATCATCATCAACAACTTGAAGAAGAAGCTTGGATCCAAGAAAGGAAAATGGGCAGAAGAACTACCCTATGTGCTCTGGGCTGACAGGACAACCCCTAAGAATGCTACTGGTCAAACACCATTCTCTTTGGTGTTTGGGGCAGAATCAGTGATCCCAACAGAAATGGTGGTTCCTACTGCTAGAACAAGTACCCGTGATCCTGAGGAAAATGATGAAAACTTGGCTCAAGACCTGGATACTATTGAAGAAATCAGGGATATGGCTAGGATCAGGATGGCCAGTTATCAACAAAGAATGGCTGGTGCTTACAATAAAAATGTCAGGATCAGGAGGTTTCAAGTTGGAGATATGGTGTTAAGGAAAGCATTTCAGAATACCACCAATCCTGCCGATGGAAAATTGGCTCCAAAATGGGAAGGCCCTTATTTGGTTGAAGCTGAAGCAGGAAAGGGGGCATATAGATTGCTAACCATGGAAGGTGATTTGCTACCAAGAGCTTGGAATGCTGTCCACTTGAAGAAATATTTCATATAAGCAGGATCCTTATGACATAGGTGATCCTTAGGAAAGGGATATCCTTGAAGCATCCTCAAAGTACCGATGATCCTTACTTAGGTAATATCCTAAACTTAAGCTATTTCATTTTATTATTCTCTCTTATAAGGATAAGGATCATGTATCCTTTATCCATCTCTCACGTGAGTTCAAGTTTTGAAAGTTCAGGTATCTTTAGCACAACGTTGGTTATCCACAGAAGCAATCCGTCTTTGGGTTTAACCCCAGTTATTTGGGCTTGTCCCCAGATTCCGCCTGTAGCGCACGATGATCCTGGTATAGTTCAAGGCTTTGGGACCAGTACTTGTTCTAGGGGCTGATAATTCCATTGTTCTGGCTATGCTTAGGATCCTACGTATAATGGTAGACGTACCATACATCCGTTCATAAGGTTTCTAACGTTTTCACGTTAGCTAAGGTTTCTAACGTCTTCACGTTAGCTAAGGTTTTGGCATTTTCATGTCACTAAGTTTGGATAGTCGCCAGTTAGGGCCATACTCCAGTTTACATACGATCCTTGGGCTTGTCCCCAGTTATCCTTGGGCTTGTCCCCAGTTATCCTTGGGCTTGTCCCCAGTTGCTAACTCTTATCTTATATTGGCTTAGTCCCAAGTTATGCTCTATTTCAGGTCCTTGAAGATAGGCAGCTAGGGATCCTTGATCCTTATTTCACTCTAAGGTTTATCTTATAGTTATCCTTATTATGGTTAGGATTCTAACTTGGATCCTCAGGTATTGTTAGGGGAGGATTTTCTAACAATTAGTGATCCTTATTTGTTATCCTCGTTAGTGATCCTTACTTCTGTGACAGGTGGTGATCCTCAGAAGGGCTTTAGGATCAGGATCATGGATCACTTATAGGATCCTCATAACTGACGATTGTTTACTTATGTTTTATAATATCTCGCAGGTATAACGAGCTTGACCAAGTCTTAACGACATTCTTGGAGAATATTCCCGAAGTATTCTGCACGTGCTAAATCAAAAGTAGACGTTATGGAGAACGTGGAGGCTTGGCCCGAAAGTCGGAGAGTTTGTTAGCTAGATATTTTTCTTATTTTAAAGGGAGTAACGAGCTAATTTTAGGAGTTAGTGACACTTAGTCATTTCAGCAGTTACACACACTCGCAAACACGCTCATACAAGCTCTCGTTCAAACACTTAGCGATTTCATACACTTTTTACACATTACACCGTAGTGATCCTTGTACCTAGCTCGTTACTATCCGAAGTTGTAAACGTTAATTCATTTATTTGAGCTTGGTGATCGGTAGTTTCCATCACCCGGGGTTTTTTGTGCCGGAGATCAACTCTTGATCAAGGGCTTTTTCCCCGTATAAATCCTTGTGTTGTTTGTGCATTCTACATTGAAGTGATCCTCATTGTTGTTACACATTTTAAGCATCATTCCCCTATACAAAGAGTTTGGTTGCATTATCATCATCAGATTTTCTGACCAAAACAGTTTGGCGCCCACCGTGGGGCTATTGGTGCTTCGTCCTTAAGAAAATACGCATTTCTGTGCTCATTCCGGTTCACTACAATCAAGCAAATGGCTTCCTCGGCGAAGAATGCTTCAAACTTGATGCCCTCATTCACTTCTTCACAAGGCGTCCCCCCTTTGCCTCCACCACCTTCTGGATCCCAGAAGAATACAGAGAATGCTGCGAAGAAACCGACTCCCATTTTCTCAAAACCACCTACTTCCTCTGTTTCAACTAATCCTACTACTAATGATCTCTATGCTTTGATTTTGCAGATGAGGAATCATGCACAAGAACAGGATAAAACCAACGAAAGGATCCTCCGAGAGATTGACGAAATTAAGAAACAGAAGAAAACGGCAGAGAATCACTCCCCACTGATGCCCAGATCTTTGAATTTTGATACTCCGGTAATTACTTCTCAGCCATCAGTGGCTCCAGACATTCAGTACGTGGGAGGACCAAAAGGAGTGCACTACGGAACAACAACAATGACTCAGGCATCAGGCTCACTTTTCCAGCCAGCGGGATCCTACCCTCAGCATATGGGATCCCTCACAAGTCCAGGAATGCAGCAGTTTCAAGGATCCTCCTTTGTTCCAGGATCGTCCCAGGTTCAAGGATCCTTCTTCATTCCAGGGTCATCCCAGGTTCAAGGATCCTCCTTCATGCCAGGATCATCCCAGGTTCAAGGATCCTCCTTCATGCCAGGATCATCCCAGGTTCAAGGATCCTCCTCTGTTCCAGGATCGTCCCAGGTTCAAGGATCCTTCTTCGTTCCAGGATCATCCCAGGTTCAAGGATCCTCCTTCATTCCAGGATCATCCCAGGTTCAAGGATCCTCCTTCATTCCAGGATCATCCCAGGTTCAAGGATCCTCCTTCGTTCCAGGATCATCCCAGTTTCAGGGATCCTTCCAGATGCCGGGATCCTTGAGGAGTTTGCAAACAGGAAGTTCAGATGTTCATCAAGGAGATTTTATCCCAATGCAGACCAATGCCTCTGCTGGACCTTCGATCATTCCAGAATCTCAACAATATGGATTAACCTCCATATTTCCTAACTTAAATCCAATGGGAGGTAACACTTTTAATAATCCTCATACTATTAACCATGGTTTTATGCAGGATCCAGGTATCAATCATGCCATGGCCAGAGAATTGCAAAAGCTAAAGGATATGATCTCGAGTGTCCCGGGGGTAGTCAAACCTATTCCAGAGATTGCAGATGGGAGCCACAAGATATCTCGCTTCGCACCACCAATCTGTGATGCTGAGATACCCAAGAGGTTCCATGTGCCTACAATGAAATTGTACGATGGTTCGACGGATCCTGAAGAACACATAGCACAATACAGGGAGAGGATGGAGATCAATCCAATCCCAGAAAAGTTAAAGGAAGCATGCCTATGCAAAGGATTCGGATCCACTCTTACTGGATCAGCACTCAAGTGGCTGCTAAGTCTTCCTCCCTATTCTATTACCTCATTTGCAAACCTAGTTAACTTGTTTAATACTCAGTTTTCTTGTAGTAGAAAATTTGAACGATTAACTAGTGATTTATATAGGATAACCCAGGGTCATAATGAATCATTAAGGGATTACATTACCAAATTTAGTAAAGAATCCTTAGACATTCCCAACTTAGATATAGCCACGGCTGTTGAGGCCTTCAAAATGGGATTACTTAGGGATTCCTTATTTTATGATGATCTTGTTATGACACCGTGCAGGAACCTAGATGAGGTAAGAACCCGGGCCCTCAGGTTCATCCGGCTAGAGGATGATAAGAGGATTCAGGAGAGGATAACAGGATCCTCAAAGCAGGACAAGCAAGGATCCTCATTCAGAAACAACAAGTTCAGATCCTACAACAAATCTGATAATCAGAACGTGCATTCTATTGATCAAGAAGAGGACGATGAGGATTATCCTCCAATCTCTGAATATTGCTTTAGTGTTGATAACAATGAACTAATCCTTGCTATGCAGAACCTTGGTGATAAAGCTAGATGGCCGAGAAAGAATGATAGGCCAGCTGCAACTAAGGATAAATCAAAGTGGTGTGCATATCATGAAGATTTTGGGCACCTTACAGAAGAATGTATCGCATTAAGAAAGGAAATTGGATACTTGTTGAGCAAAGGGCATCTAAAAGAGTTGTTGGGAAGAAAAAAGTCAAGGACTCAGGATCCTGAAAGGATCCCTGAGAAGGCTCCAGCTCCTCCAGCGGATGCACAAGTGATAAACTTTATTTCTGGAGGATCCGACATTTGTGGCACATCCTTCTCAGCAGCTAAAAGGCACGCGAAGGAAGCTAAGATGGATAGTGGAGAAAGACCAGTCCGAACATCAAGTGTCTCCGAAGGAAAAGTCATAACCTTTGATGAAGAGGATCGTGTTGATATCCAGGATCCTCATCACGATGGTTTAGTCATTACTCTTTTCATATCTAACCATTTTGTCCGCAGGATCCTAATAGACGGAGGTAGTTCAGTGAACATTATCCAGCTTGATGTCCTAAAGAAGATGGGGATTCCTGAATCAGAAATCATACCAAGATCCTCCGTGCTCGTGGGATTTAGTGGCGAAACTAAGAACACCCTGGGGGACATCAAACTCCCAATATATATTGAAGGCTTACACTCTTATCAAAAATTTTGTGTTATTGACTGTTTATCTTGTTGCAATGTTATCCTTGGCAGGCCCTGGATACACGATATGAAAGCAGTCCCGTCTACTTACCATCAATGTGTGAAGCTCCCTAGTCCTTGGGGAATAGTAAAGATTGATAGTGATCAGCAGGAGGCTAAGAACTGCTATACTTCATCAATGAAACCAGCCTCGAAGTCAAGGGAGCAATAGCAATCAAAGTATCCTCCAAGGAATGTCTTGGAGGCCAGAGAGCAGGATGTGGTAGAAATCCTCATGGATTCTGATGATCCTGAATCCAAAATCTATATCGGATCAGGGATCCTTGGCGAAATGAAAGAAGACCTCATATCCTTCCTCAAGAGGAGAAAGACTACCTTTGCATGGAAACACGAAGATATGACTGGCATATCTAAGGATGTTATCACTCACAAGCTCGGCATCGACAGATCCTTCAAACCAATCCATCAAAGGAGAAGGAAGTTTGCACCAGAAAGGAATGCCATTATCCAGGAAGAGGTAGAAAAATTGCTCCGGGCAGGTATGATTAGAGAGGTCAAGTATCCAAGATGGCTGGCCAATGTGGTTGTTGTTCAAAAGAAAAACGGAAAGTGGAGGGTATGTGTCGATTTTACCGATTTAAATAAGGCATGTCCCAAGGATCCTTTCCCTTTACCCCACATTGACTCCATGGTGGATGCAACTGCGGGTCATGAACTGTTAACTTTTATGGATGCTTCATCTGGATTTCAACAAATCCAAATGGAACCATCCGACCAAGAGGATACAGCCTTCATGACTCCAACTGGTATATATTGCTATATTGCTATGCCGTTTGGATTGAGAAATGCAGGTGCAACGTACCAAAGGCTGGTGAATATGATGTTCAAGGATCAGATTGGACAAACTATGGAGGTCTACATAGACGATATGGTGGTGAAATCCTTAAAAGCTGAGGATCACCTGCGAGACTTGGAGGAAGCATTTGATATCCTTGACAAATATAATATGAAGCTTAATCCTTCAAAATGTCATTTTGGTGTTAAAGCAGGTAAATTCTTAGGATACATGGTGACTAAGAGAGGCATCGAAGCTAGCCCGGAACAAATCAAAGCAATAGTGAACATCAAATCTCCGACCAATGCTAAGGATGTTCAAAGGTTAACAGGAAGGATAGCGGCCTTGAACAGATTCATATCCAAGTCCTCCGAGAAATGTAAAGAATTCTATGATATCCTAAGGAAGAACAAGAAATTTGAGTGGACGGAGAAGCATGAAAATGCTCTAAAAGCCCTCAAAGATTATCTATCCTCGGCCCCGGCTATAATGAAACCAGAAAAAGGTGAAGTGTTATCCTTGTATCTCGCAGTATCCTCAAAAGCAGTAAGTGCGGTCCTTGTTAAGGATCATCAAGGTACACAACATCCCGTTTATTATGTAAGTAAAAGTTTACTTGATGCCGAATCCAGGTACTCACACCTTGAAAAGCTTATCCTTGCATTAATAATGGCATCTACCAAGTTAAGACATTATTTTGAAACTCATGTTATCATTGTTAAAACTAATTTTCCAATTAAGAATGTCCTCAGGAGACCAGAGATGTCAGGAAGGATGGCTAAGTGGGCAGTGAAGCTGAGTGCATATGATATAAGATATGAGCCTAGGACAGCCATCAAATCCCAAGCGTTAGCTGACTTTGTGGCTGATTTCAGTAGTGATCTACAAGAAGAAGCTGAGTTAGAAGTCCAGCAGCTAGAAGAGACCAAGGATCCTTGGATACTTCATACTGATGGATCCTCAAATGTCAAAGGCACAGGGCTTGGAATACTACTAAAATCGCCACAGGGGGACATAATACCCCATTCTATAGCTTGTGAATTCCAAACCACTAACAATGAGGCTGAATATGAAGCCCTAATTGCTGGTTTGCAAATCGCTAAGCATATGGGAATCAGGTATCTTGAGGTACATGTAGATTCTTTGTTAATTACAAATCACTTTAATGGATCATATGCTGTTAAAGGTGAAAAGCTAACCAAATATTTGGAGATAGTCAAAAGTTTGGCACTCTCTTTTGTTTCCTTTAGTTTGTCACAGGTACCAAGGGAAGAAAATACAGAAGCTGATGCATTGGCTAACTTAGGATCATCTTTGAAGATCCCAGAGGATATCAAGATCCCTATTATCCATATCCTAACCCCAGCTATTGAGGATCATGTGGCTATGGAGATAGGGAATAATTCTGCAATGATCCCCATTGAGGATACTCAATCCTATTCAGGATCCGGATCATGGATCTCACCAATTATGAGATACTTACAACATGGAGAGATTCCTACAGAAGAAAACCCTAGGGCTTTCAAATCTAAGGTATCTCAATTCACAATTATGAATAATATGTTGTATAGACGATCTCTTGCAGGACCATACTTGAGATGCATTGAGGATCCTGAAGTTCAGGAAGTTTTAAAAGACTTCCATGAAGGAGATTGTGGAAACCACACTGGGGGCAGGGCTTTATTTTCAAGGATCCTGAGGACAGGATATTATTGGCCAACCATGAAGAAAGATGCTGTGGAGTATGCCAGAAGATGTGATCCTTGCCAGAGACACAGCAATATCCTTCATCAACCAGCCGAATTATTGCATCCTATATCCTCCTCTTGGCCATTTATGAGATGGGGTATGGATATAGTTGGTAAGCTCCCTAAGGCACCTGGTGGGAAAGTATTCATGTTAGCTATGACTGATTACTTCTCCAAGTGGATAGAGGCTGAAGCTTTTGCCCAAGTCAGAGAAAAGGAAGTTATATCCTTCATTAAAAGAAATATTATAACTAGATTTGGAATTCCTTCTGAGATTATATGTGATAATGGTTCCCAATTTATTGGGGGCAGAACCACTAACTTTTGTGACAGCTGGGGGATTAAGATGATAACATCAACACCAGTCCACCCACAAGCTAATGGTCAAGCAGAATCATCCAACAAGATCATCATCAACAACTTGAAGAAGAAGCTTGGATCCAAGAAAGGAAAATGGGCAGAAGAGCTACCCTATGTGCTCTGGGCTGACAGGACAACCCCTAAGAATGCTACTGGTCAAACACCATTCTCTTTGGTGTTTGGGGCAGAATCAGTAATCCCAACAGAAATGGTGGTTCCTACTGCTAGAACAAGTACCCGTGATCCTGAGGAAAATGATGAAAACTTGGCTCAAGACCTGGATACTATTGAAGAAATCAGGGATATGGCTAGGATCAGGATGGCCAGTTATCAACAAAGAATGGCTGGTGCTTACAATAAAAATGTCAGGATCAGGAGGTTTCAAGTTGGAGATATGGTGTTAAGGAAAGCATTTCAGAATACCACCAATCCTGCTGATGGAAAATTGGCTCCAAAATGGGAAGGCCCCTATTTGATTGAAGCTGAAGCAGGAAAGGGGGCATATAGGTTGCTAACCATGGAAGGTGAATTGCTACCAAGAGCTTGGAATGCTGTCCACTTGAAGAAATATTTCATGTAAGCAGGATCCTTACGTTATAGGTGATCCTCATCAAAGAGATATCCTTAAAGGATCCTCAAAGTATCGGTGATCCTTACTCAGGTAATATCCTAATCTTGAACTATTTCATTTCTTAATTTTTTCATCTAAGGATAAGGATCATGTATCCTTTATCCATCTCTCACGTGAGTTCAAGTTTTGAAAGCTCAGGTATCTTCAGCACAACATTGGTTATCCACAGAAGCAATCCGTCCTTTGGGTTTAACCCCAGTTATTTGGGCTTGTCCCCAGATTCCGCCTGTAGCGCACGATGATCCTGGTATAGTTCAAGGCTTTGGGACCAGTACTCGTTCTAGGGGCTGATAATTCCATTGTTCTGGCTATGCTTAGGATCCTACGTATAATGGTAGACGTACCATACATCCGTTCATAAGGTTTCTAACGTTTTCACGTTAGCTAAGGTTTCTAACGTTTTCACGTTAGCTAAGGTTTTGGCATCTTCATGTCACTAAGTTTGGATAGACGCCAGTTAGGGCCATACTCCAGTTTACACACGATCCTTGGGCTTGTCCCCAGTTATCCTTGGGCTTGTCCCCAGTTATCCTTGGGCTTGTCCCCAGTTATCCTTGGGCTTGTCCCCAGTTGCTAACTCTTTTCTTATATTGGCTTAGTCCCAAGTTATGCTTTATTTCAGGTCCTTGAAAATAGGCAGCTAGGGATCCTTGATCCTTATTTCACTCTAAGGTTTATCTTATAGTTATCCTTATTATGGTTAGGATTCTAACTTGGATCCTCAGGTATGATCCTTAACTCTTTTGATTTTATTTATTATCCTTCTAAATAACCCTTATACTTGACAACTGAATTTGTATTTCTTAAACCTTGTCACTTTTTAAACCTATCGGATATGTGATCCTTGTTCATATCCTAAACTTTTTGGATATCTTTCCTAGTTTTTCAAGGCTTGATAAGTATAAACAAATTGAACATTATAACAGTTGGAAAGTAACATACTAAAAAGGATAACAACACAAGATAAGCGACAAAAGGTTAAGTTTTTATTTATTAACATAAGGCTAACCCTTTAAAGGTTGTCAAAATTACCTACCCGAGCATCTACCAGCAAAACGTGGCCCGTCCGCTGGGGTAGGTAAAGGGTGTCCATGATAACGAGTTCAAAAGTAGTGCAGGAATATAAAGGTGACAGGATTACAATGGCTTCATCCCCCAAACAGAGGATCCCTCCACCAATTGCAATCCTGCCTATTGTCCAAAGGATCATACATGATCCTTAATCCTAAAACCTATTGTTCAAAGTACAAACCATGAAATTGTTTTAAACATCACAACCATCAAACTAAAAAAATTGGGCTCTGGCCTTGGCACATATATCCATCATCGCCCAATCGTGCAGCCTAAACCTTCGCTGTATCACCTTCACCACCAGCCGCTGCATCCTCAGCTTTATCCTTCAACCCGCTGCCACTAGCCTCAATTGCCAGAATCTCCTCAGCCTCCTCTTCATCACCCAATTCAGCTAGCCTTGCCTTCCATTCTTCAATTTCCCAGCTGCTTTTGTCAAAGGTGGGATCCTGAGCCTCCAAGGCCATTTGAAGCTTGGTTTTGTACATTGCTATGGCGGCAGAAACTTTAGCATCATCAGTGATCTCCTGCCTTTCATAGTCAAAGTCAACCAGAACCTTAGCCATCTTCTGTTTGGTATCCTGGAGTTCCTTCTGAAGATCAGCAAAGGCAAGATCCTTGAGCACGGCAACCTGCTGGAGGTCGGCAATTTTCTTATCTTGATCCTCAACATGGCCTACATAATCCTCAATCTCAGCAAATTTCTGCAAAAGAAAAGGATAGAGCAGTTCAAGACCAAGTGATCCTCATATCAGCAGGATATGTCAGCAGGATATACAAATAGAGATAGTGATCCTTACGTCATTGAAGTACTCAAGGAATTGATGGCGGATCAGAGGCAGACCCTGCAAATCCTCAGCCTCAGACGTTTTTCTCTTCTTGATTGCCTTCCCTTTGAGGGGTGCCTTGGGGATTGAGGCTGTCGGGCTAGTAGGGACCTTTCTTTTGGAGGATTTAACAGTGGTGAGATCGGTGACACTGAACTTTGAAGCAGCTCTGGTAGATTTTCCAGCACCTACACAGCAAAAACAAGATAAGTATCTTTTCTTAATTTACATTATGCTATTTATTTAAATTTTGAACAAGGATACTTACTTGACATTGTAACAGAGCCTGAGGATACCTCCTGAGAATCTTGGGTTGTTGTTTTGAAAGTTCTGGTTTCAGGATCAAGTCCCCAGAAAGCAGCAAGTCTTTCCCTGGTTGCGGCTGTTGTGATGAGATGTGAAACAGAGAGGGCTGCATGACACAAGACAGAAAAGAGGGTTAGTAATCCTATTGCAAAAATATGACCATCTGGTGATCCTTCTTAGGATCCTCCGGCCTACCATGGGTGGACCATGTTCTTGGCAAGTGTTCTCCATCTGAGATGGTATCCCTTCTTACAAAGAAGAAGCGACGCTTCCAATCTTTATCGTTCTTGGTGACTTTGAGAAGAGGATGTTCTGCACCGGGTTTTCGTTTGAACAAGTAACGATGGGAGCCAAAGGTAGTAAGATCATACAACTCCGCTAGTTCCGACATTCCTAAATCAAGACCCTCCTGCACAATGATCCTCTCTAGGGTATACAAAACCCTCCAAACCATCGGCATGGCTTGAATGTAAGATATGCCGGTAAGGGAAAAGAAGGATTGTGTGAATTCCGGGAAAGGATAGGTGTACCCTATAGCAAATGGAGTAACTGGAAAGGCAACCCATGTTTCTGAAACATAGTCGCTTAGGGCAGTTGGGTCGAAAGGTTTGAAAAAGACATTCGCCGGAAAACGGTGACGGATGTTGTCTATTTGAACATCGTTAAAGCAACACCTCTCGTTCACTGAGTCCTTGATGATCTTCTGACTCTTCAAAGGGCTATCCTTCTTGTGATCTTTGCCCGGAGAACTTCGGAGCAACATCTTTGATGGAAAGATAAAAACAGAGCAAGAGGAGGAAGAGGATAGAGAGAGAGAATACCTGAACGTCTTCGGAATGTGGATTATAAAGGGAGTTTCTCTGAAAATTTGAATGCATCTGATCCTATCTATATCTCTATTTATAATCATGATCTTGCAGGTTGTCACTTCCGTGACATCATCATCGCAACGGCTAGTTCAAAATTAACGGCTATATATCCGTTAGTTTGTTACGGATAAGATCAAGAAAACATAACTCGCTAATTTTACAATTTCACTCCTTATATTTTGGGGGCAATTGTTAGGGGAGGATTTTCTAACAATTAGTGATCCTTATTTGTTATCCTCGTTAGTGATCCTTACTTCTGTGACAGGTGGTGATCCTCAGAAGGGCTTTAGGATCAGGATCATGGATCACTTATAGGATCCTCATAACTGACGATTGTTTACTTATGTTTTATAATATCTCGCAGGTATAACGAGCTTGACCAAGTCTTAACGACATTCTTGGAGAATATTCCCGAAGTATTCTGCACGTGCTAAATCAAAAGTAGACGTTATGGAGAACGTGGAGGCTTGGCCCGAAAGTCGGAGAGTTTGTTAGCTAGATATTTTTCTTATTTTAAAGGGAGTAACGAGCTAATTTTAGGAGTTAGTGACACTTAGTCATTTCAGCAGTTACACACACTCGCAAACACGCTCATACAAGCTCTCGTTCAAACACTTAGCGATTTCATACACTTTTTACACATTACACCGTAGTGATCCTTGTACCTAGCTCGTTACTATCCGAAGTTGTAAACGTTAATTCATTTATTTGAGCTTGGTGATCGGTAGTTTCCATCACCCGGGTTTTTTTGTGCCGGAGATCAACTCTTGATCAAGGGCTTTTTCCCCGTATAAATCCTTGTGTTGTTTGTGCATTCTACATTGAAGTGATCCTCATTGTTGTTACACATTTTAAGCATCATTCCCCTATACAAAGAGTTTGGTTGCATTATCATCATCAGATTTTCTGACCAAAACAGGTATGATCCTTAACTCTTTTGATTCTATTCATTATTCTCTTAAATAACCCTCATATTTGACAACTAAGTTGGTATTTCTTAAATCATTTCACTTTTTAGAACTTATCGGTTATGGGATATGTGATCCTTGGTCATATATTAAACTTTTTGGATATCTTTTCTAGTTTTTCAAGGCTTGATAAGTATAAACAAATTGAACATTATAACAGTTGGGAAATAACATACTAAAAAGGATAACAACACAAGATAAGCGACAAAAGGTTAAGTTTTTATTTATTAACATAAGACTAACCCTTTAAAGGTTGTCAAAATTACCTACCCGAGCATCTACCAGCAAAACGTGGCCCGTCCGCTGGGGTAGGTAAAGGGTGTCCATGATAATGAGTTCAAAAGTAGTGCAGGAAGATAAAGGCGGCAGGATCACAATGGCTTCATCCCCCAAACAGAGGATCCCTCCACCAATTGCAATCCTGCCTATTGTCCAAAGGATCATACATGATCCTTAAACCTAAGAACTATTGTTTAGAGTTATTACAGACCCACCATTGTTCAAAAACATCAACAATCAAAAAACTACCAAACCATAAAAAATGGGCTCCGGCCACGTCTAGAAATTTCCATCATCGCCCATTCATGCAGCTCACACCTTGGCTGCATCACCACCAGCATCATCACCACCAGCCTGATCCTTCCCACTGCCACTTGCTTCAATTGCCAGGACGTCAGCTGCCTCCTCCTCATCATCCTCAAGATCAGCCAACCTTGCCTTCCAGCCTTCAACATCCCAGCTGTCTTTGTCAAAAGCAGGGTCTTGAGCTTCCTGGGCCATCTTCAACTTAGTCTGGTACATCGTGATGGCAGCAGAGAGCTTGGCATTTTCGATGAGGTCATGCTTTTCATAATCAAAGTTAACCAGCACCTTGGCCATTTCCTGCTTGGTATCCTGGAGTTCCTTCCGAGCATCAGCAAGTGCAAGATCTTTGAGCACGCCAACCTGTTGGAGATCAGCTATTTTCTTGTCCAGCTCCTCAATATTGCCCACGTAATCCTCGATCTCAGCAAATTTCTGCAGAAAGAAGATAAGGCAGTTCAAGGTCAAGTGATCCTCATAAGAGCAGGATACCTAGGCAAAGTTAAGGATCCTTACATCATTGAAGTATTCAAGGAATTGGTGGCGGATCAGTGGCAGCCCTTGAAGATCCTCAGCATCAGAAGTTTTCCTCTTCTTGACACCCTTTCCTTTAGTGGGTGCCCTTGGAATGGAGATGCTAGGACTGGTAGTGGACCTCTTCTTCCTGGGTCGTACGAGATCAAGGTCAGCTGTGTTGAATTGGGAAACGGGCTTGACAGATTTTCCAGCGCCTACACATTCAAAGCAAGATGAGTATCCTTATCCTATTTCAATTTATCTATTTATTTTAATATTTAAACTATGCAAAAGACAGGATACTTACTCGACATGGTAATGGAACCTGAGGATACTTCTTGTGAGTCTTGGGTGTCTATCTTGAATGTCCTTGTTTCAGGATCAAGCTTCCAAAAAGCAGCGAGCCTATCCTTGGTTTCAGGTGATGTGCGGATATGTGAGACAGAGATAGCTGCATAACATAAGACAGAAAGGGGTCAGTAATCCTTATACGAAAACAAGATTGCCTGGTGATCCTTCTTATGATCCTCCAGCCTACCATGGGTGGACCATGCCTTAGGGAGATCTTGACCGTTTAGAATGGAATCCCTCTTGACAAAGAAAAAGCGACGTTTCCAGTCTTTGTCATTCTTGGTGACTTTCAGAAGAGGATGATCTGCACCGGGTTTTCGCTTAAGCAAATAACGATGGGAACCAAAAGTAGTAAGATCATACAGTTCCGCCAACTCTGACATGCCCAAAGCAATGCCTTCCTGTTCGATGATCCTCTCTAGGGTATACAAGACCCTCCAAATCATCGGCATGGCTTGGATATAAGAGATGCCGGTAAGGGAAAAGAAGGATTGTGTAAACTCTGGGAAAGGATAGGTGTATCCTATGGTGAATGGAGTGGCTGGAAATGCAACCCATGTTTCTGAAACATAGTCGCTAAGGGTAGTAGGATCAAAGGGTCTGAAAAAGGCATTCGCCGGAAAACAGCAACGGATTTTGTCTATCTGTGCGTCGTTAAAACAACACTTTTCATTCGCTGAGTCCTTGATGATTTTCTGACTTTCCAAAGGGCTATCCTTCTTGTGATCTTTGCCCGGAGAACTTCGGAGCAACATCTTTGATGGAAAGATAAAAACAGAGCAAGAGAGGGAAAAGGATAGAGAGAGAGAATACCTGAACGTCTTCGGAATGTGGATTATAAAGGGAGTTTCTCTGAAAATTTAAATGCATTTGATCCTATCTATATCTCTATTTATAATCATGATCTTGCAGGTTGTCACTTCCGTGACATCATCATCGCAACGGCTAGTTCACAATTTCACTCCTTATATTTTGGGGGCAATTGTTAGGGGAGGATTTTTTAACAATTAGTGATCCTTATTTGTTATCCTAATTAGTGATCCTTACTTCTGTGACAGGTGGTGATCCTCAGAAGGGCTTTAGGATCAGGATCATGGATCACTTCAAGGATCCTCATACTGACGATTGTTTACTTATGTTTTATAACATCTCGCAGGTATAACAAGCTTGACCAAGTCTTAGCGACATTCTTGGAGAATATTCCCGAAGTATTCTGCACGTGCTAGATCAAAACTAGACGTTATGGAGAACGTGGAGGCTTGGCCCGAAAGTCGGAGAGTTTGTTAGCTAGATATTTTTCTTATTTTAAAGGGAGTAACGAGCTAAGTTAGAGAGTCAGTGACACTTAGTCATTTTTGGCAGCTACACACACTCATACAAGCGCTCGTACAAGCTCTCGTTAAAACACTTAGCAATTTCATACACTTTTTACACATTTCACCGTAGTGATCCTTGTACCTAGCTCGTTACTATCCGAAGTTGTAAACATTCATTTATTTATTTGAGCTTGGTGATCGGTAGTTTCCATCACCCGGGGTTTTTTGTGCCGGAGATCAACTCTTGATCAAGGGCTTTTTCCCCGTATAAATCCTTGTGTTGTTTGTGCATTCTACATTGAAGTGATCCTCATTGTTGTTACACATTTTGAGCATCATACCCCGTAATCTAGAGTTTGGTTGCAATATCATCATCAGATTTTCTGACCAAAACAAGTAGCATGAGTATTATTATTATTTGACACGTTACCCGTTGGAGGATTTTGCCCATATCCTGAAACATATCCTGAGCTCCTCATGGTTGACATCCTGACCGAGGAGGGTATTTCAGGAGTATGATTCTGAGGAAGGCTGGGCACAATATTCCCCCTGTTATCCTCAGTATACACGGCTGAACTAAAGTTCAACGATCTGGGATGTAATGGAGTGACATTATCCTCAGCAGATCTGCTCGAGCTAGACTTCAGGAGTTGTATTTCCCTTAAAAGCATTTGGTTTGTTTCCTGTTGCTGCCTCATTTGTTCCTGCACACTTCCAAATAAAGTGAGAATTTCATCATTAGAAGCTAGAACAGGAGCAGATTCCTGAACATTGCGAGTAGGGATAATATCCTGAGGTCGTGAAGAGGCTGGCATCCTTGGAGGAGGTGGTGGAAGCACCGAACCAGTAGTAGCAGAAGTCATAGCAGACACAGTAGAGGAACTCGTGTTTAATCTTGAGGCCATTATGGACAATGTGGCAAAAAGTTTTGAAAATAGAAAGCCGATTAGCGATTTCACAAAAAATTTTAGTAAAGAGAGCACCACTTGCCCCACGGTGGGCGCCAAATTGTTTTGGTAAAAAATTACCGAAGCAATTTAGTGATCAAATTAGTAAAGTGAGGTAGTGTGCTAGAAAGTGTATTTGAAAATATGCTTGTTGAGCTAATTAGGAAATCAGTATTCAGGATACGCCTCAGGATATTGAGCTGTATCTATGATCAAACAATGAGCAAAAGTAAAGTAAACGACACGAGATGTACGAGGAAAGCCCTTGATCAATCTAGATCGCCGGCATAAAACCTCGGGAGCTGACAATCGCAGCTGCCTTGTTCTTCTTATTACTTCAAACGTCAGGATACAGTGCAGAATGTGGTGCGGATCGACTACGTGTTACAATGAAATTTGAATACAAGTGTGGTGTTTGCAATGAGCTAGAGAGTGAAAGTGTTCGAGAGTGTTAGTGAAAATTGTGTGCCTTAAACTGATCCGCCCCCATCTATTTATAGTAAAGATAAAATAACAAACTATCCTAAACTTCCGGGATCCACCGAATATTCCTTCATCGAACGTTGTAGACCTGGTCTTTCGGGCTCAACGTCTCTCCTTCAACAAACTCGTCCGAGTCTTGAGGAGAAGAAGTCCACTTGACCGTTAGCAAGCCTCAGCCGTTAACCTGCACGTGGTTAATTCAATAAACCTCAGGATATCGCCCAAGATGTTAGCAATATCCTCTTCCAGCATCCTAGTCACAAATAAACAAACAAAGGCAGGATATTGGTCAGGATATGTATGCAAAGAAAATGACCCCTAACAACTATGTACCGTAAACGCTTTGGCAAGAAAATAACAAAATAAGAATAATATGATAGTCATCAATTATGTTGGGTTAGGCAAACATTATAATATATAAGAATAATCTTCGTTTTTATTTATTTACAATATTTGTAAATACATTCACAACGTTATATGGTTTCAAAATGAAAATAAGTAATCACATAGAATCGACTCATTAAGTGTTATATATGTACAAAAGTATTTGTACAAATATTTTGTACAATAAATATTTTTACACCTTTTATTTACAATTTTCATTTAACGTTATAAATAATCATGAATTCTTTTACAAAATAACAATACTAAAATATTTTGTAATGTAATAACTTCATTGCGGTGTTTTATAGTAAATATAAGTTATTTTACATAGTATAGTAAAATACTAAAATAACATTTATTTAAAAAGTGATTGACCATTTACATATAATAAAAATACGTAACAAATAATATATATTACATAGTATTTATATTTGATATGTAAAATACGGTTCAGACAGGAACACAAATAATATATATTACATTTGTTTTACAAATATAAAATAATGGTTAGTCATACCAAAACAACCTGTTCTTACTATATTTCGATCTCTAGAACATAGTATGAAAAATATGATTACTAATAGTATACTATCACATTGTTTCACAATTAAAATAACTTGAAACTCTAAAATAATGATACACTAACTCTATAGTCTTTTGGTGTATCTTTGCAATTCACTCATCTCAACACTCCGATTTTCTCATATCATAAATATTTGACAAATCATTTTTCATGCTTTAATTTTATTTTGAACCTGTCAATTCTAAGTCTTCCTCAGTTACCAATCAAAGTAAGCTTTCTTTTGACAAAGAATTTTTATTAATTCTAAAAATCCTTCACATTCATATCTATTGATCATATATCTTTTGGCATAAATCTAGTCATCTTGGAAATTATATCATTTCATTTCATTCGTTTGTCATCAATTTCTCGAACTAATTCAGTGGAATCATTGAATCCTACTTAGGATACAACTTGTATTCACAAAATCCGATATTTTAATTCTGTGTCATCTACCTTAATATTGTTTTTATTGACTAAAATGTGACATAAGTCTAAAAGAAATATCATAACCCAAATACACTTGGGAGCTGGAATCTGAGATGAAGAAAAAGTATTCCTACTTATTCCAGTAAATCTCGAGGACGAGATTTTTATTAAGGTGGGGAGAATGTAACAACCCTCATTAAAAAGTCCTATTTATTTATTTATTTTATCCAATAAGAAACCCTAATTGAGACACCCAAGTGATTCCGCACAAACCCTACAAATTTCAGAACAATCAGAATCAGGATCAGGGCCCCTAAAACTAAGGGGGGTATTTTCTACTCGACGATTATCCTTATAAAACGCTGTCAAAATTGAATTTATCGATTCCGTCGACTCAGCAGGCCTAGTCCCACACGTGGCTACCCTATAGCGAAAACTTGTCCCTTACGGACCGTAAGGGATGAGTCTTACGGTCCGTAAGCCAGGTCATTTTCATGTATAAATAGCAGCATTTGGCACTTGATTTCTGGCGTTCGTTCGACGAAGAAATTCGTTATACACTTCGAGTTATAGCAAAAACAGCCTCAAAAACACTAATTAGTATAGCGAAACGCTGCTACGATGCGGGTATTAACTCAATCGCTGCTACGATTCAATGTCCGATCGATTGGAACTATCCAATGGATGTTTAAGTGCTGCCCACATTAGGGTTTATGCTTTGTCATTAGTCGTGATTCCGATGGATGTTTAAGTGATTGCACTTTGTCATTCGTTGTGAATCCGATGGATGTTTAAGTATCGCACTTTGTCATTCGTTGTGAGGGTTTAATCTCGTGAGTTATCGTAAATGCTGTATTAGTTATTTACCTAGTTCGTGTGCACTAGGTTACAAGAGTAATCAATAGGCTAAGCTCTGCCTGTATCTGCAATATATCAAGGCTTATCTGTAGACTAAACTTTGCCCGTATGAATCTGCATGCTTATAATGTGAGTCATTCTCTTTTTATCAACTATTTTACAATACCTCAAATTATTTTCAAAAGTTATAATTACAGGGACTAAGTCGTGGATATCTTGAATCACTAGCTAGTGGGGTATTGTGCACATTACTAATTTTCTCCCAGTTAGGTTCATTGACCTACTAGGCATAATCATCACTATTTAGGTTCATTGATCTAATAGTGGTATGACCATCGTCACCATTGTGACTTGTCACCATTGTGACAGAGCGCCAGATAAAAATAAGATAGAAGCCATTGTAATCGCTCTTATGCTGTAATTATTAACTATGCATCATTATGCAAAATGAATGATTCACTCAGTATTTCCCGCTGACAAAACCTTTTTAAAACGCGTTTCAGGTAATTACAGTAGATTGGAGTAAAAGATGGATACGGCACTGAAAGGCATCAAGAAGTGGCTTATTTTATTAATTAAATCAAATTAAGAAATATTGTTTTATGTAATCAAATTTATCTTTATTAAAGCTACCATTGTAAAATACGGGTTTATCCTATCTATTTAATAAATAAATCCGGTGTTTTCTAAACTCTGATATTTTTCCTAACTCACGGTCCTGATGAAATTTCCGCTGCAATGTTTTTAAAATAATCACCGGTACCACTGGGCTGCTCGCGGCTCTCGATTTCCGTCCAGGGGGTCGGGGGCCGTGACACTAATCATGTGCTGTTGTAAAAAAAGATCCTCTAAAGGGGACACACCTTAAGTCAAAGTCGTCATCTCTCTGCTGAACGGAAGTTCTGACCTGAGCTCTCATGGTACTCGCATTTTAACCCCTTACAGATATCATCTGTGGTATACTCACCTGTAAGATTGAATATTGGGATTTGGATACGGGAGTATATTCAAGAGGTGGGACACATGAATAAGTTTAAGTCCTTAATTCACCTAATCCGTATCCTGGACAGATTGAAAATTGTGTGAGAATTTAAGTGGATCAGTATATCGACAATCTAAGTGAATTGTTTAATTCTAAGTATGTAATCAAAGCTTAATGGTACTTGTGACTTGTCGAATAGCTGATATGATTCTCTAACACGCTCACCAAAAATATTTTTGTAAATAGTTTACATTTACTGCATTTTATTTCTGTATTTCATTTCTAGTTTAGAAACTTTATTAAAAATCCAAAAAGATTTTTCATTTCTGCTTTATTTTTCCGACAAACCAAAGTGGAAAGCTGATCTTCAGATTCAAAATTTGAAGCAGATGCAGGAAGTTTTCTGAGCTGGAAGATGAGTTTGGAGCTAATCATGTTATATCTGAAATTGAAAAGTCAAAACAAGTTCATTAATTTAAAACTTGTAAATTTCAGAAAATTGTTTGAACAAAATTTTTACAAAATGTCAGTGTGATTTGTCTCTGATCAACCAAGGTCATTAAGTTGGACTTGGTAGACAAATTGAGTAATCAGGGTCATTAATTTGGACCTGGATACTTAAGTGGATTTCTATATTCTGACAAAACCAACAAATGATGTCATATGGTAAGTTTGGATTGAAATTGTTATAATCATAAATCTTATATTTAGGTAGAGATTGTGCAGGAAACAGGAGTCAAGATCCCCATGGCAAAGAAAAATGTCATAGTTTGAACCAGAATTTAAGTTCCAGATTATCGTGAGAGGGAGTCTTCGAAAGGGGGAGTCAAAATTCTGGATCAACATTCAAAGGGGAGTTTGAAGATAAAAGAGTTGAAGGATGCTTTACAATGTCAAGACAATTTAGGGCAGAGAACGATAGATCAAGACTAAAGACTGAAGACTGGATGCTAAAGACTTCGTCAACATCCAAGGGGGAGTCTGTTGGTGCACTGATGTCTGTTAACTTCGTCTTTATTGAGTCTTGTAATGTATTAGATAAATTAGGGTACAGAAATCGAGAAAACCGTATATTAGGGTAATTCCGCTTGAAATGTGCTTGATGTCATTTCAAACGGAATTAGTGAGTTCAAGCGAAATTAGGTAATTCCGCACGGAATTAGGTAATTCCGTTTGAGACTGTTTCAAGCGGAATTAGATGTCTATAAATACTGAACTTGTGCGTGTCATTTGAAACGGAATTAGAACATAGATTCAGAGCCGAGGTGCTGTCCGTTTGTCATTTGAATCTGTAAAAGCTCAGAATCAGTTAAAAAGAAGATAATTAGAGGAAAACAAGCTGTGTTACGTCAAATTCATTGATTCCGCCTTTGTTTTTTATGTTGAACTCTTCATATTGACTCGTTAGGGTCACACGACGATCCAACACGTTTACACGTGATCTACGTGGGGCAGACATAAGAAATCATGAAGTGCTTTTCATAAAATAAAAAAAAATAAAAATAAAAAAACAAACACCCCCTTAGAGTCACCTCAATTAACCATCACATTTCACCTCTTCCTAACACATGTATATATAAGTGTGAAAGGTGTAACCCCCATTTAACGTATTACACAATGTATAGTCTAGTGTTGATGTGCCTAATTTATCATTCAACGTGTAAAATGCTTTATAAAAATATTAATAAACGAATAAATTGAAATCACTGCCTTTTTTTACGAGTTGATTACATCGTTTCTAAATAATAAAAAAGGAGTCAAAAAAGACATGATGTAGTATCTATTGAATGTGCTCTTCTCAAATAGATCATAGAGTGTTGTTGATAATTGATCTAATAGCCCACGTCATATGCATATAACAACAATAATCATATCTAGTAAAAATATAAAATCCAATCAATATCATAAATATTAGTATGATTTACCAGACTTGCATCTCTCTAAGGTTATGTCCGAGGATAGTATGATTTAATTACCTCTCATCCCTCTCGGACCCTGCTCATCTCAAGTCAATTTGGGTCTACCTCTACATCTTCTCATCTCGACAATGAGGGTTTCCAATGATCTAACCAGTGTCTTTGTATGTTTTCTATTCACATGTCAAAACCATCTGAATCTTCTCTCTCTTATTTTAGTTGTATACTAGCTATCCTAATTTTCCCTGAAATCCTCATTTTGTATCCGGTCCAACTTTATATACCCACATATCCACTCTGAACATCCTCATCTCATCTCTACTACCTCCGTCGGCGTCCCCGTTCACATCATATGCATAGGTTCACCTTAATAAGACTCGCTACAATTACCTACATATATTTTAGCACAACAAAATGTTTACTAAACAAATAGGATTTAGACACGATATGCTCGTTGTAAAAGAAAAAAAAACAGCTTTATAAAGGTTATTAAACTTTAAAGAAAAGTATAATCAAAGTCAGATATTATTAAACAATATATATATATATATATATATATATATATATATATATATAGTAAGACATAGTACACACATTTCATAGTACTATGTTAGGCTTTTCTTTTACTGAGTTATCTCAAGTCTTTCATAATACAAAATTGGTGTCATTTAACTTTATATAAGTTTATGAAATAATACTAGATGTTACCGTTAAAAAAATAAAAAAGTAGATGGCATTACACTAACTCTTAGGCCGTGGGGCTTGGGTTGGGGCATCGGTTGACACGTGTAATTGCAAAACTCAAGTCTCAAACCCACTTTGAAGGGGGTATGGTGGGCGTGGCTTGGCTGGCGTGGCCAAGCCACATCAGTTTTTTTTATAATATATATATATATATATATATATATATATATATTTATAACCAAAAACTACATAAACATACAAAATAATTATTAAAATAAAGATACAAAATAATTATCAAAATAAAAAACTATCATTCTTCGTCGTCTTCGTCAATTTCGAACCCAGGAATCGTTGAAATATGTTCCACCAAATCAGCTCAAAGGTTGTGATGTATATCCCTTGACTTTATCATATATTCATTTGCCGCTTTATCTTCGTCTGTTACGTTACCTGGTTGGGGGTCATCGTCATCATAGTAGGTAATGACCGCTGTACCTTCATCCTCCAAAATCATGTTGTGAAGAATGATACATGTGTACATCACGTTTCCAATCTGATCCTTGTCCCATAGTTGACAAGGCATTGACAATATTCGCCACCTTTTCTTCAAAACACCGAATGCTCGCTCGACATCTTTACGTGCAGCCATCTGGACCCTGTTAAACTTTAATCTTTTTGGATCTGTGGTACCGTGTCTTGTGAACGATTTTACGAAAACCCCCCACTCTAGATAAATCCCATCAACTAGGTAGTACCCGTACACGTACTCAACCCCGTTTACAAAGAAAGTTCCTTTGGGTCCTATACCATTTACCAGATCATTGAAAAGGGGCGAGTGGTTTATGATGGTAATATCATTATGTGAACCTGGCATACCGAAGAACGCATGCCATATCCAAAGATCTTGGGAAGCAACCGCTTCAAGCATGATGGCTGGCATCCCGTGAAATCCACTAGTGTGAGCGCCTTGCCATTCGGTAGGACAAAGTTCCCAAGGCCATTTCATACAATCTAAACTACCGAGCATCCCGGGTAGCCCATGATAATCTGCGTGATGTTCCAATATTTGTTGCATGTCACTGAAGGAGGGCTTTCTCAAATATCTTTTCCTATAAAGTTCTAGAATACATGAACAAAAGTTGTGAAGAGTTTTTCTAGCTACACGTCCAGACATTTTTAAATAGTCATCCATAATGTCCGAACTATTGTCGTACGCCAACTGCCTAAGTGCGGCCGTGTCCTTTTGCCACGTACTAAACCCTAATTGCCCGGTTACATCGGGTTTTTGTTGGAAATAAACATACTTCTCCTCAAGATCTCTAGATATCCTTAAAAATAAGTTTCTACTCATACGAAAATGACGCCTAAACATTTTTTCATCATACTTAGGTTCCGCTGAGAAGTAATCGCTTACCAACAAATCATTAGCGGTTTGCCATTCACGAGCGATGTACCTTCTCCTCCGTTTAGGTTGTTGAGTCTCTTCCTCATCGTCTTCGTCTTCCACGATAGCTTTCACCACCGCCGCGATCGTTTGTAGAAATATTTCCGCACCATCGTCAGATGATGATGACGATTCACTATAACTTGAAGAACTCATGGCAAGATTGTGTTTTATGTGTTTGATATTGTGTGAGAAAAATGTTAAATATGGTAAGGTATTTATAAAGGATTTTTTTTTTAAAGTAGCCCCCAACGGCTAACCAACGGCTAGTTTGAATGGGCCATTCACAGCCCGCCATGTCAGCTTGCTCCCCCGCCCCACGCCCGGCTTGAAACCCAAGCCCCAAGGGCCACGCCCCAACCCAAGTCCACCCGGGGTGGTGGCTTGGGCGTTTTCCCCCAACCCACGCCCCAACCCAAGCCCCATACCCCATAGCCTTACATAAGGTTGTGGGGTATGGAGGGGCTTGGGTTGGACATTGTTCGACACGTGGCGAGAGTGGGATTCACCAGCTAATACTAAAAAACTAGGGGTGTGGTGGGGCGTCGCTTAGCTGGGCGTGGCCATCCATGTGGAATTTAAAAAAAAAACTACAAAGAAAATTGGAAAAAAAAACCTACACTGAACCAGCCAACCACATCCTACCATGTCACCCAGCCCTCCCGCCCCACGCCAAGCGGACAACGCTGACCAAAACGCCAACCAGAGGTGGAGCACCCGGCGTTAAAGGGCCAAAACCCCAAAAAACCCACGCCCACACCCACTAGTATAATGGAATTCTATTCTTTCAAGTCCTACTAACTTTTCCAGGAAGTTAATATTAACATACCCCTTTCCACTCTCTTTCTCTTTATATATAGAGAATGTTATAGTGAGAGGTTTTTTTTTATTACATTTTCGATTAATTTAAAAACATTATGAGAACCAAACTAATACTTATATTTTAAGTGCATCAATGTGAAACCAGATAAAATATTATGAATTTTTTTTTTGAAAGGCGTGTGCTTGTCGATGTTGACTAACCACTTATGTGGAGTAATATTTTTTTTTAATTTACTTTGTGAATTTTATATGGTAAAATTCTGCCAAACCTATACTACTATTAAAAAGTACAGGGGGCAATATTTAAAAAATGTGAAAGTTGGAGGGCCAGAAAGACAGAATCTTTGTCATAAGAATAAGATGATAAAAACATTAACGTGGATGAGACTCCACGTTCTGTTTATCTGCTATGTCAGTTTATTTTTTTATGTTTATTTCATAGGATTCCAATTCATGCACAATTTTGACTTTTTCTTTGACCAAAAAATCATTGAGTCAAGCCATATGTGAAACTTTCATTTTGAAGGGCTTTTTCGGTAATTCACATGCCAAAGCAACAACCATTCCCGTCAACCGTATCATAGAACATACCATTTTTTTAATAATTAAAGTTAAATATTATGCTTTTATTTCTAATAAAAAGTAATATATTGTCTAAATAGAAATTAATTTATCCTTTGATTTTATATAAAAGGTCAAGGTGAGGGAGTCACATTTCTCGATCTCTCTCATTCTTGGTATTATCTGTTATTTATATCAGCCTTATATCACATTTTCTATTTTATTTATAATCTTTTCTAAAATATAGAAATGTTACAGTTTTTCATCCTGAACCATCTTGTAACTTTTTAGATTGTACATTGAGATCGTTTGAAAGTACGCCACACGCTCTCTCCCTCTCTCTCATCCAGTCTTCTCTCTGCTGTCGGTGAACAATTCCCGCAAACATCCATCCCTCACTGGTTCACCGTGCTACATACAAGTGTGGTGGTGTTCTTTAATGGCGTCGCTTAGCAACCTCAACCCTCCCTTCCTGCACCGAAGGCACTCTCAACACCCTTAGTCATTAGTGAAATGTTTAATAGATGTGATATTTTATTATTTAAGATTAGACAGTAAGCATCTGTGCTTTGCGAGATAAAAAATATAAAAGTTGAAAGAAGTGAGTTTGATAGGTGAAATGGTGTGAAATGCTATATACGGATATAAACGAGCCAAGTCGAGATAGATGCTCGTTTTAAGCGCAACTCATAAATACTTTTTTAGCCTGAACTCGTCTTATTATTTGTTTATCTGTCTTTATTTTTGTGTGTATAGTTATTACTACATATATAATTATAACTTTATACACCCTAACAAGATGCACATTGTTTTTACCATAATATTAATACTATAATATAGATATTACCACATTTATATAACTAACATACATCTTTAGGCTTGAGAGGTCAACCAAGCACGATACGTAAAACTTGGTCTTGAGCTAGTTCAACAAATAAACTTTTAACTTAGACTCGCTTGCGCTAATTCGGTTACAACTCAGTTTGAACTTTAAGCGAATCAAGATCAGGTAAATAAGAAACGACTCATCTCATTTACCCTTTTTAGTTTTAAACCAATCTCCAGGAACCTATAATTTATAATATTATATTTTATGTTATCATATATATATACTTTACAAAATGTAACCAGTGCTTCCTGAATTTCCTATTATTATTATTATTATTATTATTATTATTACTTTTAAGCAAATTTTATTTTTTGTACAGAAATTTTAAGATATGATTTTTATTCAATTTCACATACACACACACACACACATATATATATATATATCATTGCAGCGTGTTTATTTTTATTTACCTCTGGATATAAGGTTTACTTAAAACCAAGTTGTGAGTAGTAATGTATAAATGATTGATGCACAAACGTGCATGTTATCAAAGTTTCCTTTTAGCGTGTGTGTATATATATTGTATAAAGTGATGTTTACCTTTTTCGTTATTTTAGTAATATAATATAACATTTTATAAAATTCCGATTATATGGTTGCGATGCGCTTATTATTGACATATGATTCGATGAAAGTTTAATCTAAACGAGTCAAATGTATTTCATTTTTTGTTCTTTACTGCGCCGAACTAAACCAATACCGTCCGAACAACATCCGTACTGGTACAATATTCGTTTTTATGATTTCTTCGACGTATCACATTAGTACCGATGATGGTATTTGTTTTGTGGTTCTTGATCGATGTAAAATACGTATAGAAATCCTCTTGGGTATATTTCTTTCGGTTGCTATACTAAGTACGGAGATCGTATCAATAATGTAACAACACAAACCAACACCGTCCGAAAGATCATAGCGGAACGCAAGGAATTCTACTAATTTAATTACAAT
Organism: Helianthus tuberosus; assembly: GCA_030545235.1. Lineage (NCBI taxonomy): Eukaryota > Viridiplantae > Streptophyta > Magnoliopsida > Asterales > Asteraceae > Helianthus > Helianthus tuberosus. The sequence goes on along the minus strand of CM060361.1, from coordinate 8,369,936 downwards.
TCCAAACTTTGTGAATAATAATTTAAAAGTCCTTTTCAAACTTTATGAATAGTAATTTATAAGACCTTTTTTTAACGGTGAAAATTTTTAAGTTGTTGTGAGAGAGATCTTACATCGTCATAAACAGAGGTCCCTAACCCCACTCTGGCCAGACTATGTTGTCTTAACCTGGCCCACGCTGGCGTCAAAGTTTGGCTAACGGCGTTCTTTGGGAAACCATACCACACACTTCCAGAGGCAGGGGCTTGCGCCGCCACAAGAGAGAATCTCTGTGGCATAACGCATGGTGGACTAAAACCCGTGGTGGCTCGAGCTCGAACTCTTGACATAGGGTCCCGGAGAACACTGAATTGAATTGGGTCCAGGAATCTAAGAAATAGTGAGAATTCTTGATCTCTCTCAATTCTAAAATCCAGGACTTGAATTTATGTCCTGTCATTAAATTCCTGCCGATTTATTAGAACTAAAAGAATTCCATATAAGTATCTCATTGCTTTAGTTGAAAGATTCCATTTGAATTGGAATCTGGTCATTCACTATGACCCGCTAAACATCCATGGCTGAATGGTTAAAGCACTCAACTCATAATTGGCGAATTCGTAAGTTCAATTCCTACCGGATGCACGCCAATGAGACCCTCCAATGAAATTAGCTTTGTATCAATGAAATCTCATCATCCATACATAACGAATTGATGTGGTATATTCATATCATACTATATGAACAGTAAGAATTAGTAGTCTTATTGAGAAGCAGCAGAGTAAAGATCATTTTGAAGTATGATTTATTTTAAGTTTCAATTTCACCTCTTATACCGTATATAATATACACATTTTACATGTTTGCTTTTTCCTTAAAAACTTCCATTTGTTAACTTAAAAAATAGAATACGACGTTGTGTTTAATTACCTTTCCTTTTATCAACATTTTGATATAAATTTTGTTGAAAATGAGTTGTATTCAAAATTGAGTATTTTTTTTTTGTATCGTAAGCTATATGGAGTATCGGTACCGTGATAAAGCAAATTTAACTGATACCGATCGAGCAACATCGGTACTGGTATGGATATCATTTCAACCGACATTAGTATTCATTTTTAAGGTTTTTGATTGAAGTAAAACACGACTTTTTTAGTTATATAATATAACTACTATATAAATGGAACCACTGTAAATATTTTTGTATATTGGAAAGTATACCAAGTATAGGTAATGTTATAGCAACCCTCCAAAATATTTTCCGACACCCCTAATATATTTTAAAATACCCCTATATGTCCTAAAATACACCCCGTATGTGAAAACCGAGCCCAAAATATGAAATATCATTAAAAATAAAATAAAAACAAGAAAAATGAGGCTCTCGCGGGGCGCGTAGCCTTTGGCTACTGTCTACGCGGGCCGCGAGCGATCAACAACGAGGCCTCACCCGGTGGTGACACGTGTCAACACGTGTTGGACCTATTCGTGACCCGGATCAGCTACAGCCTAGACCCCCTACTACGCGGGCCACGTAGCCCGAGGACTAACCTTACGCGGGCCGCGAGGAAACAAAAATTCAGCCCTATAAATAGCAGGCATCGGATCTTCAGAAAACTCGTTCATTTCTTTTCTTTCTTACGAAATTCTCACATAGTAGGCATAATCTCCGAGTATAATACCCCCTTAATTAACGAAGTTCTACTCCGTTGTAAGTATTATAACCCCAGTTTCGTATTAGATACGCTGCCCGATTGATCCAGGGTTCCGTAATGACTGTCGTGGTTCTGCCCGACGTAGTCGTTGGAATACCGTCTCGGGGAGGGTATCGTTAATATAATTAAAGGGTTATTATACTAACCTATGTACATTTGTGTAAATTATAGATTAACACCAAGAAACCTTAGAAGAAATCTAAGACAGCAATGTGAGTTTATCCTCTTTTTGTAAACCTTTTTGTGAATTGTTTTACAAAACCTTAAATATTTTACAATGTGATTAAGCAGTGATTGAGTCTTTGTAATTCTTCAATTACTGCCGGTATGTTGGGGTTTTGTATACAAAATGCGAAACACGTTACCATTGGACAAAGGATTAGCCAATGGGTAATATGACTCACCAGTCCGGATTGACAGTACTGAATGAGTAATTGTTTAGATATAAACATTGTGATTGCTGTCAATACTGTGTTAATAAACTCTTCTTGATTAAACTGAGATTCACTCACTAGTATTTACCACTGGCAAATGTTTTTAAAACGCGTTTCAGGTAACAAAATGTGAAAGCCTATTTGAAGAAAGCCAGCTCGAGAGCACTGACGGCTTGGAAAAATGTGGCTATAAAAGTTACCTAAAAGACGATGTTTTAAATTCAATAAAATAGGGTTTATCCCTATAAATATATTGTAATAAGAAACTCGGGTTTTACCCATGTGATTATTAATATAAAATATGGTGGCTTTACTCTGATAAACATTTCCTAACTACGATCTTGATGAAATTTCGGCTGCCAAAATGATAACAAATGATACCACCAAAATTGGGTTCGCGTCCGCCCATTCCCGGTACAAATAGGGATTGGGGGTTGTGACAGAAGGTGGTATCAGAGCTAAGCCACTGATTCAGCCACATAAGTGTTCTGCTAACATCAATATATTATCCAATTTGTTAGGAAATTAATTACGGAAATACGTGCATAATTATATGTTATTGTTATGTGTAATTTGACTATTTGTTAGTCTACAGTATGGGTAAGCAAAGAATTTCAGACATCTATCGTCAATTAGATAGTTCATCAAAAGATAAGGGAACCTCATTTCAACCAAATCCCTCAGGATACTCAGCAGATACTGAGGAAGGAGTATTTAATCGTAAGGCACAGTCTGAGAAACCATTTACCACTAAGAAAAGAAGTTGGATTATTAGAAAAAGTCAAGAGAAGATAAAGGAAATAAAGAAGTCACAACAAAAGGGAGTAATAATCAATAAGGAAATAAATGCACAAACTCAGGGAACAGGCAATAAACCCCCATGGGAAGAGGAATTAGATAAACAATGGGCAAATCTCCATATGTTAGCCACTACAACAGTAAATGCTAACTTATATTAGATCGTAGAACCGCCAAACCAGGACCAACCAATAAAAGTTAGATCTCAACCAGAAAAAACCCATACCCTTATAAACAAACACCCTGACCTAGTACCAGCACCCATATCACTTACGAGCCGGAAACTTTAAAAGAATTTCGCCTATTATATAACAACTTAGTAGAGACAAGAGATAAAATAAACCTTACATTATAGCATGTTGAGTATAATACTTCTACAATCTAGATAGACTAAAATAAAGTTACGGATGCATAACCACTAGTATATTTTGAATTCCAGTCTTAGTGTGTATTTGACGCATACTATAATAAAAATAGAGTAAGTCGCAATGATCGACGCTTTTGACCAATATACGCGTTGTGTGGTTGATAGTATTAATTATTATCTTGTGATATTAATACGTGATAATTGTTTAAAATTCAGATGGCCGACCAAGTGAATCAAGAGAATCTGGATAATAACCCGGAAAACCAGAATGACAATAATTTGAATAATAATAACCTGAATCATGATAACAGTGGAAACCAAGTGGATAACAGTGCTATCCAACACATAGTGGCACAAGGAATAATAGATGCAATGCCATTCATTATCCAAAATGTTAAGGAAGCCGATAACAAAAGTAAACATAGTAGTAAACGACCAACTGAACCTAAAAACAGTGTAAACAATGGACCTATACTTCAAGTGCCCATTCCCAAAAGAAAAAGAACCATGCCTTATGGTTGTTCTTATAAAGAATTCTAGTCTTGTAAACCAATGGAATTCTCGGGCAATGAAGGGGCCGTTGCAGTTCTACGCTGGATAGAAAAGACTGGGGCAGTCTTAAGAATAAGCAAATGCGCAGAAGAAGATAAGATAATGTTTGCTTCTAATCTATTTAAGAATTCAGCCTTAGAATGGTGGAACACTATCCTCCAAACTAGGGGAAGTGATAGAACTTACAATATGGAATGGGAGGAGTTTAAAAACATGGTAGAAAGGAAATTCTGCCCTCCCAATGAAAAAGAACAGATAGCAAACAAATTCCTAAATCTTAGGATGACGGGAGTGGATAGTAAGAGATACACTAAGTTATTCTTTGAATATGCCCGAATAGTGCCAACCCTTGTATCACCTGAACCAGTATTAATCTCCCATTATATCTGGGGATTAATTGGAGAGATCAGACATGTAGTCAAGGCAACTAGACCTCAAACCATAGAAAAAGCTGTAGAACTAGAGAACACCTTGACTGATGAGTTAGTCTGTACCCGAGAAAAGGATCAAAGGAGAAACCTAACCCAGAAGCTTACACAAGAATTCCGTTCTGAAAATTCTAACCGTGGGAAAAATGTAGGCTCTACCTCTGCACCCTACTGTAAGTATTGCAAAAGGAAGCATTCAGGAAGATGCTCCATATACTGTAACTCCTGCAAAATATCGGGACACAAGGAGGAAGATTGCGGGAAAAAGATTAGCAACAGAATATGCTACAACTGTGGAGAACAAGGCCACATCAAGCCAAACTGTCCGAAATTAGCTCCAACTACGAATAACAAGAATAATAAAAATGCTAGAGTATTTGTTCTGACTGCAGAAGAAGCAAAGATGATCCCGGATGTGATCACTGGTACATTTTTAGTTAATGATGTTTTTGCTAAAGTATTATTTGACTCAGGTGCAAACCAAAGTTTTATTAATACTTCATTTTGCAAATTACTCAATCAATCATTAACTAAACTCCCACAAAAATGTCTAGTAGAGACAGCAAATGGGGAAACCATTAAGATTTCTGAGATCTTGCAGGGAGCAAGAATAGAAATTCTAAATCAGAAATTTATTGCAAACCTTTGCCCCATGAATCTGGCAGGATTTGATATTGTACTAGGAATGGATTGGTTAATAGCCAATAAAGGCAGTATTTTATGTGATCAAAAGTCAATTCAAGTAAATTCACCAAGGGGTGAAAAGATCACAATTAAAGGAAATAAACCATTTAGATCCACGAAATTCATCTCTGTGATGAAAACGGCAAGTTGTATAAGAAAAGGATCATTAGTGTATTTGATTTCCATAATCATTAACACTAAAGGAAAAGAATTAAAGGATATTCTAGTAGTATCTCAGTTTTCAAATGTATTTCCCGAAGAATTACCAGGACTACCGCCAGACAGAGAAGTTGAATTTAGAATTCACTTGTTACCAGGGACAACACCAATTGCCAAAACACCCTACCGATTGGCACCCGCAGAAATGCATGAACTAAAGAAACAGTTAGACAAATTGTTAGAAAAAGGATTCATACAGCCTAGTTCATCACCTTGGGGAGCACCGATTTTATTCGTTAAAAAGAAAGACGAATCCATGCGTATGTGCATTGATTACCGTGAATTGAACAAGGTCACGATTAAGAATCGGTATCCATTACCAAGAATCGATGATCTGTTCGATCAATTGCAAGGAGCATGATTTTTCTCAAAAATCGATTTAAGGTCAGGATATCATCAATTAAAGGTACAGGAAGAGGACATTCCTAAGACCTCTTTCAGAACAAGGTATGGCCATTATGAATTTACTGTCATGCCATTTGGTTTAACCAATGCCCCAGCTGCATTCATGGACATGATGAACCGAATATGTAAGCCATATTTGGATAAATTCATAATTGTCTTTATAGATGATATTCTTATTTACTCTAAGAATAAAGAGGAACATGCAAAGCAATTGCACACACTTCTAAGTTTATTAAGAAAAGAAAAGCTTTATGCTAAATTTTCAAAGTGTGAGTTTTGGTTAGAACAGGTACAATTTCTTGGACATCTAGTTAATCATGAAAGAATTCATGTAGATCCCACCAAGATCGAGGCAATAACCAAGTGGAAAACCCCTGAGTCACCAACCGAGGTTAGAAGTTTCTTAGGACTGGCAGGTTATTATAGAAGATTTATTCAAGAATTTTCTAGAATAGCCATTTCCTTAACTAAGCTAACCTGTAAATCTTTTAAGTTTGAATGGGGATTAAAACAAGAAGAAGCATTTAAAATCTTTAAGCAAAGATTAACCCATGCACCTATACTAGCGTTACCAGAAGGAACTGAAGATTTTGTAATCTATTGTGACGCTTCTAAATTAGGTTATGGATATGTGTTGATGCAACGCCAAAAGGTTATAGCTTACACATCTAGACAACTTAAGAATCATGAAAAGAATTATCCAACCCATGATTTAGAATTAGGAGCTATAATTTTTGCCCTAAAAATTTGGAGACATTACCTTTACGGTAGTAAGTTTACTATTTTCACGAACCATAAGAGTTTAAGGTATGTTTTCAGGCAAAAGGAGTTGAATATGAGACAAAGACGCTAGATGGAATTACATAGTGATTATGATTATGATATCCAGTATCATGCAAGAAAAGCAAATGTAGTGGCTGATGCTTTAAGCCGAAAGTATCATGAAAAGCCAAAAAGGGTACGTTCTCTTAAATTAAATCTACAAGTAGATTTAAATGAGCAGATTAGAAAAGCACAAGACTCAGTAATCAAGGATGATACTGAAAAATTAAAAGGAATGATTAGGGAACTAGAACAAGGAACAAATGGAATTTGGAAATTCCATAAGAAAAGAATGTGGATACCTAAATTAGGAAACCTACGTCATCGTATATTAGAAGAAGCCCATAAGTCTAAATATACAATGCATCTTGGAAATGATAAAAATGTATCAGGATTTAAGGTGGATAGGGATGAAAAAGGATATAGCAACTTATGTTACAAAGTGTTTAACCTGTTCACAAGTCAAAGCTGAACATCAGAAACCCTCAGGTTTACTACAACAGTTAGAAATGCCTGTTTGGAAATGGGAATTGATAATAATGGATGTTGTTACTAAATTACCCAAAACAAGGAAAAGTAATGATACAATCTGGGTGATTGTAGACAGGCTAACTAAGTCAGCTCATTTTCTACCAATGAGGGAAACTTTCGGTATGGAACAGTTAGTTAAATTATATGTAAATGAAATCGTCTCTTTACATGGAATTCCTTTATCAATTGTATCTGACAGAGATAGCCATTTTACCTCTCATTTTTGGACAAGTTTCCAGAAAGCCATGCGAACCAAGTTAAATCTAAGCACAGCTTATCATCCTCAAACGGATGGACAAAGTGAAAGGACAATTCACACAATGGAGGACATGCTTAGAGCTTGTGTAATTGATTTCGGAGGTAATTGGGACGATCACTTACCATTGATAGAATTTTCTTATAATAATAGTTATCACACAAGTATCAATGCTGCACCATTCGAAGCACTTTATGGACGAAAGTGCCGAACTCCAGTCTGTTGGGCAGAAGTTGGAGAAAAGCAACTATCTGGACCTGAAATAGTACAAGAAACAACAGACAAAATCATTCAAGTCAAGGAACGACTGAAAGCAGCACGTGATAGACAAAAGAGTTATGTTGATAATAGGCGAAAGTCGTTGGAATTTCAGGTAGGAGATAAAGTGTTATTAAAAGTCTCTCCTTGTAAAGGAGTAGTCAGATTCATCAAAAGGAGAAAGTTAAGCCCCAGGTATGTTGGACCTTTTGAAATTATTAGAAGAATAGGACCTGTAGCCTATCAGCTACAACTGCCAGAGGAAATGGCAGGAATACATGATGTATTTCATGTATCCAATCTCAAGAAATGCTTAGCTGATGAATCATTAGTTGTGCCTCTTAAAGATATAGAGGTAAATGAGCAATTAAAGTTTGTAGAAAGACCTCTACAAATTGAAGACAGGAAAGTCAAGAATCTCAAACACAAGAGATTAGTTCTAGTCAAAGTGAAGTGGGACTCCAAAAGAGGACCAGAATACACATGGGAGCTTGAATCAGAAATGCAAAGGAAATAGCTACACCTATTCCAGTAGACCTCGAGGACGAGTTCTAAAATAAGGTGGGGAGGATATAACAACCCTCCAAAATATTTTCCGGCACCCCTAATATATTTTAAAATACCCCTATATGTCCTAAAATACACCCCGTATGTGAAAACCGAGCCCAAAATATGAAATATCATTAAAAATAAAATAAAAACAAGAAAAATGAGAATCTCGCGGGGCGCGAGCGATCAACAACGAGGCCTCACCCGGTGGTGACACGTGTCAACACGTGTTGAACCTATTCGTGACCCGGATCAGCTACAGCCTAGACCCCCCTACTACGCGGGCCGCGTAGCTCGAGGACTAACCTTACGCGGGCCGCGAGGAAACAAAAATTCAGCCCTATAAATAGCAGGCACCAGATCTTCAGAAAACTCGTTCATTTCTTTTCTTTCTTACGAAATTCTCACATAGTAGGCATAATCTCCGAGTATAATACCCCCCCTAATTAACGAAGTTCTGCTCTGTTGTAAGTATTATAACCCCAGTTTCGTATTAGATACGCTGCCCGATTGATCCAGGGTTCCGTAATGACTGTCGTGGTTCTGCCCGACGTAGTCGTTGGAATACCTTCTCGGGGAGGGTATCGTTAATATAATTAAAGGGTTATTATACTAACCTATGTATATTTGTGTAAATTATAGATTAACACCAGGAAACCTTAGAAGAAATCTAAGACAGCAATGTGAGTTAATCCTCTTTTTGTAAACCTTTTTGTGAATTGTTTTACAAAACCTTAAATATTTTACAATGTGATTAAGCAGTGATTGAGTCTTTGTAATTCTTCAATTACTGCCGGTATGTTGGGGTTTTGTATACAAAATGTGGAACACGTTACCATTGGACAAAAGATTAGCCAATGGGTAATATGACCCACTAGTCAGGATTGATAGTACTGAATGAGTAATTGTGTAGATATAAACATTGTGATTGCTCTCAATACGGTGTTAATTAATAAAACTCTTCTTGATTAAACCGGGATTCACTCACCAGTATTTCCCACTGACAAATATTTTTAAAACGCGTTTCAGGTAACAAAATGTGAAAGCCTATTAGAAGAAAGCCAGCTCGAGAGCACTGACGACTTGGAAAAATGTGGCTATAAAAGTAACCTAAAAGACGATGTTTGATGTGTGTAAAATGCAACATATAAATTACATCAAATGAGGCATAAAACTAACCCTTTTAAGTACTAATATTGGAAAAAGAGTGTTTTTGTCTTCCTTTTGTATTTTCAGGATTAAATGAGCTCAAAAACACAAAAGAAGCAAAAAGACAGCTAAATCCAACATAAATACAAGAAAAGGAACATAAGTGGACTACCCGACCCCTCAACGGCATCTTCCCAAGCAAAATAGAGAAGGCAGAAGACTGAACACGCCCCGTGCTCAGCCAGCACGGGGCCGTGCCCAAGAAGCAGCAGAAAAGACAAACCTATAGAAGCTTCTATTGCCCACCACGGGGCCGTGTCCAGTGAACACGGGGGCGTGGTGAAAGTACAGCAGGCGCATTAATTGTAATTGCGAATTACAATTAATGAAGAGAGAGTGTGTCAGACAGGCACGGGGGCGTGTCCAGCGGACACGGGGCCGTGCCCAGCCTTCTGTTCAGCCTATAAATAGGAGTGTTTGGTTTCATTTCAACTCATCCCTTGGCACACCACCTCTCTCACACTTCATCCACCACCCACCACCATCACAACACCATCATCCACCACCATCATCCATTGTCCATCGTAGAGTGTGTGAGTCGTCTCGGGATCCAAGATTGATCGTGAGAGTTCTTGACAATCAAGGCCATGTTTGCCTAAGTCTCTTACATCACTTGGTGAAGACAAAGTGTCTAGTATAATACTTTTTATTTCTAATCTTTTGCACTTTTTATTTGGTTTTGTATTTATGACTTTAATAACTAGTTACTTATGTTGAAGGTGATCTTTCCTTATCGTTTGTCCGTGGTGTCTTGGCATTATTTTACTGTCTATATAAAATAAAAGATTTTCACCATTCATATCTCCACGGTCTATATGGAGGTATGTTGGCTACCTGGTCGGGGGTTAAGGGAACGGTTTGGTAAAGGTCTTGCCATTGTTCAGCGTTTAGAGGTCCTGCAATGGACCTGGGTCAAATTTAGTAGGACCTCCTTCAATGCTTCACGGTATTGGATGGCGGGGGTCCAAACTCTTTGATCCCCTCATAAGTTAACTACTATTAATACTATAACCCGGCTATTTAGGACTGTATCCCTGCTGACTCAGACTACTTAGTCGAGGGTAACGTCACCTCCAAAAGAGGGGCCTACCATAATATTGCATTAAATCTTAATTCATTATCTTCCAATAATCCACCATTTTAGGATTGTATCCTTGCTGACTCAAACTACTGGGGTGAGGGTAACGTCACCTTCAAAAGAGGGGCCTACTACAATAACTAAGATAATCTCTTAATTATGTGCAAAAGTGCGGAAATAATCAAAGGTTATACTAGATACGAGTCGGAACCAAGTGATTCATCTTGTCTATCTGTTTTCTTTTTTATTTTTATTTTCAGCATTTTAGTTTGTTTTTATTTTTCTTAGTTTAAAACATTTTTCTAAAACTTTTTATTTTGATTAGACGTTGAGGATAAACCGGTACTAAAAGCTCTTGTGTCCTTGGACGACCTCGGTATCTTACCAACGCTATACTACGCTCACGATGGGTGCACTTGCCCATATGTGTGTTTAGTGTTAGTAGAATATCGTGTTTTATAAATTTAAAACTTGGCTAAAAATAAGTGTTAAAAGGGCTTAAAATATACACTTAATATATATAACACTTCACACGCATCAAGTTTTTGGCGCCGTTGCCGGGGACACAAGGATTTTAAGAAAGTTAGGAATCAACGGCTTAATCATTTTTTATTTTTCTTTTTTATTTTTTTTAGGATCTTCTTAGTTTTTCAGCTTCTGCAGAGCTCAGCACGGGCCGTGCCCGCTGAACACGCCCCCGTGCTAAATCATTGGAACTGGCAATCCTGTTTTAAGTCAGACAGTAAGCTGAACACGGGGCCATGCTCACCCAACACGCCCCCGTGCCCAAGATTCACTTACTGAAAACAGAACCGTTAGATCCCGGCGGTTGGTAATTTCTGACATAAACATGAGTGATAGTAATTGTTTTTACTTTCGGCACTCTTATGGTACGTGGTGTCAATTATGTGGTGGCGAACATAAAGAAGTAGAATGCTACTTTCTAAATTATAGGCCCCACTACATGGACCCACCGACTTCTTATAACCTTAAGAGGGGCGAAAGTAAAAATAAGCCCTATCTCTCCCTCGAATGCGCCCAGCCAGATATTCTAGGGGAAATGCTCCTTGACGAGTTATCTCAACTAGAAAAGCTAATTCTAAATTGGTCAAAAGAGCTTAGGAAGGACTTTATTGATCCACCCCAAGACAATGACCATAACGAAATGCTGGAACCGCATTCCGACAACCTCGTTGCTCCCAAAAATACATTCGTACCTAGCAAAGACTTGGACGATAGTCGTCCCTGTGCCGATTGTGCCGTGAAGGACTCTCCATCGACTTCGTTCGGTGCATACATAGACCTGAGCGATTCGGCATACACCTTCTTTAACGAGAGCCCGGGAAAGGGTTGGACTTGTCCACCTAGAATGAAAATAGGAATTACCCTCACCGACAACCTCTTGCATTATCGCCTTAGTTTAGGACAATTAAGGTATCTTAGGCACTTTGGGGTTGTTCCAACCAGTAAGGAACCACCCGATATCGACAAGATCCTTAGAAGTAACAAAACTCCATAAGACAGCCTCCAGACATGGGGCCGTGTCCAGGTCAACACGCCCCCGTGCTCACCTAAAAGATTCTCTGCTGATTTTGTCAGAATACGAACAAAATGTGTCAGGATTCCAGCTGCACACGGGGCCGTGTCCAGCCAACACGGGGCCGTGTCCAGTGCGCTGTCGTTTTCTTTAAATGCAACCTGATTCCTGCTCATTTTTTACCACTTCAATAGACAGAGATTCCTGGGATCTTCACTCATACCATCCTAGGTAAGTGCTAAAAGAAGGTTCCCAAGGACCATCTTGTCCCTTCCACTTTTATTCATTTCCTCTTCTTTCAAAAATTTTTCAACATTTCCTCCATGGAAGCTTGGAAATCCCATGATTCCAAACCTCTATGAGAAGTTTGCAAGATTATTTGCTAAGGATTCTTGTTTAAAGTTAGCTGTATAACTTTATTTTAAATTATCTAAGCTTAAAACCTCGCTAAAAATCATGAAAATAATTTAAAACTCCAAGAATCCTTAGCCTAAAATCCTGCAGACAACTAGACACGGGGCCGTGCTCAGCGAGCACGCGGCCGTGTCCGAGGCACTGTTTTGTAAAAATTTAGCTTTCTTCGGTTTCTTTCACAGCAAATGGCAAGCAGAACAAGCGGATCATCTTCAAGAAGTAACCGACAAGGGAGGAGATCGTCGACAACAGAATACTCTCTTGTAAACTATGTTTACGCCCTAAGGGAGGCTATTGACGAAATGACGGGAGTGGAGGAAGCATTGGTCGACCGTATCAACCATTTAACAGTGGGGCTGGAGGGCTGTCTCCGAGAAGTAAACCTCTTGCACCAGAGGTTAAACCTTCTCGCCTCCCCGCCTTTGGTGCCTATAATAACCCAAAGGGCGTGGAACGTGGTGCCCGAAGTCATCATTCCGGCCGAATGGTATGCCATGCACCAAGAGCCTCCGCAAAGGGTGGTGCAAGGAGTCCCGGTGAATGTTCCCCCTCAGCCACCAGCTGAGGAAAATGAAGCCGCATTCTTCCTTCCTAGGGAAATCGAAGAATGGCTTTAAACAACGTTTAGTGAAGGAATCCTTCGGCTAAAAGTCCTACTATATCGGGAAACTATTCTCGAAATTTTCTTAAAATAGTAGAACTCTTTATGATAACCTCGTGTACCTCCTGACCTATTTAGTTAAGTTTTTTAATCTAAATTTAGGATTATGTAAGGTCTCTCTATGTGTGCAATGAAATGATGGTTTTTAAAGTTTGGATGGTTCTTAATAAATAAAACACACTCATGGTGGTAAGGGATGAAAAGGGGAACGAGAAAAATGACCCCATGCACAAGAACAAGGCAACCCGGCGTTAATCTCTTCATTACAGTAAGCTCGGCACGGGCCGTGTCCAACCAACACGGCCCCGTGCTGAACCCCCTGCAGAAAAATGCCCAGTTCAGGTAACTGGACACGGGCCGTGTTCACCAGACACGCCCCCGTGTCCAGGCTTCTGTTTCTTTTCTTTAATTTATGTTACTGGCACCTGAACACGGGGCCGTGTCCGGTCCCCACGGGGCCGTGTCCAGACTACCAGTAACATAAATATTTGCTTTTAACACCATTTTACACATCTAATCAACCTAAAATTTATTTTTGGGACACATTGAGGGCAATGTGTAATTTATGTGTGGGGGGATGCTAAAACCTTGAAACTTGCAAGTCCTAAATACAAGCCTTACACAAAACTCTATTGGAACCGCTAATCACTCCAAATTTTTTCAAAATTTCATTTTTTTTACTTGTCTAGGTTTAACTCGGGAAATTCAAGTTCTCAAAAAGGTTATATTTTTACGAATTTACAACCGATAGCGTAGTGATAAAAAGAACCAACATAAGAAAATTATGAAAAGGCATGGCAAACTTAGTTAAATTTTGATTATATATACTTGATCACATAAAAACCCATTCCCACAAAAGTGAGTTTTGAGCCTTTATTGAGCATACAATTACATATCATTAAACTAAATGCTCATTTTTCGTTTCTTGTGTGAATAGCCGCTTGGTTCTTACGACTCTAGAACTTGCCATGACGATACATTCCCGGTCCTTATCAACTTAAACCCGAGTAGGTAAATGATGGAGGCATTAGGACTAACCCCTTTTTATTTCTACACCATTATTTTTCTTTTTCTTTTACCACCTACCCAAAAAAAAAAATCCCCCTAGTTAGCCCCTTTGAGCCTAAACCTTTTCATTTTACTTCCCAAACCAAACACCCTTTTACCCACCAAAACCTTTTTTATTTTTAACCCTTTGTTTTAGTAACAAGTTCGGTTTTTTTCGTATGATCGTTCAAAAATATATATATGTGTGTGTTGATGATGAAGCAAAAGATAAACAAACAAGTTCATCAAAAATAACTTTGTTTGAATAATAGCTTCATCAAAATAAAAGTTATAAAAATAGAAAGTCCTACGAAAACCGACACTTGTTATGCTTTTCACCCTTTTTCTACTAACCACTAACCACTATCCCAACCACCTACCTTTAACCCAAGCCTAACCCTTAACCCACAAAGTCCTCTTGATATTTACAAAAGGTATAAAAGTTAAAAAGGAGGAGGATTGATTACTTGGCAAGCTTATGGTAGGAGTAAGTTCCATGCCGCTCTCGAGTGATTCACTAAAAATACACCTTCGGCCGAGTGTGAGTGATTTCTCCCGTGAGGTATGTGAACTTGTATATAAATGGAATTTTAAAAAAGGCATGTTATGCCCAAATAAGTAATTTCTCCTATGAAACATTCTAAACAAATCATTACGAATAGGATTGTAAATAGATAAAAATAAATCCCAAAAGGATCTTGGATTCCCAACACTCTATGACAAGCCAAAACCTTCTCTTCTACCCATTCCATTTGGGAGTGTAAGCCACATATTAAAGAGTTTTGCTTGAGGACAAGCAAAAGTTCAAGTGTGGGGGTATTTGATGTGTGTAAAATGCAACATATAAATTACATCAAATGAGGCATAAAACTAACCCTTTTTAAGTACTAATATTGGAAAAAGAGTGTTTTTGTCTTCCTTTTGTATTTTCAGGATTAAATGAGCTCAAAAACACAAAAGAATCAAAAAGACAGCTAAATCCAACATAAATACAAGAAAAGGAACATAAGTGGACTGCCCGACCCCTCAACGGCATCTTCCCAAGCAAAATAGAGAAGGCAGAAGACTGAACACGCCCCGTGCTCAGCCAGCACGGGGCCGTGCCCAAGAAGTAGCAGAAAAGACAAACCTATAGAAGCTTCTATTGCCCACCACGGGGCCGTGTCCAGTGAACACGGGGGCGTGGCGAAAGTACAGCAGGCGCATTAATTGTAATTGTGAATTACAATTAATGAAGAGAGAGAGTGTCAGACAGGCACGGGGGCGTGTCCAGCGGACACGGGGCCGTGCCCAGCCTTCTGTTCAGCCTATAAATAGGAGTGCTTGGTTTTATTTCAACTCATCCCTTGGCACACCACCTCTCTCACACTTCATCCACCACCCACCACCATCACAACACCATCATCCACCACCATCATCCATTGTCCATGGTAGAGTGTGTGAGTCGTCTCGGGATCCAAGATTGATCGTGAGAGTTCTTGACAATCAAGGCCATGTTTGCCTAAGTCTCTTACATCACTTGGTGAAGACAAAGTGTCTAGTATAATACTTTTTATTTCTAATCTTTTGCACTTTTTATTTGGTTTTGTATTAATGACTTTAATAACTAGTTACTTATGTTGAAGGTGATCTTTCCTTATCATTTGTCCGTGGTGTCTTGGCATTATTTTACTGTCTATATAAAATAAAAGATTTTCACCATTCATATCTCCACGGTCTATATGGAGGTATGTTGGCTACCTGGTCGGGGGTTAAGGGAACGGTTTGGTAAAGGTCTTGCCATTGTTCAGCGTTTAGAGGTCCTGCAATGGACCTGTGTCAAATTTAGTAGGACCTCCTTCAATGCTTCACGGTATTGGATGGCGGGGGTCCAAACTCTTTGATCCCCTCATAAGTTAACTACTATTAATACTATAACCCGGCTATGTAGGACTGTATCCCTGCTGACTCAGACTACTTAGTCGAGGGTAACGTCACCTCCAAAAGAGGGGCCTACCATAATATTGCATTAAATCTTAATTCATTATCTTCCAATAATCACTACTAGAAAATTGGCCTAATGCAACTTTTTATTAGCAACCTTTTTCAAATGTGTTGCATTTAACTCTAATGCAACTTTGTTGAACATAAAGGTTGCATTAGAAGATCTAATACAACCTTTTTCAAAAAAGGTTGCAGAATTATATTGAATTTGCAACCTTTTTCTTGAAAGGTTACAAATTTAGTTGAAATTTGCAACTTTTGTTAAAAAAGTTGCATTAGGAAATTTTAAATGCAACTCTCACATAAAAGTCACTACTAGAAAATACACTCCTCTTGACACGCGAATAATGACACGCGCATATTTTATGACATTAAAAATCGCATGTCAATAAAAAAAATGTCATGGTTTACAAAATTTAATAAATCTATGACATTCTCTTTTGTATGTCATGTTTTTAGCGTCATAAAAAACCAAGATTTATCTTGACACGCAAATAATGACACACTCATTTTATAACATTTGAAAGTGCCTGCTAAGAAAAAAAAATGCTGTTTTACAAAATTCAATATATTTATAACTCACTTTTTTGTGTGTCATCCTTCTAGCGTCATAAAAAACAAGATCTATCTTGACACGCGATTAATACACACGCTTATTATATGACATTTAAATGCATGTCAAGAAAAAAAAAATATCATGGTATTACAAAATTTAATAAATTTATGAAACTGTTTTTTTGTGTCATCTTTTTAGCGTCATAAAAAACATATATAAACATAAAGGGTTATTTCCTATAGCAGTCATTGTTTATGTAATATGGACATCATAGTTAATTTCCAATAGCAAATCATGGGAAAAACTTGAAAACTAATAAAGAGAAAAAATTGTACGGCCTTATGAAAAGTGATATATATCTAATATATTAATTAAAAAAATTATATTAACAATGTCTCCTTTAGGCTCATGAGCTGGGTTGAGCTTGGGCTAGTTTACTTAACGAGCTTGTTTTAAGGTTCAAGCACTAGTAGAAAAACAATTTATTTGGGCGTTTCAAATTTTGATTTTAGGCGATCATATTGAAAAATGCCCAAAATAATTTGTCAAAATGTTTGTTATATAACAAAACGCCTAAAATAGTTACATCACGCCTAAAAAAACACACAATTTATGGGCAATTGTATAGTTGCCGAAAAAAACAAACACTTTAGGCGGTTTTGGTAGGGGTGTGAATTTCTGACACAGCCTAAAAACCCGACACGAACCTAACACGAAATTCGTGGGTTTAGGTTTAGTCTAAACGGGTTCGGGACAGTTTTAAATTGAACTCGCGAACCTGTTTAGGTTAACTGGTCGGGTTCGGGTCAACTTGGTCAAGTTGACGGGTTGACCTGTTTAACACATTTATACTGTATTATATTTTTTACAATATATTTTATGACGTAAATTAAATGGGGTGTGTATTTTATACCATAATTTTAACTTAATAAGAGAAATTAGCATAGATTTTATAATTTAAATATGATATTATTAAATACATTTGTGTTTCTTAAGTAAATTTTAATATATTAATTTCAAAAAAAAAAATTCGGATTGAACGGGTCGTGTTCGGGTTAACCCACGAAACTTCAGGTTGTGTTCGGGTTCATATGTATGATATAATTTTGGGGTTCGGGTTTGTGTAAAATTTTCGGGTTTGGGTCGGATTGAACCCGCCAACCCGCGAACACGACCCGTTTAATAGCCCTAGTTTTGGTATAGAACGCTAAAAAAAATTCATTCCCTCCCGTTATCTAAATTATTTCAGTCTTCTTTCTTTTCCCTCCCTCCAAACCCTAAAATTATTTGACTTTCCTCCCATCCACAGTTTTGCAAGCGACGGTTTTGCAAGCGATGAACAAGATTTGCTTCTTTCAACAGGTATCTATCTCTCTCGCGCCCATCGATTCAGAATTTCAGAAGTTAGTTTGCGAATTTCATAACCTAAACCAAAGGTTTGATTATTCTTAGTGATAAGTTATGTATGTGGATGTTATAGATTGACATCAGATGAAGAAATCAAAAGTTTTAAGTTGGCTTGTTGAAGTATTATTTGCATTCAGGAGTATCCCTAAATCATATGGTAAGTATCCTAAATCCATGATATTGCTGTTCATATGTAAGCAGGTGTCTATTTTTGCCTGAATTAGTTTCTTATGTTTGACTTTATATAAAGTTTGCAACAATCATTATCATTTGTTTTAATGTAGGGGCATTTGAAATGAGTCGACATAATATCCTTTACTACTAATCTATATATATTTAAGTTTTTGAGATTGGGTTTTAATCCTAGAGCATTTCGGTATGTGTCATTGAATCTCTATATATATATATATAAGTTTTTGAGATTGGAATTTTAGGATTGTAGTTGGGAATTCACAACAGAATGCATACTTGTGTTGATTGTTTGGTTCCTTACAATGAATATTTATGACCTTCTAATTAAATGTATTTGCTAATTTCTTATGTGAGACTTTTTTTATGTGGAGATTTATGAACCTGTTGTAGAAATTCACTACTGATTTCATTGCTGCAGAGGAATTGTCTAGAGATCACAGGGATGCCTTCATGGTAGACTTGCTCTGCTAGTCAAGCTTTGTTTTGTTCAATTGTGTTTATGTTAAAGTATTTTTTTCCATCAAATATTGTTCTCTTTCTATGTAGGAATTTGTCAAAGAAAAGGTTCACGGAGGACAGAGAGCCAATCGTGAGGTAGCTTTGTTAAATTAATTGTTATTGTATTGGATATCAATTGGTTGGTTTGTACTTTGCATTATATGTGGAAACATGGGCGCAACATAGTGGCGACGGGTTTTCGCTCAGTAGTGGAGAGTATGTAGTTTTCGTATAGAATTTTTTGGGTATATACGTTTTTCGACCCCTGGTCGGAAATCTCAAGCTTCGCCACTGTGTGGAAATATTATTTACGTATATCAATAGGTTGGTTTGTATTACACTAATGGCTGGAATGGTGGGTTGGCATTATGTCCTCTTAAAACTTCTAACTTTGCCCTTTTTTTCTAGATGATGGTGGGAATTCAAGCTAGAAGATCAAAGTTTACAGAGAAGACTATTCTCGGATATTCATCACACAGCTAAGACCTGGCTTTAAGTTTTGTGCTTTAATTACCGTATATTAATTTAGTCCAATAATTGTGATTAGTTTTGTGCTTTAAGTTTCACTTGATGTTATAGATTATTTAACTACATTATTGCATGTTACTTAATTTATTTATTACTTAATTTAATTTAATATTTATTATTTATATAATTATTTGTTATAGTTTTTCCTATCATTTTCATATGAAAAACAAAGAAAATTTGTTTAGAAAGATATTTAAAAAGAGATACCTCATTCTTTGTTATTTTTTTTATATTTTTCCGTACCTTTGCGTTCCCATGCTACATAGGTCATAAATGTATAACTGGAGCTAATAAAAGTAATTTTTACACAGGGACACTTTCTATCTTCTCTTAACAACAATCTCCAGCACTAAAGGTAGTCTCAAGAAGGTGAGCTTGACCTCGAATGAAATTGCATTTTGCTCATTCTGTAGTTAATGTATCTTTGTTTTTCTGTTATTTTTTTAGCAGATGATGATGTTGTTGGATGTTTAGACATGAGGATAAGATCTTTTGTGGCTAGGCTCAATACTGTTACATCTGTAGTGTCGGCTATCAGGTCATGTTTTTGTTTTTTCATGCAAATTACAATACATATATATTGATGTCTTGGGGTAATAAAAGACCATGACCCGTTATTTTGTGTGGCATCCTTCTTAAAAGCTATTCTAGTAGTCTTTTTGAGGTTTAGAAACGAGGATTGTACGTTCAGAAAATGTGTAGACTGTAACTTTAGGCATTCAATCCTTTCTTTGTTATTTTTGGTAGAACACTTGTTTATTTGGGCAAAGGATATGGTTGGAAGTAATAATGTTTACCAAAATTCTTGTATTATGTAGGAAGTCACACTTGTAGAGCTTGATGGAGACAGAGATTACCACATGCCTGTTGAACTTGGAGGTAGTGGTGGAATGGTATGTTTAAAATATATTTCCGTGTCTCTGTGTTATGCATTATGTTTCGTTAGGCAATTATTTTATTTATCAAGTTATTAATTTTATAAGGCTTATTTCAACTAGTTTACATGTTGAAGTTGAGAAAACTAGTTGCTGGAAATGCGCTAAGGGATTGAAGATGGTCATTATAGAAAAAAAAAGCGGAGCTTGAAACTATGCGAAAAGAGTTTGCCGGCCAGCGACACAACTTGGAAACTATGATGCGGAAGGTTATGAAACAAGTAGTTGGAGATGGAGATGAGTAGAATGTTTTCACTTTTTTATTATTGTATTTGACTGTAGAGTTATTTAAGTTTCGACAAACATGTTGAAGTACACACTTTGATTATCAATGATAACTTTGTTATTATTGTTTTCGTAAAATTACTATTGAATTTATATAAATTAATAGCAATTGAACTTATGTTGTAAGGTTGTATTTGCGTGAAAAAAATGTTGCTTGTGTTGTAAAAACGGTTGCATTTTTTTCTATTAAAAAATAATAACAGTTGCATTAGGCTTGGAAAAATGTTGCATTTTGATAGAAAAAGTTGCATTTGAGTGTGAAAAATGTTGCATTTTTGTAACTAAAATACAAAAAAAAAGTTGCATTAGAATGTAAAAAAGGTTGCATACTAAAAAAGGTTGCATTTGACTAGTAAATGCAACACTTTAAAAAAAGGTTGCATTTGGTCTTAAAAAGGTTGCATTAGATCTAATGCAACTGCTTCTAATGCAGCCCCCGATAAAAGGTTGCATTAGGCCTAATGCAACCTTTACAGGGCCAAATGCAACTTTTTATCGGGGTTGCATTAGGTTCATTTTCTTGTAGTGAATCCACCCTTTTAGGATTGTATCCTTGCTGACTCAAACTACTGGGGTGAGGGTAACGTCACCTTCAAAAGAGGGGCCTACTACAATAACTAAGATAATATCTTAATTATGTGCAAAAGTGCGGAAATAATCAAAGGTTATACTAGATACGAGTCGGAACCAAGTGATTCATCTTGTCTATCTGTTTTTTTTTTTCAGCATTTTAGTTAGTTTTTATTTTTCTTAGTTGAAAACATTTTTCTAAAACTTTTTATTTTGATTAGACGTTGAGGATAAACCGGTACTAAAAGCTCTTGTGTCCTTGGACGACCTCGGTATCTTACCAACGCTATACTACGCTCACGATGGGTGCACTTGCCCATATGTGTGTTTAGTGTTAGTAGAATATCGTGTTTTATAAATTTAAAACTTGGCTAAAAATAAGTGTTAAAAGGGCTTAAAATATACACCTAATATATATAACACTTCACACGCATCAATGTTTTAAATTCAATAAAATAGGGTTTATCCCTATAAATATATTGTAATAAGAAACTTGGGTTTTACCCATGTGATTATTAATATAAAATATGGTGGTTTTACTCTGATAAACATTTCCTAACTGCGATCCTGATGAAATTTCCGCTGCCAAAATGATAACAAATGATACCACCAAAACTGGGTTCGCATCCGCCCGTTCCCGGGAGAGACAGGGATCGAGGGTTGCGACAAATGTAACGAACTGAACCGAAACCGATCAAACAACACCAATACCTCAATTATCGAAACATGTATCATTATATGTTTCTATTGTATTCGACCGTCGTAAAACACATATCGATATTTGTTTGGGCATAACACAACATCTTTTATAGGTCATATGAGACAAGTTTTGTGTAATTAAATCAATGTAATTAACCTTTTTATAAATGACTTTTTATCAAACCAAACCAATATCACCCGAAAAACATAGGTGTTGATATCGGTGTTCATATATATGTTGTTGCTTTCGATACAAGTTGTTTTTGATATTTTTTATTACCCATACAAACGTGGTACCACAACTAGCTTTATATAGCTCATAACTTCATGTTTTTAATTTTTTTCTATTAGGTTGATACGATTTAAATATTATTTAAATATTGTAGACATACCGAAGTAGGGGTGTGCAAAGTTGGTTAACAGTGGGTTCAGTTAATCAAAAAGTGTTAAGTGTAACTATAACCGATGATCGGTTAACTGTTGTTTGGTTAACCGTTGGTTGTGGATTGATTTCGATTAAGTATCCATTGTATCTTTTAATTATCTTTTTTTTGTTTTGTTATAGCTAAAAATAGTTTAGTTATGGTGTTCCAAGCCGCAACATTTTTTAATTAATTTGGAGTTACATAGGTGTCGATACCGGTGTTCATATATATGTTGTTGCTTTCGATACAAGTTGTTTTTGATATTTTTTATTACCCATACAAAAGTGGTACCACAACTAGCTTTATATAGCTCATAACTTCATGTTTTTAACCTTTTCTATTAGGTTGATACTATTTAAATATTATTTAATATATTGTAGACATACCGAAGTAGGGGTCTGCAAAGTCGGTTAACAGTGGGTTCGGTTAACCGAGGGTTCACTTAATCGAAAAGTGTTAAGTGTAACTATAACCGATTATCGGTTAACTGTTGTTTGGTTAACCGTTGGTTGTGGATTGATTTAGGTTGAGTATCCATTGTATCTTTTAATTATCTTTTTTTTTTGTTTTGTTATAGCTAAAAATAGTTTAGTTATGGTGTTCCAAGCCGCAACTTTTTTTAATTAATTTGGAGTTACGTATCATGGGGTCCGATTGTAACCATGAATCAATTGATGAAGATATTATTTTCAAAAATTTAAAAGATATATTGTACATAAAAAATGCGAAAACTAAGACAAAATAAACACCAACTTTACACTTATTTATTTATTTTTTTAATTTTTCCAAATTAGCAACCACTTCAAATAGATCCAATTTACATTTTAAAAGCTAGAAAAGCATAAGCATATAAGATTTGTTTCAATAACAATTGATTAATGAACACATTAACCATAACCATAATTATAATCGAATGGTCGTTAATTTGAGTCATTTAACCATAACCATCGGTTTTATCAATTATGGTTAATTTTGATTAATGGTTTGGTTTTCAGTTAAGCTATATAGTGTGGGATAAAGCCGACATAAGCACCTTGTAGATGACACGTAAACAAGGGGTCTTATCGTCAACTACCATGGAGTGGGATAAAAGCTCATAGAGCCCCTCTCATCATTACTCAATTATTTTTTAATTTAGATTTATTTTAAATTAATAAACATTAAAAAAACACAAGTTAAAAACAATACTTAAATAGTTACTTAATTAAAATAAACGACTTAATTAAAAACGGTCTCGCAGAATTCTTAAAGCCGGAAAAAAGACAAAAACTTGTAACACCCCAAAAATTTAATAAACTTTTTTATATGTATATAAATATCTAAGAACTTACATGATGGTTAAATTTTTATAAAGAACTAGTAAAACTTAAAAGATGAGGGATCAAAATATGAAAGTTGGAAAGTTGTAATAGTAAAGTAGTGACTCGTTATAAACGTTATAAACGGGTCAAAATGATGAAATTGCGTTAATGATGGTATGTTATGCATTGACCCGCTACGGATGAGTCAAATAAGACTTGTATGATGATGGTTAAGCCTTGGCTCGTTACGAACGGGTCGGATGGTTTCTATGCTTGGATGTTAAAGGAATATTAACAATAAATCCGTGTAAACGAATTTGATGCAAGTATGGAATGAATGATTAAATAAAAATTATGTTATTAAATTTTGTCCTTGTTAACAGGTCAAATAAAGGTTGAAATGAAAGTTGTAGTTTATGTTAAGTAAAATATACTAATGAATGTTTTGGTGTTGTGTATGATAGGTAATCAAAATCTTGATAAAGGCGAGCTTGGAATGAATACACATCTCAGCCCGTATGCGCTTTAGATTAAGTTTGTCATTAATGGGTCAAAAACACTTTTTGAGTTGTGAATGTCTTTTTAATACTTATGGTTTTGTAAGTAACTAGGTTATGGTTGTACTTGTGATACGGTGGTTCAGTTAACGTTGTTAAACACTTGATGGTTGTGTTTTGGTTCGACCAACCGTAAGGGTATTTTGGTAAATGTGAAATTATGGTATGAAAGTTTTAAAAAGTTGACGTTTTTATTTGTCGTCTTTGACCGTGAGGGTGGTGCCTAGCGTCATTGGGCAAAAATGGAGGTATTTTGGGGCGCTATTGGTGAAGTTAACACAATAGACTCAAGTGAGCGGGGACGCAAGTGGGCAAGGTGATAAGTAGGCGTCTAGCCAGCACCATATGTTGCAATATTAGAAGATGAATTCGGGCCGTAAATGTATTCTTCTTATGGTTAGTGAAGGGGTATGGTCCCAGATCTCGTGTCAGCACGACCGCGAGTGACCATTACCCTTATCAAAAACCCCCACCAGCAAGAACTTATCTGTGACCATGCGGGCACACGCGAACACAGCGGTTGAAACCAATCTGTCCATTGATGAGAAGACTTACCTTAAGTACGAGAACGGATGTTACGCATAGCGATGCGGCCTGGCACCGCATCCTATGAACATTTTCGTCATGAAGGGATCTGGACAACAGTAACAGTCACCAAGAGGCGATGCGGCACGGCACCGCATCCCGCATACATCTTGGCCAGAACAAGAACGCGGGAACAACATCAGTTACCGCAAGCAGCGATGCAGCCCGGCACCGCATCCTGCTACAAGGCAAGTGGGTCTGACACCACAGTGCAAGTGGCACTGAGAACAGTCACCTATCAGCCCACATGTATGCAACAGTCTGACACCACAGCAGGACGTGGCATCACCACTGTAACCGACAGGCCTGACACACCTACAGGAGGGTGTGCGATGTCAGGCTAGCTACTCAACTACCCTCCTTCACTCCTCGGCTATAAATACCCATCCCAAACCAGGTTTGAGGTATCTCTTCACAACTCTCTCACTACTACTACTATCACACTTTGCTTCCCAAGCAATTTACTGATTCTCACGCCGGAGAGTGCTAACAAGGAGCACCCCCCACCCCATTCTCCTTGTTACGAGTCACGGTTTGTTTCCTTGTGAAGGAGATCAACCAGCGGACGATCCAGCCAGTGATCCTCGGAAAGAAGGGATTAACCCTACTTGACGAGACCAGTGTGTTAACCACCTCGGTTAACCATTGTTTCATCATTGGCGCCCACCGCTACTCTTAGCACTTTTTTCCACATTCCCTTTTCTTTCCAAAGATCATGTCTGATCGTCTAAACAACACTGTCGGGGATAGTCCAAACCCCACAAACCCAGGGCCAACGGGGACCGCTCCTCTAGTCCCAAATCCTGGCCACATTGGCACATCGACGCAAGGGGGCGCATCCCTTACGTTCGGACACGATCTGTCACAGTACGCTTCTGTGATACCTCCAGGCATGAACCTCCATGCCTCCATGCCTGGTATGACCAACAACAAGCTCTGCTGGCCGCGGCATACAACAGAGCTTGCGCAGAAGCGCAAGTACCTGTCCGGCCTACCCCGGCACCGCATACACCTGCGGGTCGTATTTTACAATACGACGACAGGGCCCCCACACATCCAGCCTCCCGAAGTAGGCATGAAGACCGCGACTCATCTTACTGTGAGGTCCGCACAATTAATGAGGATGATTCCTCATACGGGTCCCGCAGCAGAGGCCCAATACATAGCCGCCTGGGCCCTCATGGCGAAAACAGGCGGCAATCCACAGCCCACCGCGGCCCCGGCATCCACAGCCGGTTGGGACCTCAGTCCCACCGTGAAGGATATGGCCGTACCGATCCGGACGACCATACATACGGCGGGGAGTCTCATGCTACTAGCAGTAGACCGGGAGGACGCAATTACGTTCCTCCCACTCAACCTCGCACCACATACCTCCGCGCTGCAAAGCGCCACCAGAGCCAACCCTACAGGCCGAAATTTACGGCCGAAAACTCCAAGTTCGCCCCGGAGATTGCCCACGCCGATGTCACCACCACTAAATTCCCATTAAACATTGGGAAATACAATGGTTCGTCCGACCCGGACAATCACATGAACATTTTCACCGGCGCAGGGTGCAACGGCAGGTAGGACGAGCCCATCTGGTGTCATTTTTTCCCCCAGACCCTCACGGGTCTGGCGAGGGCTTGGTTCGATTCTTTGCCAGTGGGATCACTGGCCTGATTTGAGGACTTGCAAGCAAAGTTCCTCGCACATTTTAGCCAGCTGCGACGCCACGAACGTGATTCTATGGACGTCATGAACATCTGGCGCGAAGAAAACGAATCTCTCGAGTCGTTTGTCGTCCGTTACAACAAAGAGTGCCTGGAGATAGGCGGCGTTGCAGACCAAATGGCACACAACCATTTCATTCGAGCCATCAAGGACGAAGAAATGGTTATGACCATCTCTGGCAAGGAAGGCTTGCCAAAGAAATGGGAAGACGTCATGGCCGCGGTCAAGACATACGCCCAGACTCAGCGGTCCCTCAAACCGCACGTCACAAAGGCATAGCACCAAGCGGAAGGCCAGTCTTCCCGCCAAGAGCCCAAGCGCAACCGGGACACATGGAATCGCGACAGCGATCCTAAACCATATGTCTCGCGTAATAACCAGCCCGACGCAAGGGCAACAATCAACGCCCAATGTGAAAACCGGGCGTCGAAGAAGGAATCTCGGGACCGTAACTGGACCAAGATCAACCAGTCGCCAAGCGACGTCCTTCTTACGGACGCGCAATTCCTGCGACCGGCCCAACCGATGAAGTCCAAGAAAAACCAGGATCTCACACTCTACTGTGAGTATCACAAGGACTCGGGCCACACAACAAACAACTGCATCAGTCTCCGACTGGAGATTGAGCGAGCCCTAAAGGAGGGGAAGCTGCAACATCTGTTGCCAGCCGCGTAAAAGCAAACCAAGCGCATCACCCCCCACAACGAGGGAACCTCCACGGGTAAGAGGACCATGTACGTTGCCTCAACCCACATGATCAATGGAGGACGAGGAAAGTCGCGCAAGGCGGCAAGAAGACCGGACAATGACTGGAAAGACGAGCAAGTTGTCTTTATAAAAGTCCGAGGCATACCGCGCGACAGGCGCGCCATCGTTATGACAGGCTACCTGGCTCACTACTGCACCGAGCGACTATTCATCGACCCGGGCAGTACATCTGACATCATATACGAGCAGTGCTTCAACCAGTTCGATCAAGAAGACAAGGATCGGTTGCAGCCGGTAGACTACCCTTTGGCCGGATTTGCGGGGGAAACCGTATTCCCCCTGGGCCAGATCACTTTTCCGGTACGCCTCACCAACGGAAGGCACACACGAACAGAGGAAGTAAACTTCATGGTCTTACCTCACACCTCCAAATACGACGTGCTTCTCGGGAGGGAGTCCCAAGGCGACTTCAACATGATTACGTCCGTACCCCACTCTGCTGTCGGTTTCCCAACCGAAACAGGGGTCGCGATAATCTACGCACGCAAAGAGGTCATGTCGTCGGACGAACTGCGTCCGACCAAGATAGCAAGGTCTACCCCCAACACCCAACTAGAAAAATGGGTTCTTAACGCAAGACACCCAGAGCAAACGGTCACGTTGGGCCACGCCTTGTCTCACAGCATCAGAGCGCGCCTGAAGCAGCTCCTCTTCAGGAACCAGGATATTTTTGCGTGTTCACCCGCAGACATGACAGGGGTGCCATGCGAAATTGCGCAGCATTTCTTGAATACCTTGCCAGGTATCAAGCCGGTGATCCAAGGCCAACGCCACCTTGGATCTGCAAAGAACGAGGCGATGCATGAGCAGGTCCAAGAACTGCTCCCCGCAGGCATCCAGCGGGAAGTCAAGTATCAGACTTGGTTATCCAACCCAGTCATGGTAGAAAAACCAGCCGGGGGATGGCACATGTGCGTCGATTATAAAGATCTCAACAAAGCTTGCCCCAAGGATTGTTACGCACTTCCGGAGATCGGCGAGAAAGTCGATAACCTCGCACCTTGCCCGTGAAGGTCGGATCAAATATCCTCCACAGCGCAGCATCTTCTGATAGTACACTTACAAATCAGTAATACAAAAGGAAGCAAGGAAACCGCACAAGAGTAAAAATACTTACCACCACTCTTTTCCCGCACAACGGGCCTTGCCTTCCTATTAGGCCTGGTCAACATCATACGCAGCACCCACAACTGCAAGTTGTCCAACTTCTTAAACTCAATGGTCCGCAACCTCGGGAACCACTCCACCGTCTTCACGCTAGGAAGCTCAATATCCTCCGCAGGGATCGTCTCGTTCACATTACGGAAGGTCATCCTGGCAACGATCGCGGCTGCCTTAACGTAGAAGAACTTTGTCTTCCACTTTGTGATACCCTTGGGAGGGGTCATCAGCTTAGGGCTCCCATACCGTTGGCCAAAAGAAAAAAAACCCGGTGTTTACGGTTAACTAGTAAAATCGCCGGAAGTTTTCAACAGAAATTTCCACACCAAGAGCACGAAAAATGTACTCAAAATTTCGAATCCGAATCATACCAAATGGGCTCATCTGGGAAATATGGAGTTTATACCACTCCAATACTTCGGCAACAAAAACCGTCAGCGGCAGTCGGAGGTTGCCATCAAGAAAGAAATCAACCCACATGGTGACGTATCCTGCCGGAGCATCAGCACCGGTGTCACCCTCTTGGGGATAAACAGCCCCATACTCCTTGGGCATCTGAATGCTGGTCATCAGGTTGTCAAACTAACCCTTCGACCAATTCAGCATTGGTAGGCCCCCGCCGGGGGCACTACCACCTTCTTCATCTTCTTCCGCCGCCGGCGGCGACGAGTGATCAGGGTTTTCACCCTCAGCATGGTGTGGATTGGATGGTTCAACCATCAGGGAATGTAATGAAGAAGACAGCAGAATAAGTTCACAAGAAACTCAGAAACCTCACCGGAATTTCAGACAAGTTTATTGGAGAAGACGAAGGAAGCACTCTTTCTCTAAACCGGAAATTTTTGAAATTTTGAAACAAGTGAGGGGAAACCACAAACGGGTTCCCCTTATATACCCGTCGCAATTAATGCGATGCAGTAACCGACTCATCACGTTCAAAAAGGGCGAATTATGCGACGCCATGTGTTCAGCGACGGTTCCGCTGAAGGTTACCACGCACGAGTGGCCGCCCACGTGCCTGACAACATGAGACTTTTACACTACTGCTACAGTGCATTTATGGCCTCGGGCAGTGCAAACGTCCTTTCATTTCAGCACATGCCAGAAAATCCTACCAACTTTCACCAACTCACACGTGCGTTCAGCCACGTATGCAGCACAAAAGCGACAACATTATCCAAACATAAGCGGCTTGCGGTTTCTCTGGTATACCGCACCATAACCCATACCGCATGTCGTTTTTTTACATACCCCTCAAAAAAGGCAAAAATAAATATCTCTACATTATGTAAAGGGGTATAACCAATATCCGCATATACCTACGAGCACACGTGGAATATGCGGAAATGACACACACGAGCCCGTACAGGTGTGTCAGATACTCAGAACCAGCCTGGTTCTTTGGACTGCGAAAACCGCTTCTCAGGATGCAGCAAACCGCATTCCATGCAAGCTTCTTCAAGTTTCAAATCCCTCGTGTCCGGTTCACAACCACAGAGGGGACGCAAACAGCTTCTCCTTAGGATAAAGGACAAGTATGCTGAGCAAACCGCACATCAGCAACCCTGACTCCTGATCCTTCAAGAGCCACATGCAAGCTTCAAGCTCTTTAGAAGCGAGTTCTTTGCTGCAACCCGCAGACACTCACGAGTAGCTGCGGCGAAATACAAGTACGCAGACGGTAGCTACGGAAGAGCCACGACTAAACCGCCACGCGGTTGATCAAAGCTACTTCCAGGAAAACTGCTTTCCAACTAAGCATGAAGGAAAGTAGTTACAGAACGAATACGGACGAGTTTCACCCAGATTCCCAAGTATCTAAGGTGATCTCCTTCAGCAACACTACTTCAAGGAAGACTACTTTCCACCAAAGCGTGAAGGAAAGTAGCTAAGGAAGAGTGGTAACAAGTCTGCTTATGACTCTGTTTGCCCACCTATAGACCGCATAGAATAAACAATGGTGGGCACTACCATGCCTATGACCATGTTTATTTGCCCATAGTCTAGATTCACATTGTTCGACCAAACACGGCCAACAATGACGCAAGTACCCCACGTAGCTCGACCACATATGGCCAACGATGTACAGCAACGAGGTAACCGCAAAGGACGTGCAGTTACTTGAGAGCTAAACCGCAAAGGACGTGCGGTTACTTGAGAGCTAAACCATAAAGGACGTGCGGTTACTAGAGAGCAAAACCGCAAAAGACGTGCGGTTACTTGAGAGTTAAACTGGAAGAACACGAACACCCCACAAAGCAGGGATCATCGTTGAATGTCCAGTTGATAAATATAGAGCTTGAGCAAAGTACTTACAACATTGCATCAGCTGACGCAGAGGTTACAACTAGAGTGGCGATCATGGACATCTTCCGTCACCATCTCAAAGATTGGTTCGAACCCTGCTACATTCTTCAGTCACCGTCTCAAAGGTTGGTTCAAAACACCAACAGGTGGCTGATGACATCAGAGAAAGGTATACCATATTACAAGATCAAATCCATTGGCTAAGAATTCCGCATCAGACGGAACTTGCTCACCGGTACGAAAGAGACGTCGCACGACTCTACCGGACCCCCAGCTTGATTTACATGAAGAAGGAGCCATCCGCATGGCCCATATTCTACCTTCTAGACACCATAGTATAGTATTCCTCCCACATGCAACTTGCATAAGGAAGAAACACTAGACTGGGGGGACTTGAAGGGGTATGGTCCTAGATCTCGTGTCAGCACGACCGCGAGTGACCATTACCCTTATCAAAAACCCCCACCAGCAAGAACTTATCTGTGTCCGTGCGGGCACGCGCGAACACAACGGTTGAAACCAATCTGTCCATTGATGAGAAGACTTACCTTAAGTACGAGAACGGATGTTACGCATAGCAATGCGGCCTGGCACCGCATCCTATGAACATTTTCGTCACAACAAGGGATCTGGACAACAGTAACAGTCACCAAGCGGCGATGCGGCACGACACCGCAACCCGCATACATCTTGGCCAGAACAAGAACGCGGGAACAACATCAGTTACCGCAAGCAGCGATGCGGCCCGGCACCGCATCCTGCCTACAAGGCAAGTGGGTCTGACACCACAGTGCAAGTGGCACTGAGAACAGTCACCTGTCAGCCCACATGTATGCAACAGTCTGACACCACAGCAGGACGTGGCATCACCACCGTAACCGACAGGCCTGACACACCTATAGGAGGCTGTGCGATGTCAGGCTAGCTACTCAACCACCCTCCTTCACTCCTCGGCTATAAATACCTATCCCAAACCAGGTTTGAGGTATCTCTTCACAACTCTCTCACTACTACTACTATCACACTTTGCTTCCTAAGCAATTTACTGATTCTCACGCGGGAGAGTGGTAACAAGGAGCACCCCACCCCATTCTCCTTGTTAGGAGTCACGGTTTGTTTCCTTGTGCAGGAGATCAACCAGCGGACGATCCAGCCAGCGATCCTCGGAGAGAAGGGATTAACCCTACTTGACGAGACCAGTGTGTTAACCACTTCGGTTAACCATTGTTTCATCAGTTAGATACTTAGATTTTTCCAGTGTTGTAAAAATCGCAACTAGTCGGCGATTAATCGCTAGTCGACTCTAGTCGGACCTGGTCAGGCCTAGTCAGACCTAATCGTGCCTAGTCGGACCTTGTCGGCCGGCCAAAAAATCGGCCATTCCGGCAAAAAACCTATATATTCCGGCCAAAACCCGTAAATTTGCCAGTTTCCAACAAAACCATGTGAATTCCAACAATTAATCTTGTATACTTAAAAGAAAATGAGTTGATGAAGAGTTAAAACATATCTATTTAAAATATTTACCTACAAAAATGTGTATATGTATACATAAAACTCAAAATTACATATAAAAAATCCGATCCAATTAATCTCGAATAGTCACTAGTGCTCACCTCACCAGCCGACTAACCATTTCTCCAACCTTCAATATTTCTCCACCCTTGTACCGAAATAACCACATGAGGGAACCCACTAATTTAAACCAAAAATCGTTGAGTGCTGCTGATGGCCCAATCCATATGCAATTCAAATTACAAATATACCCCCATCCCACCTTTAGTTTTTCTGGTCATACCCTTCACACATGCTCCTATAAGGGTGAGGGGGGCACTCCCCTAAGAGGGGAGTCCCCTCTCTTACGCACACCCAATCAGTTTATGCCACGTCAACTCCCCTCTTAAACTCCCCTCGCACCCCAATTTGATGGCGGCACTCCCCTCTTAGGGGAATTGTTTTTTTATTAAAAAAAAAAAAATCAATGATTGGTTGAAATTGCGGCTGGCCCCACCATATCATCTCCCCTTCTTCGGTGAACTCCCCCCGACCACCCTCCCCGAATTGGGTCACCGCAGGGATGGCGGCGGTGTTCCCGATCGGGGAAAGTGGTCACCGCGGCTACTCCCCGAGTACGCCCCGGACACCCTAATGCAGAAATAAACCCAGAAATTCAATCTTACACAAAATTTAGAAAGTGAGAAGAGAGAGGAAAAAAAGAGTGTACACTCCCAAGACAAATGTCTAGGAGCTTGAGGGGTGCGTAGGATAAGCAGAGTGACTGTGTATGTGGGGTCTGTAACTCTTGTTTCTGTATTCTACTCAACTCTATTACACATGGTGCAGGTTAACACAAGTCTGAGAGTGTAATTGGGTAAAGGAAAAACCCTTTCTTTTTTAGCTTTTGGGTGTTCATCTTTTTCAACAATGGCAACTGCGCACGTTAGCAGAAGCATGTTCAAAATAGGGTTTCTACTGTTCTTTGTCTTGTTTCTGGATCTGGCCTTGCTATCTTGCGCCAGGCAACAATCAGCTTCAAGACAGAAGCTTCAAGTTCATAAACACTTGAAACGCCTCAACAAAAAACCAGTTAAATCCATTGAGGTATTTCAAATGATCGGTTTTTATTTATTTTTTTTTAAACTATTATTCAGTTATTATTAGTTTGTGATTTTTGAAATATTTAACTTTGGTTGCAAAATGTTGTAAAAATGTTAACTTTTTTAAGAAAGGTTATGTCTTTGTTACAAATGATGTGTTTCTTGATGCAAGTTTAGTAATTTTAGTATTATCATTCAGTTATTATTAGTTTGTGATTTTTGAAATATTTAATTTTGCTTGCAAAATGTTGTAAAAATGTTAGCTTTTTAAAGAAAGATTATGTCTTTGTTACTGATTTAGCTTTCTTTTCTGCATATGTTGTAAAAATATTTAATTTCTTGATGCAAGTTTGGTGATTTTAGAGTATAATGTGCATTTAGGGCTAAAAGCATTGAAATTTAAATTATTTAATGATTATTTTCATGATTTGAACAGAGCCCAGATGGGGATATTATTGATTGTATACACATCTCTCACCAGCCAGCTTTTGATCATCCATTTCTCAAAGATCATAAAATACAGGTTTCTTGATTTTCTTAAAACATTTTCAAGATTTTCTTAACAGGTTTTTATTTTATTTTAAATCTATATTTTTTTTGGATTTAGATGAGGCCTAACTATCACCCTGAGGGGCTGTATGATGAGACCAAGATGAACACAGAGTCAAAACAAAGAGAAAACAACATCCACCAACTGTGGCACGTGAATGGCATGTGCCCTGAAGACACCATACCAATAAGAAGAACCAAAGAAGAAGATGTTTTGAGAGCAAGTTCTGTTAAAATGCATGGAAGAAAGAAGCATAAAAGCATTGCTGTGCCTAGAAGTGTCCCTAAATCTGCTGATCCTGATATTGATAATGAAAGTGGTCATCAGGTAATCAAGAAAAAAAAAAAAAAGCCCATTTTTCCCCTTGATTATGACAAAATAGAGGTTAAATGCACTTTATTATAGGGTAGTTATTGCAATCTTGAAGATTAGATTACTCTTCTTTATTTTGATAATTACATATGATTTTCGGAATATTTTCGAATAAATTGGTAAAAAAAAAAAAGATTTATTTCATAATTTGTCATCATTGTAACAAAATAAAGAGGTAATTAATACATCAGGTGAGATGATGGAAGAAACAAAAGGAAAAGCTCATTATATTCCATCTTTATGAACAATAAAGGGGTAAATGAGCTTTTCTTTAAAACCCCATGTCTAAATGCACCATTTTTAAAGGTTTGATTGTTGTAATTCAAGAATTAAGTGTCTTTTTATTAGCTAGTTAATTATTTCATTATTTGTTATCATTATGAGTTTATGACAAAATAAGGGGCAATGAGAATGTCCCATGTTAGTTGCACACACTTGCACCTTTTATTCATTGTTTTTAAGGCTTGAATGCTTGATTGTTGGTATTTTCTCTTAATTTTTAATACCCTTTTTTTATATACACCAAGAATAAAATTTACCCAATTTATGACATCATAAAAGTGTCAATAAAAAGATAATGAAGATGATCCATGCAATGTTTTGAAAACCGGACCGGACTAGTCAGTCGGACCGGGAACCGGGGGTCTGACCGGTGCGGTTCACCCTATCAGACAATTTTGAGTCGAACCGTCCGGTTGGACCGATTTTTTAGGGGTTGAACTGGATTTTTATTAAAAAGTTCATTTTTACCTATTTTTAATAATATTTACGGCGTCACCTGGTTCTTATATTGGACCAGTAAGGAGGCCGGTTCAACGTCAGCTTTGGGTCTGAAAACATTGGATCCATGCTAATATACATTATACACCTTACTCATGAAGATTATTAGTATTTGATTCTACTATTTTATCGGTTTACTGGTTCCGTATGGTTCTTACTCATGAAGATTATTAGTATTTTATTCTACTATTTTATCGGTTTACTAGTTCCGTATGGTTCTTACTTCTTTATGTGTTTTGCAACATATAGCATGCCATAGCTTATGTGGAGGGAGACAAATACTACGGAGCAAAGGCAACCATGAACGTTTGGGAGCCGAAAATACAACAATCGAACGAGTTTAGTTTGTCACAAATTTGGATTTTAGGGGGTTCGTTTGGCCAAGATCTTAACAGCATTGAAGCTGGATGGCAGGTATTCTCATTGTTCATAATTCTTGATCCCAAAAGTATTGATTTTTATGGAGCTAGCATATAAATTTATGTCCTTTTTTGGTTATGTCTATGTTTTGGCATGTTTAAAGTATAAATGGCTAGAAAACAAATTATGTAGAATCATATATTATTCTGAGATCACTGTATTCTTCCATTATTGAGTCTGGTTTAATAAATTATAAATATATACTGATTTGCAGGTTAGTCCAGATCTCTATGGTGATAACAACACAAGACTATTCACATACTGGACTGTAAGTATATCTACAATGCTTATTTGACTATTAAAGTATAATCAAGAGTTGTTTTTTTTTTTTTTTTGAGAGTTGTACTGTACATAATTTGTTCGGTTTTACACAAAAAAAAAAAAATTTAAAAAATATATACGGGCCGTATAACATTATACGGCCAATATCCAGATCTTAAAACCCAAAAACGTGATCAAACCTCAAAAAATTTAACACATTAGGTTGTATAACATTATATTGCTCGTATACATATGTATACTTGTCGTATAATGTCATACGGCCCGTATACATGTAAAACAAAAAAAAGATTCGACTACATTTATTTATGTGCAAAAAACATTCTATACGGGCCATATAACCTTATACAGTTATATGGTCCGTATACACTAGGGGATGTGAAAATAAGATTATAGGGGTGTGTGTATATTATTGCCTTACCAATAATCAATTTTTTTTTTGAAAGTTGTACCTCATGCAGTTGAAGTTGTACCTTAATATAATTATCTTTTGTTACAGAGTGATGCATATCAAGCTACTGGCTGCTACAATCTACTATGCTCAGGCTTTATTCAAATCAACAGTAATATAGCAATGGGTGCAAGCATATCACCTGTTTCTGCATTCAGAAATTCACAATATGATATTAGTATTCTTGTCTGGAAGGTAAGTTCCATATTTAATTAAATTTAATTGTTCCATATTAATGGGCATTAATATTTATTTAATTAACTCAAGATAAGAAAGCACTAAGTGGGAATAAAGGAATAACTTAGTTGGGCTGATTTTATGCATTATTCAAAGGTGTGTAACTGTGTAAGTGCACCTTTATACTCACCATTCAAGAAAAGTGACAACTTTTATAATATCTTTTTCTTTATTAAATAAAGTTGATGCTGTTGTAAAACAAAGGGATTGAGATCAAAACTTTCTCAATATATCTTTCTCTATTCTTCTCATCTTTACAATTACACATTCTATTGATTCTAGTTTGAACAATCAACTCACACTCTCATGTGATGTGTGTTCTATTACATTCAATACACGCACTATTTATAAAGCCATACTCACATCATAAGTCAAAACAAAGGGGCTACCATCCTAACAAGTTAAGAATTGATAATTCTATAACTTTTTAGTTGTCATCCACATTATTAACAATGATTTATAACACTCCCCCTTGGATGACACTTTGTAAACTCCTGGGTCTTTAAGTACTGCCTCGTTAAAAACCTTGCTAGGAAAACCCAGTGGGATAAAACCATAGCTAAGGGAAAAAGAGTGCAGTCTGTAGCCTTCTCCTGATATTTCTGGATCATGTATGTTGCCTCATTAAAAACCTTACTAAGAAAACCCAATGGGATAAAACTTAGTTAAGGGAAAAAGAGTGCAACTTGTATAGTACTCCCCCTCATTTTAATATGTATCATTTATGTGACTTGTCTCTATCTTCCTTGAAAGTTGATCAAAGCTTTATAGACAACAATCCTTAGGTAGGCAATCTTTTTCTGATCAGTGTTATATGATCTTCATATGAGACTTCTGGTTCCATTTTGGAAACAAATATCATAAGATCCACAACTGTGTTTTGTTACATTACCTGCATTTACAAAAACTAACCAAACTTGTTTCGATGGGTTATTAAAAGTATAAATTATACCTTACATACCTCAAGTGTATCAAAAAAAATTTCGTTTCACCTTAGGAGAATATGAAAAGGAAAATATAATTCATATTGCAACGTGTTAATGAAAAATTTCTAAATTTGTATGGTAAAAATGGTGAAACTGGCCGTCCCCTGGATCGAACCCGGGTCTAGGCCACACCCTTTCGCGCACCTAGCCAATCGAGCTAGGTGCCTAGTTTGTGATATTTCCTTTTTTGGTTAAATATAAACATATGTACAATAACTTCCTATTTTTCAAAAAATTTAATGTTTGAAAAATCAAATGGTCTATTATGCTTCAAACTTTCTATTTCATCTTGATTCCATAATATATGTGTATAACCATAATTTATCGACAATTCTATATTGGAATCATTAACTTCTTCCTGAGGGAAGGTATTATCATTCACTCCTTCCTAAGGGAATTGCATTTACCATTTTTTTTCTTTTATGGTCAATTTCCCTTTCAGTGCCTTTTCTTTTTCGAGGATGTTTTATCCTTTGAACCCAATTTCCTTTTCATGGCCTTTTCTATTTCGAGGATATTTTATCCTTTGAACCGACTGGCCTCCCATGTTTCAAACGGGGTTCAATAGCCATATTATTATTATCCCTTTGCTTGTCTGTAATATCAACTTGAGCTAAATCATTAGCATCTGGTATATAAGATTTTCAATATGTCTTTGTCCTTCTTGGACATTAATTTTAACTGGAGCAATTCAAGACTTTTTGGATGAATTTCCTTCTTAAAATATCTTTTAGATATTTTACTCGAGGATACAGATAATATAATGATAACTTCAAAATTTATTTCACTTTTAGTTGTTTTCTATCTCCCCCTCATGTTGGGATTTATAATCAGCAAATGAAGCCCATAAGAAATCTCTCATTTATGGCTATATATTATTTATTCCCAACATGTCATTAAATCTCATCTTTGTGCGTTGTGTTGTAATAATTTCAGTATATATATCGCACACCCAAAAATGAAAAATATTTGGTTTCTAAATAACTGTAATGGGGAGTAAATGTTTCAATAATAATACTTGTTCCAATGATCATTGATAATTTAGAATTTATCAAAAACAAATTTTTCAGTCTGGAATAATATTCTTGATATATTAGCTAAGCCATATGTGCAAACTTCAAGTTGCGAATTGATAACCATTTAGACGATGCATCGATTTAAATACTAAATGGTATCATGTTAGGATATGTGTATCCTTTAATCCTTTTTAGGATTATCACCCCACCATGAATCCTTTTCATCATAGTATATCCTTGATGATATATATATATATTCTTGAAACTCAATAATTTTCTTGTTGATATTTGGGAAAAATAGAGCGTCCTCTATTTAAAAGCTTTGTACCATTAGGTAATTAGCTTTTCCCATTCTTTCTATTAATTTTGAATGTCCCAGGCAAAACCGTTATTTGCATTATTCGTCTAATTTATGAATAATTTATATATACATATGTTTGTCATTGTATTTCCACAAAACATTTGTATGTGTGTATGTATGTACAACCCAAACTTGTATGTTTATCATGCTTCGTCTTTACCATTTAATATATTTTATAAATATAAACTTGTTTTATGAATCAAATAAACCTGACAGTTTTCTAACTTCCCAAAAATAACATTTCCTTAATACATCATTTATTATATATACATATATATATATAACTGTTGTATATATATAACCGTTGTACAACGGCTATAAAACGGTAATATAACCGTTACAAAACGGTTATAATTTACCACTATAAATAACCAATTATCAATCTCATTTTTTTTTTCACATCAAACCCTCTTCTTCTCAAAGTTATTCAAGGAAAAATTTTTCGAAGATGATTCACCCGGTTTTAATATTGACCGGCATAATGTTAATATTATTGCCGATATTAATGTATGAGCTTCCGCCTCATCTATTTAGTACTTATGTATTCATTTATTTGTTCATAGCTGTTCCTTTGTATGTTATCTCATTTTTAATGAGTATTTAGATTTTAATATTTATCTTATTTATGTTTTGTAACAAAATTGGCAACCTATAACTGAAGTAATTATTAATATGGTGGTAGGTTCCATCTAATTGTTATGGGAGTTGCTGTTGAGATGACAATGCTCGCGTGTCATCTTCCATATCAATGTTGTATGTAAACATGTTTCAATTCATATGGCTACTTATCCAGATACTTAAATAATTGAATCGTAGCAAAATGATTCTAGTATATAGTTATGTTTGCGGACCTCTGTCTGTGTATACAACTGAAATTAATCAGAATCAGAATCATGAGGTGATGGTGGTGGCGGAGTAAATTGTTTTGAGATAATACTAGCTACTTGTCTTAGCATTTCTTCCTGCCACTCATTCTTTTTCGTCAACCACTCTATTTGTCTTGACATTTTCCGGTTCTTTTTTATTAGTTTATCAACCTTTATTGGATCTAAAAATGGATTTATTAGAGGCACCGTACTTGGTCCGGCTTCAACAATTGACTGTTGTTGTTGCTCCGGATGTAGTGAAGACTATTGCTGTAATAGTGGTGATATGGGTTGTTCTGGTGCAAACAACTCTTGGAATGTCATGTTATCATTAAATATGGATTGTTGCATCATTTCTCCTTGCCCAAAAGATAAAGGTGAAAGTGCCTGGTAGATGCCTGGTGTTTGTGGTTGAGTATGCTGTGTTTGAGATGTGTTAGTTGAAATATGTTCAAACATGGGTGGTATTGGCTGCTGTTGAGACAACAAATCAAACTGATAAAAAGATGGTGGAGGAAACTGCGACAGTTGATGTTGTATATTTTGTGATGTATTTTCTGGGATAACCGGTGCTGCCTCAGATTGAAACGATCTTGTTTGTGTAGGAATATCAATAGGTATTTTATCAATATTGGTAAAACTTACCACTCCAGGTAATCGTGGTGGGGATAATTCTTGAATAATCTGATCGTTTATGACACCTAGAGATTTAGCTATTTTTGTTATGTATGATCCTCCCATAAGGTTTTTCGGGAGACGTGTTTGGTATTGCTCAAAGTACATAGCAAGAGAGTAAGCAATATTACAATGGACTGACTCGAATATACTGTATAAGTGGAAGAGATCAGTACCACTAACCCTGTGTAGATTAGACGTGCGCCCCCTGATCGTGTTGGCTAGAACACGGTGCATATATTGATAAAGAGGATCTCTAAAAGTTCTTGAATTATTATTTCTACTCCACACTGCTGGTGTAAGTGTAGACCAATAATCTTGTATGCGATCAGGATATTCGGTTAATGCGTTTATAAATATAGGTGATCTAACCTCTTCTTCTGTATAAATACCTAAATGTACTGCGAACTCAGATAATGACAAATTAAAAGTTTTTTCACCGAGTCTAAAATCGATAGAGGGCTCAGATAGGTTTTTATTTCGTGTGAAATGAAAAGTAGACCAGAACTCATATACCAATTCATCGTATGAGGGTTCTAAGATATCAAAAAAACGACGCCATGGTGAACCGATTGGTAGTAACCTCGTCAGTCGATCATCTTTGTCTAGAATCCCCGTTATGCTCCAGTCGATACTATTAATAGTATTAACTTTAAGCCTCCTGAGGGTTAGACATTTCGTATGTGTGCGTGCATCCCTAAACTGAAGAAATTTATGGACTTCGATCTGGGCACGAATTTCTGCTGCGTTTGAAGATTCAGCGTGTGCACGAGTAGAAAACTGAAGACTCATGATAGTAATAATATTGGGCTTTGTTTGAGTTCTAAAAATAGAATTTGAGTATGAGTGGTTTTGGGTATGTGTCGAACTATATCAGAAGTTCAGTTGGTTTGAGGATTTACACGAGTGGTGGGTTACTTATATAGATACAAATTAAGCTTACACAATACGCTTAGTTAAGGCTTCCATGATACACCTTGAAAATAGTTTTACTGTATTAGGTTTGAAAATTTCGGTAACAAACAAAATGTTTAAACTAATATTAGATTCGGTAGGTATCGTGGGTAACGTGCTGATTATCACTGCTAAATGGTTCTGATAACAATAGTGATGATATTAATAATTGGTAATTTTATAGTAAAATATACATAGCCATTTTTACGGATATATATATAATATATATATACGTAACCCTTCCGGTTACTACATGTCCGTTATTTTAAGTGCACAAAGTGTAAATCTTTACATAATTACAAGAGATTTACAACAGAATTACCTAAACAATAATGTTAATTAGCTATTTGCATCCAAAACATATGCCATATTAGTGAGTCGAATTCAATATAATTTTTTATTTTAGCAAAAACAAACAGAATATTAGTGATAGTGACATCAATATTTATGAATTCAAAATAATGGACAATTATTTGAGCGGGTCACTCATATATGGACTTTTGGTAAAGTGTGAAGGCTTTAATTATTAAGAGCAATTATTCACCTAATAAATTAGATCATTATACATAGTTGATTATATGTATATATAATGTGAATCAAAACAGATATATATATATATATAATTCGTATGCACAATAATAAATAAATAAACGTTATTAAACATTAGATTTTATAAATAAATGTTAGATAACATAAATATAAATGTTAGGTGCATAAATAAATGTTAGATAACATAAATGTAAATGTTAGGTGCATAAAAGAAATTTAGATTGTTAGTAGTCCCATAGTTACGGCGATAAAAGTAAAGTTAGGTGCATAAATAAATTTAGATTGTTAGTAGTCCCGTAGTTACGGCGATAAAAGTAAAGTTAGGTGCATAAATAAATTTAGATTGTTAGTAGTCCCAAAATTATTATATATCCACAGTATGAGGTTCTCTGCACTGATTTAGATGTTTTTATGATAGGAGTGTCTGGATAACTGGGTCTCCTAAAAGAAAACAATCCCACGGTACAAAAGAAATATTACGTTTATCATAATAATTATAGTTTATATAAATTAATCAAACACTTACTTTGATTATAATTGCTTGAACGTTTCCTTGGCTAGAACCTCGTGCTTGGCTAGAGCCTCGTGTTTGGCTAAAGCCTCGTGCTGATAACGTGTTGTAAAACAAAGGGATTGAGATCAAAACTTTCTCAATATATCTTTCTCTATTCTTCTCATCTTTACAATTACACATTCTATTGATTCTAGTTTGAACAATCAACTCACACTCTCATGTGATGTGTGTTCTATTACATTCAATACACGCACTATTTATAAAGCCATACTCACATCATAAGTCAAAACAAAGGGGCTACCATCCTAACAAGTTAAGAATTGATAATTCTATAACTTTTTAGTTGTCATCCACATTATTAACAATGATTTATAACAGATGCTAAATAATCAATTATTGTGTTGGTGGTGGTTCTTGAACATTGCAGAATATATATATTAAAGAAAGTGAGAATCTTTGTCATTTTTTAGTTTCCATGTTTATGAATATGATACCTTAACTAGAAGAGCATAATCGACGAACGATGCTAATTTTCGTTAGTATATGCATAAAAGATTAGTGGTGGAATGGGTCAGTTTGGGTTATATTTTATTAAAACCGGTCATATTTAAAGTAGAAATTTAGGAAAAAACGGAATGGGACAAGAGCCACCTAACTTATCTAATTATCTTCAAATGTATTCATTGTCCCAAATCGTTTTGTTTAATAAAAATTATTTTATTGTTTTGATAATATTGTTTTTGTAATCATATATAATAGATTAAAGTACATAGATGGTCGGCTTTAGTCCCTAGCTTTTCAAAAATACACGGATGCTCCCTATGGTTTGCAGTTTGTTACGCATTTAGTCCCTAGCCAACAAATCTACATGTTTACGCATGTTCAAGTTAGGGCCTAAATGTGTTAGAAAGTGCAAACTGTAGGGACCATTCATGTACATTTGGAAAATGTTAGGGACTAAATGCGTTACAAAGTGCAAACCACAGGGACCATCCATGTACTTTTGGAAAGCTAAGGACCAAATCCAAAATTTCGGTAAACCACAGGGACCATCCGTGTACTTTACTCTATATAATGCAACATTATTTATAAAGTTACACAACTTACCCGACCCGCTCGTTTGGTGATATTTTGTATTTTCGGTTGTATTTAACATATTTCATCCGTGTATGATTCTTTATTCAGGATCAAAAAGAGGGAAACTGGTGGATGCAAAATTTGGGAACGGATACGTATTGGGGTACTGGCCATCATTCTTGTTTTCATATCTAGCTGACAGTGCTTCAATGATCGAATGGGGTGGTGAGGTGGTCAACTCCGAGCCAGACGGGCATCACATGACTATCACCCTAACAACTTTTTAAAACATTTTATTTTAAAACATTTTCAAGATTATCTTAACAACTTTTTATTTTATTTTAAATATATTTTTTTTTTTTGGATTTAGATGAGGCCTAACTATCACCCTGAGGGGCTGTATGATGAGACCAAGATGAACACAGAGTGAAAACAAAGAGAAAACAACATCCACCAACTGTGGCATGTGAATGGAATGTGCCCTGAAGACACCATACCAATAAGAAGAACAAAAGAAGAAGATGTTTTGAGAGCAAGTTCTGTTAAAATGCATGGAAGAAAGAAGCATAAAAGCATTGCTGTGCCTAGAAGTGTCCCTAAATCTGCTGATCCTGATATTGATAATGAAAGTGATCATCAGGTAATCAAGAAAAAAAAATAAAAAGAAAAAGCCCATTTTCCCCTTGATTATGACAAAAAAAATCTGCAGATCCTGATATAGATAATGAAAGTGGTCACAAGCCTTGACTTGAGCTCTGGAGATCTTGAAGGTAAAATTAATCTTGAAGGTAAAATTAGTCCTTCATTGTTTAACTTAAGCTACTTGAGTCATTTAGACCTTCGGGGGAATTCATTTAATGGAACCACTCCCATGTTAAATGGCTCTGTAACTAAATTAAGGTATCTTGACCTCTCCGTCAATTCATTTAGTGGAGTCATTCCCATGTTCATTTGGTTCCATGTCTAGGTTAAGATATCTTGACCTTTCCACAAATTTCTTTAATGGATCCATTCCCTTGTTCATTGGTTCCATGACTCGGTTAAGGTATCTTGACCTTTCATACAATTCTTTTTCTGGATCCATTCCTTTGGAGTTTTGGAACATGTGGCCTTCTCGATTGACACACTTGAATCTTTCCTCCAACAACATTACCGGGAAAGTAACAAATTTGTTATCAAACTTCAACCTTGATTATAATGCCGCAAGAATAGATTTGAGTTCCAACAACTTTTATGGCCCTATACCACATGTTTCACCCTCTTTGGAATGGTTAGACCTTTCCAAAAACAAATTCTATGGATCAATTTCCTTTTTGTGTCAACTTGTTGATGGATCTTTTTCCTTTCTTGATCTCTCAAGCAATTTGTTGAGTGGACAAATTCCAGACTGCTTGTGGAACTTAAAAAAACTAAAAGTTCTAAATTTAGGACAAAACAATCTGTCTGGGAGTCTTCCTGCTTCTATTGGGTCCATGACCAATCTCGAGGTTTTGTATTTATACAACAACAATTTCTCAGGAGAATTACCCTTATCTTTACAGAATTGTACCAAGTTAGTCGTTTTGGAGTTGGAGGACAAGTTTTCTGGTCACATACCTAC
Source organism: Helianthus tuberosus (assembly GCA_030545235.1). Classification (NCBI taxonomy): domain Eukaryota; kingdom Viridiplantae; phylum Streptophyta; class Magnoliopsida; order Asterales; family Asteraceae; genus Helianthus; species Helianthus tuberosus. Next base: position 8,325,236 of record CM060361.1, on the reverse strand, counting down.
ATGGATTGGGGAAAAGTTATCAGGGTTATATACTCTTAGCCTTGCTTCAAATAACTTCTTTGGAACTATCCCTGCACAATTATGTCGAATGGTACATCTTCGAATTTTGGACTTGTCAACGAACAACCTTTATGGAACCATCCCGTTATGTCTTAATAATGTCACTGCAATGGTTCATGATGTATTTATACCTTTTGCAAATATGCATCATGGCTGCATTAAATTATCTGGATGTGTCATGTAATAACTTGTCAGGAAGAATTCCATCCGGCACTCAACTCCATTCATTTGAGCCTTCAAGGTATAGTGGAAATGCAGGACTTTGTGGAAATCCCCTAACCAAATCTTGTCCTCATGATAAAGAAGTAGAGGTATTACCACTCGTTGATCAGAGTAAGGGTGGAGATGAACGAACATATGATCTTTGTAGATGGTTCTATATTGGCGGGGCTACTGGCTTTGCAATTGAATTTTGGATAGCATGTGGGGCTTTACTTGTGAGTCATTGGGGGAGGAAAGCTTTTTTTCACTTTATGGATAGCTTGGAAGATTGGGTTTATGTAAAGGTGACAGTGTTCATTGCAAAATGGCAATGCATTGCACATGCATAATATACTAGTCTACATTTCATGTTTTGTGTTTTGGGTTTTATAACTTTTATGATGTTTCGTATGAATTCGTGTTCTAAGAGTGATGTGGGAGAGGTGATACTATAAGGTCATACCTGTGTTGTATTTTGTAGGGGTTGATATGTCCTCATTACCAATAAATTGTAGGAAGTTGCGTCTTTTATTATTTATAATCAGAGGCGTCTATGAGAATTTACGTATTCTGTTTGAGCTCGAAAAAATGCGCCCATCCGTAATGATTTATTATTATTTAAAAAATAAATAAAATTAGTATTGGGCTCAATAAACCTAATGCCAAGTGGACTAAATTCTAAACCATAAGAAATAATTTGTAAATGGACTTATATTGGAATTCGTATGTATTTACTATTTAAAAAGATTAACATATATATCGGATTTTTTAAAAAATCATGTGCCCTTCGAAATTGCGCGCCTTGTGCGGAGGTCCTTCCCGCACACCATCATAGCCGCCACTGTTTATAATACAAAATTTTGATATTCTCTTTATTTGTGGGAAACAAAATAGTACAATATCGTTTGAAAAAGACATTGCAGTAACTATTACGTATATCAGAGTTTATTTGTGTCAAATAGCCATTTGATGCCTTTTAAGTCATTGCCATTGTACAACATGGTAAAACAAGTCAGCTCAAAGCTTAAAGACGGTGAATACGTACTAAGTTTATTTTCGAACATGAATATAAACAATTTTCGCAAACATGTGAGAACATGCAAATATGAGTCCAAAATCCAAATATATTATAATTCAGATTGTTTCACCTTCAATCCTTAACATTTTCAATCCTTAACATTCTGCCCAAAGGCCATTTAAATCCATTTCAAATCCACAGGAGACATGCATTTTCAATCAAATTGCTTAAAGATATTAATTCACTTAAAAGTAAATTCCAAATCCTTAAGTTCAACCTAAACAATACTCACAAAGCGTATGAGGATCATAAGTCATATATATATTTGGAAAATTTTATCTTGTGTGTTAGGCGAATTGGTGTGGTCGCCCGATCAAGGAGATGTGGAATATTTCTAAAGATTTTAATTTCAGGGATAAATGTGTTTTTAGTTAAATTATAGAGACGAAGATAGAGAAACTATAGTGAATGTTGTTCTCTATCTCCATAAATTTAACTAAAATCCACCATTATCTCTAAATTTTGTTTAGTTTTTGAAGGCACCACATCCGATGTTGGATATGTGTGCCAGGATAACGACTTTTGACAACACTGCTTAGGCTAGAGGGTATGGTGACATTCCATCCTTGGAGGACCATCCGCCACGTAGGCGTCACGTCATAGTCCTCCCAAGGACGGTCACTAGAGGGTATGGGAGGATGATCCTACCCACCACTTTTTTTATTTATATGCCCTATGTACAAGTATTGAAGCCTAATGTACAAGTCACTTACACAAACAAACAAAAAAAACAAATGGGGCCCACCATCTTGGATCGTCCTCGCCGTCCATATATTGACGTTGAAGACGGGGACGGAGGGGGGACGGGATGAAGACGGTGCGGGCGGGATGGGGGGACGGGCGTCGCCGGGTGAAGACGGGGGACCATACCGTGCAGCCTTATAACAAGGTAAGATTCAAAAGGGTTACATCAATATCGATGATTGTAAAATGAATGTTTAATTGTCAAGCATACCTAACACGAAAATGACAAATGACAATGATTACCGGTAAATAATCAGGTATATCAAATTAGATATGTGAAATAACTATTATTAATAAATAAACATTTGGAGTTAAATGGTTTTTTCTTTAATAGTGTTTATTAAAAATGAATTTTTGATTATTTAATTAGCTAGTTGGTCACTGTCGTTGCACGCCACCCTGCCGGAAGCTGGCTACCGCCCCATGTTCCGGAGTGTGTTCAGAGCTAGTTTTTCCAACCAGTATCGTTAATCTTAACCGGTTTTGGGCTATTTGCTCGGTGGAGTTGACTTGTTCTCAACTAGCGAGTCATCGTCTCATGGTGTTTCGCAAATTTGACGTTTGCTACAACCTTTTATGGCAAGCGTTTTTTAAACACCCTATGATTATTTTGTTACTATTTTGGTTTGCATTGGACTCCTAGCCGGCGTTCGAGAAAGTTTGGTTTGGAGTGGTTCATACGTACGTTTCAACTGCATTAATTTTTTTGCTAAAATGCATGTACGAAACCCAATACCTTTTTTTTGAATGACTTAGCGGAACACAACTTTAATGAAATACCTCCACCTCCCGAGTTCGATCCCCGGGCACCCCTAAGGTCCAGCCCCCCATTTCGAACAAACTACTCTGGGTAGGAGTCGAACCCTGCACCTTTCACAGAAGAAACCCCTTAGAGAAACCCAATACCTAATTCTTTATATTCATCTCTATTCATTTAAATAATATTTTATTATTCTTTTATCTTTGTTTCCTACCACTCACATACATTTACAAATACTTATGTATGGAGTGAATAGTAAATTTATTTATTTAGAAATTCATTGTAGCTCCTCTTTATTTTATTTTTCTATTTTATAGAATCGGATGGAGCAAGGATTTAGATAGTTTTTTTTTTTTTATATTTCTTTAAATATTAAAGACATGTTATGTTTTAGAGACCCCAACGCCATTGTAGGTTTATGTCTATAGAGTTGTAAGTTCCAAAGATAGCAGATGAGGACCAACCCATGTCTAGGAATGGCCCATGTACATGCCGTACTGTTTTCCTTCTAATTATTGAGTTATACCTTGTAAAATCTTATCATTAATGTTATGAATATGAAGCATTACTAGTTTGGCCCCTTAGTTAAAATATGATGGTAAAAACATCTAATATATACAAATAATCAAGACCTGAAAGTCTTTGGACGTCTAATATGGACCAGTATAACTTTTTCCCATGGTATTTAGTCTTGTATGTGGACCTGAAAGTTGTACGAAAATCAACTTCTAAAAAAATCATCGGACAAGAAAATCGATCTTATAAATGCATATTGACGATGTGATTAGGTTGACTCTAGATGTAGATATTCAAATTGAGACTTTTCAAAAAAAAAATTATATACATATATATATATATATATATATATATATATAGAAAGTATAATGTACTTCACGCCTTAACGTACATTAATGTACTTCACGAAATATATAACATGCGTAATTATTTTTTTGACCAAAATAACGTGCGTGATTTTGGATCTCATGCGTGATTATGTGGTCCCATGCGTGATTATATGTTCCATGCGTGATTATACCCCTAATCCAACGGTTACCATTGTCTCCTACGTCAAGTATGATAAGCCGTGAAGTATGTTAACCTTTCTCTCTCTCTCTCTCTCTCTCTCTCTCTCTATATATATATATATATATCCAAATTGAGGTCCATTATGTTGTGTGTAAAACCAGTAACACATTTTAAGGCATTACAAGAAAATTTAATGTATCTTTAGCTCATGTTAGCAGCATGTATTTATTAAATATCTTTAGCTTATGTAAACAACATGTATTTGTTAAGCAGGCAAAATGCACGAACATGTGGTGACCAAAGGCCATTTGGTCCGGCAGTAGCCCCATGCTTTCCTTATGGGTGGTTATAGGTTGGAGTCTCACCTAGTACAATTTGCTCCTTGTTGAGCTAGAAAGTTTTTCCAGATGTGGGTTTCCTCTTGGGCTGATTACCACGTTCTGTTCTTCGGACAAAAGGGTGATTCATTTGTTAGGTGATCCATGGGATCTCGATGTCTTAGGTCTTTGCTGTACTTTGTTGTTAAAAGAAAAAAAGTTGGGTGGACACTTGCTAATGCCAAACAATGTTTATGTGAAACAAGCTACACATTAGTGCAACTATTTACATGTTTGAAAAAAGTTATATTATTGCAACTTATATTTAAAATTAGTTACAAAACACGTTATATGCCATGTAGACTACAATTACAAATAAGATGCCATTTGAGTGTTTTTGAAACATCGTAAACATTTTGTAACCTGGTTGCTAAAATTGGTACTAAAATCTAAGAATTGGTTTGTATAAACGCATCATTTAAAGTTGTTTGCTTTACATTTTGCCGTTCAAAAAAAATAAAAAAATTAAAGTTGTTTGTTAAAATCTGGAAAAAAAATGTAAAGTTTTGTAAATCATCACGTGGCTTAATATTGGATGTGTTGCCATTTTTAGACCGCCCGTAGTGGGCGTTGTTGGCGTTGTTTGAAACACGCCAAAATGGTGCCTAGAGGATCGAGTTTACCATTCAAACGGTAACATTATTTAATGTTTTTTTAATTCCCATTTATTAGTATAAAAACCCCATTTTACATCCACATTTTTATAAAAAAAACTCATTCACAATCAAAGTTTCTCTCTACTTCTTTTACAGTTTATAAAAGTATGAACCCATTCCGACCCCCATTTGGTGTTCCCTCAAGACCCGGGAACCCGAACACCACCCAACCGCAACAAAGCTTTAGCCTTCAAGACATGGACCTGAACATGTTATCGTACGCGGCTTACTTGAGTGGCTCTACTCCTTTCATGCCACCCACTTTCGGCTTTGGCCAACCCGGCGGCTTGCAACCAACACAACAACAACCCGAACCCGATGTGGATATCGTGCAGGAGACGCAACCAGAACCGGAGCGAGAGACATCAAAACGCGGCAAAAGGTCGCATAAAAAGAAGGAACCGAACCAACCTCGTCGTAAGTATACTTACGTTATTTGGACTATTTAGACGAAGGACGAGTAATTCACGTTGGTTCGGTCGTGGATCGATGTTTCGGAGGACCCCGATGTTGGTAAGTTTTATATTTTTTTTACTTTTTTTCCTACACGTCGATTTTATTTTATTTTTAACGTACAACTTTTTTTTTCTATTTGTAGCAAACTTTCAAACCGGTCCCGAATTTTGGAATAGGATGCGTGCACTTTTTTATAGCACGTGAGGCAAGGGTGAACATCATGACAAGGATTCCATTTCTAGCAAATGGACCGACATCAACAACAAGTGTCACGCCTTCCAAGAAGTTTATCAACGTAACAACGATAATCGGCCGAGCGGAGAAGGTGACGTCGGGGTTTTAACCAAGGCTATGGAAGAGTATGAGAAGACGAAATCGGGTACTATAAATGTTGGGACCTACTAAGAAAAAGTCCAAAGTGGGCTATCGTACCGACCATGACGTCGAGTAGTAGACGTAGAGCTAAACGATCGAAAACGTCATCCTCCGTTGACCCTGAAACACCAACTTCCGATGCCCGGAACGTCGATCTTTAGATCATCATCTTTTTTATTTAACTTTATCTTTTTTTATTTCGGTTTTTTTATGCGATTTTTTTTTATTTCCGGTATTGTAATTTTTTTTAAATTAATAAAGTATTTTAAGTTTTAAATTTAAAAAAAAAATAATTGTGTAATGATTGGATGGGCGTTATTGCGCATTATTCCTACTACACCACTTTTGCAAAAACGCTCAATAATGCTCCCATGCTGACTGGACTGCCACATGACACAAAAATCTCCAACATAAGGGCATTATTCATCTAACGACTACGCATGTTCTTAGTGATATTGATTCCAATTGGTAACGAGATATTAATTACACAGTGGAGTAGTGTGGGTATTGTGTTTCCTATAAACAGCCATATTTTGCATGTATTCTCGTAAAACCACACTTTTTAGTTTTGATATAATGTAAAGGGATCAAAAGATCGAATATTGAAGTAATTAAATGTGGTTATAATGCTTTAACTTTACTATTTTTTTAATTAACGGAAAATTTGGATCACTGACGGATCACTGGAGTATTATCGTGCCACCAGCGTAAACCACCCGATCATATCCATCTCAACTAAGCACAATGTTTATATACCAATTCAGGAGGAAACCCAATAAATATAGTAAAACCCCTATTGTGAGAATCGAACCCAGGGCCTACTGGTCTCAAAGTCTTATTCCACCCCCAAAATGCCACTAAGCTATAAAGCCATGGACTTCAACTTTACTATTAACATAAGCACTAGAAGTTGTGTATTTTCCTCTTCGTATGTACTCCAACTACATTACTAGCTAATTGGACCAATGGCCTAGGAATTTAATGTCACACCTCTTCTCACGGACCTCACCTATATTGACCAAGACATTTCACACATCCGATTGGGGTTGCGTGCTTAATGCTTCAAACTCGTGTTTATATAAAGCTTGCTATGGGAACTAATACAGGGGCGTACCCACCTATATCTCAAGGTGGGCGGGCAAAGAGATCCGCAGATGACGCAAGGACTAGGTGCACAGTGACCGGTAACCGGTGGGGTTTGGTGGCGGTGGTGGAGATGAGTTAAAGGTGGTGGAAGGAAGAGGTGAGGATGGGGAAGGGCCCACAAGGCTTTATTTTAATTAAATTGTTTTAGTTAATGGTGGGGCCCATTAAATTTTAAATATTATTGTTTAATTTTATTTTTTAAGTAAGGGTATTTTTGTAATTTCACACCAACTTAACTGAGAAAACTAACTTCCATCCACTCCAGGGATTATCCGGGAACGAAATTGAAAAGTTGGGGACTATAGCTGTAATTTTAGAAAGTTAGGGACTAAAGGTGAAAAAAGGCCAAACCATAGGGACTATCTAGGCATTTAACTCTAAAAAAGTGTTTCTCAATAAACATGACAATTATACCCCCAACAATCATCGGGCATCTTTTAGACCATTTTTCTCCACAGTTAGTAGTACATAACTGATTAAATAATGCAGGTAAATTGGCTTAATGTGGTTCTAGACCTGCATCTTATGGCTATGATGCGGGTTAACCATTTAACTACACCTTTTAGTTTTGTGTAACAGCTCGCAAAATCGTGTCTAATAATGTGAAGACACTTGTCATAAACCCTAAACGTGTAATAAGTTGACTTTGAAGGATTAAAGTTGACAAACAGTGAAAAGATGTATGCAGAGGGACTAAAGATGTCAACATGCTAAAACTATGCCTCTGGATGACCTTACGCGATGTTCGAATTCTTAAACGAGTAAATTATTAGGCGTGAGATACCATTTGTGAAAAACAAGTGAAAGTTTATAAGACGAAAGGGTTAAACGTGTCAACATGTTAATTCTTACCTCTGAGTGACCTTTTAACAAACCCGGAGCTTCATAATGTCCAAGTATACTTCCGAGAATGCTTGATGTTAATTACATAGGGTTTCGGTTTGGTTATATATTATGTTGTGCAAGATCTCAAGAAAAAGGGTTAAAACCGTCAACGAAAGAAACTAGTGCATTCGGGTGATCTCTTAACTGAACGGGAGCCTAACGGTGTTTGTTATAAATCCTAAGATACTTAAAACAAACTGTATTGGCCAAATATGCTTAAAATGAAACATGTATGATGATTAAAAGGACCAGGGACTGAAAGTGCCAATTATGAAACTTGTTTTAACCGTAAAGGAGGAGAGTCGCGGGCCATGAAGCCCTTCACTGAATCTCTTGCGGGCCGCTAGAGAACGCCCAGTTCTGAAAAAATGGACAGCTGCATGTATGGCAGCCTTGTTCCCTAATCAACCCACCATGCAGCCTGATTTCGATACAGGGAGCTTGTAAATGTTTTTTAAAAACCTCTAGGACACTTGTGATGATCAGAGGGAGTCTCATTACACCTGAAATGATCTTGAGAGTCCTTGTTTCACTATAAATAGGGCCTTCAACTTGCCATTCATACTTGCACCTTTCAAAAATCATCTCTATACTTCTTCTCTGAGGTTCCTGATCAAAAGGAAGCTCCCCCTTAGTCAAGTTTTCAAGATAGGACCTGTTGTAAGTGTCCCCTTAGCCACTCTAGTTCGGTTTTTATGCATTTAAAAGTCGAAAGTCAAAGTTGCCGCTAATCGGCTTTGACTTTCGGTTTAGACCTAAACGGTCCAGCCATTGTTCGAGGCGAATATGGCTACGTGATCATAATTAGGTAGGTGTTAATCCCTCAAAAGGGCACCTCATAATTACCACGTTTACTTAGTTAATTGTCGGGTCAAAGTAATTAACATAAAAAGTCAAATGGGTCAGTTTTTAAATAAAGTCAAATCTGATAATGTAGAAGTTATAAAATATGTTTTATCACTTTAATAACTTGTTAAACATTATTAGAACATGTCTAAACATGTTCAACCCGACAATTCTAAGTTTCGGCTCGGTTCGCAACAGAAAGTAGCAAAAGCTTGACTTTTGCTTTGACTTTCAGTTCTGACCCGAATTAGCTTAGTTCCTTTATGTATTAAGATTCCTTTGTGACCATATTATGTAGTAGTACAACCCTCTGAGGTTATATTACATGGTCACCTAGTAATATGAGTTTATTTACTTGATTCCGTTATTATGCTTAATATTGACTAATATGCCCTTTTGTGTAAAAATGAGATTTTAAACATAAAGGAACATGCAAATGCGTCACATTCTGATTTGTAAACATGTTTAGCATATTTAGACATTTACATTCTGGTCATAAACTGAATTTTACTCAAATAATCAAAAAACATGCAAGAAAAGGTCTAAAATGCCCTTTATCACATAAAATAAGTTTGAAGTATAATTTTAGAATAAAACTCAATGTTTACTGATATGATATCATATTTGGAATTATTTGGGATATTTAAACAGTTTATATTCTGAGTTTAACTTAGAATTCCTGCATGAATTTAGTAAATGACGATAATGCCTTTTTCACACATAAATTGGGTTTTAAATACGATTAAAATGCAAGAACCTTTTGTTACTGATATGTTATGATAAATAAAGTATTTTGACTATTCAAAGCTGATCGTTATCTCAGAATTTATAACACCCCAAAAATATAAACCTTTTATTATAAATATAATGTTGTAATAAACAAAGTGAACTAACTAGGAATAAAAATAACCTAGTTAGGGGAAAGTCTTGTAGTAACATGTTAGTGGTTAAAAACACCTAAAATAAAAACTTAATGATAGTTGGAGGGTTAAAGGTGTCAAATTTGAAACAAGTTTGATTAAAACAAAAAAAAATTAAAACCCAAACACACACTGGTGTGTATCTGGTTCGACTAAACACAGGGGGTGACCAAGAGCTCTCCACCAAACCCTAGTTCATGCAAAATTGTCAAAATTGAATGATCAAATCAGCTCCAAAACGAAATCCAAGCATAGATTAGTGATCTCCTTAGTAAAGGGATCATAAGGTATGTAAAAATTCACTATTTGGTTCCATCTAAAATTCTGGATGAACACATGAAATTCGAAATTATGTTTGCATGATTGTTGTTTGGATGAATTTGGAATTAAATTGTGTCTAGGAATAAACCCTAGTCATTAGCTTGTTGAAATTTTGCTCAAGACTTGTGAATTCCATAATCACCAATGTAGGTGTTTAGTGGGTTTTGTAGAAACATGTTAAACACTAGGATTATGATTATCATTCTAGTGTATTTTGAATTCTATGAAGCAATTTCAGATTTGTTGATGTGAAAATTCGATATGAACTTGCTCAATTGATGTTTAAGCTTAGCTAAATAAGTAGTCATGAACTTGACTATAAATCGTATGAAATAATGCCCTTTAGGTGTTTGTAGAAATGCCTAAAAGAAAGCTAAATGATAGAAATTTGAATTAAAACACATATTTGAATGTTATGGCAAACTATGTGTTATGTGGTATGAAAAGAGTTCTAAACGATTCGTGGTTGAACTCTATAGGCAAGGAAACCGAGACGTCAAGCGGACAAGCTGGTGGTGATACGCGTTTGAAGGGATGCTTTGAAGGTATGTAACCTTGTTCCGTTACATTATGTTAATTTGATATCGTAGTCATTCAAAGTTGTGTTTTAAAATAAGGATTTGCATTAGTAGAAGTGATGATGATCATTACTTAATTGAACGAGTTAAAACTTGATTAGAAAATGTTTGGTTGTCGTTGAAATGGTGGACTCTATAAATCAGCCAAACGGGTCAAATAAATGTGTGTTGATTAGATATTACGAAAATGTTGAAAGATCATTTGGCGATTGTGGATCACAAGAGCGTAAACCATGGAATTGGTAATGATATGCCAGTGTCGTATGCCCTGGAAGATGGGTAAATACGCCTTGAGGTCATAAAAATATTAGTGGTAGAAATAGTGCAAAACTATGCGGGTTGAATAAATAAAAAGGGGACTATTGCCTTTCAGTCCGTAAACTCAACTTTTGACTAGATAATCATGATAGATACGTTGGTAATTAAATTACGGATGCGTAGGAAAAGAATCACCTAAAACGGACACTTAGATAAAAAGTTATGAGCGTTTGAAGTTGGGATTTTAGAAAAACTAGAGATGGGCAGGAAATGCAGGTTTTTAACCTGCACCTGCTGGAAAACAGTTTCCCCCGCGGCACGCGGAGGGAGACACATATTCTTTCGTGACAAGCGGGGGTCGGTCGCGTCTCGCGAAAGCTACTAAGGAATCTGTCGCGGACTCAAAAGTCTGAAATTTTGTTTTGTTTTCTTTGTTTGGCATTAGAACTTGATTATACGTGTTTTAACGTTGTCAAAACTAACAATTAACGTGGTTTTGACATTAGGTGAAATTTGTCTCACTCCGGATGGCGATCAAGCATGAATTTAAGAACCGAACACATCGTTTTGAAGCTTCCGCGTTTATCAAACTTTATTGTAGACAATGTTCCTCTTGTAAACACTTAACTTATCATTTTCAATGTCTAAACTAGTAAGTTAGTTAACTAGAATACAATCACTATGTATGCAAACTTACCATTTTGTCTAACTTTTGAAATGATGCATTTGTTTTAAAAATGCGTGTTTTATGATAAAATGTTAATTAAGCGAGACGGGTGTTACAAGTTGGTAATCAGAGCTCAAGGTTATTAACAAAGTGTGTTCGGTTTGAAGCTTGGTCAAATATCCGGTAAGAATTAGTTATCTAGTAGATTTATTATATTATTGAACGAAAGAAATTCAAGTTGATGTGCATGGGAAGAGCGTGTTAACACACTCAAACCCGGAAAGTGCATTAAACATGAATGGTTAAAGCAAGTGGTGAACTTGGCTAAACCAAAGCAAAAGATGTGAATAATATAAAATGAAATGTTTAATCATTAATGTAAACATTTCAGACTCAAGATGGCGGAAAAAGGTAACAATGATGCGGTGTCGATAGTCACCGAACAAATGAAAGAGGTGATTGCCGAAGAGGTAGGAAAGGCAATCGAGAATAGTCTATCCGGGTTTATAGACAAGATCCAAAGTACGGTGCTTTCGGTAGTCAAAGAACGGATTAAAAGGTTGGAAGACAATGTCAACCTAGTGAAGGAAAAATCCGGAGAACTGAAAGGTTGCTCATACAAAGAGTTTATTGCTTGTAAATCGCCAATTTACAATGGGGAGGTTGACCCAATAATATGCCAACGATGGCTAAGTGATGTCGAATGGGTGTTTGAAAGGACACACTGTGAGGTAAGCGATTTTGTGGCTTACGAAACGGGTCAGTTAAGGGGTCAAGCCAAGGATTGGTGGGATAATATGAAGAAGGAAATTGGGGCCGAAGCTGCAAAGGCTATGACTTGGGATGAGTTTAAGGCACCATTCCTTAAACACCATAGCCCCAAGGTGGTAATCAACAGAATCAAGGAGGAATTCGTCCAACTAAGACAGAGGGGTGAATCGATTGACAAGATCACGGGTACTTTCCTAAATAAGCTGAGATTCTGCGATGATTTAGTGACAACCGAGGAACAGAAGATATACTATTATTAAAACATGCTGAGTGCTGAATATCGGGAGTTCATGACTCCCTCGAAGTACGAGACCCTCACTGAAATCATTAACACCGCTTGGGAGCGGGAGATTGAATTGAAGAAACAAGTAGAGAGGGGCGAATGGAGGGCGCATGATGTGAATCCAAGCCCTAGAAAGAAGGCAAGAACAACTGAGTTGGCACGAAAGGCTGATGTGAAAGGCGGGTCGCCAAGTTGCAAAGTGTGCGGGAAAGGGCACAAAGGCTAGTGTTGCTTCAAAGACAAACCGTGTCTAATATGCGGGAAGACAGGGCACACAGCGTCACTATACCCGGGAAAAGTTTCTGTTTGCTACAAGTTGTTGGGATTGAACCCTACAAAGGAACAGTTGATTAAAGCCAAAACTGGATCAGATCAGTGGATCCAGAATAAGCAGATGTTTGTATTCAATCTTTCCCCTTGGAAGTGGCCCTGACAACTGATGACCTCCATCCACTGTCCGTCTACAACAACTACTGATCTTCGACAACTGATCAAGACTAAAGACTGTTGAAGTGCAAGCTCTGATACGAATTGTTAGGATCTGAGTTTCTTATGATTGTGTTTTTGTTTGAGAATTATGAAGATGAACAACTTATTGCAGTGGAATTAAAATGGAAACAAACTTTCACACACAATCAAATAGAACAAGTAATCACACTCATCAGACCACGTTGGTTTAAATTGGTATTTCTCAATCTCCTCAATCCATTTCGGAGGTGTTTGAACTCGATGATCTTCAAGGTAAAACTTCTTTCCCTAAAACAGAGTATCAAACAGATTTTCTTAAGAGAGGGTATGAAGAGGAAATGAAAAAGGACACCTTACAAAAAGGCAGTTTTCCTCCTGCAACAAGGTTTTTATTTCATACCCTTCTCATGTCTGTGTTAAATAAAATTACTGCTTTCAATGAAATTCCATTGAAGATCCAATACCTAGGTGATGCTATATTGAATGAAGAAAATTTTAACTATTCCCAGGAGATCTTCAACGATCTTGTTAAAAATGTTAATAAAAAATCATTTTTGTTATTTCCAAGGTTTTTAAGTTATTATTTTCAAAAGAAATTTTCAAAGGATAATGCTCATGTGCTTATCCAAGGAAATCCTTTTCCAATAAACAGCCTAACCTCTGAAACATTTACAAGGCTGTCAAAACCTTCCAAAACACAAGCAGAGGTTCCTGAGCAGACTTTAGCAGCTACCACTGCTACTCAGACATCTGCTGTTGAGCCCACTGCTCAAGGTGATCACAGTAGCACAACCACTACTGTGAAACCCACACCTAAAACCACCAAAAGACCTAAAAAGAAAAATATCCAAAAGCCCCCCAAACCCACTCAAAAGGTAACTCTGGAAGATGAGATCCCAGAGATTATACCAGTGACAACACAAAAGTCACCAATAACCACTGTTGCTACTTCCTCACAACAGATGGTAGAAAGATCTCAACCTGAGCCTCAAACTTCTCATGTTTCCTCTCAAAAGGATCAGGTTGTAACAACTGGGACACCATAATATGAAACATATGATTCACTTGAATCTATGTTCAATAGCCCAGCTCCCGGGGCAAATTCTCTTTCTACCCCTATCCTCACTTCACAAATTCCACCATCAATAATACCTCTATTGGATGCTGTTGATATTGCCCATACACAAATCAGTTCTTCTCAATCACCTATCACTGAGAATATGCCACAACAAGTGACTGAGTCTGGTGTTTCTATCACTGCTAACCCACCAATAGCTGAGGAGGTTACACTGCAGGACTTACAAGTAATTCCTGTCAGTATTTCAAGTGGAGCAGCTATTACAAGTGTTGAACCCACTGGTTTACACTTGGCCAGTAGTTTCATCAGTCAGACTCCCTTGAAGGCAATTTCAACTTTGGGAACCAGGGTGTTTCCAGTATTCACTGGTTCACTAAAACTGGTTACCCCTACTGAAGGAAGAAGTCCCCAGTACCAAGACAAAGGGTCATCAGTGGATGACTTTTGGGACACTTTCCCTAAGTCAACTGCTGATACAACCACTGCCAGTGGGAAATCAGATGATCCCATTAACTTGGGTGATGGTTTAATGTACAAAGAATTGACGGAGAGGGTTGACAAATTGGACACATCTGTTGCAGACTTCAAGTCAATGCTGCAACAGTTGTTACAAGCACAAAAGGCAACACCCACTGGTGCACCAGCTGCAACATCTGTTCCATCATCTGCTCCTACTCCCACTGAGCTTTGGGAATCATTTCAGCCTCTGCTTCACAAACAAAGAGAATATGCTAATCAGCAACATGAAATTCAAGTTCAAAAGATCAGAAATTTGATGGAAGCTAGGTTCATGGATACATAAGCAGACATCAAGGCAATCAAGGCCCACTTACTGAAAACCACTGGTTCTGCTCCTCCTCCAATCATTTTTGTGGACAACCCACATCCTAATGATGCCAAAAGGGGGGAGAAAATGAAGCAGTTAAAGAAAAAGGGATATGAAGATAGTCTGTACATTGCACCAGATAAATCTAGTATGCTTGCAGATCTCCCTAGGCCAGATGGTTCTAAAAAGGTTGATGTAACCTTAAATGCTTTTGCTGATGAAAAAGCAAGGCTGAAAAAGGATACGAAGGTAAAGGGTAAATCAAGGTTTGAGCATGAGAAGAAAATTTTGATGGAGAAGGAAGCACAGGGTACTTCTGAGCCCAAGGATGATCAGGAAAGTCCTAAGCCTGAAAGTCCTAAGCCTAAAAGAAGGCCTACCAGAAAAGGAAGGCAACCCAAAATCACACCTCCCAAAACCACAAAATACACTCCTCAACCTCCCAAAAGCTCCTCTCATCATTCTTCTAAACCAACAGATGTTAAAACACCTGCTGTATCAACAGTTGTTGGTACTTCAGTGGTTTCAACAAATGTTAACCAAACAATTGCCACCAATACTATATCAACACATACTTCAACCACTGTCCCACCAAAAACATCTTCACTACCACCACCTACCAAAAGGCAAAAGACATCAGATGACACATCATCTGCTGTAATGACAACAGTGGTTGAAACACTAGTTGTTTCAACAGCTGTTAGTCAACAACCTACCACTCAAATCACCACCACTCAACCCACCAAAACACCACCAACCTCTCCTAAACCCAAAAGGAGAAGGATAATATTGGAAGATGATTCTCCACCACCTCCAACTTCTTCACAACCACTGACCCTTGTTACCATTCCAAACCCTGTTCAACTCTCTTCAGCACAAGTCAAAATCCAAACACTGCCATTGTTCCTGCAGCTGTCCAGTATCCATTAGATCTTCCAGCAGTTAGAGAGGAGATCAAATCCTTCTACTCTGAAGATGACCCTGCAAAAAGGAACCTGCCATCTCTTCAAGGATATCCTAGGCCTAATAACATAGAAGAATATTTGAAGTTAAAGGCTCAACAAGCAGAGGATATCTTTAAAAGAAATACAGAGGGAAAATCTGACAAAGAGATTCAAAGATATTATCAATACCTGCTCACTCAAGTCAGAACTTTGGAGCAGTTTTCTAAAGATCTCTGTCAGAAACTATCAGAAAGAGATGATGAAAGCCAGAGAAAAGATTACATTGAACACATTATAGCATTCAAGAAATACAACGCATAAAAGGCTCAATATAAAGAATGGACCCTTGGTGAGCTCAAAGAGGAGTTAGATAGAGTTGAAAAGATGAATAAAGACAAAGTAAAACACACTCCTCCTGTTTGGTCAAAATATAAGAAAAATATTCCTTGATTTTGGGTCAAGGAATCAGGTTACTAGATGGTCAGAGGATAAATTCATAGCCAATTACAAAAGGTTGGAAGAGTTGAGAAAGAAAAATCCAAGTGTTCCTCAAAATCCTGATTACCCTGAAGCAGTGGTTCCAGTTAAACCACAAAAGCTACAAATCAGGAGATCCATTGCTCCACCTGCTGCCATCCTTTATCAAAGAAGGAAACAAAAGAATATGGATGCAGAAACAACAGAGGATATAGCACAAGGGGATTACATTATAAAAATGGTCCTTCAACAGATGATAGCAGAAAATCCTGAATTGGCAAAAACTACAAACACTGCTCAACCAGTCATGACCAGGCCACAATCTCCAAACTCATCATCAATAAAATCTCTCCCAAGAAACCCACTGGATTCAAAAATACTAAAGTGGAAATCTGACAACAGACCCACGTATTGACTTTGCTCAAATCCAGTGGTGAGGTGAAGAACATATCAAGGGAACAAGCACTGGGCCTGAGTGTTGAAGATCTGCAAGATCTCCTTGAACTTACACTGTGCAGGGATGAAGATGACACAGATTCCTTGGACTTTGAATTTCAATTCAAAGGACAAGTCAAGGAATTATTGATGAGGCAACAAAGATCCAAAATAATGAAGGGTTTTGGCATCATCTGTTCCAGGGGGAGATTGTTGGGATTGAACCCTAAAAATGAACAGTTGATTAAAGCCAAAACTGGATCAGATCAGTGGATCTAGAATAAGCATATGTTTGTATTTAATCTTTCCCCTTGGAAGTGGCCCTAACAACTGATGACCTCCATCCACTGTCCGTCTACAACAACTGCTGATCTTCAACAACTGATCAAGACTAAAGACTGTTGAAGTGCAAGCACTGATGCTTAATCTATTTTCATGTTTCAAGTACTGCTGAAGACACAAGCACTGCTGGGAGTATAACAGTGGAATGAGAAGCAGTAGTTTAGCTTGTCTTTGTATTATATTGTAATCAGTAGTTTGTAATAGCAGTAGTTGTATAGATCAGTGGTTGTAGGTTGTTAGGAGGTTAGATGTCATTTTCATGGTGACGTCAGCAAAGATGCTTCAGTGGTTTGCTTCGTACTATAAATTGAACAGTACCCTGTACTGTTCTATTAGCTCTTTCATCACAAGTCATTCTGTATGAACAAACTGTGTGAGCTCAGGCTGAGGGGGAGATTGTAATACATGCATGCAAGTGTAATTGAATCATTGAAATAAATTTAATCATTTGATTTCATGAATAAACATGTGTGTTGAAAACAATTCTTCTATTTGATTGTGTGTGAAAGTTTGTTTCCATTTTAATTCCACTGCAATTACTTGTTCATCTTCATAATTCTCAAACAAAAACACAATCATAAGAAACTCAGATCCTAACACAAGTGTTACCAACTGGGCTACAAGAAATCCGAATGCCCGAACTTGGTCGGAAAGAAAGAAAGATAGCAAGGAATCACCAACAGAAACTCAAAAGGCGAAGGCCAGATCCTTTCAACTAATAGCAAGTGAAGCAAAGATAGAACCCGATGTGGTCTCAGGTATATTTGCAAAAACTCAATTCCTGCACATGTATTATTCGATACGGGTGCGAATAAATCCTTCATTTCACATGGATTTATTTGACATCCTTCATTTGTATTGACGAAATTACCTATGCCCTTAAAAGTTGAAATAGGGGACAACAAGAGCTTTATAGTATGTGATGTTTGTCAAATCTGCAAATTGAGTATCGATGACGAAGAATACTCAATAGATCGAATTCCAATGTCAATGGGAGAGTTCCAAGTGGTTGTCGGAATGGATTGGTTATCCCGACACCACACAAAGGTCGTGTGTTTCCGTAAAGAGATAAAGTTAACATCTCCGAGCGGAAGGCACGTTACTATCTATGGCGAGAAGGGAGGTAATCCTATGATATGCTCAATGTTAAAAGCTCACAAGCTTATGAGGCATGGATATAGAGCATTTATGATATACGCAAATGAACCCGGGAAAGAATCACCGAAGATTGGAGAAGTACTGGTGATACGTGATTATGAAGACGTGTTTCTGGAAGACTTGTCGTGAATACCGCCCGAACGGGAAGTAGAGTTCAGAATCGAATTGGTTCCGGGCACGAAACCCGTAGCTAAGGCGCCATACCGACTCGCACCAAAGGAGTTACAAGAATTAATGTTGCAAATTCAAGACTTGCTCGACAAGGGGTTTATAAGGACGAGTGTGTCCCCTTGGGGCGTGATGTATTGCAAAATACATCTTTATTCGCGTCTAGTTTTAGTCGTTAGATAGATAGATTTAGTTCCGTTTTAGTGTAGATTGTACATACTTTTGATTTATTTGTGATTTCCAGGTCTTCGCCGTAAAAGGAGCTGAAACGAGTCATAATCTGGATAGGCGAAAGTCTGGAACGAGACTTGAGAGTTCGGGAGAAGAAACGAAGTGAAAAAATCAAGTCTGGAGCTTCCAGGCGGCCCGCATTCACTTATGTTACTTCTAAGGCGGGCCGCATTAACTTAAAGAAATATTATGATATCAAAGTGACTCGCGGCCCGCATCAACTACGCTTATTTACAAAGCGGGCCGCGTGAGAGTGATGTTTCGCGAAACCGACCTAACAGCTGCGCAAATTAGGGTTTCTTGGTTTTATATATGCTTAATCATAATCAGCCGGGGATTATCATCTAATTACGAATTTGGGACTTCTCGGGAGGCTGAATTGAGGCGGTTGAAGGCTCGGGGCTGATAGGAATCGTCGGGTGACACTTTGGAGCGTTCGGGAGTAAAAGATTACGGGTTTAAACTCCTTGTTTCTTCGTTTTCCGTTCGTTTTACTTTGTTGCATGATGAATTCGGTTTATACTTTGATTGATATGTTTTTAGACATGATTATTGGCTAAATCTTTGTTACTACCTAGACATGGATGATTGATTGCATTATGTTTTGATTATTATTGGATTTATGAAAGCTATGGATTGTTTATAAATTGTAGTCGGTTTGTTCTATCAGTTAGATGTGTTTGCATGCTTGATATTGTTTTATTATTGTTTATTGCTTCGTTCGATTCTTGGTGACGGTCTTTATCACATAATAGAGTCGGGTTAGGGTTTTAGGTTTTGGTGAGTGTCTATATCACATAATAAACCTTTAATTCTTTAGGGTGAAAATCTAGTAAGTAACCTTAGAAGTAATATTTGGTAATTTAATAAAATCGAGTGTTCTACTAATCATCAATAGCTGTAAGGTGCGAGATTATTGCTAGGTCTAAGTGATTAAACCGCAAGGTGGGTCTTTCTTAGGAAATTAACCTTTTTGCTGCTGTCTAGCGAGTCTAGCTGAGAAAACAAACCTATCCTAGGTTTAGGTCTCGTAAGGGAGTGAGCCCTTTAGGATACTTTTATAAACCCATTAGACGTCTTGTAAGGGAGTCTAATAACCGGTAGTTTAACAACCTTTAGGGGATCTTAGCGTGCTCTTGAGAGGTATTAGGGGTCCTTAGATTTCCCGAGGGGTGAGAATCCCAAGATCCCGGTTCCATAGTAGACAACTTCTAATAATAATCATAACTAAAAGCAATCAGGATTCCAGTCTAGGTAGTTCCTTCATCATCCTTGAGTTCAGTTTTTGTGTGAGTTCGTGTTCGTTACTTAGCTAGTCTAGTCAGTCGTTATTTGCATTCTTAGGATTTTTAGAACCCCCCCCCCCACAATCAACAAATATTTAGTTAAGTCGTGTCAGTCTAAGTCTAGATAGAGTCGTTAGCGTAATTCAATTAGAGTCTCTTGGGTTCGATACTCGGACTTCCTTAGGCTATACTACATTGATCGGTACACTTGTCGGTCGTGTGGTTTAGGGTTTAGAGAGTCTTAGTTTTATAAATTTAAAACTTAGAGAGTCTAGTTTAGGGTTTAATTTAGTTGTTTTTATTAAACCACAATTTGCACATCAAGTTTTTTGCGCCGTTGGCGGGGATTCTTTGGCGATTGCGTTGATTACTTTGTTTGGACTTATTTGACATATTACGTGCTATTTGTGTTCGTTGAGTCGTAGGAGTCTAAAAATCTTAAAAATCCAAAAAAATATTTGCTTTAGTGTCGTGTCTAGTTTAGTGAGTCTTTGTTAGTGTCTTCTCACTTGTTCGTATTTGGTTTTTCAGTTGATTCCCCATACGCGTTCGCAGG
Organism: Helianthus tuberosus; assembly: GCA_030545235.1. NCBI lineage: Eukaryota > Viridiplantae > Streptophyta > Magnoliopsida > Asterales > Asteraceae > Helianthus > Helianthus tuberosus. The sequence goes on along the minus strand of CM060361.1, from coordinate 8,304,859 downwards.
GACCTCCGCCGAATCCGCTTACGATCAGTTCTTCCTTCTCATCTTCTACATCCGAGTTAGCTTCTTCTAGTTCTTCTAGTTCTTCTTCGTTCTCACACTCCACCCCCGCTTTCGATTTCACACCAAAGCCATCACCCCACGTTTCACCACACGTTTCCCCACCACCATCCCGTTCTCGTACACCTAGTCCTCCACCCGCTATGGCGAATCGCACCGTTTACCAGCAGGCTACCACCGGTTTCACCGGTGCTACATCACCCATCACCCTTCCCGCTATTCCGAATGAGAGGTCTTGGTAGATTCCTTCTTACATCATGACCGCCATCACCAATTCATGCCAGTTCCATGGTCGAGATGACGAGGATGCGCCCGCCCACATAAATCGCATCACTCGTCTTTGTGGCACCTACTCCATCGAGGCTGTCAATTTAGATGCTAGGTACCTCCAGGTCTTTCCCTTTTCGCTTGCTGGTCGCGCAGCAGTCTGGTTCGATTCACAGCCTGCTGGCACTTTCACTACTTGGGCTGGTCTTCGCGATGCTTTCATAGCCAAGTACTTTCCACCAGCCAAGGCGTCTCGCCTTCGTGATCAGATTCATTCTTTCCGCATGGAGCTTGATGAGCCTTACCACTTAGCTTGGGAGCGTTTTCAGACGCTTCTCTCTCGTTGTTCGCAGCACGGCTTGTCAGATTGGGCGTTAGTTGAAAAGTTCTACAATGGTCTTACTCCTGAGATTAGAGCTCGTTTCGATACTTCAGCAGGAGGGCAGCTTATGGGAAAGAAGACGGTGAATGAGTGCAATGACTTATTCGAGAGTTTTGCGCATTCTGATATGGATTACAGCACTACCAGCAGGACTTCCATTCCTGTTACTACTACCTCGGCCGGTCGAGGGGTAAGCCAAGTTAGCTTGGATTCATCGGTAGCTGCTGTAGTTGAGAGAGTGAAGCGAGAGATGAGGGAGGAGATGAAGCATGAGTTGAACGAGATCAGGAAGAAGGTTGATAGGTGTGAGGTGTGTAGAGGAGGTCATGATACGCTCGAGTGTCCTACACTTACGTTAGAGCAGGTAGAGTACATCGCTGGTCAGTCTAGGGGTCTATTTAGTAATAATAATAATAATTTTAACCCCAACTGGCAGGGTAGTGGTAGTAGTTCTCGCCCTTCTGGCCATCCCCCTGGTTTTCCATCTGGTCAGTATCAAAATAGGGGGCCGGGTCTTTATACGAGTAGTGGTTCGAATCAAGAGGGGCAAGGTAGTGGAAAGAGTTCAGAGGGTAGCTTGAGTAGGTTAGAGGAGATGTTTGCTCAGAGGATGACACAGACTCAGGTGATGATGACGCAGAGTCAGGCGACACAGAAATCCCTGACTGAATTTGTTCAAACCCAAGATCAGATCAATAAGAGTCACGATCTCCAGCTTAAAAATCAAGAGTCCACTCTTTTAGATCTTAAGAGGACGGTGGGGGACATAGCTAGGCAGTTGAGAGAGTCCCCTTCTGGTCAGTATTCAGGTACTACTCACCCAGTGAATCATACTGTGAAGGCAATTACTACTCGTAGTGGGTTGAGTGTAGGTGGGGTTGTGAGAGAGAATGCTGAGATAGGGAGTGATGATGAGGTGATTGAGGAGCCTCAGGTTGAGAGAAAAGTAGAGAAGCAGCGAAAGAAGGTTCGACCACCGCCACCTGTGATTGATATTTCTCGCCTTCCGTTTCCCGCTCGTGCTAGGCAGCAGTTGTATGCGAGGGAGTACGATAGATTTCTCGACATGTTCACCCAGCTGAAGGTGAATCTTCCATTCATAGAGGTTTTGAGGTCGATGCCTAAGTATGTTAAGTTTATTAAGGATTTTCTCAAGCGTAAAGATGGGGTAGGTGAGAGTTCTAGTACTCCATTGAGTGGAGAGTGTTCTGCGGTGATATTGAATAAACTTCCTGAGAAGCTCACTGATCCGGGCGTGTTTACGATTCCTTGTTTGTTTGGGGGTGATGTTGAAAATCACGCGTTGGCAGACCTTGGTGCTAGTATTAATTTGATGCCTTATTCATTTTACGAAAAACTAGGCCTTGGTGATTTGAAGCCAACTCGTATGACCCTCTCGTTAGCGGATAAAACGGTTAAGTATCCTAGAGGGATAGTAGAAAATTTGTTTGTGAAAGTTGATAAGTTTGTGTTTCCGGCCGATTTTGTAGTGCTAGATATGGAGGCCGATGATAGAGTTCCTTTGATTTTAGGGCACCCGTTCTTAAACACGGCTAAGGCGCTTATAGATGTCTTTTTAGGCACAATTACACTTAGAGCGGGCGATGAGTCGGTAGTTTTTAAGGTAAGTAGTGCGAGAGGATCGAGAGAAAAAGTTGAGGTGGTAGCGGCGTTAGAGAGTGAGAAGAGCGAGGGAGTTGAGAAAAAGGTGGTTAGTGCGCCAAGGTTAGAGAAGGTGGCAAAACCCAAGTGTGGGGATCCGCCCGATGAGGAGTTGAGAGAGTGGAAAAGGTATGAGAAAGTTGGAAGAAATACGGGAGATTTTAGAGATAATAGTGCTAGGGCCCGTACGAGTTTGTTTGGAGGTGAGCTCCGCTTATATGATCCTCCGTAATTGTGTGCATGTTTGTGATTTATTTGTAGAGTTTGTATTTTGAGTCGTAGTTCGTATAAGTGTCGTTAGTTAGGTAGTTAGTGTCGTGTGTGTCGTATCGTGTTTTGTGCGTATTTTGTGTGTCGTAAAAGTTTTTGCAGGTACACGCTCCTTCATGAAGGTCGAACTCAGCAAACGATCATTGCCCAGGTAAGTTTTTTGCTTAAAACGACGAAGTACGGGCTGGGGACATTTTGGGTATAAAAGAAAAATTTTAAAACAGCAATCTGCCGTTTCTGTCTGTCACACCCCAACCAATGGCGGAAACATCGGGATGAGACGAAGTGTGAAGATTGCTCGAGACATCATAACGCTATTTGTGACAATATTTAAATGATTCCAATTTCATTCCATAAATTCAAATAACAACATGTTCCAAAAGAGTGCATAACAACATAACCAAAATCCGATACAACATATTAAACCTAACGTCTAAATGTATATCTAGGCATCATGCTACTTCTTTCATATCATCGTCATCAACCTGTAACATGTTTAAAATAAAAGTCAATGCAAAAGCAAAGGCGAGTATACAAGTTTGGTACATACATAGCAAAAGATACGTTTTAAACAATTCCTCATAGCAAGCATGTGATTCAAGATAAACCCTAAAACATGGCATGTGTCTAAAATATCAAACCAAAAGAGACGCAAGATGCTCATGACATTACCCAAAGTTTAACGGGCGGGTCGTCAATCCTATAGCGCTACATATGTCACGGGTAGGCTCATACAAGTTAATGATAAGTTCAACACATAAAGTTTCACCCAAGTTTAAAGTATCAAGCAATCACGTATACAAGTATGTTATAGGAATGTTTATGTAAAAATGTTCATGTGCAAGTTTTGGTAAGTAAACATGTTACACCCCAAAGTGTTAAAAGTAAAAGGGGAAAAATACGAGTATACTCACAATATCGCATAAGCTTTCCGATTATCCAAGCGTTGACGAGGGAATGAGTTTAGGAGGATTAGACACCGAGGAACCTTAACGGACAAACGAAGGCGTATGAGTGATCGGAATTATGACGGAAGATTTGAATTGGGATTTACAGTACGACTCGTTGATAAATGTATGTATGTAAATAAATATATTATATAGTTTATACAAAATACTAAATTAAGTTTATCAAAATAATATAAGTGTGTCGACAAAATAAATACACATTTATATTTATAGTTATAGAAGTTATTGGAAATCGATATATTTTCATTAGTGGTTCGCCAAAAGTAAAATATATATATATATATATATATATATATATATATATATTTATATACAGTTTATACAAGGATTCTAATTTTAAGTTTAACAAAAATATTATATAAGCTTTGTCAAGATAAATATAGCTTTATAATCTTTCTATACTAATAAACAAAAATCCTTTTTGGACACATGTCAATCTCTGGTAATTTCTCATTCTTTTTTTTCCTATTTATCTATTTTATTAAATAATAATAATAATAATAATAATATTAAACATCAATTTAACTAAATCTTTTTATCTCTTTTGTTTTCATAATTTGAAATTGATTTCTTTTTTAACTCTAAAGTTTTAATCTTTGGCAATTTAAGTCTAAAGTTTCAACATTTGGTATTTTAACCCCTTTGATTAATTTGATTTTTCACTTCTAATTTAAAAGTTTTCATCTTTTGCAATTTAATCCCTTTATTTTTTTTTACTTTCAACCCAAAGTTTTTCATCTTTTGTAATTTAACTTCAACATTTTTTTTACTTTCAACCTTGATCACTTATATACTTTTCATCTTTCATAAGTTCTCCGTTTAACATGTCATTCTAAATTACCGAGTTAACACGTCGCAACGCGCGTGTGGGGTTCAACGTTTTTTCATCTCTGTCGCAACGTGCGAGTCAGAGATCGACTTAGTTATTTTTTTCTCGGTTTTACACACAGACTCGTGGTCATGTGAGAAATATTTACCTTTCATCAAACATGATATACAACTAATGAATCCCCGCCGCATTGCGGCGGGCGGTAATTCTAGTTATTTACTAAAATTTAATTGAATCCGATAGGCTCCGTTTTATAAAATAAGCGTGTTTAGTTTTACGAGATTTTACGAAAAACGGGCAGAGTTTCCTCTGTTTTTGGACGATCCCGACAACTAGGTGTCGATCATTATATTCAAAATTCAATAATAAGCTATATATATATATTTTTATCTGCAAGTTTTATGAATACGTTAGCGTACAAATAATCTACATTTTTACAATTTCAATAGTTGGTTCAGCGATTAAAATAATAAATAAAATACGAAAACAACTTAATTAAGGTACGCGTCATTATACCGAGTTGTTTGTTGACTGAGTTTGACCAGTTGACTAACGTTGACTGAGTCGAACAGGGTTGAACTAAGTTGACAAACCACATCAGATGTTGACCGAGCTTGACTTGCTGACCCGCACCCGAACCACGAACCAAACTCCTCTTTGACTGTTGTTGACTGAACCGACTGACCCAAAGCGAACATGAGCTGACTAAACCGAGCCAGGACTGAACCAAGTCAAAAAAAAAACGTGTTGGATCGAATCTGAATGCAAGGCCAAATCAATACCTTAACTTGTATTAAACTTGGACTAAATCAAATGACACTAGAAACTCTTACCTGAACCGAACCAAACCGAACATCGAATCGGTTGTGAACTCGAACTGAGATAGGAACCGAGATATGACCCGAACAAGGACCGCAGGCTGACCGAACAGCAACGAACCGAACTGAAAGTCATAACCGAGCAGGAGCTGAACCGAGAACAACACAACCTTTGACCGAACCCGAGCCAAGAAAGATGGAACCGGTGTGCACTCGATTTGAACCAAGACCGGGTTTGACCCGAACAGAGAGTCAAACTAATCCGGAATCATGACCCGAGCTCCAGAAGTGAACCGAAACGATCTGAGCCATGACCGGGTTGACTGAAGTCAACCGGACTCGAACTCGCGACTGAACTCGAACCTGAACCACCCACTGTCGTGAACCTGATAACCACCTTCGCTGCCACTGTTGCCGGTGCACCGCCGCTGCTGCGGCTTTGTCACTGGTGCGCCGCCACCTCAATGGTGGTCGGCGGCCTCGCATACAGAGAGGGAGAGAAGAGAGCGATGGTTGTTGTGGTTTGAGAAGAAGAGATGGGGAAAGGTGTCTAGGTGTGGAGGGTTGTGGCTGATGACTATCGAAGAAGAAGGAGAAGGATGTCTGGTTATGGATGTTGTTTGTTAACAGAGGGAGAGATGAGGGGGTAGGGTTAGATGTAGGAGATGAAGTCTCTGTGATGTTTTTATGAATTTGTGAGAGGGAGAGAGATATAAGAGGCAGGCCAAATAGTGAGATAAGAGGAAAGGAAGGTAAGTGTCGGCTGTTTATAAAAGAAAGAATTAGGGTTTGGCTACATTTTATAATTAGGTTAGTTTAGTGGGCTTTGAGCTTGGGGCCAAGGCCCACAAGCCCAATCCTGTATTTAAGTGACCCGTAATTCTCTACGAGACCCGTTATCGTTACCGACGTCGTGTAATGTAGTAAACTAAAGGTTTAAAAAAAATATAATAATAATAATAATAATAATAAATAAATAAATAAACGAACACGTATTTCCTAAAAATGGAAATACGAAAATACGGAGCGTTACAGTCTCCCCTCCTTTAGGAAATTTCGTCCCGAAATTTATTCAGAACGAAGACTTGAAAGGGTTCGAACGTTTAAACGGACTTGATCGCGAACGGGGTTCGTATAAAGACAAAGATTAATGGAGAGTAAGAGGGGCATAAGAGCGAACGATTGATTTTAATACACAAATATGAGTTTAAGAATAGCATAAGTATCGTATAGGCAAAGCAAGGTGTTAAGAATGAAGTCTCGTCATGGATAATCGGATATAATGCGTTTGTGAGTTGTCTACAGTTTGTGTTTGGTCCAAAAGGTCTACAAGACACTGAATTTCTCATGGCACGTTTTACGAAAGTTTGGTAACATGGTGAAAACACTTATATATAGGAAGTACCAGCGGCGTATCCACCATGTTTTAACCACATTACGTCCGTTTCGTATTCGGTGTAATGTTACGTTCTGTGTTTTATCATACACAGTAGTACACTCTATGGTTCTCATACGCCTATCACTATAATCCCGTGTGCACCCGTGATTATGTTAATCGTCGCATGATCCGCATAGCTTGTACTAGTTATGCATGAATCAGGGTATACATAATTTAAAATTAAGAATGTGTACGTGTCAGAATGTAGTATGTAAGCAAGTCCATGCTTAAGTATGTATGGGAACCACGTAAGCGAATCACCCGGATTACGCTCGCGTATGGTTACAAATGTATGAGTATGACACGAAAGTATGAGCAATAGTATAAGTTTATGTATGAATAAGCACGCAAGTATGTGTGTCCACATAACACGTACGAGTAGTATGTGTATATGTATAAGTACGCAACGTATGAGTATAAGTGAAAACGTGAGATATATGAGTGTAGATATAAACATGAATATAGGTGTAAAACATGAAGGTTTAAGTATGAATCAAATATATGTGTATGAATATAAGTGTAAGCAAGGTTGAATAAGTGTATTTGAAAACATAAAATGCACGAATATGAATACGAATGTAGTATGAACATGGATGTAAGTACAACGTAAATGTATAGTTGTGAGTGTATGTATGAACGTAAAACATATGAATTTTGAACCTTGTGTATACCATAAGAGTGTAAGTGTGAACGTACGTGAAGCATAAAATGCATAAGTATAGATGTAGGAAATAATGATTTTGTTTATAGTATAAGTCGAAATACATGAGTTTGTGTGCGTAAAAGATTAAAAATTTTGAGTATGAAAGAAAAAGGGAATGAGTGACGCGCGTGAGATTGTCGTGAGATATTGTCTACAACGTGTAATATTATCTACATATATAGTTGTTTGCGCAAAACGTGAAGTTAAAATAGATTGAGTTGTCACGAAATATAGACTCTAGTTTGTGAGTGTGAAGAGAGTATAAAACGTTTATTGGTTATGTGAAAAGGTGCTTTGTAAAAGAATGGAGATGCTACTATGGTTTCTGGAGAATTGATATAGTTGAAAAATTTTTGGTTCCTATGAAGTTTCCTTGCCCACGTGTTTTGAATTTGATTGGTGTATCGAGTGAGGTTTTGAAAATTCTAGGGATTAACAAGTTTGCATCGTTTTAAGTAACTTTGTATTAGAAAGTTTTGAAGTTTATAGATTCTTGTGAAAAGGTTGATCCTTAGAAGTATGATCTTGGTATACAAACTTAGTGTTTTGCTGAAACGCGTCTTTTGATAAAATGTTTTATTGCTTTTGATAGAAAGTTTAGTTAATGTTGGGTAATATTTGTAATATTTTATAGGTGTGCGCGAAAAAGTTGGTTTGATTCTCTATTGAAAATTGAAAATCTCTATTTTAATGATATGTAATGAGCTTATTTCAATAGTTACGTTGAATACAAAATTTCGTGGGCAATGGATTTGTTGGACTGACTAGGCTGACAAGTAGTATTTCGTGAAATTTTGAAAATCGGGGAACGCACGTTTATTGGTAACATTAAAATTTTGTGTATGCGAGTGATTAGATTATAGAATAAGAGGTACGTTTAAATAAGTGATGCATTTGAGATACATGATAAGTGATTTAGGTATAAACATGATCGTGTTTACATAATATAGCCTATTAAAAGAAAGTGTTAGTAACGATCACCTAGGTAAGGGAATCACCCCAAACTCGTTGGTGAGGTCGTTGTAAGGTGAGAAATAAAACGGAGTTAGTCGTCAAGGTAAGGGAATCACTCCTATCTTGGTGTGACATGTCTCCATTTGTCGTTGCAAGAAGTGTAAATAAAATTACGTATGCCGATAATGTATAATCGTATGAAAAGTAATAGTATGATGTATGCGCAAAAGTGAAATCTCAAGAATGGTTCAAACTTGGCAAAGGGAGAATTTCATCATAAAGATCGAAAATAATAAAGCGTAAGTTTGATAAAAAGAATCTTGGATGGTTCCAAAACGGAACATTGACTAACCAAAGTGGTCGAAAGATCTTTTGAAATTGGGAAACATGCTTTGGCCTAATAGGTGAAATACTCTTGCCGACAAGTCGGTTAACGGTATTTACCCTTCCGGTTACTACATGTCCCAAATCATTTGAAATTCCGAGACTTGGCGGGATTTATGAAAATCAAGGAGTGGAACTAGTCGACAAGGTGCGGGTTTCACCCCTAACTTGGCGATTTAGTATCCGAAGTGTGGTTGGTACTCGTCGGGTCAAAAGTTAATTTCGACACTTTGACGAGGTTCCACTAGAATTTGAAATTTGAATTTCTCCATCAAGGTGAGGATTTCACTCCTAACTTGATGGTGAATTTCGTGTAAAAAGAAAAGTAGAAGGATTGAGGGTCGTTCACCAAATTGTGGGTTTCACGCCTATTTTGGTGAAGTCGTCTCGTTTGTGTATAATATGAGTGTTTTCGTGTTTGACAAAAATCGAGTATAATGCCTTGGGAAAGGCGTATGTTAAAGGAAATAACGAACAAGTATAAGCACAAAAGGCATGTCGAGAATAGCACACAAAGAATAGATCAAGTATCGACATATAATAAGGCAAGTATTGTCACATAATAATAGCATGTCAAGTATTAACACATAAGAATAGCATGTCAAGTATTAACACATAAGAGTCGTTTCAAAAATAGCATATAAAATGTTTCATAAAAGTAGTATGTGAAACAAGTATGGTCGAATTTGGTGCTTAACTATAGACTAGGTCAAAAGCATGGCATTTTTCCTAATTCCCTATAGTTATGGCTCTGATACCAATCTGTCACACCCCAACCAATGGCGGAAACATCGGGATGAGACGAAGTGTGAAGATTGCTCGAGACATCATAACGCTATTTGTGACAATATTTAAATGATTCCAATTTCATTCCATAAATTCAAATAACAACATGTTCCAAAAGAGTGCATAACAACATAACCAAAATTCGATACAACATATTAAACCTAACGTCTAAATGTATATCTAGGCATCATGCTACTTCTTTCATATCATCGTCATCAACCTGTAACATGTTTAAAATAAAAGTCAATGCAAAAGCAAAGGCGAGTATACAAGTTTGGTACATACATAGCAAAAGATACGTTTTAAACAATTCCTCATAGCAAGCATGTGATTCAAGATAAACCCTAAAACATGGCATGTGTCTAAAATATCAAACCAAAAGAGACGCAAGATGCTCATGACATTACCCAAAGTTTAACGGGCGGGTCGTCAATCCTATAGCGCTACATATGTCACGGGTAGGCTCATACAAGTTAATGATAAGTTCAACACATAAAGTTTCACCCAAGTTTAAAGTATCAAGCAATCACGTATACAAGTATGTTATAGGAATGTTTATGTAAAAATGTTCATGTGCAAGTTTTGGTAAGTAAACATGTTACACCCCAAAGTGTTAAAAGTAAAAGGGGAAAAATACGAGTATACTCACAATATCGCATAAGCTTTCCGATTATCCAAGCGTTGACGAGGGAATGAGTTTAGGAGGATTAGACACCGAGGAACCTTAACGGACAAACGAAGGCGTATGAGTGATCGGAATTATGACGGAAGATTTGAATTGGGATTTACAGTACGACTCGTTGATAAATGTATGTATGTAAATAAATATATTATATAGTTTATACAAAATACTAAATTAAGTTTATCAAAATAATATAAGTGTGTCGACAAAATAAATACACATTTATATTTATAGTTATAGAAGTTATTGGAAATCGATATATTTTCATTAGTGGTTCGCCAAAAGTAAAATATATATATATATATATATATATTTTTATATACAGTTTATACAAGGATTCTAATTTTAAGTTTAACAAAAATATTATATAAGCTTTGTCAAGATAAATATAGCTTTATAATTATTTACTAAAATTTAATTGAATCCGATAGGCTCCGTTTTATAAAATAAGCGTGTTTAGTTTTACGAGATTTTACGAAAAACGGGCAGAGTTTCCTCTGTTTTTGGACGATCCCGACAACTAGGTGTCGATCATTATATTCAAAATTCAATAATAAGCTATATATATATATTTTTTTATCTGCAAGTTTTATGAATACGTTAGCGTACAAATAATCTACATTTTTACAATTTCAATAGTTGGTTCAGCGATTAAAATAATAAATAAAATACGAAAACAACTTAATTAAGGTACGCGTCATTATACCGAGTTGTTTGTTGACTGAGTTTGACCAGTTGACTAACGTTGACTGAGTCGAACAGGGTTGAACTAAGTTGACAAACCACATCAGATGTTGACCGAGCTTGACTTGCTGACCCGCACCCGAACCACGAACCAAACTCCTCTTTGACTGTTGTTGACTGAACCGACTGACCCAAAGCGAACATGAGCTGACTAAACCGAGCCAGGACTGAACCAAGTCAAAAAAAAAACGTGTTGGATCGAATCTGAATGCAAGGCCAAATCAATACCTTAACTTGTATTAAACTTGGACTAAATCAAATGACACTAGAAACTCTTACCTGAACCGAACCAAACCGAACATCGAATCGGTTGTGAACTCGAACTGAGATAGGAACCGAGATATGACCCGAACAAGGACCGCAGGCTGACCGAACAGCAACGAACCGAACTGAAAGTCATAACCGAGCAGGAGCTGAACCGAGAACAACACAACCTTTGACCGAACCCGAGCCAAGAAAGATGGAACCGGTGTGCACTCGATTTGAACCAAGACCGGGTTTGACCCGAACAGAGAGTCAAACTAATCCGGAATCATGACCCGAGCTCCAGAAGTGAACCGAAACGATCTGAGCCATGACCGGGTTGACTGAAGTCAACCGGACTCGAACTCGCGACTGAACTCGAACCTGAACCACCCACTGTCGTGAACCTGATAACCACCTTCGCTGCCACTGTTGCCGGTGCACCGCCGCTGCTGCGGCTTTGTCACTGGTGCGCCGCCACCTCAATGGTGGTCGGCGGCCTCGCATACAGAGAGGGAGAGAAGAGAGCGATGGTTGTTGTGGTTTGAGAAGAAGAGATGGGGAAAGGTGTCTAGGTGTGGAGGGTTGTGGCTGATGACTATCGAAGAAGAAGGAGAAGGATGTCTGGTTATGGATGTTGTTTGTTAACAGAGGGAGAGATGAGGGGGTAGGGTTAGATGTAGGAGATGAAGTCTCTGTGATGTTTTTATGAATTTGTGAGAGGGAGAGAGATATAAGAGGCAGGCCAAATAGTGAGATAAGAGGAAAGGAAGGTAAGTGTCGGCTGTTTATAAAAGAAAGAATTAGGGTTTGGCTACATTTTATAATTAGGTTAGTTTAGTGGGCTTTGAGCTTGGGCCCAAGGCCCACAAGCCCAATCCTGTATTTAAGTGACCCGTAATTCTCCACGAGACCCGTTATCGTTACCGACGTCGTGTAATGTAGTAAACTAAAGGTTTAAAAAAAATATAATAATAATAATAATAATAAATAAATAAATAAACGAACACGTATTTCCTAAAAATGGAAATACGAAAATACGGGGCGTTACACTGTCAATGGAATCGCTGCTGCTTACTGTCCAAGCGGCCCGCTTTCTCTATATGTTAATTTCAGGCGGGCCGCATAGACTTAAAGAATTTTTGAAAATTGTGGACACTCGCGGCCCGCATTGACTTACACTTAATCCTCAAGCGGGCCGCGTGGGTCTTATCATTTTCGATGAACAGCAGTTGGGCCCAAGTATGTTTCACAATTCATAATCTAATCATCCATTCATCCATTAAACCATTAAACCATCATTTTCATCGTCACCACCTTGGTCCCCATGTTACCATCGTTGCTGGTTCGGGTCGTCTACGGGGTATGTGCTTGTATTGAACTTTTATATTTTGTACCATGCGTCTAAGTTAGTAGGTTTTGAGTCATTTTTGTGTCGAGTCGGTATTGCTTTGGTATTTTGCTTGTTTTTGTTGATGCAGGTTTGAATATGTACCACCCGTACTCAATCTCCATTCGGGTGATTTTGGAGCTGCTGATCGAATTCAAAGCATTTATCAAGCATATCAGTCAGTGTCAAAGCCGATCGCGAACGAAATGCTATACGATCGAGCTGGATTGGACGAGAGTTGTGGAGCTTACACGTTATATTACCAGCTAAGTCTTTTCCGATTTGCCCATTTTTTTTTCTTATTTTTTTTTAGTTTTTTTTAGTTTTTAGTCGGTTTCCGTCTTACATTGAGGGCAATGTAAAGTTTAAGTGTGGAGATGGGAACTATCGTTTAGTGTCATTAGTTAGTGAGTCTTGAGTCATAAAAAGTCGAAAAATAAAAAAAAAATAAAAAAAACAAAAAAAAAATAAAAAATAAAATAAAATAAAAATTAAAAATTTAGAAAATGTCTTTTGAAAATAAGAAGTTTGCAAAATAAGAACGGAAAATGATAGAAAAGTTGGGTTTTTGTTCGGATTCAAATAATAATAAAATGAGAATAAATAATCGTGCTTGTGTCTAGTTTGGGATGCGTGGGTAGGCTCGATTCGGTTCTGGGTTCCTTTGATTTAAAATATACCTAATTGTCGGTCTACTAGTGGGTTCTCATCTAGGGAAAGTGGAGAAATTGAAACCGCCAATAATAGTATAAGCGATGCCGTTATAAGTTAAGATCGTTAGAGTTTTTTGTCATATCTCGTCGAAAAAGAAAAAAATAATAAAAAATAAGTGAGCTAGAAACTAAATGAAAGTAGCACAGGCCTATGTAATCCGAGTTGGGGATAGCGACTCTACAGCCGGAATGCCTCTGGGATGTGTGAAATCGATTTGCCGAATAAAAGTACCGAAACCTAAGTAATCTGTGGTTGGGGATAGCGACTCTACAGCCGGAATACCTCTTGGTTAGGGAAAGCATCGTCTAATACTCACGAAAAAGAAAAAGAAAAAAAAAGCAAGAAAAAATGAAAAAAAAAATGGAAAAATAGATTTGATTTTAAACTCTCTTGATCTTGGCATAAAACGGTTAGGAAATAACCCAGTGGTTGTTCCTTTTGTCCTATAAGCTTGAGGGGGGATTAGGTGGACTTGCGATTCTTAGCGTGGGACCCTAGGTAGATTGACCGAACTTGAACTAAAATTGCATGATAAGGGCTCGGAACCGGGTTGGGTTTAAGAGGATCAAAATACTTGCAATCGCGGCTAACATGAGTTTCGATTTTAATTAAAGTAACATAAGCTTTTGACCCGAGTGATTATTCTGACTATGATTCCGTTTGCATAATTCTTTTTCATGGACAAAAAAAGGGTAAGTGTGGGGATATTTGATGTATTGCAAAATACATCTTTATTCGCGTCTAGTTTTAGTCGTTAGATAGATAGATTTAGTTCCGTTTTAGTGTAGATTGTACATACTTTTGATTTATTTGTGATTTCCAGGTCTTCGCAGTAAAAGGAGCTGAAACGAGTCATAATCTGGATAGGCGAAAGTCTGGAATGAGAATCGAGAGTTTGGGAGAAGAAACGAAGCGAAAAATCAAGTCTGGAGCTTCCAGGCGGCCCGCATTCACTTATGTTACTTCTAAGGCGGGCCGCATTAACTTAAAGAAATATTATGATATCAAAGTGACTCGCGGCCCGCATCAACTACGCTTATTTACAAAGCGGGCCGCGTGAGAGTGATGTTTCGCGAAACCGACCTAACAGCTACGCAAATTAGGGTTTCTTTGTTTTATATATGCTTAATCATAATCAGCCGGGGATTATCATCTAATTACGAATTTGGGACATCTCGGGAGGCTGAATTGAGGCGGTTGAAGGCTCGGGGCTGATAGGAATCGTCGGGTGACACTTTGGAGCGTTCGGGAGTAAAAGATTACGGGTTTAAACTCCTTGTTTCTTCGTTTTCCATTGGTTTTACTTTGTTGCATGATGAATTCGGTTTATACTTTGATTGATATGTTTTTAGACATGATTATTTGCTAAATCTTTGTTACTACCTAGACATGGATGATTGATTGCATTATGTTTTGATTATTATTGGATTTATGAAAGCTATGGATTGTTTATAAATTGTAGTCGGTTTGTTCTATCAGTTAGATGTGTTTGCATGCTTGATATTGTTTTATTATTGTTTATTGCTTCGTTCGATTCATGGTGACGGTCTTTATCACATAATAGAGTCGGGTTAGGGTTTTAGGTTTTGGTGAGTGTCTATATCACATAATAAACCTTTAATTCTTTAGGGTGAAAATCTAGTAAGTAACCTAAGAAGTAATATTTGGTAATTTAATAAAATCAAGTGTTCTACTAATCATCAATAGCTGTAAGGTGCGAGATTATTGCTAGGTCTAAGTGATTAAACCGCAAGGTGGGTCTTTCTTAGGAAATTAACCTTTTTTGCTGCTGTCTAGCGAGTCTAGCTGAGAAAACAAACATATCCTAGGTTTAGGTCTCGTAAGGGAGTGAGCCCTTTAGGATACTTTTATAAACCCATTAGACGTCTTGTAAGGGAGTCTAATAACCGGTAGTTTAACAACCTTTAGGGGATCTTAGCGTGCTCTTGAGAGGTATTAGGGGTCCTTAGATTTCCCGAGGGATGAGAATCCCAAGATCCCGGTTCCATAGTAGACAACTTCTAATAATAATCATAACTAAAAGCAATCAGGATTCCAGTCTAGGTAGTTCCTTCATCATCCTTGAGTTCAGTTTTCGTGCGAGTTCGTGTTCGTTACTTAGCTAGTCTAGTCAGTCGTTATTTGCATTCTTAGGATTTTTAGAAACCCCCCCCCCCCAATCAACAAACATTTAGTTAAGTCGTGTCAGTCTAAGTCTAGATAGAGTCGTTAGCGTAATTCAATTAGAGTCTCTTGGGTTCGATACTCGGACTTCCTTAGGCTATACTACATTGATCGGTACACTTGTCGGTCGTGTGGTTTAGGGTTTAAAGAGTCTTAGTTTTATAAATTTAAAACTTAGAGAGTCTAGTATAGGGTTTAATTTAGTTGTTTTTATTAAACCACAATTTGCACATCAGGGCGCACCGGTATTGTTCGTGAAAAATTAAGACGGGAGCATGCGAATGTGTATCGATTACCGAGAGTTAAACAAACTCATGGTGAAAAATTGATACTCGCTTCCAAGAATTGACGATTTATTCGACCAACTACAAGGCGCAAGTTGGTTCTCGAAAATTGACCTTAGATCGGGATACCATCAATTAAAGGTCAAGGAAGAAGATGTACCAAAAACGGCCTTTCGTACTCGGTACGAGCACTACGAGTTCCTCGTGACGAATGCACCTGCGGCTTTCATGGACCTCACGAACCGGGTTTGCAAACCTATGTTGGACAAGTCGGTAATCGTCTTTATCGATGACATTCTGGTATATTCGAAAAATGAGGTGGATCACGCGCATCATTTACAGGAGGTGTTAGAGACCCTCGGACGGGAAAGACTATATGCAAAATTTTCAAAGTGTGCCTTCTGGTTACGAGAGGTACAATTTCTCGGTCACATCATTAGTGTCGATGGAGTTTTAGTAGATCCGTCAAAGATAGAAGTCGTGTCAAAATGGAGCCCTCCAAAGAATCCTTCGAAAATTAGAAGTTTCTTAGGGCTTGCGGGATACTACAGGAGATTCATCCAAGATTTATCCAATATCGCTTCGCCGTTAACTAAATTAACCCACAAGGAGGAAAGATTTGTATGGGGTGTTGAACAAGAAAAAGTGTTCCAAATGCTTAAGGAAAAGCTAACCCACACTCTGGTATTAACACTGCCGGACGGAGTCGATGATTTGGTAGTTTACTCAGATGCATCCCAATTGGGACACGGCTGTGTTTTAATGCAACGAGGCAAAGTGATAGCTTATGCCTCGAGGCAACTGAAGGTGCATGAAAAGAAATACCCCACGCACGATCTTGAATTGGAGACGGTGGTATTTGCGCTGAAAATATGGAGACATTATTTATATGGGGTGAAGTGCACTATATTTACCTACCACAAGAGCCTAAAATACTTCTTCGATCAGAAGGAGTTAAATATGAAACAAAGGCGATGGTTGGAAATAGTAAAGGATTATGACTACGAGATATACTTTCATCCCGGGAAAGCCAATGTCGTGGCGGATGCCTTGAGCAGGAAAACAGATTATGTTCAAATACGGGTAAGGTCGATGCAACTTGTTGTGGCCTCGGGTTTACTTGAACGAATCCGAGGAGCACAAGTCGAGGCGATAAAAGAGGAAATTTAGAAGAAAGAAAGAATCGTTAGCCAGCTGAATGAGTTAACAGACAGTAACAATGGGTTGAAAACCCGATTTGGCAGAATATGGATTCCGAACTCGTGTGGAGTTAAAAAACTTCTACTCGACGAAGCACACAAAAGCCGTTACTCCATCCATCCTGGAGCGACCAAGATGTATAACGATTTGAAACAAAATTATTGGTGGCCCGGAATGAAAAGGGATGTGGTTAAGTATGTGGAAAAATGCTTGACTTGTCTACAAGTCAAGGCGAAGCACCATGGACCCTATGGTAAGCTTCAGCCATTGTATATTCCATTTTAGAAATGGGAACATATCACCATGGACCTATTGACCAAACTACCAAAGACGAACCGAGGATTTAATGCTATATGGGTAATTGTTGATAGACTGAAGAAAAGTGCTCACTTTATTCCTATATGTGAGACTTATACGTTAGAAAAGATGTCGGAGGTGTATACCAATGAGATAGTGGCACGCCATGAAATACCGATATCTATTGTGTCCGACAGGGATACCCGGTTTACTTCAAACTTCTGGCAAGATTTCCAAGATCAGATGGGAACGAAACTATTTATTAGCACTGCATACCATCATCAAACGGATGGACAGAGTGAAAAAACGATACATTCACTAGAAGACACGCTAAGGGCGTATATTATCGATTTCGGGGGCAGTTGGGACGTGTATTTACCGTTAGCAGAATTCTCTTATAACAACAATTATCATGCCAGTATCGGCATGGCCCCGTATGAGATGCTATATGGTAGAAAATGTAGAACCCAGGTGTGTTGGGGTGAGGTGGGTCCACGTGAACTGGCCCATAAATATGTAGTTCGAGCCACTAACGAGAAAATTGACGTGGTTCGATCCCATTTGAAAGCGGCTCAAGACAAACAAAAGTATTATGCCGACAAAAGACGAAAACCGATTGAATTTTAGGTGGGCGACAGAGTTATGCTGAAAGTATCCCCATGGAAGAGAGTTATCCGGTTCAGAAAAAGAGGGAAATTAAGCCCGAGGTTTATCGGACCGTTTAAAATCAATGAACGGGTTGGTAAGGTAGCATATCGCCTTGAACTACCGGAAGAATTGAACGGAATCCATGGCACCTTTCGTGTGTCACAACTCCGAAAGTGTCTTGCTGAGGAAAAGGCTTATATCCACTACGATGACATCGAGGTGGACAATAGCCTTAACTATGCGGTAAAGCCAATTGAGATTCTAGATCAGAAGGTTAAAGGTTTGCGGAATAAGAAAATTGATCAAGTGAAGATCAAGTGAGAGCATAGAAAGGGTTCAGATACTACTTGGGAATCCGAAGAGGAGATGCGACGTCTCTACCCAACATTATTCGGTACGTATTTCGGTTTCGAGGACGAAACCCTTTTTAAGGGGGGGGGTGGACTTGTAACCCCCCGAAAATATAAACCTTTTATTATAAATACAATGTTGTAATAAACAAAGTGAACTAACTAGGAATAAAAATAACCTAGTTAGGGGAAAGTCTTGTAGTAACATGTTAATGGTTAAAAACACCTAAAATATAAACCTAATGATAGTTGGAGGGTTAAAGGTGTCAAATTTGAAACAAGTTTGATTAAAAAATAAATAAAACACAAACACACACTGGTGTGTGTGTCTGGTTCGACTAAACACAGGGGGCGACCAAGAGCTCTCCACCAAACCCTAGTTCATACAAAATTGTCCAAATTAAAGGATCAAATCAGTTCCAAAACGAAATCCAAACATAGAGTAGTGATCTCCTGAGTAAAGGGATCATAAGGTATGTAAAAATTCACTATTTGGTTCTATCTAAAATTCTGTATGAACTCATGAAATTCGAAATTATGTTTGCATGATTGTTGTTTGGATGAATTTGGAATGAAATTGTGTCTAGGAATAAACCCTAGTCATTAGCTTGTTGAAATTTTGCTCATTACTTGTGAATTCCATAATCACCAATGTAGGTGTTTAGTGGGTTTTGTAGAAACATGTTAAACACTAGGATTATGATTATCATTCTAGTGTATTTTGAATTCTATGAAGCAATTTCAGATTTGTTGATGTGAAAATTCGATATGAACTTGCTCAATTGATATTTAAGCTTGGTTAAATAAGTAGTCATGAACTTGATTATCAATCGTATGAAATAATGCCCTTTAGGTGTTTATAGAAATGCCTAAAAGAAAGCTAAATGATAGAAAATTGAACTAAAATGCATATTTGAATATTATGGAAAACTATGCATTATGTGATATGAAAAGAGTTCAAAACGATTCGTGGTTGAACTCTATAGGCAAGGAAACCGGGACGTCAAGCGGACAAGCCGGTGGTGATACGCGTTTGAAGGGAGTGCTTTGAAGGTATGTAACCTTGTTCCGTTATATTATGTTAATTTGATATTGTAGTCATTCAAAGTTGTGTTTTAAAATAAGTATTTGCATTAGTAGAAGTGATGATGATCACTACTTAATTCAACGAGTCAAAACTTGATTAGAAAATGTTTGGTTGTCGTTGAAATGGTGGACTCCAAAAATTAGCCAAACGGGTCAAATAAATGTGTGTTGATTAGATATTATGAAAATGTTGAAAAATCATTTGGTGATTCTGGATCACAAGAGCGTAAACCATGGAATTGGTAATGATACGCCAGTGATCGAAAGCCCCGGAAGATGGGTAAATACGCCTTGAGGTCATAAAAATATTAGTGGTAGAATTAGTGCAAAACTATTCGGGTTGAATAAATCAAAAGGGGACTATTAATCAGTTCGTAAACTCAAGTTTTGACTAGATAATCATGATAGATGCGTTGGTAATTAAATTACGGACGCATAGGAAAAAGAATCACCTAAAACGGACACTTAGATAAAAAGTTATGAGCGTTTGGAGTTGGAATTTTAGAAAAATTAGAGCTGGGCAGGGAATGCAGGCTTTTAACCTGCACCTGCTAGAAAACAGTCTCCCCCGCGGCACGCGGAGGGAGACACAAATTTTGTCGCGACACGCGGGGGTCACTCGCGGCCAGCGAAAGCTAGTAAGGAATCTGTCGCGGGGCGCGGCAGGCTCAAAAGTCTGAAATTTTGTTTTGTTTTCTTTGTTTGGCATTAGAACTTGATTATACGTGTTTTAACGCTGTCAAAACTAACAATTAACGTGGTTTTGACATTAGGTGAAATTGGTCTCACTCCGGATGGCGATCAAGCATGAATTCAAGAACCGAACACATCGTTTTGAAGCTTCCGCGTTTATCAAACTTTATTGTAGACAATGTTCCTTTTGTAAACACTTAACTTATCATTTTCGATGTCTAAACTAGTTAGTTAGTTAACTAGATTACAATCACTATGTATGCAAACTTACCATTTTGTCTATCTTTTGAAATGATGCATTTGTTTTAAAAATGCGTGTTTGATGATAAAATCTTAATTAAGGGAGACAGGTGTTACATAATTCCTTAAACTTACGAATTATCGTCATTTGTCGACTTTTACGACATTAAGGTGCATACTATGGTTTTAAACCATACTTAGCACCCAATACTTGTTACCTACTGATTTTATAAACCATTTTTAATATTTTTACAGTAAGTTTAAGTCATGAACTCAGAATCTCAAATAAGTCCTTAAAACTATGTGTAAAATGACCAAAATGCCCCTACGGTACGTAGTTTGGCCATAAATCATAAACCACACATATGTAAGATATCCTACTTTTATAATAACATAAATTAAATGTTTTTACAGAAGGATTAAGACCAGAACTCCAGTTTGCATATAAAGCCCTTTTATAAACCTTAAAATGACCAAAATGCCCTTATGAGGCTAAATTCGGTTTTAAAACCTTTATGGGCATACTTGTTGATATCCTACTGATTTCATGACATATTTTAAGCATAATAATGTATGGAACTTGTATATGACTCATCCAGTTACCCGTTTATGCTTATACACGTTCGGTTCGGTTTATGTAACTAGTTTGCACAAATTAACCGAAACGGGTTTAAGCTTATCATTTGAACTTCAAAATCCAAAATGTATTTAGTTTACCATATAATACAAGTCTCCATACTTGTTGGGTCTAAATTACATTCCATTTCGGTCATCGCTTAATCTAGCGTTTCATACCGTATATCCTTCTTTAAACTAACCGGTCTAAGTTTACGACTTAAATAAGACCCGTTAGTATTCTAATAGATTAATAAACCTTCGTTCCAGATTAGGGAGCCCCTGTAAAAGGTACCTTCACAAGTCTAAGTACATTATATGGCTGAGTAGATAAATCTTGCATTTAGAAACTCAGGTAAATACTTTTAACTTATTTTCCCTTATACGGGCTTGGGATACGGTAAAATATTACTGCTTGGTCGGATATGGGATCATTTGGTCAGATTGTGATTAATAAATCTGCATAACCCGTTTTAATCCGTTTTGTTTGATAACATAAACATTGGGGGTTAATACGACCGTGACCTGTATATCCTCGGCTTATTTAATTGCAAATGGCCACGACTTAAGCACGGGGAGTAGGCATACACCTGACAGTTGCGTATGGAAAAAGATATACCCACAATGTTGGGGATAACTCCTTGTGGGTTTATATTAGTGGCGTGTCGGTTAATCATGTCTCGGCTTCTATACCGGGCCCTAAATGTATGACAAACATGTAAATCTGTATACAGGATTATAAATATAATTATCCCAACTTATAAAAGATTTTTGTGCTTTGTGCACCTAAACCAAATTTCATAAACACTTTTCAAAAGAGTCGGTTAATTGTATTTACCAGTGTAAACTGACGTATTTTCAAAAGACTAAGTGAAAGGTACTACACGTAATAGGCTGGGAGCTTCTGGGCGTTAGGTAGAGGATCTTGCAAGTCTGTAATGCCTTAAGTCTGTTGAACTTTGTTTTGTATTTTATTTAGATCCGCATGTGGATGCTTTCTTTACAACCGTCTGTATATTCTTTTATTCATACTTGGATCAATCGGGTTGTAATAGTAATTTACCTTCCAAGCCTTCCGCTGTGCTATAACTGTGTTTAATTAACTATGATGATATTAACTACGTCACGATACTCCCCACCGGGCCCACCGGTTTATGGTTAAAATATCGGGGTCTGACATTTTGCCATCCGCATCATTTGCTCAGTTGTGTACTAGTGAGGTTCCCCTGTATCAGTTCATTAGAATCAATTTAATTTTAATGATCAATGCTCAAAACACACTGAAAACAATTTGAACGTAGCTAACGTAGCTATCGTCGCCTTGCGACTATCAAGGCACTCCACCAAAACGACAGACAATTTCAGGCTAGATTCCGACTAAAACCTGGAAATTCTGTCAAGGTTTGAGCATATTATTTGAACAACTTTAGTTGGTCTCTAACATCTAAAAAACAGCCAGAACCTTGCAGATATTAGCAATTGGCGGTGGATTGGGAAAAGATGGTGTAAAAATGAGATGAAACTAGAGATCAATATATATATTTGTATTTTATTTAGAAAGTACAAAAAGTTCATTGATTTATGAATTTTGAAATTGTATAAAATCGGATTATCAATTGTTATTGTTATGAATTTTGAAATTGTTTAAAATCAGATTATCAATTGTTATTGTTATAATTTATATCAGTTGTTATCTTCCCCTGGTTCCGGAGTGTGGTCAGAGCTAGTTTTTTCGAACCAGTATCATTTAATCTTAACTGGTTTTTGGACTATTTGCTTGGTGGAGTTGTCGTGTTCTGAATTAGCGACTGAGTTTTTGTCTCGTGGTGTTTAGCAAATTTGACGTTTGCTAAAACCTTTTAGGTAAGAATTTCTTAAACACCCTATGATTGTTTTGTTACTATTTTGGTTTGCATTGGTCAGCGGTCTGAGAAAGTTTTGTTTGGATTGGTTAATACGTACTTTTCAACTATGTTAAATTTTGTTAAAATACGTGTACGAAACCCAATATATGATATCTATCGCTATTCAGTTAAATAATATTTTATTATTCTTTTATCTTTTTTTCCTATACTAATAACCATTCACAAACATTTACAAATATATATAGGGGGATGCTAAAATGAAAACCACCCCAGTTGTAAGAACCGAAGTGTCACACCCCCAAAATCCACACGCGGAATATCACCGCTTGGAGGCGTGACTGACCAGGATCAAGCCACCAATCATATTGAACATAACAAGTAATAAGTAAAATTCAACCACACAATATGAAAGGTGTTTCAAATCAAAAACGTAGTTAAGTGTTTAGCGGAAGCATAATCGTAAAACCCAATATAAGTATTAAGTACGTAATAAAGTATTGTTTTTAGCATGGCACACACCGCCATGTCCCACAACGACCGCGCCTCCCTGTGCAAGCTCCATGAGTACCTAACGACCTGCAAGGCATGTAGCAACGAATCAGCAACAAAGTTGAGCGAGTTCACAGTTGGTTGTTTAGTTATAGCATTCGTTTCGTAAATCGTATGTTCGTTTTGTAAATCATGTATCGTATTAATTCGTATCGCGGTATCCCAGACATGTTTGCGAAGATTGGTGGGGGCTTCCCATGTGTTACTAGACCACGCGTATCGACTGCTATGAAAATGTAAGAGGTGCCCTAAGTCAATATCTATCAGCATTGACCCTTTGCCCATAGTCCATTAGTACACGCCCGTTCGGACGACACGGTGTGAGGTTTGTTAAACCTAATAGCGCTATCTACTAATGACCCGCTCGCCATAGGCCTCGGCGATTAAGTCGATAAATGAGGGACTTGAAATGATAGAGTGATGGTCTTATGGTCGTACGTATCCTGTTGTATGGGGAATACGCAAGTTTGTAGTTACCGTTCAGTTCTTTAACCCGTTCCCAACCCTTGGGAATCCCATGCCTTGGATAGAGTGTGAACTCACCTTGGTTTGCTCGGTATGCTAAAGTATGTGTTCGCAAGTAAACAGTCAAGTCCTATAATATGCACGTATACTTAATCAGTCAAGATGGTGTAAAAATGAGATGAAACTAGAAATCAATATATATTTGTATTTTATTTAGAAAGTACAAAAAGTTCATTGATTTATGTATTTTGAAATTGTATAAAATCGGATTATCAATTGTTATTGTTATGAATTTTGAAATTGTTTAAAATCGGATTATCAATTGTTATTGTTATAATTTATATCAGTTGTTATCTTCCCCTGGTTCCGGAGTGTGGTCAGAGCTAGTTTTTTCGAACCAGTATCATTTAATCTTAACTGGTTTTTGGACTATTTGCTTGGTGGAGTTGTCGTGTTCTGAATTAGCGACTGAGTTTTTGTCTCGTGGTGTTTAGCAAATTTGACGTTTGCTAAAACCTTTTAGGTAAGAATTTCTTAAACACCCTATGATTGTTTTGTTACTATTTTGGTTTGCATTGGTCGGCGGTCTTAGAAAGTTTTGTTTGAATTGGTTAATACGTACGTTTCAACTATGTTAAATTTTGTTAAAATACGTGTATGAAACCCAATATCTGATATCTATCGCTATTCAGTTAAATAATATTTTATTATTCTTTTATCTTTTTTTCCTATACTAATAACCATTCACAAACATTTACAAATATATATAGGGGAATGCTAAAATGAAAACCACCCTAATTGTAAGAACCGAAGGAACCACTTTCCAACCACTAGATCTTCAAGATGGATGGATGAGATTAAAAGTAATTAAAACTAATATTAACTACTTCTTGTCTTATTATGTTTTTAATATTTTAATGCAAAATGGTAGTTTAGTAAATTTAGTCTTTTTGTCTTTAATGTTTCTTATTACTTTTTTTTATATTATTATATTACTTGTTCTTTTGAAATAGAATTTTTTATTAAAAATCATTTTAAATCCATATTTTTAAACAAAAACAATTTTTTTCACCCCGTTTTTAAGCCTGACTTTTTCACACGCCGTTTTTTACGCCAGGTTTTACGCGTCGTTTTTTTTAACGTGCCGATTTTACGCCCCGCTTTTACGCGCTATTTTTACGCCCCGCTTTTACGGACCATTTTTTACGCCCTGTTTTTACGTGCCGTTTTTGCGACCGGCTTTTTACACGCCGTTTTTTATACCCCGTTTTACGCGCCGTATTTTACCGCGCCGTTTTTCACGTCCCATTTTTTCGCCCCGTATTCACGCCCCTTAATTACGCTTCGTTTTATCACATGGTTTTTTTACAAGCCATTTTTTATGCCCCGTTGTTATGCGCGGATTTTTTTACAGAAAACAATTCTTGTCAGGATATTTTTACAGAAAACGTTTTTACGTGCCGATTTTTTTACCATCCGTTTTTTACGCCCCATTTTTACGTGCCGTTTTATGTCCTCGTATTCACGCCCCGTATTTCCACATCGTTTTATGACACGGTTTTTTACGAGCCGTTTTTAAGCCCCGTTTTTACGCGTCGTTTTTTTACACCCCGTTTTTTACGTGCTGTTTTTTTACGCGCCGTTTTTTTGCCCCGTATTTACGCGCCGTTTTTTTACACACACGTTTTTAAATATTTTTTATGGTCTTAAACCGTCTTTTTTACCAAAACTTTTTTTACGGTTTTAAACTCTCTTTTAAAAAAATTAAAAAAAAAATTACAATTTTTTTTACAAAAACTTTTTATCAAAGAACAAAAATTTATACGAAAGTTTTTTACGGTTTTAACCTTTTTTACAAAAACTTTTTTTACAGACACGTTTTTAAACTTTTTTACGATTTTTTTACGAAAACATTTTTTAGGGTTTTAAACTTTTTTTTTACAAAAATTTTTTTTACCAAAAATTGTTTACAATTTTTTTTTTCAAACTTTTTTTACAAAAGAAACAAATTTACACGAAATTTTTTTACGGTTTTAACATTTTTTTACAAAAACATTTTTTTACATACACGTTTTTAAACTTTTTACATTTTTTACGAAAACTTTTTTTACGGTTTAAAATTTGTTTTTTACAAAAACTTTTTTACAATTTTTTTACAAAAAACTTTTTTACAAAGTAACAAAAAGACGAGAGAGAAATAGAACAGAGAGAAATTGAAGAGAGATAAATTGATAAATCTTTAAAAAGTGACTTTAATGATGAGAGAGAGATGATTTGATGGTTTTGATTAAATGACTATATTACCCTTTTGATTGTCACTATCTGATTGGTGTAGAGTGGTTCTCACGGTTCTTGCAACTGGGGGTGGTTTTCATTTTAGCGGCCCCCTATATATATTTATGTCTCAATCCCCGACCCCTGCCTCGGGAGGCGAGCGACCGCGGCCTACTCAGAGATGGTGGTATAGGTGTTTATCATTATTTGGCAGTGAAAATTTCATCAGGATCGTAGTTAGGAAATTATTTTTCAGAGTAAAAAACTACATTTTATAATAGTAAACACATTGGTATAAAACCCAAGTTTTCGTTATAAACAGGTTTATAGGGATAAACCCTATTTTATTGAAATAAAACATCTTTATTTAGATAACTTTTATAGCCACTATTCCAAGCCTTCAGTGCTGTAAAACTGGCTTTTATTTGGCTTTCACATTTTGTTACCTGAAACGCGTTTAAAAACATTTTGTCAATGGGAAATACTGGTGAGTGAATCTAAATTTAATCAAGACAGGTAAAACCGTTTATAGCATTGAGGGCGGTCTCGCAATTACATTTGTTTATTTTTCTACTTTAATTACCACCCACGGTACTGTCAACCCGACTTGTGGTCATGTTACTACTCACAGTGTAGTAACAAATTTTGTATACAAAACCCCAACATACCGACGATAATTGTAGAACACAAATACTCAATCACTGTTTAATATAATGTAAAACATTTGAGGTTTTGTAAAAACTGTTTACAAAAAGGAGGATTACTCACATTGCTATCTTAGACTTTTTCCTGTGGATTCCTGTCTAGAATCTTTAAATTTTAAATAATGCACACGTGTTGGTATAATAACCCAATTTTACATTAGTTATACCCTCCCCGAGACATAACTCCAACGACTACGTCGGGCAGAAACTCGACAGCCGTTACGCAGTGCTAGATCAATCGGGCAGCGTATCTAATACGTAACCGGGGGTTAAAATACTTACAACGAGGCAGAACTTCGTTATTTTAGTGGGTATAATGCCTGGTTATAGTGCCTACAATTCAGAAATTGAGAGAGAATTTCGTGTGTTGAGCATCGGAAAATGAAGGCCGATGCTCCCAATTTATAGGAGCTGATTTCGAGGTCCTCGCGCCCCATGAAGAAGTCCTCTAAGGGCTTCGCGGCCCGCGACATAGGGTATGTAGGCCCTAGCTATGCTAAATCAGAACACTAGCCTTCAAACGCGTTGTGCCACGTGGCGTAACCGGGTGCGCCCTGATCTTGAGCTGTCGCGGGCCGCGTAAGCTGAAGGCAAGGCCTTCGCGGCCCGCGAGCGCCCTTCAGATTTTGTTTTTATTTAATTTTTGTGAAATTAAAGGTATTTAGGGCCAAATCTCGCATACGGGGTGTATTTTAGGACATTTAGGGACATTCTAAATATATTAGGAGTGTCGGAAATGTTTTAGGAGGGTTGTTATATCCTCCCCACCTTGTTTTAGAACTCGTCCTCGAGGTCTACTGGAAAATAGGTGTGGGTATTTCCTCTGCATTTCTTATTCAAGCTCCCAAGTGTATTTTGGTCATCTCTTGGAGTCCCATTTTACTTTGACTAGAATCAATCTCTTGTGTTTGAGATTCTCGACTTTTCTGTCTTCAATTTGTAGCGGTCTTTCTACAAACTTAAGCTTCTCATTTACCTCTATATCCTTAAGAGGCACTGCTAGTGATTCATCGGATAAGCACTTTTTGAGATTGCATACATGAAATACATCATGTATTCCTGCCATTTCCTCTGGATGTTGTAACTGATAGGCTGCAGGTCCTATTTTTCTCATAATCTCAAAAGGTCCAACGTATCTGGGGCTTAGCTTTCCCCTTTTGATGAATCTCACCACTCCTTTTCAAGGAGAAACCTTTAATAAAACTTTATCTCCTACCTGAAATTCCAATGGCTTTCGCCTGTTATCTGCATAACTCTTTTGTCGATCACGTGCTGCTTTTAGTTTTTCCTTGACTTGAACAATCTTGTCGGTTGTTTCTTACACTATCTCAGGTCCAGATAGTTGTTTTTCTCCAATTTCTGACCAACACACTGGAGTTCGGCACTTTCGTCCATAATGGTTCGAATGGTGCAGCATTGATACTGGTGTGATAGCTGTTATTGTAGGAAAATTCTACTAATGGTAGATGATCTTCCCAATTTCCTCTGAAATCAATTACACAAGCTCTAAGCATATCATCCATTGTCTGAATTATCCTTTCGCTTTGTCCGTCCATTTGAGGGTGATAAGCTGTGCTTAGATTTAGCTTGGTTCCCATTGCTTTTTGGAAACTTGTCCAAAAATGAGAGGTAAAACGGCTATCTCTATCAAAGACAATTGATAAAGGTATTCCATGTAATGAAACTATTTCATTTACATACAACTTAGCTAATTGTTCCATACTGAAAGTTTCCTTTATTGTTAGAAAATGAGCTGACTTGGTTAGCCTGTCTACAATAACCCAAATTGTATATTTACCTTTTCTTGTTTTGAGTAATTTGGTAACAAAAGCCATTGTTATCAATTCCCATTTCCAAACTGGCATTTCTAATTACTGCAATAAACCTGAGGGTTTCTAATGTTCAGCTTGAACTTGTGAACAGGTTAAACACTTGGCAACATAAGCTGATATATCCTTTTTCATTCCTATCCACAAAAAATTCTTCCTTAAGTCTTGATACATCTTATCACTTCCAGGATGCATCGTATACTTAGACTTATGGGCTTCCTCTAATATACAGTGGTGTAGGTTTCCTAGTTTGGGTATCCACATTCTTTTCTTATGGAATCTCCAAATTCCATCTGTTCCTTGTTCTAATTCCTTAATCATTCCTTTCAATTTTTCAGTATCATCCTTGATTACTAATTCTTGGGCTTTCCTAATCTGTTCGTTTAAATCTGCTTGTAGATTTAATTTAAGAGAACGTACTCTTTTTGGCTTTTCGTGATACTTTCGACTTAAAGCATCAGCAACTACATTTGCCTTTCCTGCATTATACTGGATATTACAATCATACTCACTAAGTATTTCCATCCAGCGTCTTTGTCTCATGTTTAACTCCTTTTGCCCGAAAACATATCTTAAATTCTTATGATCAGTAAAAATGGTAAACTTACTACCGTAAAGGTAATGTCTCCAAATCTTAAGGGCAAATATTATGGCTCTTAATTCTAGATCATGTGTTGTATAATCTTCTTAACGATTCTTAAGTTTTCTAGATGCATAGGCTATAACATTTTGACGTTGCATCAACACACATCCATAACCTAACTTAGAAGCGTCGTAATAGACTACAAAGTCTTCAGTTCCTTCTGGTAACACTAGTGTAGGTGTGTTGGTTAATCTTTGCTTAAGAAATCTAAAGGCTTCTTCTTGTTTTGGTCCCCATTCAAACTTAATAGATTTACAGGTTAGCTTAGTTAAGGGAATGGCTATTCTAGAAAAATGTCGAATAAACCATCTATAATAACCGGCCAATCATAGAAAACTTCTAACCTCGGTTGGCGAATCAGGGGTTTTCCATTTAGTAATTGCCTCAATCTTTGTGAGATTGTAGGATCGTTTGCACGACCAAACGAGTCGTTCAGAAGAGATCTCGTCAAATACGAAAGGCGGAATCAGACGTATCGGAGTTATTTCAGCTGGTTTGCACACATAATCACTTTAACTGTCTCTTATATTGATATCAGATCGTTTTACAATGCTGGTGACACTTCGGCAGAGCTTCGCTACCGGAATTCAAACGTTACAAATGAATTGAACAAGGCTACTATTTATAGGCAGTCCATTCCGCACGGAACAACTCACATGAATGACCAATGTCATTTCGTACGAAATGGTGACATCCTATATGTTTCTCGTTTTTTGTGCCCTGAAAAATCTAATCTATTACAAGACTCGATACAAGACGAAGTCGACAGACATATGCACCAATAGACTCCCCCTTGGATGTTGACGAAGTCTTCAGTGTCGAGTCTTCGGTATGTCATATCTTCAGTCTTTATCAGTCTTCATTCTCTCTGCAAAATATTCTCCATTGTAAGTATTCTCAATCTCTATCTTCTCTCTCATTCTTATTCTGAATCTTTTCTTCACAGGATCAGAATCGCAACTTGGCTTTTGAGCTTTCTAATTCTCTTGATCAGGTCTCTTGATTCCTTAAGTTCTACAGCATCAGCAGCTTGCGTGATCCACAGGATTCGACCTTGGCTCTAAACACAATTCCAAAATCAGAAACTGGCTCTAGCATCTTCAGACTCCCCCTTTCGATAAGCTGGGATCGCTGTCTGGAATAGCTCTCGTTCTAAAATCGAAAACTGGCTCAACCTCTGCATCTCTCATAGGATCAGGAACATTTCCTGGCTCTTTGTAGCAATAAGATCTGGAACCTGGTTTTACCTGCATAATTCTCTACCTCACAATAAATTTCACAAATTTAAGAATTTGACAAATTTAGAAATCACTTGCAGGTATCGTTTAATCATCAACAACTTATATCAAGTTCAATCTAACTTTTGGGTAGAATTATTTATAACATTTTTATTTCAACACCAACTCTCCCAACCCAATGTTCATCGGGTTCAGCACTTGGAATTTTGAAAATCAGCTTTCCAACATCAGTTGTCAAAAATAAAATGAAATAAAATCTTTTTGAATTTTCAAAATTTTATGCTAAAACACACTTAAACTCTTTTTGGATTTTTGTTTTTAAAGAAAAACCGTAAAGAAATATTTACAAAAAAATATTTTTGTGAGTTTGTGTAAGAGGATCATATCAGTCTTATGAGACAAATCACTAGCACCGTTAAGCTTTAAACATTATAAGTTCTAAACGATTCACTTAGATTGTCAGTATACTGATACACTTAAATTTTTACACAAAGTAAAACTGTTCCGAGATACGAGATTAATGTTTTAGAGACTTAAACTTATTTGCATGTACCACCTCAGAATATACTCCCGTATCCAGATTCCAATATTCAGTCTTACATGTGAGTATACCCAGATGATATATGTAAGGGGTTAAATGCGAGACCATGAGAGCTCAGGCTATTGCTTCCGCAAAATCAGAGAGATGATGGTTCGACTTTAAGGTGTGTTCCCTTTAGAGAATCTTTTCTTCAACAGCACATGATTAGCATTTTTCAATGTTTCATCATTTTTTATGCTGAGGGGGGGTGCTTTTATTTCAAGCAAGCGAAAAGTATTATACGGGGACTAGGCCATTGCTTCCCCCAGAAATCTGAAGTTTAAGTCTCTAAAACATTAATCTAGTATCTCAGAAGTCCCGAGATAATACCCCAGATATCACTAAGCATAAAGACCTAGTATCTCAGAAAGAGGGGTCTTTCAAACAAGATTTCGGGGGTTACCCATATATCCGAGAGATGTTCCCCACTAGATAAGTAAGTTTGATATTTAGGTTTATATCTCGAACACAATCTACTAAGCGTGTAAAAACCTACTAGCATATCATCAGTGGGACCGTTTATCACATTTGACTTTCCAATTCTTTAGCATGCTGTGATAGTCCACTGATGTACTATCATTTCCTCTTTTTCACGACAAAACTCATTTTTAATTTTATCATGTTTTTTCCTTTTTCAAAATTTCTAATGTTTTTGGATTTTCAGAAATTTCTTACTCCCCCTAAAATTCAAAATCATTTACAGAAATTTTGAAAACAAACTGTACAAACAAATTGACAAACTGATGTAAATTGCTTCAAATCGCCATTCACTTGGCATAAACAATCAGAACTCCCCCTGACAACAAACTATTTTCCCATTATGATTTCAAAACACTTAAATTTGTTTTTAATCAAAATGTTTTTTCCGGAAAACAAGTTTTGTTGAAACCACTTGTAAGATCGGGGATTAATTCATCACATTGTTTTCTCAACCATTTGCATGAAAGTTAAATCAAGTTCAACTTAATGACCTTGATTAACCACTTGTAAGTGAAAAACCCTTTTTCAACCACTTGTAGGTTTACTTATCAACCATACCATTTGTGAAACGAAATATGAAAATTTTCAAGAATACTACCACTTGTAGATCGGAATATCCTTTTTCAACCACTTGTAGGTTTACTTATCAACCATACCATTTGTGAAACGAAATATGACAATTTTCAAGAATACTACCACTTGTAGATAGAAATATCATTTACCAACCACTAATCACGAAAGTGATATTTCTCAAGAAAAATGCCGATTCCTGCTCCACGATTATCAACTTGGGAGCTCCGGCAAGTCCAGAGTTTAGTCATGATAGGTTCTATCCTAGTTACTAACCTGGGATGACCCATCTTCATCTGGTTTCCTCGTTTTCTTTTCATAAAATTCCTTTACCCCTTTGACCTTTCTGTCAACCATTTTTCCAAAAATATTTTTAACTTTGGGGTTAAAGGCTTTTTCAACATCAAATTCTTTGTTTTCAGAAAAGAATTGATTTGAAATTTTCAGCCCGCAATGGTGGAAAGTTTGCATCATCCAATGGTGGCACTGAATTTTCCCTTTTTAGTTCAACTTGTGACTCCTCTGACTTTGACGAGTCAGATTCATCGCCAGAACTAGCATCTGATTTCTTAACAACCTACTTTTGGTTGTTAAGCTTTACTGTTCTTTTGTAAAAACTTTTTGAACATTCACCAACCTCAAACTTTGAATTTTTGAAAACTTTAAATTGTTTGGTTGGTGGTTTATTCTCAACCATCTTTTCTTTCAGTTTTTCAGAGACTCCCTGTTTTGTTTAGATTGCCTTAGAACAATTCCTGGCAATAAGACCAACTGTTTTGCATTGAAAACATGTTCTCGTCTCTTTCTTCTTCTGAGCAACTTCCTTCTTCATTCCCTCTTGCTTCTTAGCAAGGAATTCTTTGTTTGTCTGCTTCCAGAATGAGCTCTTTTCTTCTTCTTCCGAGCTTGACCCTGAAACAAATATAGTTTTTTATTTATAAGTTTTCTCATTTTTATGATTTTTCGGTGGAACAAAACCCAATCCATTCTTTTTGAAATTACCGTTATGGTTTGGTTTCTTTCGATAACCTGAACCAGAACTGTAACCCTTTTTCTTGTTTAACCTTTGTTGAACTCTTGAGGTGTAATTTTTAGGTTTTTCAAAAAGATTTACATCTTTTATTTCAAAAATATTAATTTCTGTTAGTTTAAAAACCTTTTTGATCATTTTAGTTTTAACACCTCTTATTGGAAATTCTTTATCTGAATATAATTTGTCAGAATCATTCAAAGTATATGCTACTTTGAATGTTTCATCATTCAAATTATTTTGTGATAACAAAAATTCTTTATTATAAACCCGTTTGTCCTTTTTGACTGTTGGGCTTGAAGTGTCGGAGTCAGACTGTTTCATCTTTATCCAACACCTGATCAACAACTTTCTTAATTATCTCAGACTCATGATCAGTGTCGGATGATGTGAACGTGACATCAATGTTGTCTGGCAAGTTATCTGAAGGCTCAGATTCCCACTGTAAATTGGTTGCCTTTTTGACTCTTTCTGAATTTGGATTTCGTGGAGAATATCCATTTTCAAGCGGGGGTGGACACTTGTTATAACCAACTCTTTGTTTCTTACCAGAAATCTTCACTTCAGTATCCTCTTTTGTTTCAAACTTCTTTTCTTCAAAAGCCTTCATGCCATCGACTGTTGGGTAAATCCTGTCAATCACATAAGAAGAACATGAGTAACTTTTAACAACTTGTTTACTCTTTCAGTTTCTATCCTTTAAGTTTCTAATTTTTGTTCAAACTCAACACACATCCCAATGTAATAATTGACCATGTCCTGCTTTATCATGTATGCTCCATTGAGTGTCTTCATTGTTGTTGCTTGTTCACTACTTGACTCATTGTATTGATTCATGGCTTTGTTTAAGACATCATATGATTCTTTTAACCTGTTCATGTTGTGAATCAACTCATTGTTGCACTTTTTCAGAGTCTCGCAGTTTTCACAATATTCAGATACCTTTTCTGCATCAGCCTCCTTTTTAATCTCGAAAGCTGGAACTTCTTTAACCTTTATCACTCAAACCTCTTCATCATCATTTTTACCATTCATTCTTTCTGCATCTCTCTCGGCTTGAAATTTTAAAAGCTCTTTCATTCTATCTGCATAATACGAATTATCATCATCATTATCATCTTGTTTTTCAACCTTCTTCTTTGCCATTCGTGCCCTTTCAGCATCTCTCTCGGCTAGATATTTTAAGTGCTCTTTCATACTGTCTGCTCAATACGAATTTTCATCATGACTGTCTTTAACGACTTGAGCAACATAAGCTTTAGCTTTTAAGATCTCTTCATCCGGACAATATTTGTCCCAGCTAAAACCTTCTGGCAATCTTTCATCCTCTTGATTAACTAGATAAGCTTTCTTTGGTTCTTCAATCTCCTTTCTTACCTGTGAAGTTTGTGGCGATTGTTGATACGGCTGTTGAGCAACTTGATGATAAATCGCTTTCCAATAATAATCATTGTTTCTGAAAGGATTTTGAGCTCCACTTGCTTCGCGGTTTTTGCATTCTTGCTTGAAATGCCCTTTTCCCTACAACGAAAACAAGTAACTTTAGATTTATCAAATCCTAAAGTATAAACATTTGCATCACGAAAATCATCTCTTCCCATAATTTGTTTAAACTTTTCAGCTCTTCTCAACACGCTAGCCAAATACCACTTTATATCCATTAACTCCATCTCCTCAGCATCGATCTGATCGTAATCCTCTTTTGTCAACATTGGATTTCCGATCCTTCCTGCAACCAAACTCCCATAAGATTCTAACACAGTCACCAACAAAGATATATGACTTTTTGCTACTTCTTCAGAATAATTTTGATCATTCTCAAGATTTAGCGCAATGTTGCATTGTAGAACTTTGCCACTCTTTGTTGCCGAAAAATTTGGATCGAAAGATGGATATGAAGAGAATCCAGTTTTACTACTTGATCCCTGAGATGAACTTCCAGACGAGCTTTTTGCATTGAAAGCAGTTTCAACCTTTGGTGCAATGTTGGTCTTATCACTAGCACCACCTTTGTAATACAGACCAATATCTTGTTCACCATCATAGTTCTTCATTCTCACTATCTTTCGTTGTTCCATCTCTTGAGCTTCGAGTTGTTCAATAAATGAGCTCAACGTTAGATTGTCAAATTCAGGTTTATTTTTCAAC
Source organism: Helianthus tuberosus (assembly GCA_030545235.1). Lineage (NCBI taxonomy): Eukaryota > Viridiplantae > Streptophyta > Magnoliopsida > Asterales > Asteraceae > Helianthus > Helianthus tuberosus. The sequence goes on along the minus strand of CM060361.1, from coordinate 8,269,596 downwards.
ATCATCAGATATGTGCCCCAGACATCTTGTGGCAACGCATCAGCCAATTTTTCAATCAATTCATCATTATCTTTCTTGATGTTCAATCTATTCATATTCATCACCAAATTGCAATATCTTTCTATAATATGCTTGGTGTTTTCAGTTCTTAATCCACAGAATAGATCAAATTCTTTCTTCAAGAGCGACATTTTGTTCTTGGTCATCTGTTTACTTCCAACAAACTTCGATTTTAGATTTTTCCATATTGAATGTGCACTTCCTTTATGTTGGAGTAAAATCAAGATTTCTTCCTTAATAGCTTGATGCAAAAGACTAACCATCATCTTTTCATTTTTGTATTTCTTTTTCTCATCAACATCTAGATCTCTAATATCAACCTTCTGTCTGTTGTCCTTAACTGGTCTAATATATCGAAATTCAGTATATTCCCATGCATCTAAGTAATATGCTTGAACCCAATTTTCAAAACGTTCTACCCATCCACTATACTCCTCAATACTCATGAGCTTAGGCGGTTTTTGCGTGGTACCCGTTTCATTTTCTAGCATCGTATTCTGAGTAATAGTGATCGGGTTAGCAAAGGCATTGTAGAACTCGTTCTCCATGATTCGGTTATCAAAAGTTCACAAACTCAATCTTTCAAACGAAATGAATTGGTGCGAAATGGACCCTTTCAAACGAAATGAACTTCTCAAATGACATGGATCTCTCAAACGAAATGGACCTATTCAAGCGAACTGAACCCTGCTCAAACGAAATGAACTTTTCAAGCGAAATGGACCCTGAATACCCAATTCGTGCGAAATGATGTATGTTTCAAGTGAAATGGCACTATCAAACGAAATGAGGCCACACATGGTGCGAAATGGAGAAATCTGGTGCGAAATGGGTGCAGTTCACACGAAATGGAACTTTCAAGCGACCTGGCGAACCATTTCGTGCGAAATGGATGCTAATGTCACACAATCATATGGTTTTTGTCAAAATTGATCAAGTTTTATTTCGAATTAAGGTCTGATTCTTTCAAGGATTTGTTAAAACAGTGTTTTGCACGTTATATGTGAAAATCAAGCCATTTTATCCGTGAAAACTCGTTTAATTTTAAAAATGTGAAGAAAGTGAGTAGAAATCAGAAATTTTCAGCTGAAATGGTAAGAACTCTTCCTCCTGAGCTCTGATACCACTTGTAGGATCGTTTGCATGACCAAACGAGTCGTTCAGAAGGGATCTCGTCCAATACGAAAGGCGGAATCAGACGTATCAGAGTTATTTCAGCTGGTTTGCACACAGAATCACTTTAACTGTCTCTTGTATTGATATCAGATCGTTTTACAATGCTGGAGACACTTTGGCAGAGCTTCGCTACCGGAATCCAAACGTTACAAATGAATTGAACAAGGCTACTATTTATAGGCAGTCCATTTCGCACGGAACAGCTCACACGATATGACCAATGTCATTTCGTGCGAAATGGTCACATCCTATATGTTTCTCGTTTTTTGTGCCCTGAACAATATAATCTATTACAAGACTCGATACAAGACGAAGTCGACAGACATATGCACCAACAGAGACCACAGACTAAATGCCCAAGAAATTGCACTTCTTCTAACCAAAATTCACATTTTGAAAATTTGGCATAAAGCTTTTCTTTTCTTAATAAACTTGGGAGTGCATGCAGATGCGCTGCATGTTCCTCTTTACTCTGAGAGTAAATGAGAATATCATCTATAAAAAAATTATGAATTTATCCAAATATGGCTTACATATTCGGTTGATCATGTCCATAAATGCAGCTGGGGCATTGGTTAAACCAAATGGCATGACAGTAAATTCATAATGGCCATACCTCGTTCTAAAAGCGGTCTTAGGAATGTCCTCTTCCTGTACCTTTAATTGGTGATATCCTGAACGTAAATCGATCTTAGAGAAAAATTGAGCTCCTTGTAATTGATCAAACAAATCATTGATTCTCGGTAATGGGTACCGATTTTTAATCGTGATCTTATTCAATTCACTAATCAATGCACATACGCATAGACCCGTCTTTCTTTTTGACAAATAGTATCGGTGCTTCCCATGGCGATGAACTTGGCTGTATGAATCCTTTTTCGAAAAGATCGTCCAGTTTTTTCTTTAACTCTTGCATTTCTGATGGTTCCAAACGGTAGGGTGCTTTGACAATTGGTGTTGTCCCTTGTAACAGATGAATTCTGAATTTAACTTCCCTGTCCGGCGGTAGTCCTGGTAATTCTTCTGGTAACACTTCTGGAAACTGGGATACTACTAGAATATCCTTCAATTCTTTTCCTTTAGTGTTAATGATTATACAAATCAAATATACTATTGACCCTTTTCTTGCATAACTGGCCGTTTTCATCACAGAGATGAATTTTGTGGATCTAGATGGCTTATCTCCTTTAATTGTGATCTTTTCACCCTTTGGTGAATTTACTTGTATCGACTTTTGATCACATAGAATACTGGCTTTATTGGCTATTAACCAATCCATTCCTAATACAACATCAAATCCTGCGATTCATTGGATAAAGGTTTGCAATAAATTTTTGATTTAAAAATTCTATTCTTGCTCCCCGCAAGATTTCAGAAATCTTAATGGATTCTCCATTTGCAGTTTCCACTAGACATTCTTGTGGGAGTTTAGTTAATGGTTGGTTGAGAAGTTTGCAAAATGAAGTATTAATAAAACTTTGGTTTGCACCACAGTCAAATAATACTTTAGCAAAAACATCATTAACTAAAAACGTAGCGGCGATTACGTTTGGAATCATTTTGGCTTCTTTTGTAGTCAGAACAAATGCTCTAGCATTTTTTAGTAGTCTTGTTGTTCATGGCTGAAGCTAGTTTTGGACAGTTTGGCTTGATATGCCCTTTTTCTCCACAGTTGAAGCATACTCCGTTACTGGGTTTCATCCTACAGTCTTCTTCCTTGTGTCCTGGTATCTTACAGAAATTACAGTAGGTGGAGCATCTTCCTGAATGCTTCTTCTTGCAGGCCTTACAGTAAGGTGCAGACGTAGAACCTACATTTTTCCCACGATTGGAATTTCCATAGCGAAATTCTTGGGTAAGCTTTTGACCTAGGTTCTTTTTCTGGTTTTCTTCTTGTGTACATACTAATTCATCAGTCAAGGTATTTGCTACTTCTACAAATTCTTCTATAGTTTGTGGTCTAGCTACCTTGACTACATGTCTAATTTCACTGATTAATCCCGAGATGTAACGGGAGATTAATACTGGTTCTGGTGATGCAAGTATATTCGAAGAATGTAGTAGTGTAACCATTACTATCTACTCTAGTCATTCTAAGGTTTAAGAACTTATTTGCTATTTGTTCCTTTTCATTAGGAGGACAGAATTTTCTTTCAACCATATTCTTAAACTCATTCCATTCCATATTATAAACCCTGTCACTTCCCCTAGACTGGAGGATAGTTTCCACAATTCTAAAGCTGAGTTCTTAAATAGATTGGAGGCAAACATTATCTTATCCTATTCTGCGCACTTGCTTATTTTCGAGACTGCCTCAGTCTTTTCTATCCAGTGTAGAGCTGCAATGGCTCCTTCATTGCCCGAGAATTCTATTGGTTTACAGGACCAGAATTCTTTGTAAGAACAACCACAAGACATGGTTCTTCTTCTTTTTGGAATGGGCACTTGAAATATTGGTCCATTGTTTACGTTGTGTTCTGGTTCAGTAGGTGGTCATTTACTGCCATTATTACTTTTATTATTATCCGCTTCCTTAACCGTTTTGATAATATATGGCATTGTGTCTATAATCCCTTGTGCCACTATGTGTTGGATGACACTTTTATCTACATGGTTTCCATTATTATCGTTATTCTGGTTTTCTTGATTCACTTCGTTGTCCATCTGAATTTTAAACATTTACCACGTATTAATATCACAAGACAATATCCACTACAAATAATCACATCACAAGCATACTGATCCAAAATCGTTGTCATTGCGACCTTTACTCTATTTTATATATATGCGTGTAGTACAAACTCGAATTGAAATCTAAAATTACAATACTAATATGCATCCATATATATATATATATATATATATATTACTATTAATGATACGGGTTCATCCAAAATTCCATGTTACGCTCGTCATATTTCCAGACGAGCCTTTGTCACACCCCGACTTTCCACGTGTCACCGGTGGGCCCGGTGGGGAGTATAGTGACGTAGTTGATATCATCATAGTCAAACAACACAAAAATTAAATGCACAGCGGAAGCAAAAGATAAATATATTACAAACCGATATAAAGTAATATCAAGTATTACAAACGGAATGTAAAGGATCCACAGGTGGATCGAAAAATAAAATGAAACATTTGTTCAACAGACTTTAAGGCATCCAAGCTTGCGAGACTTATTGTGGATGCTAGAAGACAGCCAGCCTATTACGTGTAGTACCTGCACTTAACCTTTTGGAAAATACGTCAGTTTACACTGGTAAATACAATTTAACTGACTCATTTTGAAAAGGGTTGAAAATTGATTTGAATGCACGTGGCACAAAACATTTTATAACTTGGGATAATTATTTAATATTATAATCTTGTGAACGAATTACATGTTACTTGTGCGTTCAGTAGCCCGGATCTTGTCCGGGTTAAAGATCAATAGACCCACCACATTATTTGAGTTATACACTGACAGGTGTACGCCTACACCCCGTGCTCAGGTCGTGGCCATCTCGTAAGATGATGCCAAGGATATCCGGGACATGGTCATTAACCCCCCAAAGGCTTTAAGTGAACAAGACTGTTTAAACGAGCCGATCAAATTATTCAATTAACCACCCAAAGATGTAAGATTTGATACTCGATCAAGAGGTATTCTATATACCGTAACCCAAGCCCGTATAGGGAAAATAAGTTAAAAGTATTTACCTGAGCTAAATATAAATTCAATCTCAGCCGTATACCACCAAGCAAGTACAGATAGCTTTTACTGGGCTCCTAAATCTGGAACGAAGGTTTTTTTTTAATAACCTATTAGATTCCTAACGGGTTTTTAGTTAAGCCTAAGCTTAGACCGGTTAACTTTCAAAAGGAAGACACGGTTCAAACGCATGATAAAGCGAAGACCGGTTTAGAATGTGGTTTTGACCCGACAAGCTTGCATGCTTGTTTAATATGGGTAACTTAAACACATTCTGGATTTTGAGACAAAATGATATGGTTTGACCCGTTTCGGCTAATATATGCGAACTAGTCACATAAGCCGATCCGAACGCGACAAGTGCGTAACGAGTAACCAAAAGAGTCATATACCGGTTTCCTAAGTTAATATGCCTTTAATATGTTGTGATATCAGTAGGATATCTTCCATTATGCCCAAAACGAGTTTAATCTCAAAATAAGCCCCGTAGGGGTATTTTGGTCATTTAAAAGATTATAAAAGAGTTTTATTTGTAATCCGAGTTACAGGTCTGATTTATACAGTAAATACACTTAATTTAACATGTTATAACAGTAGGTTATGACCCATATGTGAAATTTATCATTTAAAACCAAACTATACACTCTAGGGGTATTTTGGTAATTTCACTTAGGCTTAAAAGGTCAAAACTAAAAAACTTAGTTCTAAAACTTTTACTTACTGTTATTATCTAAAAATATACTAAAAACATCGGTAGGTATCAACCTTATATGTTTGATATGGTTATAGTACATACTATGCGTTAAAAATGCTTAAAAAGGCGATTTGGAGTCATTTCCGGGTTTTTAAAAGAAAGCTGAGATTTTTATATTTCCAGAAGGCTCAAAATATTTTATTTAACAAATAAAATCAGTAGAAAATGATTTGAGGTCAAAAGGATTTGTAAAACTCATTTTATAGCCCAAAAAGGCAAAACCGGCATTAACCGAATTAAAGCTACGACCCTAAGTTATGCTCAGCCTAAAATTAATTAAAAATCTTCAAAAATCTCAAAATATTATATTACATCAGTGGGTAAAAAGTTTGATATCAAAAAGTGGGTTTAAATAGGCTATACGCTAATTACGTCATTTAATTAACAAAAAGCATTCTAATTACGCTATTGAGCATAACTCTTAACCTAGACCTCAAACTGATGTCAAATTTTGGGTGCAAGTTTATAAATCAGTAACTAAGGTTTCTACTCTTTCACATTTTCAAAAATCACGTTTTAAGGTCAAAAGGGCATAACGGTCAACATTTAGGCATTTAACGGAAACATGCATGAACTAGGATTTCTATGGAACCAAGTTGTATAACCTCGGAGGGTTATACTAACTTATAATATGGTCCTAATGGAATCCTAAGGCATATCTAAACTAAGCTAAATCGGGTCAGAACTGAAAGTCAAAGCAAAAGTCAACTTTTGCGACTTTCGGTTCCGAACCGAGCCTATACTTAGAATTGTCGGGTTGAACATGCTTAGACATGTTCAATTAATAATTACCAAGTTATTAATATGAGAAAACTGATTTTATGGCTTCTATATTAATAGTTATGTATTTATTTAAAACTAACCTGTTTGACTTTTATTTGACCCGACAATTTAACTAAGTAAACGTGGTAATTAGGAGGTGCTCTTTTGAGGGTTTAACACCCACCTAATTACGGTCACGTAGCCATGTTCGTTGTGAACAATGGCTCAGCCATTTGAAAGTCAAAGCGTTTATCGAAAACGCTTGACTTTTCGGCTATAAACGCTAAATAATTAAACTAAGCACGAAAGGGGACTTACAAAGGGTCCAAAGGACTGAGGGAGGTTCTCAAAAGATTTCAAGATCCTCACAATTCAGAGAGTTTATCATATTGAAGGAGGGGTGCAAATGAGAGCCAAACATTCAACGGGTATTTATAGGATTTAGAGGACCGTTACGATCGTTCCTCGATAAATGTGATCAAATCTGGACCGTACACCTTTACCCCTTGTTTTAGCAATCTATGGGCTGCCCAAGGACTGAAGAAAACCATTTGCAATTGATTAAAACAGCTGTAACAGCTGGTAACAGCTGGAAATCAAGTTTCTGAAATGGCAGTTTTGGTCCCTGCATGCTTCTAGCCCCTTTCTGATGCGTTTGAGGCCCGTTAAACCATTTTCAAGGCTATAAAATGATGCCTAAGAATAGGGAATATGAAACATGCTCAAAAATATGCCGGATGTTGGTTCGTTTGGTCGTACGGTCACGTTGTTCGGCTAATTACGACGGAACACGGACGGACACGAAAAACGATTCAAACGACGCGACGAATGGAATTTTATCAAGGCGATCACTAAAATAAAATATTTTAGTGCTTACATAAATTTTTGGGTGTCCGGAGATATTCAGATTGTGAGATATGCGCGAAAATGCAAACTTGTGCACTTTTTGACACTTTTAGTCCCTGGTGGACTTGAAAGTTTATTTTTGCGCACCAAACACCTCTAAGCCTATATCTAAGCTATAGAAATGATAATTATGGCATGTTTAACTCATGGAAAATTTCCGGAAGGTCCGTTACCATACGAATCGACATACTTTTGCAGTTTGACGCAAATAGTCCTTAAATTGCGCAAAGTAGCGCGAAATGCCGTTTAATGTTATCCAAGCCTTCCATGGCCCATATTTATCCTTCCCAAGCATATAATTAAATATTAATATGCTCTCGTTCGCTTAGATGGTCACCGAAAGACATAGATTCAAAAGTTGACGCTTTAGGTCCCTCTATTGCGCAAACTTGCGCATCTCATCATTTAATAGCATTGAAGCCTCATCTAATCCATATTAGGCATTCTTGAAAGTATTGTTAAACATCACGATACTTCGGGTTCATTAAAAGTTCATTCAGAGGTATAATTAAGCATATTGACACTTTTAGTCCCTCTAACTTGCAAAGTTGCGCGTAACTTTACTTATAGGCATAAAAAAACTTTAGACGGCCATTGTTTGGCATTCCTGAGAGTATAATCAAATATCATGAAGCTCCCAGTTTGTTAAATGGTCACTCAGAGGTAAGAATTAACATGTTGACACTTTTAACCCTTTATTGCGCAAACTTCCAATTAATTACGCAAACGGCTACACTCGATTGACAAGTGGCTCATTTGTGAATATAATCATCATGAGAGGTTATTTGGAAACTTATTTTAGGTATGATAACACTTCCAGTCCTTTTATTATCAAAGTTTTCGATTTTTCGAAAAATTAGTCCCTTAAATTCAACATTGGACTTTATTAGGGTTTGTTACACGTGTCAACACATCATTGGACGTGATTTTTACGAGGTGTTACAGCCTTTCACCTATCTGTCTCATTCTCTCACTTCCTTCTAATATCTCCTCACCAAAGGTTCGGAGTTCTTGCACATTCTCAGTGCTCATGGGTGGGGCTGGTGCTGGTATTGGGTCAGGAAACTGGGGCATAGGTTTGATGTGTGCAAAATGCAACATATAAATTACATCAAACAAGGCATAAAACTAACCCTTTTTAAGTACTAATATTGGAAAAAGAGTGTTTTTGTCTTCCTTTTGTATTTTCAGGATTAAATGAGCTCAAAAACGCAAAAGAAGCAAAAAGACAGCTAAATCCAACATAAATACAAGGAAAGGAACATTAGTGGACTGCCCGACCCCTCAACGGCACCTTCCAAAGCAAATTAGAGAAGACAGAAGACTGAACACGCCCCGTGCTCAGCCAGCACGGGGCCGTGCCCAAGAAGCAGCAGAAAAGACAAATCTATAGAAGCTTCTATTGCCCATCACGGGGCCGTGCCCAGCGGACACGGGGGCGTGTCGAAAGTACAGCAGGCGCATTTATTGTAATTGAGAATTACAATTAATGAGGAGAGAGAGTGTCAGACAGACACGGGGCCGTGTCCAGCGGACACGGGGCCGTGTCCAGCTCTCTGTTCAGCCTATAAATAGGAATGCTTGGATTCATTTCATCTCATCCCTTGGCACACCACCTCTCTCACACTTCATCCACCACCCACCACCATCACAACACCATCATCCACCACCATCATCCATTGTCCATCGTAGAGTGTGTGAGTCGTCTCGGGATCCAAGATTGATCGTAAGCGTTCTTGACAATCAAGGCCATGTTTGCCTAAGTCTCTTACATCACTTGGTGAAGACAAAGTGTCTAGTATAATACTTTTTATTTCTAATCTTTTGCACTTTTTATTTGGTTTTGTATTAATGACTTTAATAACTAGTTACTTATGTTGAAGGTGATCTTTCCTTATCGTTTGTCCGTGGTGTCTTGGCATTATTTTACTGTCTATATAAAATAAAGGATTTTCACCATTCATATCTCCACGGTCTATATGGAGGTATGTTGGCTACCTGGTCGGGGGTTAAGGTAACGGTTTGGTAAAGGTCTTGCCATTGTTCAGCGTTTAGAGGTCCTGCAATGGACCTGGGTCAAATTTAGTAGGACCTCCTTCAATGCTTCACGGCATTGGATGGCGGGGGTCCAAACTCTTTGATCCCCTCATAAGTTAACTACTATTAATACTATAACCCGGCTATTTAGGACTGTATCCCTGCTGACTCAGACTACTTAGCCGAGGGTAACGTCACCGCCAAAAGCGGGGCCTACCACAATACTGCATTAATAACTTAATTCATTATCTTCCAATAATCCACCCTTTTAGGATTGTATCCTTGCTGACTCAAACTACTGGGGTGAGGGTAACGTCACCTTCAAAAGAGGGGCCTACTACAATAACTAAGATAATCTCTTAATTATGTGCAAAAGTGCGGAAATAATCAAAGGTTATACTAGATACGAGTCGGAACCAAGTGATTCATCTTGTCTATCTGTTTTTTCTTTTATTTTTATTTTCAGCATTTTAGTTAGTTTTTATTTTTCTTAGCTTAAAACATTTTTCTAAACTTTTATTTTGATTAGACGTTGAGGATAAACCGGTATTAAAAGCTCTTGTGTCCTTGGACGACCTCGGTATCTTACCAACGCTATACTACACTCAACGATGGGCGCACTTGCCCATATGTGTGTTTAGTGTTAGTGAAATATCGTGTTTTATAAATTTAAAACTTGGCAAAAATAAGTGTTAAAAAGGGCTTAAAATATACACCTAAAATATATAACACTTTCACGCACATCAAGTTTTTGGCGCCGCTGCCGGGGACACAAGGATTTTAAGAAAGTTAGGAATCAACGGCCTAATCATCTTTTATTTTTTTTTATTTTTTAGGATTTTCTTAGTTTTTCAGCCTCTGCAGAGCTCAGCACGGGCCGTGCCCGCTGAACACGCCCCCGTGCTCAATCATTGGAACTGGCAATCCTGTTTTACGTCAGACAGTAAGCTGAACACGGGGCCGTGCCCACTCAAAACGCCCCCGTGCCCAAGTTTCAGTTACTGAAAACAGAACCGTTAGATCCCGGCGGTTGGTAATTTCTGACATAAACATGAGTGATAGTAATTGTTTTTACTTTCGGCACTCTTATGGTACGTGGTGTCAATTATGTGGTGGCAAACATAAAGAAGTAGAATGCTACTTTCTAAATTATAGGCCCCACTACATAGACCCACCGACTTCTTACAACCTTAAGAGGGGCGAAAGTAAAAATAAGCACTATTTCTCCCTCGAATGCGCCCAGCCAGATATTCTAGGGGAAATGCTCCTTGATGAGTTATTTCAACTAGAAAAGCTAATTCAGAATTGGTTAGAAGAGCTTAGGAAGGATTTTATTGATCCACCCCAAGACGATAACCATGACGAGATGCTGGAACCGCATTCCAACAACCTCGTTGCCCCCGAAAATGCCTTAGTACCTAGCAAAGACTTGGACGATAGTCGTCCCTGTGTCGATTGTGCCGTGAAGGACTCTCCATCGACTTCGTTCGGTGCATACATAGACCTGAGCGATTCGGCATACACCTTCTTTAACAAGAGCCCGGGAAAGGGTTGGACTTGTCCACCTAGAATAAAAATAGGAATTACCCTCACCGACAACCTCTTGCGTTCTCGCCTTAGTCTAGGACAATTAAGGTATCTTAGGCACTTTGGGGTTGTTCCAACCAGTAAGGAACCACCCGATTTCGACGAGATCCTTGAAGTAGCAAAACTCCATAAAGCAGCCTCCAGACACGAGGCCGTGTCCAGGTCAACACGCCCCCGTGCTCACTAAAAAGATTCTCTGCTGATTTGGTCAGAATACGGACAAAATGTGTCAGGATTTCCTCTGAACACGGGGCCGTGTCCAGTCAACACGGGGCCGTGCCCAGAGCACTGTCGTTTTCTTTAAATGCAGCCTGATTCCTGCTCATTTTAACCACTTCAATTGACAGAGATCCCTGGGATTTTCACTCATACCATCCTAGGTAAGTGTTAAAAGAAGGTTCCAAAGGTCCCTCTTGTCCCATCCACTTTTATTCATTTCCTCCGCTTTCAAAATTTTTTCAAAAATTTCCTCCATGGAAGCTTGGAAATCCCTTCATTCCAACCATCTATGTGAAGTTTGTAAGATTATTTGCTAAAGATTCTTGCTTAAAAGTTAGTTGTATAACTTTGTTTTAATTTATCTGAGCTTAAAACCCAGATAAAGATCATAAAAATAATTTAAAACTCCAAGATTCTTTAGCCAAAAATCCTGCAGACAAATGGACACGGGGCCGTGTTCAATGAGCACGGGGCCGTGTCCAGGGGCTCTGTTTTGCAAAAATTTAGCTTTCTTCGGTTTCCTTCACAGAAAATGGCAAGCAGAACAAGCGGATCATCTTCAAGAAATAACCGACAAGGGAGGAGATCTTCAACAGTAGAAGACTCTCTTGTAAACTATGTTTACGCTCTCAGGGAGGCTATTGATGAAATGATGGGAGTGGAAGAAGCATTGGTCGACCGTATCAACCATCTTACAGTAGGGCTGGAGGGCTGTCTTCATGAAGTAAACCTCTTGCACCAGAGGTTGAACCTTCTCGCTTCCCCGCCTTTGGTACCTATAATAACCCAAAGGGCGTGGAACATGGTGCCCGAAGTTGTCAGTCCAGCCGAATGGTACGCCATGCACCAAGAGCTTCCGCGAAGAGTGGTGCAAGGAGTCCCGGTGAATGTTCCCCCTCGTCCACCAGCAGCGGAGGAAAATGAAGCCACATTCTTCCTTCCTAGGGAGATTGAAGAATGGCTTTAAACAACGTTTAGGGAAGAATTCATTCGGCTTAAAGTCCTACTATATCGGGAAACTATTCTCGAAATTTTCTTAAACTAGTAGAACTCTTTATGATAACCTCGTGTACCTGCCGACCTATTTAGTCAAGTTTTAGTTTTAATTTTAATTTAGGATTATGTAAGTTCTCTCTATGATGAAATGAAATGATGGTTTTAAGGTTTGGATGGTTTGTAATGAATAAAACACACTCATGGTGGTAAAGGATGAAAAGGGGAACGAGAAAAATGAACTCATGCACAAGAACAAGGCAACCCGACAATTCTCTCCATTCCAGAAGGTTCAACACGGGCCGTGCACAACCAACACGGCCCCGTGCCGAACCACCTGCAGAAAAACGCCCAGCTCAGGTACCTGGACACGGGCCGTGTTCACCCAACACGCCCCCGTGTCCAGACTTCTGTCTATCTTATTTTAATTTTGTTACTGGCACTTGAACACGGGGTCGTGCCCGGATAACACGGGGCCGTGTTCAGTGCCCAGTAACACAATTTTTTGCTTTTTAAACACTATTTTACACATCTAATCAACCTAAAAATTTATTTTTGGGACACATTGAGGACAATGTGTAATTTAAGTGTGGGGGGAATGCTAAAACCTTGAATTTTGCAAGTCCTAAATATTACACAAAGCTCTATTGGAACCGCTAATCACCCCAAATTTTTTCAAAAATTTCATTTTTTTTTACTTGTCTAGGTTTAACTCGGGAAATTCAAGTTCTCAAAAAGGTTATATTTTTACAAAATTACAACCAATAGCGTAGTGATAAAAAGAACCAACATAAGAAAATTATGAAAAGGCATGACAAACTTAGTTAAAATTCGATTATATATACTTGATCACATAAAAAAAACCCATTCCCACAAAAGTGAGTTTTGAGCCTTTATTGAGCAACAATTACATATCATTAAAACTAAATGCTCATTTTTCGTTTCTTGTGTGAATAGCCGCTTGGTTCTTACGACTCTAGAACTTGCCATGACGATACATTTCCGGTCCTTATCAACTTAAACCCGAGTAAGTAAATGATGGAGGCATTAGGACTAACCCTTTTTATTTCTACACCATTATATTTTTTTTTCTTCTTTTGCCACCTACCCAAAAATCCCCCTAGTTAACCCCTTTGAGCCTAAACCTTTTCATTTCATCACCCAAACAAAAAACCCTTTTACCCACCAAAACCTTTTTCATTTTTAACCCTTTGTTTTAGTAACAAGTTCGGTTTTTCGTATGATCAAAAAAAAATGTGTGTTATTAATGAAGCAAAAAGAAAATAAACAAAAAAAGTCATCAAAAATAACTTTGTTTGAATAAAAGCTTCATTAAAATAAAAAGTTACAAAAATAGAAAGTCCTACGAAAACCGACACTTGTTACGCCTTTTCATTTTTTTTTCTCTACTAACCACTAACCACTTTCCCAACCACCTACCTTTAACCCAAGCCTAACCCTTAACCCACAAAGTCCTCTTGATATTTACAACGGTATAAAAGTTAAAAAGGAGGAAGATTGATTGCTTGGAAAGCCTATGGTAGGAATAAGTTCCATGCCACTCTCGAGTGATTCACTAAAAATACACCTTCGGCCGAGTATGAGTGATTTCTCCCGTGAGGTATGTGAACTTGTATATAAATGGAATTTTAAAAAGGCATGTTATGCCCAAATAAGTAATTTCTCCTATGAAATGTTCTAAATAAATCATTACAAATAGGAGTGTAAATAAATAAAAATAAAACCCAAAAAGATCTTGGACATCCCGACACTCTACGACAAGCCCAAAACCTTCTCTTCTACCTATTCCATTTGGGAGTATAAGCCACATATTAAAGAGTTTTGCTTGAGGACAAGCAAAAGTTCAAGTGTGGGGGTATTTGATGTGTGCAAAATGCAACATATAAATTACATCAAACAAGGCATAAAACTAACCCTTTTTAAGTACTAATATTGGAAAAAGAGTGTTTTTGTCTTCCTTTTGTATTTTCAGGTTTAAATGAGCTCAAAAACGCAAAAGAAGCAAAAAGACAGCTAAATCCAACATAAATACAAGGAAAGGAACATTAGTGGACTGCCCGACCCCTCAACGGCACCTTCCAAAGCAAATTAGAGAAGACAGAAGACTGAACACGCCCCGTGCTCAGCCAGCACGGGGCCGTGCCCAAGAAGCAGCAGAAAAGACAAATCTATAGAAGCTTCTATTGCCCATCACGGGGCCGTGCCCAGCGGACACGGGGGCGTGTCGAAAGTACAGCAGGCGCATTTATTGTAATTGCGAATTATAATTAATGAGGAGAGAGAGTGTCAGACAGACACGGGGCCGTGTCCAGCTCTCTGTTCAGCCTATAGATAGGAATGCTTGGATTCATTTTATCTCATCCCTTGGCACACCACCTCTCTCACACTTCATCCACCACCCACCACCATCACAACACCATCATCCACCACCATCATCCATTGTCCATCGTAGAGTGTGTGAGTCGTCTCGGGATCCAAGATTGATCGTAAGAGTTCTTGACAATCAAGGCCATGTTTGCCTAAGTCTCTTACATCACTTGGTGAAGACAAAGTGTCTAGTATAATACTTTTTATTTCTAATCTTTTGCACTTTTTATTTGGTTTTGTATTAATGACTTTAATAACTAGTTACTTATGTTGAAGGTGATCTTTCCTTATCGTTTGTCCGTGGTGTCTTGGCATTATTTTACTGTCTATATAAAATAAAGGATTTTCACCATTCATATCTCCACGGTCTATATGGAGGTATGTTGGCTACCTGGTCGGGGGTTAAGGGAACGGTTTGGTAAAGGTCTTGCCATTGTTCAGCGTTTAGAGGTCCTACAATGGACCTGGGTCAAATTTAGTAGGACCTCCTTCAATGCTTCACGGCATTGGATGGCGGGGGTCCAAACTCTTTGATCCCCTCATAAGTTAACTACTATTAATACTTTAACCTGGCTATTTAGGACTGTATCCGTGCTGACTCAGACTACTTAGCCGAGGGTAACGTCACCGCCAAAAGCGGGGCCTACCACAATACTGCATTAATAACTTAATTCATTATCTTCCAATAATCCACCCTTTTAGGATTGTATCCTTGCTGACTCAAACTACTGGGGTGAGGGTAACGTCACCTTCAAAAGAGGGGCCTACTACAATAACTAAGATAATCTCTTAATTATGTGCAAAAGTGCGGAAATAATCAAAGGTTATACTAGATACGAGTCGGAACCAAGTGATTCATCTTGTCTATCTGTTTTTTCTTTTATTTTTATTTTCAGCATTTTAGTTAGTTTTTATTTTCTTAGCTTAAAACATTTTTCTAAACTTTTATTTTGATTAGACGTTGAGGATAAACCGGTATTAAAAGCTCTTGTGTCCTTGGACGACCTCGGTATCTTACCAACGCTATACTACACTCAACGATAGGTGCACTTGCCCATATGTGTGTTTAGTGTTAGTGAAATATCGTGTTTTATAAATTTAAAACTTGGCTAAAATAAGTGTTAAAAAGGGCTTAAAATATACACCTAAAATATATAACACTTTCACGCACATCAGGTTCTTCGTGTGGGTACGGGTTTTCTAAGATTTCCCTGATATACTGGTCATTATCCGAATATGGATCTAGTGGGTCCAGTTTGGGATAGGGTGCTACTGGGTTCATGGGTTCCTCTATTGGGTAAAGTTGTTGGTAATCCCTAGGGTCATCAAACCATGGGTCATAGTCTGGGGGATGGGGTGCTGGTACCCTAGGAATTTCAGCTGGGTCAAAAGCAGGCATTGGAATTTGGTCTACTGGGTTTGGCTCAATTTCCATAGGTTGTGTGGGAAATAGTGGTAACAGTTGGGGTGCTATGAGTTGTTCTAGATTCGGGTCTGTAGCTGTAGTGGCTAATATGTGGAAATTTGCTAGTCTCCTATTGATCATATCCTGTGTTTGAGCATTCATTTCTCTATTCGCAGCTGCTAAAGTTTTCTCATCCTTTTTCTACGTTCATGAGCTCCTCGGCTGAACCTCCTCTCTTCTTGGGAGGGAATGGCTCTTCAGATTGTGCTTTGAATACGAAAATTCCTTATTCGGTGTCATCCGAATACCCCGAGGGGGTCGGCTGTGAAGAGGTGCCTTCGTCCCTAGGTGAGCTGGACAACTAATGGTAAGCGTCCGAAGGTCCTTGGTCACTCATACTATAAACTAATAAATTGTCAAATAACACAAAATAATAAAATATGCACGTAGTTCCGTAGATAATTTCCTAACATAATAGATAAAAATTTGGTGTCAGCAGAACATTTTTGTGGCTGAAATCAGTGGCTGTAGCTCTGATACCACCTTCTGTCGCAACCCCCGACCCCTGCCTCAGGAGGTGGGCGGCCGCGGCCTACTTAGAGATGGTGGTATCAGTGTTTATCATTATTTGGCAGCGGAAATTTCATCAGGACCGTAGTTAGGAAATATTTATCAGAGTAAAACACCACATTTTATAATAGTAAAGACATTGGGATAAATCCCAAGTTTTCATAACAAACAGGTTTATAGGGATAAACCCTATTTTATCGAAATAAAACATCTTCTTTATTTATGTAACTTTTATAGCTACTTTTCCAAGCCTTCAGTGCTGTCCAGCTGGCTTCTATTTGGCTTTCACATTTTGTTACCTGAAACGCGTTTAAAAACATTTTGTCAGTGGGAAATACTGGTGAGTGAATCCCAATTTAATCAAGACAGGTAAAACCGTTTACAGCATTAAGGGCGATTTCGCAATTACATTTGTTTATTTTCTACTTTAATTACAACCCACGGTACTGTCAACCCGACTTATGGTCATGTTACTACTCACAGTGTAGTAACAAATTTTGTATACAAAACCCCAACATACCGACGATAATTGGAGAACACAAATACTCAATCACTGTTTAATATAATGTAAAACATTTGAGGTTTTGTAAAAACAGTTTACAAAAGGAGGATTACTCACATTGCTATCTTAGACTTTTTCATGTGGATTCCTGGCTATAATCTATAAATTTTAAATAATGTACACGTGTTAGTATAATAACCCAATTTTACATTAGTTATACCCTCCCAGAGACAGAACCCCAACGACTACGTCGGGCAGAGCCTCGACAGCCGTTACGGAGTGCTAGATCAATCGGGCAGCGTATCTAATACGTAACCGACGGGTTAAAATACTTACAACGAGGAAGAACTTCATTATTTTAGTGGGTATAATGGCTGGTTATAGTACCTACAATTCAGAAATTGAGAGAGAATTTCGTGTGTTGAGCGTCGGAAAATGAAGGCCGATGCTCCCAATTTATAGGAGCTGATTTCGAGGTCCTCGCACCCTAGAAATTGAGAGAGAATTTCATGTGTTGAGCTGTCGCGGCCCACGTAAGCTGAAGGCAAGGCCTTCGCGGCCCACGAGCGCCCTTCAGATTTTGTTTTTATTTAATTTTTGTGAAAAGTAAACATATTTAGGGCCAAATCTCGCATACGGGGTGTATTTTAGGACATTTAGGGACATTCTAAATATATTAGGAGTGTTGGAAATGTTTTAGGAGGGTTGTTATAATACAAATATATATGTATATATATATATATATATATATATATATTATAATAAATGAAAGTTATTTGGGTCACGTGTCAGTAGATTAGGACATCCTTTTTTTCCATTTTCCCACCCAGCAGTACCACTCCCCTCTTTTATCTATCTCATCTCTCATTTAGGGCTTCTCCTTCTTTCAAATCTCCTTCACTCTTTCTTGATTTTCCCCTTCTTTCTCCTTGAATCCTCTGCAATCTATCTTCAAGGCAAGTTTATGTTTTTCGTTTATGTGAAAGATTAGGGTTAGTAGCAACGAGAGGGTGGGATGCAACATAGAAGGATGAGAATCCGAGTCTTGATTCGACTTGCCAAGGTTGTATTCATCTTTTAATTGTTATATATGTTTTAGATTCTTCTAATTGCAACAATCTACTACTTACCGGAGTTTCGAATCTGGATTTTTTTTCCAATTTCCCACCTCTGATTCGGTTATATTGCGGTTAATTGATGCTCATTGATCGGTTTATGGACACTGTTCGTGATTTCAGCAACTGATCTGGCTGATTTTTGACAGAATTTTGTAGATCTGAACTGTTCATGTTCATCGGTGACGCCGGTGATGACGGAATTTTGTTATCGTCACTTCTTTTCAGGTATATTTTACCATCAACGATATTTCTTTTAAGATATGATCAAATCCATGTATAACATTCATCTTCGATCATTTTTTTATTGATTATCCGATCCGACTATGAAGTTTTTTGTTTATTTTATTGTTGCATGTGTTTGGATTTTTTGGACAGGATTCAGGTATTGTTTATATTTTTAGTTTAATTGTTTGTGGGATTAGAAAGTGCACACTTAGTTCAGATTAATTGTTTGTTATTCTTTCATTTTGATTAGTGTGTTTAATGTGCAACAACCAGCATGTTAGAAAACTTAATATGTGAGGAATGTGCTGGATGGTTTGTTTATGGAAAATGGATCTTAATTTCTCATTTTGTATGCTATAATTCTTAAAAGTGTTTAATCATGTGTGTTAAATCAAACTTCAATATAATATGTTCTCATTTTGTTATGTTTGTAGTTTTTGTTTTTCACAATCTGTTTTGTTGGTTTATTCACCCATGTTTTATTCATAGATCTCTATAATCCATATTTATGGTTTCAAATATGTTTCCTGATTTATTTACAGTTGTAGCACACCAAATATTTGTTATTTGTATTGAGTTGGTATATTGGGATTAAATACTGAACTGGTGGAATTACAGCAAGTCCAGGTCATGCTTCAAGCTGTCTCGATCTCTTTGGAGGCGGATAAGTGGCTTTGGGAGGTGTGAAAAACAGAATTGATAAATTTAGGCAAAATGAGGTTGAAAGATGATAACCCAACAGTGGAGGATCTCATTCTACAGCTTCGATAAATTTAGGGGTATTCTCAAATAATGCTTCCTACATGTTTGAAGACCGAAAAATGTCTAAAGAAGCAGCACTGTGGACATTTTTCGATCTTCAAACATCTAGAAACCATTATTTAAGAATACCCTGAAGTTCTCGGAGCTGTAGAATGAGATCCTCCACTGTTGGGTTATCATCTTTCAAACCCATTTTCCCTAAATTTCTCGATTCTGTTTTTCAACAGGGATGTAATGCAATGATTCCTCTCAATTGAATAGAAGGATACTTGCTTCCTCTTAAAGGGTTATGGAGTGGTTATAACAACTGATCATGTTAAGGACTGTTATAACTAACCACCGCTCCTTATAAAGACTGATGGACTTAAAGACTAATGAGGCATATCCATTGTTGAAGACAAAGCCCTGTTAAAGACAAGCACTTATGTACCTAAGGCCTGATCAACCAAAGGAAAACCACTGGTCAATAACAGCAGTGGTTCAGCATCTACAGCGGATTCAACATCAGTATTTATGTATCAGTGTTTCTTATGTAACAATGTTTAGTGTATCAGTGTTTAGATTTTGTTACAGCTTCGATGATGGTTGTTAGATTTATGAAAATGTCTAACAATTTCGGATTGGGTTTATTCTCACAGTTTTATGATACTTCAGTGTTTATGATGAAAATTATGTTGGTTCCATGATTGACTGTTCCCCATGTTGATTCGCTTAATGGTATTTTATGTATATACATTATTTATTAATCTCTCGAGACAAACCCTAGAGTTTATCTCTCGAGACAAACCATAGACAAACCCAATGGTGAACCATTGCCCAACAACAATAGTGGTTCAGCATCAACAACAGATATTCTACCTTTGTTTATGTTAACAGTGTTTATATGTAACAGTATTTATCACATCAGTGTTTTATAGTCTGTTAGGTTGTTAGATGTCATATCACTTCAATGTTTATATGTAACAGTATTTATCACATTGGTGTTTATATGTAAGAGTATTTATCACAACAGTGTTTATATGTAACAGTATTTATCACATCACCTCAGAGGTTTGAAATGTACTATAAATAGAATAGTGGTTTGATCTTTATACTAATAAATAAAAATGAAGTACACTTGGATGATTATTAAGCTCCTCATTTTGATTGTTTGGGTATAGTATTTTTGAAATTGGTCTTTTTTTACAAACAGTTGTTTATGGGCAAGCATCTGTTTAAGGTAAAACATTTGTTTAAGGTCAAACATCTGTTTAAGTCCAAACAACTGATATAGAAGGCCAAATATCTGTTTAAGCCCCAACATCTGTTTAAGTCTAAACAGATGTTTAACCAGATCCACTGTCTTCTCATATTTTAACACTCTTCAAAATAGTTAAAAATGATAGTTTTCATTAATCCTTAAAAGTCTGTTACAACCACTGTTTTGGTTCAAACATTTGATTGTGAAAAGTTATCCACTGCTGAAAGACAACCTTTATTTCTTCATTCTTCATGTTGACTACTAACTGACCAAACATCGGTGTTTCAATCATTGTTGGCTATCCACTGATAGTTAAAAAACAGCCACTGCTCACATTTTTATTGTTGACATCCACTGATATTGACCATCAGTGGTTTCCCTAAAGATAGCCAGTGCTCACATTTTTATTGTTGATGTGGTTAATTAATGATAGAATGAAATTATCAAATGAAAACTAGAATTACAATGAAATTAGCATTTTACCTAAGCGTTACATTCCAATGAGATAAGAGTTCCTCCAACATTGTTTTGGTGATAAAAATTAAAGTTAAAATAAAAAATAAAAAACTGTTGATGACAATTTGTTGCATATCAAATCAGTAATTAATGCTAATTTCTTGAGCTTTGGACATTGAAAATATGCAAAATGGGAATTTCAAATTGACGGTTATTTTCTCTTAACTAAAGTTAAAATAAAAATTCGAAAAAGTCATGATGACAATTGCTATCAAATCAAATCAGTAATTACTGATAATATCAATAACTTTTGAAATACAAAATATGCAAAATGGTAATTTAAAATTGACGTTCTCCCTCTTTTTTTTCCTACAAACGCAACATAGATTCATAAGATTAAAATTTATTCATTTATTCATGACATTAAAAGTCCAATAATTACATAACATACTCAACAACTAAACTTTCAAATCTAACAATAACAACAAGAATTAAGAAACTTTAGCTTCAACTCCATCGATTGCTAAACCTATCGATGTATGTCCTTCAGCATCGCCATGAACTCCACGTCTCTATCACCGCACTCTATATTACTTACATCACAAAGCTCACGAACGGAAGTTGAAGGCATCTGCATAAGATCTCTAGAAACCTGCTGTCTCGTGAACAGGCCAACTTGCTGTCACACCCTGATATTTCCACGTATTACCGGTGGGGAGTATCGTGACGTAGTTGATATCATTATAGTCAAACAACACAATTTAAATGCACAGCGGAAGCAAAGGATAAATATATTACAATCCGATTCAAAAGTAATATTAAATATTACAACGGAATGTAAGATGGATCCACAGGCGGATCTTAAACAGAAAGATAACATTGTTCAACACACTTTAGGCATTTAGAACTTGCGAGATTCCCTATTAACGCCCTGAGCTCCCAGCCAATTACGTACAGTGCCTGTCACTTAATTTTTTTTGAAAAAATACGTCAGTTTACACTGGTAAATACAATTAACTAACTCATTTTGAAAACATTTAAGAAAAATTAATTTGTATGCTCAGGCACAAAACATTTTATAACTTGGGATAATTATTTATATATAAACTTGTAAAAGAATTACATGTTTCTTATACGTTCAGTAGCCCGGATTGACACCGGGTTTAAGATTAATAGACACACCAAAGGATATAGTCCCGCGGCGAGTTATTCCCGAAACCGGCGGTTATACCTTATTATTTATATATGCACTGTCGGGTGTACGCCTACTCCCTGTGCTTAGGTCATGGCCATTTCTTAAAATGATGCCAAGGATATCCGGGACATGGTCATTAACCCCCAAAGGCTTTAAGCAAACAAAACAATTTAAACGGGTCATATTAATAAATTAACCTTCATACGATCAAAAATTCCATGCCCGACCAAGCGGTATTTTATATACCGTACCCCAAGCCCGTATAGGGAAAATAAGTTAAAAGTATTTACCTGAGCTTAAAAATGCAATTTATACTCAGCCGTATATCCTAATCAGCAAGTGCAAGTACCTTTACTGGGGCTCTAAATCTGGAACGAAGGTTTTTTTAATAACCTAGTAGATTCCTAACGGGTCTTAATTAAGCCTATGCTTAGACCGGTTAGTTTTAAAGGAGGATACGGTTCAAAACGCATGATTAAGCGAAGACCGGATTAGAATGTGGTTTAGACCCGACAAGCTTGTATACTTGTATAATAAGGGTAAACTAAACACATTTTGGATTTTGAGATAAAAATGATAAGGTTTGACCCGTTTCGGCTAATTTATGCAAACTAGTTACGTAAGCTGATCCGAACGCGAAAAGTGCGTAACGGGTAACCAAAAGAGTCATAAATAGGTTTCCTAAGTTAATATGCCTTAAATATGTTGTGACATCAGTAAGATATCTTCTATTATGCCCTAAACGGATTTAAACTCAAATTATGCCCCGCAAGGGTATTTTGGTCATTTAAAAGGTTATTAAAGAGATTTAATATAAGTCTGAGTTTCAGGTCTGATATAATCAGTAAAAATAATTTAATTTAATAAGTTATATCAGTAGGGTATTACATATATGTGAAATTTATCATTTATATCCAAACTATGCACCGAAAGGGCATTTTGGTAATTTCACATAAGGTTTAAAGGTCAAATCTGGAAATCTGAGTTTAAAACTTTTGCTTACTATTAAAGTATAAAAATTTACTTAATATATCAGTAGGTATCTAGTCTTATATGTTTAAAATGGTTTTAATACATACTATGCGTTTAAAACGGTTTTAAGTGATTTCCAGGTTTTATAAGAAAAGCTGATATTTTTATTATTCCAGGAGGTTCAAAATATTTTATTTATCATATAGGATGAATAGAAAAAGGTTTCCTATCAAAAGGATTTGTAAAACTCATTTTATAGGCCAAAAGGGCAAAACCGACAATTACCGAATTAAGCTTAGAACCCTATGTTATGCTCAGCCTAAAAATAAATAAAAATCTTCAAAAATCCCAAAATATTATTTTATATCAGTAGGTAAAAATTTTGGTATCAAAAATTGGGTTTAGATAGGCTATATGCTAATTACGCTAATGAGCATAACTCCTAATCTAGACCTCAAATTGATGTCAAATTTTAGGGACAAGTTTTTAAATCAGTAACTAAGGTTTCTACTCTTTTACATTTTCAAAAATCATGTTTTAAGGTCATATGGGCATAATAGTCAACAAATAAGCATTTAACGGAAACATGCATACGAATCGGATAAATAATGAACCAAGTTGTATAATCACAGAGGGTTATACTAACATGAAACCTGGTCCTAATAAAGCTCTAATGCATTTCTAAACTATGCTCTAATGGGCCAGAACGGAAAGTTAAAGCAAAAGTCTACTTTTGCGATTTTCGGTTCCGAACCGAGCTTAAACTGAAAATTGTCGGGTTGAACATGTTTAGACATGTTCTTACATTACTTACCAAGTTATTTAAGTGTTAAAACATGTTCTATAACTTTAGTATTATTAGTTATGAATTTATTTGTAAAAACTGACTCGTTTGACTTTTTATTAAAAAGTTTGACCCGACAATTGACTGAGTAAATGTGGTAATTAGGAGGTGCCCTTTTGAGGGTTTAACACCTACCTAATTACGGTCACGTAGCCATGTTCGTTGCGAAAAAAATGGCTCAACCGCTTAAAAGTCCTAGGGTTTATCGCAAACGCTTGACTTTTCGGTTATAAACGCTAAACGAGTGAACTAGGCACGAAAGGAACACTTACAAAGGGTCCAAAGGACTGAAAGGAGGTTCCCAAAGACTCAGGGTCCTCTTAGAATTGCAAGAGCATATTGCAAGGAATGCAAGTGAAATTTTTTTGAAGGAGGTTCACCTATTTATAGTAATTTGGGGTGAACGAGATCGTGACAAGTGTTGGGGTTGATAATCAGATCATTACAAGTGTAAGATGGTTTTATGAATCAGTTGGCAGCCCCTAGATTGATGTTTGAGAGTATGGAAGCCAGCTTGAACAAAAACCAGCAAGATACAGGTTTTCTGCAGCTGTTTTCTGCATCTATTCACCTCACGCGGCCCGCGTAGGGAACCGAGGCAGCTTACGCGGCCCGCCTGCAAGTCCAAACCAACAAACATAGTTCCAGAATGTACAATATCAGTCCCTGCACTTGTTAAAAGGCTTTTCTGACACGCATAAGGCCTGTTAACCTCATTTCAAGGTTCCACCATGATTCCCAAATATAGGGACATGAAACACGCTCAAAAGTATGTCGGATGTCGGTTCATTTGGCCGTAGGGTCACGTTGTTCATCTAATTACGACGAAACACGAACGGACGCGAAAAATGATCCAAACTACGCGACGTGTTGGTGCATGTTTGTGACAACAGCTTAGATTTGGTCTTTGGATATCTTGTAATTAGTTAAACGTTAAACAGTTAGCGGGTTTAGCTTTGTATTGGTGAGATTATAGAGTTTGGGCTAAACAAAACCCACATTGGGTCTAGGGGACGATTTGGGCTTTGCCCATGTAGGAAACTCTAGCCCAAGTAGCAAACCTTGTGTTATATAAACAAGGTTAGGCTTTAGGGTTTAGGTTGATCAGCCAGAACAGTTTTGGAGAGAGAGTAATTTCGTGAGAGCAAGGCTTGGACGAAATTTGTGGTTGTTAGGGTTTAGATTGATTGTAAAACGATTGTTTGGATAATCAATAGAAACCCGGGTTTGAAAGTGAATTGCTGTTTCTGTTCGTCTACTTGTTTATGTGATTTTCTTATCAAGGGGATTCCGCACCCTTGGTAGATTGTCAGTTTTGTTACGATCCATATGGGATAGGGACCTACAATTGGTATCAGAGCATTTGCTCTTGTGTACGGTTCAAAACTGATTTTACAGATTCAAGGATTTTGTTCGTTTGAAGATTTTCGAATTCGGTGTGAAGAACATCGAAGAACATTAAAAAATTGTGAGTGTTTGATTCGTTTTGATTATTTGTTTGCTTGTTTTTAGGAGTTTCGGTTGGAAAGTGATCAATCAGAAGATTTTGCGGTGTAAAAAGTGCTGATTTTTCAGGATTTTGATTGGAAAATAGCTGGTCTTGACTCAAGGTTGCTGGTCTCGACTCGTAACAAGAGGTCTCGATTGGGTATTGTTCACTCGCAACCAGAGGTCTCGACTTGTGCTGGTTGACTCGAAACTGTAGTCTCGACTTGTGCTGGTTGACTCGAAATAGTGGTCTCGACTTGTGCTGTTTGACTCGACACTGTAGTCTCGACTTGTGCTGGTTGACTCGAAATAGTGGTCTCGACTCGCAACAGAGATCTCGACTCGCAACATTGATCTCGACTCGCAACGGTGGTCTCGACTTGTGCTGATTTGACTCGAAACGGAAGTCTCGACTCGAGACAGTAGTCTCGACTGGACTGTGTGGTTTCGACTGGACTGAGTAGTTGCAAGTTTGAAAGTGGTGGAATTTTTCTAGGCAATCGTAGGAAAAATTTCACTGTTTCGTGTTTAGAGAATTATCCGTAACTCATCTGGACAAACCGTTTGCACCGTTGGACTCCTTGGATTTTTAGGACAAAAAAAAAAAAAAAACAGGTTTCGGACTAAAATTGTACGGTTTTACCAGTCTGATTAACTTAAAATGTCGAACATGTCTAAATTAAACGAACTCTTAAGGATGGAACATGAGGTAGGCACAACGAACAAACCACCTAAGATGATGAAGGTGGAGAACTACTTGACATGGAAGGATAGGTTTCAATCCTTCATTGCATATCAGGACACACGCATGTGGATCTGTATTGAAGATGGGTACACAAACCCAACACATGACTTTGAGGGCAGACCGCGTGTCACAGCCTATGTGAACATGCAAGATAATGATAAAAAGATGTATGAGGCTGAAAAGAGAGCCCTGGCTGCTATCAAGATGTCCCTACCTGATAGCATCAAACATACCTTTAAGAAGTACACTACTTCAAAGGAAATGTGGGATGCGCTAGAGAAGAGATATGAGGGAAATCCTGATGTCAAGAAGAACAAAATTGATCTACTGAAGAAGCAGTTTGATGTGTTCAAGTACATGAAAAACGAGTCACTTGAGGACGTCATCACTCGATACTACCATCTGATGTCAGAATTGGACAATTATGATATAGATTGCTATACTGACATAGAGAAAAATGACAAGCTGCTGGATGCTCTACCTGCAAAATGGGATATTTACACTCTCATGATAAAGTGAGAAGCTGATTATGAAACAAAGGAACTGGAAGAAGTAGTTGGAAAGCTAAGAGCTTATGAGCTCAACATGAAGAAGAAGGACATTGGATATGATCAGGTTCAAGATCCAGGGGTTTACAATGGGCTTGCATCTTCTTCATCTCATGATGCTTCTAGCGACTCTGCTACTGCATTTCTTTCATGTGATAATGAGCAGGTCACAGTAAATGAGGATGGTGATGTATGTTTTGTAGCTGCTTCAGGAGGATCAACAGGAATCAAGAGAACATCAGCTTCTAAGCAAAGTAGTAGTGCAAAGTCGATGCCTATGAGTGTTAAGTCAGCTGAAGAACATCTTGCTCTACTTGCTTCATTTGTTGCTTCCTATGAGAACTACATTCAGGGGAAGATATCTGATCCTGCCACTTTAGATGAAGATTATGATCAGATTGACCCTGATGATCTAGAAGAGATGGATTTGCAATGGCAGATGGCCATGATTTCGAGACGTGTGAAGAGGTTCATGAACAGAACTGGAAGAAAGTTTGTAGGAAAGAGTATTGGTTTTGACAAGGCCAAAGTCAGGTGCTTTAACTGCTAAAGTTATGGTCATTTCGCCAGGGAATGTCAGAAACAAAAGCATGAGACTTCGAGTCAGAGTTCAAACAATAGGAATGCATCAAACAACTCTAACTCAAGGGCGTTGATCTCTACTACAAGAGAGGGTTCATATGACTGGAGTATTCACTTGGAAAATGATGAGAATGTCACTCAGGCATTCATGGCCGAGATTGTGCCAATTGATGGAGGTGAAGCTACAGTAGATGAAGCTGAGGGAGATAAGGCTGATCATAGAACAGATGCTGAAAAAGAAACGCCAAAGTCTGAGCATGAAAAGGAAGCTGAAGAGAAGGATGAAATCATCAAAAGAATGGAAGCTCAACTTGCTGCTCTTATGGCTAACTCAGACAAATCGACAGGAGAGGTAAGTAACTCTGCTACTTCTGTTTGTTTAAAGTGTCGTGGATTACAGGGTGAAGTTGACAGGTTGTCAACTCAAAACAAAAGTCTGGTGAGCGAGATGTCTAATGTAAAATAATCAAATTTCTTTGCTAAAAGAAATGAGTCATCATATTTGAAAAAGATAAAAGGCTATGAAGCTGAAATTGAAGTTTTAACCTGCAAATTAAATGAAAAACTTCAAGTCATAGACTTAGCTCATGACATGATGGCTGAGAAAACAAAAGAGATTTCTGAAAAATGCAAAGAGTTGTCAGATGCACAACTCAAAATTGTTGAACTTGAAAAGAAACTAGGTCAATTCAGGGATTCTACTTTTGTCATGAAACACATGATGGGTGGATTAAAGAAGAGTAATGACAAGACTAGTGTGGGATACCAGGGCTTTAATGAAGTCCCACCTCCTCTTAGTCATGACTATTCATTCCTACCTAATGAAGAAGAGTTCACAGACTTTCTGTCAACATCACCAAGTAGTTTCATAACCAGTCAAGGTGATGTGTCTGAAAATAATGATGCTAAGAAGGAGAATAACAGCAAACCTGTTTTAAAACAGAAAAATTCAAATCCTAAGAATAAAAATTCAACTTTTGTTAAAAAGGTTAATTTTGTTCAGGGAAGTGACATGAAAAATGAAACAGCTGTTATTGAAAATGAATCTAATGTAGAGTTTGCTAAAAACAAAAACATAGAAAATCTTGAAACTAAGCAAACTGAACCAAATCCTTCTAAGGCATCATCATCGAAACCAGAATCTAGTTCAAAGGCTTCAGTTGAGAAGTCTTCGAAAAAGAGATCGTGCTTCAAATGTCACACAAAGGGACATGTAGCTAGCTGCTGTCCTAACAAAAAGGTTGAAGCACAAGTTAGTGAGAAACAAAGAGGAAAATCACCAGAAAAGAAAGGTGATAATGAGGAGAAAGTCTCAAATTCTCCAAAGAAATCTGCTCCAAAGCAACAACAGGGTGTTGCTGGTGGTGTAGATAAGGCTGAAAAAGGAACTCCACAAGTTCCTCGTTTTCAAAGAAATCAACCAAGATTTCAGCCTGAATCTACATCAGGCAGATATGAAAGACCTAAAAGTAGTTCACCAAGAATGAACAATCAAAACACAAATAATTTCAGAAGACAAGGTCAATATCAAAATCGATACCAAAATAATGGTGGTCGAAGTTTTTATAACAATGGCTTTAGAAATTATAACAATCAGGGTTCTTGGAATCAAAATCAAAATTTTCATAGGTCAAATAGTCCAAACACTAATAGGTACCCTCAGGACCAGAGACCTTATGGAAATCAAAACCAATTTGCATCAACAGGTCCAAGATCCAAGACTCCAGTTAGGAGTGATGGATACTGGATGGATGTTCCTGTAGTTGATTAATCTGGAAGACCCAAGACCATTAAGGCTTGGGTCCCCCAATCTAACTAATCTTTTGGTTGGTGTGTGCAGGAGCTGCTAAGGAGGATTATCAACTTATGGTATGTTGATAGTGGCTGCTCTAGGCACATGACGGGGGATGCGAGGTTGTTTTCTGAATTTGAAGAATATGATGGTGGACATGTAAATTTTGCTGGTGCTAAAGGTGGTAGGATTACTGGACGAGGAAAAGTGACGAATGGGGAGATCACTTTGGACAAAGTGAACTACGTTGAGCAGCTTAAGCACAATCTGATGAGCGTGTCACAAGTCTGCGACAAGGGTCACTCGGTCCATTTTACAAATACTGAGGCATTGGTGTTGAAACCGGGTTTGGTTATTCCGGACGATTGGATAGTGATGCGTGCACCGAGGAAAAATGATACTTATGTCATGGACATGGGTGCCAAGGATCCAACTGTTGCGGTGGCGTGTTTACTGTCAAAAGCATCTGAAGCTGAATCTATGGTGTGGCACAGACGCATGGCCCACATTCACTACCGCAAAATGAATTATATCATAAAAATGAGCTAGTGAAAGGGGTTCCATTGCTGAGGTTTCAAGTGGAAGATAAATGTCTTCCATGTCAAAAGGGAAAACAACACAAGAAACCTCATAAGTCCAAAACAGTAAATTCCATTAATGCCCCTTATGAATTACTTCACACGGATTTATTCGGTCCAGGGAATGTGAGGAGCATAGGTGGAAAGTACTATTGTCTTGTTGTCACTGATGATTATTCACGTTATTCATGGGTTTTCTTTTTAGGTACAAAAGATGAAACAGCAGAGATGTTGATAGATCTTTTTACGAAATTGGAAAACGTCCATGATGCAAGGATTAAGAGGATAAGGAGTGATAATGGCACGGAGTTCAAGAATCGGATTCTGGATCTCTACTGTCTTCGAAAAGGAATTGAACATCAATATTCTGCTCCTTATACTCCTCAACAAAATGGAGTCGCTGAGAGGAAAAATAGGACGTTGATTGAAGCCGCTAGGACGATGCTTTCAGATTCAAAGCTACCAGTTCTTTTCTGGGGAGAAGCTGTGAATACAGCTTGCTACGTCCTAAACAAAGTTTTAACTGTTAAACGTTTTAACAAAACTTGTCATGAGTTGATGTTTAACGAAAAACCAAACTTAACAGGCTTTGAACCATTTGGATTACCCTGCACCATTGTGCGAAACAAAGATAAACAAAAATTCGGTGAGGTGGCTGACGAAGGCTACTTTCTAGGTTACGTGCCTGGCACACCGAATAAAAGGGTTTTTAATCTCAAAACTGGTAAAATTGAGGTTGTTTTTAATGTGGAAATTACTTCCTACAAACCTCAACAATCAACGAGTGGTCCTGCTATATTATATGATTATGAAAGCGTTTTTAAATCATTTAATATTCCTGAGGTTTCTGATGCAGATGATTCTCAGCTGATTCAAACAGTGGTATGTGAAGACGATGAAGGCGAGTTCATGCCTAGATCGAATGTTGATATGTCAGATGCTCCGGAAACTTCTCAAGGTGCTGCTGATCCTGATTCAAGTGATAGTGACTCTGAACCTATTCAGGGGGAGGAGTTCATTAATCCGTTTGCAAATCAGAATATTCAGGGGGAGATTGGATCAAACCTGGGTGATAATCTAGAAGTCGATGTTGTTGCTTCTACACGAGCAAATAAAGATCATCCGGTTGACATGATACTTGGAGATCCTACTGCAGGTGTTCAGACGAGAAGAAGCATAGCTGCGAATTCTGGGTTATTTGTTCCGATTGAGAAGACTGGGATAGTGAATGAATGCTTGTATAGTTGCTTTATTTCCCAAGAGGAGCCGAAAAACATTCATATGGCTCTTAAAGATAATTCATGGGTTGAAGCAATGCAAGAGGAATTGGCCCAGTTTGCAAAGTTGAAGGTTTGGGAGTTAGTGGACCTTCCTAAAGGTGAAAGAGAGATTGGCACTAAGTGGGTGTTTAAGTGCAAGAAGGATGATAGAGGTATTGTCACGCGCAACAAGGCTCGGTTGGTTGTCAAAGGTTTCAATCAGCAAGAAGGAATAGATTACAATGAAGTGTTTGCACCAGTGGCAAGGTTGGAGGCAATTCGTTTGTTTCTAGCTTTTGCTTCTTTCAAGGGCTTTAAAGTTTTCCAACTAGACGTGAAGAGTGCATTTCTTTACGGGAAAGTCCAAGAAGTGGTGTATGTCTCACAACCAGATGGGTTCGTTGATCCAGACTATCCAGATCGAGTTTACAAACTTGATAAGGCTTTATATGGGTTACATCAAGCTCCCAGGGCGTGGTACGAGACACTGTCTACACATCTGCTCAAGAATGGTTTTGAAAGGGGTCAGATCGACAGTACACTATTCATAAAGAGGAAGAAGGAAGATTTTCTGCTGGTACAGGTGTACGTGGATGACATCATCTTTGGGTCATCTGATGAGAACATGTGTAAGGAATTTGAACAGGTGATGAAGAGTAAGTTTGAAATGAGCGCTATGGGTGAGCTATCTTACTTTCTGGGATTACAAGTTGAACAGAAGGAGGATGGGATGTTTATTCATCAAACTAAGTATGTGTATGACATTTTGGATCGGTTCAAAATGAATGATTGCTCTACTTTCAACACACCCATTTGCGAAAATCACAATCTAGGCCCAGATCATGAAAGCACTGAAGATGTTGATCCTACACAATACAGAGCGATGATTGGTTCTCTAATGTACTTGACTGCTTCAAGACCTGACATCATGTTTGCCGTATGCTTGTGTGCCAGATATCAGGCAAATCCGAAAGAGTCACACATGAAAGCAGTGAAGCGTATTCTTCGTTACTTGAAGGGGAAACCTAAACTTGGGTTGTGGTATCCATCTGATAGTGATTTGAGGTTCGTTGCTTACACTGATTCAGATTTTGGAGGATGCAAATCAAACAGGAAGTCTACAACAGGTGGTTGTCAGTTCTTAGGAGGCAGGATCGTGTCTTGGCAATGCAAGAAGCAATCCTGTGTGTCTACATCTACGTGTGAAGCTGAATATATTGCTGCGGGAAGATGTTGCTCTCAGGTTCTCTGGATTCAACAGCAGATGCGCGATTACGGTTTGGATTTCACTCGTACTCCTATTATGATAGACAATAATGCCACTATATCAATCACAAACAATCCCGTAAAGCACAGTAGAACTAAACACATTGACATACGTCATCATTTTATACGGGATTGTGCTGAAAAACGACTCATTGAATTACACCGAGTCGACACACTTGATAACCTTGCTGATCTTTACACAAAAGCTTTTGATAGAGCTCGCTTTGAACACTTAGTCGAACTCAATGGGATGAGGAATCCTGAATAACTGGTTTTTCATAAGAATTTTGTAAATAGTTTACTGCTTTTCTTAAAAATCAAAAATACAAAAACATTGAAAAATCAAAAACATAAAAAATAGAAAATTGAAAATGAGTTATCACTGTGTGAAAAAGAAGAAATGATAGTACATCAGCAAGTTAGACTGTCACACTCAAACTGAATTAAATTGCTTAAGTGTGATAGCAGCTTCATCATATGATGTACTAGTAGGCAAAAAGCATGAAATAATCAACTTACCAATGTGATATAAACCTAAAATGCACTGAGTATGAGTGGGGAACACATCAGTGGTGTATGGTTTAATGACCTTAAATCTTGCGTTGATAGATTGCCAAAATCTGAGGTTTTGGGTCTTTATACTGTTATTTCATCTGGGGATATCAGGGGTGTCCTTCTGCTGCATCCAGATACATGCTGACCTAGGCACACCCAGGATATCTTAAAAGAGCTAAAAATGCCAAAACCCTTAAATGAAGAAGCTCTCAAAGAGAGTTATTCAAATGTGCATAATGCATAAATCGTACCAAAAAAATGGTATTTGTCTTAGCCCTCGTTAGATATTTTGGTCTCTTTGCTGTACGGAAGTACTGACCTGATCACCAATTATCTAAACGTTGAAAAATAAAACGGATGAATTCAGTATACTCACCTACTACGATGAATCTTTGTGCATACCTTGATCGCGGGGGTATATCCTGAAGTGGGACACACTAGTATATCAGTAATTAAAATTACCTTAACGTATCATACGGTAATGGTACTTGAAATGTTCATGCATTTTGTTTAAGTGGACAAACATACTTGTAATCGTCTTGGACTGCTTTTCACGAAAAATTAAATAAAGAATTATCTAATTGTGTGAAACAGTTTGATTGTGTTGATATGATCTTCTTACCAGTGATTCTCACAAAAATAGAGTGTTTTATTGCTTTCTGTTATTTATTTGCTTTCAGAAAATACAAAAATACAAAAATAGTGTCTTTTTCTGTTTAAAATTCTTAATGTACGGAAAACTGTTATTCTTGGAGGAATTGTTACCGATAGGGGGAGATGGTGTTAGTAAGTGGGTTCAAAATTTTTGAAATGATGCAGGTTATAGGGTGTTTGTTTAAAATTTATGCGTGTTGGTGATAAGTTGAAAATGCTTAATCTGTAATACAGTTTAACTATCTCTTGAATGATAATAATTTATTTAACTTTGTTGAAAAATTCTTATGGTTTCTCGAGATGTTTGTTTTATAGTATACAGATTGAAGCGGTTTGTTGCTGAGAAGTTAAAGTGATGAGTTGTCGTGGAGATGAGAGTTTGATTGGATGCATGGTAGAACCTCCTTTCTATAGTGCAGACAAAGTTGAAGAGTTTGAAGATTGCTATACAAATGCTGAACTGGAGTTTACTCAATCGCTAAAGTTTTTGAAGATTTGGTGATTGGATGCATCAGCTTAGGGGGAGTCTGTTGCTGACAGAAGCTATTTAAAGCTGAAGCTATCCAAAGACCAAAGACAGTGCAAGATTACATGAAGATTGCAAGAAGACTGAAGACAAAGTTATTTTATGAAGCTATTGCCAAGGGGGAGTTTGTTGGTGCATGTTTGTGACAACAACTTAGATTTGGTCTTTGGATATCTTGTAATTAGTTAAACGTTAAACAGTTAGCGGGTTTAGCTTTGTATTGGTGAGATTATAGAGTTTGGGCTAAACAAAACCCACATTGGGTCTAGGGGACGATTTGGGCTTTGCCCATGTAGGAAACTCTAGCCCAAGTAGCAAACCTTGTGTTATATAAACAAGGTTAGGCTTTAGGGTTTAGGTTGATCAGCCAGAACAGTTTTGGAGAGAGAGTAATTTCGTGAGAGCAAGGCTTGGACGAAATTTGTGGTTGTTAGGGTTTAGATTGATTGTAAAACAATTGTTTGGATAATCAATAGAAACCCGGGTTTGAAAGTGAATTGTTGTTTCTGTTCGTCTACTTGTTTCTGTGATTTTCTTATTAAGGGGATTCCGCACCCTTGGTAGATTGTCAGTTTTGTTACGATCCATACGGGATAGGGACCTACACAACGAATGGAATTTTATTAAGCCAAACACTAAAATAAAATATTTTAGTGCTTACATAAATTTTTGGATGTCCGGATATATTCAGAAAGCAAGATATGCGCGAAAATGCAAACTTGTGCACTTTTTGACACTTTTAGTCCCTGCATGACTTAAAAGTTTATTTTTGCACATGAAACACCTCTAAGCCTATTTCTAAGCTAGGTAAGGGATATTTAGGGTACGTTTAACTTATGATCATATTCGGGATGGTCCATTACCATACGAATCGACATACTTTTGCAGTTTGACGCAAATAGTCCTTTAATCGCACAAAGTAGCGCAAAACGTCGTTTAATGATATCCAAGCCTTCCATGGACCATAATGGGAATTCCCAGGCATGAGTTTAACTATTACTACGCTCTCGCTCGCTTAAATGGTCACCAAAAGGCGTAGCTTCAAAAGTTGACGCTTTAGGTCCTTCTAATACGCAAACTTGCGCATTTCATTGTTTAATATCATCGAAGCCTCATCTAATCCATATTAGGAATTCTTGAGAGTATTATTAAACATCATAATGCTTTGGGTTCACGAAAAGGTCATTTAGAGGTGTAATTAAACATATTGACACTTTTAGTCCTTCTAACTTGCAAAGTTGCGCGTATCTTTACTTATAGGCATAAAAACTTTAGATGACCAATGTTTGGCATTCCCAAGAGTATAATCAAATATCATGAAGCCCCTGGTTTGTTAAAAGGTCACTCAGAGGTAAGAATTAACATGTTGACGCTTTTAACCCTTCATTGCGCAAACTTTCAATTAATTACGCGAACGGCTATACTCGATCCACAAGTGGCTCATTTGTGAATATAAATACCGTACGAGGTTATTCAGAAACTTATTTTAGGTATACAAACACTTCCAGTCCTTTCATAATCAAGGTTTTTTATTTTTCAAAAAATTAGTCCCTTAAATTCAATATTTGAGTTCATTAGGGTTTATTACACGTGTCAATACATCATTGGACCTGATTTTATGAGATGTTGCATCCTCACCCCCTTAAAAGTAATCTCGGCCTCGAGATTTGCTAAAATGATGGAAGTACTTTTCGTCGCATAATGAACTTAACTTCTATTGCATATCTGGAGCCTCCCCAAGCTCCCAAGTTGACCTCTATAATAGGTACATGTATCCCTTTTGGAGCTTCTTAACCTGTCGATCCTCAATCGATACAGGTTTCTCATCATATCATAATTCTGCATATCATTATGTGATAATGCTTCTCGACTTATTGGTGAAACACATCCTTAAATCATTAGTGTGTAATGCATTGCGAGCTCCGCCAAGCTCCTTAAATAGGTTTTAGCTTATAAGCTATTTGATCTTGATACATTAGATTCCCTCGAATGATTCTATATATTCAGAGCTTAACTAGCCTGATAATTAACAAATTGGCACACCCTTCCAGGGTGATATCTTTTGTTGAACCTTATTCCTTAACAAGAACTTAAGAGGGTTGCTACTTTCATTAATACTTGATTTTCTGTCGAATACTGGCAACTTACAGATGATTATGGATTTGCATGATCTTATTCGTTGTTTCCAAGGTAACTTTCAGATCCTGATAATTGGACTTACTAATCTTCTGTCTAACAATAGATGTTTAACATTCCATCTATACGAGGTCCCCAAAGGAGTAGCCTTGATACTTACATAACAACTATTATAGAAAAACTTATTTTAAGGTGAGATGGTTATTCCAACCATTGCTTAAAACTAATCTTAAGGAATAGCTAATCCTTGCCGCTAGTCGAACAAATCGACGATCCTGGGCAGCTGATGGCAATTCTTAATTGTTTCCTACTTAGGGTTGCGGTAATTAATGCATAAGCAAGATGCACCGTCTTTCTTAATCAATAACAACTGAACTCTTAGAGTTACGAATTAGGATTTAACAACCTCTATCTTAAAACTCACTTAATTATGGTTTCGATTCTTCAATAATGCTGGTAATAATTGTCCTGGAGGTTTCACAATATTGTAGTCCTAAGCGGGATGTTGATCTTAACTCTACCTGCCTCTCAGGAGGTAAACAGGGTAATCCTTGGAGAAGATAATCAAGACACAAGGAGATTACAGAGATTTTTCAAATCTCAAGCTCCAGTTCATCCATTATTGCCTGTGTCAAATAAGTGACACATTTATGTTACGAGTCCATGAATTCCTTAATCGAAGACATTTACTTGGACAATTCCATCCTTGATATCTTCTTTGAATACCATTGGCTGACTTTTGTACCATATGACCATCGGAATATCTTTGTGGTCCCATGCATTAAACCTCCATACTGATCAGGCATGTAAGCAATCTATGGAACATATTAAAATATGCCAATCCTCATACGGCGCTTTTTATCATACCGTCTGGTATTTGCAATTGATAGAGATCAAAGAGATATCAACTATATATGCTGATGCACTTATTCTAGAGAGAGGATGCTTCTAGAATTCTACGACTGAAGGTTTCTTGACAGGAACAGAAGAAATGGTTCTTATGATTTCGCCTGTAAGTTTTACCTTACACTTAATTTCTAGGGTTCTTACGGAAAAATTTCTAACAGTTTGCCAAGCTTATGGTCTTATGAGAGACTCAACAGCACCTGAAACCAAACGTAACTCCTAGTAATAAAATCACAATAAGGGATTTATCTTGTGTCATTATTAAAGTGGACTGCCTCTAATCATTCGTCAGGAGGGTTAAACGCCTCCATTCTTAATCCTTTTAAACTTAGCTGCAAAATCTTTGGCAAATTTTAGGGCAGTCTCAGCTTTGGCTGGTTATTTCTTAATCTATATAACGTGAGTAGCTGAGGTAGATCCATAATGGATTTATAATAAACAGGCTTTGAAATCTTAATGTGCCCTCTTATTGCCGATGCTAACCACCAATAATTATTTGCATTAAGCTTAGAATTTGGGTAATTTGAATAGAGCACTATCTTAGCCAATGAATTAAAATTTGCAACATACTGTCCACATTCTAGAACTTTTATGGTGAGAGTCAGAAAATTCTTATTCCATCTTTTTCCATCTCGTGATGCGGATAATAGGTTTTTCTAATAAGGTCCTTAAAACTTGGACCATTCCATATTGTATAAGAAGATCTTTCTTGTGGACTTCATTAATGTCCTTACTAATTAAGGGTATTGCCATCGAATGACTGTGATGCATACCCCACCGTGTCCTTTCCAGCATAACCGCTGATACACCTAATGGTTTCTACTTCATCCAATAATTTCCTGCAATCGATGACCCCTTTTTACTATTGAAGTCTCTTGACTTCCAAGAGACGAAGTACCTTTAAGTACATCCTAAAAGAATGGGGCTCCTTGCCATGTATGATTTTGTTTGGGTTATTCTTCGTATTTGCAGTATGAATAAAGCTCTTCTTATGAGCAGCGACATGTGTTTTAGAGCAAGCAGCATTCGGCTTCTTGAACCTTTTTATGACTTTTCTCATAGCCTTTCTAACAGCTGTGTTAATTACCGTTTTGAAGATTAACCCCATTAACATTGATGTTCACATTTGATGCACCATTAACATTTGTCGCATCTCTAGCATTGCGACTGTTGTTTGTCTCTTCTGAGTTTTCCATACTCGAAGCTTTGGTATTAAATACCAAATTCAACAAGTGCTTAGGCAATCCGTACCATGTGTCTCCTTGATTTGTCAAAGGCTCACCATAAGGAGTCTTGATAACTACCTGCTTCTTATCACTCAAAATATGGGCTTGGTTACAAGACTACCAATCCATTCCTATCGCTATATCGAGCCCCCCTATTTTAATGGAAACAAGGACAGCGGAAAAGAATGTTTCCTAATGGTTATAAAACATCCATCTAATATTGCTGAAGCAGTCTCTGAGGTACCATCGGACAATTCTACTTCATACTTAACGCTTAGAGTTTTAACAGGCAGATTTAATAATTTATAAAATATATTGTCTACGAAAGACTTATCTGCACTTAAATCAAATAATACTCTAGTATAAACGTCATTGATAAGGAAAGTACCTATTGTGACATTGTCATCCTGAACGGCCTCTTGAGCATTCATTTGAGAGCCCCTAGCTTTGGTCTTCTTAGCCTCCCCAGACTTCTTGGTTTTATTTGGGCAATTAGTTTTGATGTGCCCTTTTTCATTGCAACCATAGCAGGTTGCGTCCTTTATGTCTTGGCACTCCAAAGTCTTGTGCCGCCCTTCCTTATTACAAATTCCACAAGGCTTAGCTTGTGAATCTAAAGTGCCTTTCCCTTTAGTCGCCTTCTTTGGGCAGCGGGTCTTTATGTGCCCCTTCTCGCCACAACCATAACATGTGGCATCCTTCAAGTCCATGCATTCATGGGTCTTGTGATCCATCTCTTTACAGATGACACATCCCCTGGTCTGTTCATATAAACATTTTCCGAAGTGCTTCTTCCCGCAGATTTTACATTTGGGTTTTGCCTCCTTTGGCTTAGACTGGTTATAGTTTGAACCGGTCTTACCCTTTTTGTAACCCTTATTTGGGGTATTATCTCACTTTCGCTTATGATCCTTTAATATACGGTCCATGGCTTTGTTTACGGCTGTATCTAACATAGCCTGCAACTCGGTGCCTGTTAAGTTCAGTCTTGCATCATCATTCTTATCAACTGGATGATTGTGAGCTTCAGATGAGTCAGTCATGACGAAGCTTTGAAGGCTACAAACCAAGTAGTAATAATTTGTTTAATTATATAGTGAATTGTCAAATTTGATGATTAAATAGCCATGGTGCAAATAAACCATACAAGCCAATATATAGTATTCAATTTATTTGATTCTGTTTTGCCTAGGTTTTTAAATAAACCATCTTTGGCGTTTAAACGGAATATAATCCTTTATGTTTATTAGACAGGGGGCATAAGTCACGACTGTCAATGTCGTATCGACGTTTTATATAGCACCAGGGCTTGTTCCAAAGGACTTTCTGATGGCACAAAGGCCTTGTCACTAGGGAAATTTTAAAACATAATCAATGATCCTTTGGGTCGGAAAATTTCACAGTTCATTGTCTTGACAAGAAGTTATGAAATAAAACTATCTTTTTCTTGTATACATCTTTGCCCATAGGTATACATCCCAAATAGTTGTTTTGATGTGTACATCATGTTCGACGTTTATTAGCCATGTTTCCTCTTGATCATTTATGCTAAATAAGGGGTTTGGAAGTTCCTAATATAAGGATGACAAGTGTGATTTTATCGCATCACCTGTTGTCAGGAGTGTTAACGCGTTTTCAGATGTTAACAAGGATTGGAATCTTTTGAATAGGTTTCACCATCTTGGCCATGTCTGAAATGACATCTAGGCTAGGTTTTACTTTTAAGATTCTTTTTAATATTTAACGCAGAACAATCCTAAAGTGAGATGTTAATAAGGATCTGAATCTCTTTTAAACAGGTTTTACCATCATAGCCAGGTCTTTAATGACATTCAAACTAGGTTATACCCTTTAAGATTCTTGTTAATAGATGATTACTGGCAGATCATTTACAAAAAGGAATGATATTCCAGTTTATTTCATATATTATTTTCATATATAATGATATAAATGAAATTTAGATAAAACATCCCAATGATTTCAAAAGAGGTATAGAATTGCCCTAAACGGGACTTGAAAGAAAAGATGTTGTCCATGAAGGGACTGAAAGATAAGTATGCCCTTATAAGGGCTTACTAAGGAAACGAACTTCAGTAAAAGGAGTTTCTTCTTTATTTTATTTCTGAATGTTTTCTCCTTGGTTGCACGTTAATCCTAGTCACAGTACGAAGCTCGGCCTTTCCTAGGCTTCAAATGGGGAGAATTTCCATTATGGCTTCTTTGCTTGGCGACAAATAAAAAATATATAGAACTGAGAGCAATAATTCTCCGTATAGGGATGGGAGTATTCCTATGTTAAGTCTAGACTCAGAAGGTCAAGGAATGTGCTACAGTGTCATTGAGATTAAACAAAAAAAGGCTAAGGTTTAATTCACTCAATGTTGGTTCTGATACCAACCTGTCACACCCCGATATTTCCACGTATTACCAGTGGGCCCGGTGGGGAGTATCGTGACATAGTTGATATCATCAGAGTCAAACAACACAATTTAAATGCACAGCAGAAGCAAAGGATAAATATATTACAATCCGATTCAAAAGTAATATTAAATATTACAACGGAATGTAAGATGGATCCACAGGCGGATCTTAAATAGAAAGATAACATTGTTCAACAGACTTTAGGCATCTAGAACTTGCGAGATTCCCTATTAACGCCCTGAGCTCCCAGCCAATTACGTACAGTACCTGTCACTTAATCTTTTGGAAAAATACGTCAGTTTACACTGGTAAATACAATTAACTGACTCATTTTGAAAACATTTAAGAAAAAATGATTTGTATGCTCAGGCACAAAACATTTTATAACTTGGGATAATTATTTAAATATAAACTTGTAAAAGAAGTACATGTTTCTTATACGTTCAGTAGCCCGGATTGACACCGGGTTAAATATTAATAGACACACCACATGATATAGTCCCGCGGCGAGTTATTCCCAAAACCGGCGGTTATACCTTATTATTTATATATGCACAATCGGGTGTACCCCTACACCCTGTGCTTAGGTCGTGGCCATTTCTTAAAATGATGCCAAGGATATCCGGGACATGGTCATTAACCCCCCAAAGGCTTTATGCAAACAAAACAATTTAAACGGGTCATATCAATAAATTAACCTTCATACGATCAAAAATTCAATGCCCGACCAAGCGGTATTTTATATACCGTACCCCAAGCCCGTATAGGGAAAATAAGTTAAAAGTATTTACCCGAGCTTAAAAATGCAATTTATACTCAGCCGTATATCCTAATCAGCAAGTGCAAGTACCTTTACTGGGGCTCTTAATCTGGAACGAAGGTTTTTTTAATAACCTATTAGATTCCTAACGGGTCTTAATTAAGCCTTTGCTTAGACCGGTTAGTTTTAAAGGAGGATACTGTTCAAAACGCATGATTAAGCGAAGACCGGATTAGAATGTGGTTTAGACCCGACAAGCTTGTATACTTGTGTAATAAGGGTAAACTAAACACATTCTGGATTTTGAGATAAAAATGATAAGGTTTGACCCGTTTCGGCTAATTTATGCAAACTAGTTACATAAGCCGATCCGAACGCGAAAAGTGCGTAATGGGTAACCAAAAGAGTCATGAACATGTTTCCTAAGTTAATATGCCTTAAATATGTTGTGACATCAGTAAGATATCTTCTATTATGCCCCAAACGGATTTAAACTCAAATTATGCCCCGCAGGGGTATTTTGGTCATTTAAAAGGTTATAAAAGAGATTTAATATAAGTCTGAATTTCAGGTCTGATATAATCAGTAAAAGTACTTTAATTTAATAAGTTATATCAGTAGGGTATTACATATATGTGAAATTTATCATTTATATCCAAACTATGCACCGAAAGGGCATTTTGGTAATTTCACATAAGGTTTAAAAGTCAAATCTGGAAATCTGAGCATAAAACTTTTGCTTACTGTTAAAGTATAAAAATTTACTTAATATATCAGTAGGTATCTAGTCTTATATGTTTAATGTGACAACTGCCACTTTTCGGTAACTTTCTTACACTTAAAGTACTCATTTTTAGCTACATTTTTATGCATTTCGAACACTCGAACTGCGTATTACATGATATACATCTTAGAATACTTATGGAATATTCAATTATGATGCACATGATTCATTTTTTATTGGTTACCTTTGAAACAATGTAAACAATGCATCGAAACAACTAGAGTAGTACCTAGTGAACTAGTGTGCTGACGAAAACTCAGGATCCGCATAAATCATCTAAATTACATCTTTAGGACTCGGACGATAGTCCAACATCAATTATATATTAAACCCTATACGGGAATACAAGAGTTGGTTAATATTTTACCAATGTCCGGTAGCACTAAAAACTGTCCGAAAAGCGCTAAAAGTGACCATTTCATTAATTTTCCGCAAAAATTCAGCATTTGTATTTTATTACAAGATGCAAAAAGTGTTGTATAAACACAAAGTTTATATGAAAATACATTGGGAATACCATATTTATACATAACCGAATAATTCCCTATAACTTATATATGTTAACCTTTCGACTATCTTCTTGCGAAATGAGCGCTAAACATCTAGCCGAACTATATTTTGGTACATGTAGCGAACTAGTGATCGTTATTTTTGGTCTTGTAAAGCTAGTTTATGATCATTTCAAGTCTTGAAACATCTCGAAAAATTGTAAAACATAAAGACCTAAACACTTAACCATTTTTTTACATTTTGAAACCATAAAATTACTAACACTTTGCAACACCATGAGACCCCCCCCCCCATGTATAAACGAAAATAAGGGGTCCCACATCCCTTAATTAGTTGCTAAAATATCTAGATATTATCCTAACTTGCAAGTGGATGATGTTGGTGAAAGATCATAACACTTGGTGAATTAGTTTACTAGCACTTTACTACATAATTCCACCTTTTATTACACACACAAAGTCTCTCATCATCTTCATCTTTATTTTTTTTACCAAGAACACCATAAACCCATTTTTATTTTATCACCTCTTTTATGATCAATATGATTTTCTATGGAACACAAGAAGATCTAAATCACTTACAAGTTAAAGAAAGGGTTTTCATCCATACAAAAGTGCTCTACCATCAAGATCATCATCTTCTTAGTTCTTAATAATCTTCCAAGATCATCCCTAGCCTAGTGCTAGAAGTAAGCTTCTATATCTATGTTTTTTTTATATACATATATTATGATTAGGATTGTTATTATTACTAATAATAACCAAGAAATCATACATAATAAACATGAAGAAAATACAAAGAAGCAAAGATAATAATCATGATACATTTATGTTGGTTTATATTGTGATTTAAGACTTGTGATATGCATATATGATCTTGTTGTGATGATATTGATATAAATAAATTGTTAGAGTATGTTTTAAAAATATGATCTAACAAATATACATGTTTATGTTAAAGGGTTTTTAACATAGAAGTTTAAAAGGATGATCATAACTATTGATCTTGTGAAAGTATTTAAGGTTTTTATTTAAAAACAATACTTCCACAAGATTATATAAAGTAACATACAACTAGTGATTTTTGTTAAAAGTTGTTGAAACTAGAATTAAACTTGGTATTTGAACTAGTTAGCATATGTTGTGATCATGTTTAAAACCCTACATGATTTGGATATCATCTTGATAATTTCATGTTATAAAAGTCTCATATGTTTAGTTAAGATGTTGAATAAATTGATGGTGATTTGAAAAAGAAAAGTTTATAAAATAAAAGACAAGATAAATATATATTTTTTTTAGAAAATATATATTTGGTTATTTGGACAATTTTGTGTTATGTATTACTTGATGTATTAGATATATATATCAAAGTAGGAACTTGAATCAAATTGTCACATTTAAGCTCAAGACACTTTAAAACAAAAGCCTTACAAGACTTCGCATAATTACGCCTTAAAACGAGTTACGGACGATCCGAATGAGCGGACACCATTTATGGTCAAAACGGGCGACGGACGAATCCTTAAACGAATCACAAATTCGGGGAGTTACTACGACGTTTAGACGATCTTTCGACAATAAAATATAAATATGCTATCGATAACAAATTTCGGATGTTTATAAACTTATAAAAACTAGTATGTTTTTATTTACCAAAAAGTATGCTTAGTAAATTTTTATAACAAGGTTTTTATAAAAATGAAAGGCTTACACTTACAAGTGAGCTAAATTATAACAAATGGGCTTATTTTCTTAATGGACTCACTTTACTTAATGGGCTATTTTTCTACAAATGGGCTTATTTTTCTTAATGGGCTTACACTTCATAATGGGCTTAACATAAAGACATGGGCTAAGCCCAATACCAAACACATGGGCCAAGCCCAACACTATTGAAGCCCAACAATATTCAAGCCCAACACTATTTGAGGCCCAACACTATTTGAGGCCCAACACTATTGAAGCCCAACACTATTCAAGCCCAACACTATTTGAGGCCCAACACTATTTGAGGCCCAACACTATTCAAGCCCAACACTATTTAGGCCCAACACTATTTGGGGCCCAATAACATGAAAACATGGGCTCGGCCCAATGATACCATTATTGTAAACACAATCATACAATTGATACATATAAGACACGAGATTAAGAGGACTAAATCCGACTATACAACTCACAAGATACAAGATGACATATATATATATATATATATTTGGTGA
Source organism: Helianthus tuberosus (assembly GCA_030545235.1). Taxonomy (NCBI): domain Eukaryota; kingdom Viridiplantae; phylum Streptophyta; class Magnoliopsida; order Asterales; family Asteraceae; genus Helianthus; species Helianthus tuberosus. The sequence continues at coordinate 8,224,771 of CM060361.1, read as the reverse complement.
AATATATATATATATAACAGATTAACAACTCATTCATCTAAATACACCGTTCAACGAACAGTATAGACATACAAGTCTTACACACAAATAAGACACAAGACTTGTACTCAAGTTATTACAAAGACCGAAGCGTCTAACAAAAATAAGAACATTTGTAGGTTGCAACATTGTTCAGGACGACCACGCGTAAGATCACGAACACGTACCATTCATGGACGCAATACTGTGAGTTCATGTCCCCTATTCATTTAAATGTTTTACAACTTTACAACTATCGGGGAAAATACATGTTCAACTTATGTTAAAGTTAGGGAATGAAACACCTTAGATCATGTGCGAATTAGGGTTATACATCTAAGCACCATTAATCCAGTTTGGACCTAGGTACAAGTGGTTAGATATAATGGGTATTGGCGAGCCCCACTCTTGGTCGTGGACTCATACAGAAGAGTGCGTTTGTGTCCCAGTCGATGGTAATCGATACGAAATCGTCTAGGTTTGGATTGCTTCCTATTTCGTCACACATATTAATGTCCTCGCGAAACATTAATGATCAACGATTTCATTGACGCTTTACATACTACATCATTACATACAGATACATATTATACAACTCACATTTTATGGATACAGTTTATACAACTCACATTTTATGGATACAGTTTATACAACTCACATTTTACAGATACATTTTATACAACTCCCATTTTACAGATACATCTCATACAACTAAACTGCATGAACTCGCTCAACTTTTGTTGATGTTTTCAAACTTAACATGTATTTCAGGAAATTAGTGGACCATGCAGACATTTCAGTCAAGGAAAGCAAGTATCAAGACTCCATGCCACCATTTGAAGGGTTTGCCCGTTATATACCGCCTCTTTGCGGTGATATAGTGGTCAAAGCCTTAACATTTTAAGACTTACATTTTGATGTATAAAACGATGACAACTTATTTTCATTTTATGGTTTGTAACCAATACATTTAACTTATGTTGCGTTCTTTTGAAACGATTATGACAATGGCATTGGAGCTTGTTTTTATTCATTTAGTATGTTCACTTATATTGTTATGCAATGAGAACCGATCAGATCACACCTCGCGCTTCCGCTACGAGCGGGTGTGACAGATTGGTATCAGAGCCATCGATTGTAGTGAACCAGGATTCTTTCTCGAGTCTAAGTCTACAATCACTAGGGATCTCTCACGAAAACCTCTTGTTCATGATGAACAGAATAAAATTAGACAGGTCAAAAGGTTTTCATTGCATAAACATTTTTCAAGGTCCACTACAACAAAAATTCATTTCACATAAATCAAGCGAGGACATTTCCATGGGTGAAGTCTATGAGAAACAGACACAATACATTAATAGACTATGTGCCTACAATACATTACATTATCAGTTTATGCATTATAAACAGTTCACAAATTCAGCTTATACAAGATAGAAATCCTTGATTGATAGGATTTTACATGATTATATATATAGGTGGTTCATATATATGTTGCATGAAATATTTTGCCAAGAAAAAAATACCTTCGACTTCAAACTCTATTATTATCCCTTACTCACACGGTGAAAATATCGACCTCATGTCTATTGCGGAGCTTATGGCGAACATGATTCCTAAGTGAAATCTTAAACTTAATTCCGTAAAATATGGTTGCTTTCTCGCGAATGCTGAGATGCCTGACCATGATAATGACGACGAGGCGAAGGTGGTAACCTTGGACAACAACTCCATTAGTGGGACGAGATCCATGTGACTCATACTAATCAAGGTGGATATACTCTTGTCCTTACAAGGAAGATGAAGTACTCATCTTGAAGGTGCCTCTTCAATTGTTATTGTTACAGATTCTTTTCATTTCTATTTCACCTAACGCCGTACCGTTCTGCGAGTAACAACAACGGACGTTGACACGTGAACTATCACGAAGTTTCCTTCTATGTTGAAGGTATATAAACAATAGTGTCCTCTCTCTGACTGATCGCCTACTCTGAACGAGAGAATGCTAGGGTGACCATGCAAGACAATTTATTATTACGGGGGCCCACGTAATAACAACTTGTAGTGCATGGAAATTCTGGTGGACTCTGCGTGTCAAGCTAATGATCACTATTCATTCAAAATTCTTAAGTTATTACTTGAGGTTCAATTTTTCCTATCTAGTAGAACACGAACTGGGGGTGGTTAGTATAACACAATACAATACAATACAATACAATACAATACAATACAATACAATACAATACAATACAATACAATACAATACAATACAATACAATACAATACAATACAATACAATACAATACAATACAATACAATACAATACAATACAATACAATACAATACAATACAATACAATACAATACAATACAATACAATACAATACAATACAATACAATACAATACGGGAAGACGACACGTATTTGTTCACACCTAACATTCGATCTATATCACGATTCAGTTGAGACTAGTCATTTAAACAAACAAAACTTGTTATCCACTCATGGAGGATTTTCCTCAACATTCTCGAAATTCTTAAACATGGGTTGGTTCCATGGTGTCTATGACACTTTACCCTACTTTACCTTACCTTACCTTATCATATTCCACCTTATCATATTTATTGGAAATGATACAATAAATTCCGTCGCTTGACAATTGTCTTTTCCCAAGGAATGGTATGGCATGAGCCATGCTGCAACTCCCTCATTGCATTCTATTCGACATTTTTGGAGATTCTAATAATCTTGCTAGATCTCGTGAAACTCAAGTACTATTACCATAATTGTCACATGGACAAGTAAGACAAAGGATTTTCTCTACTTAGGACGATCAAGGTCCATAGAGTAGGGAATACATATTATATGGACGAAGACCACTGGTTGGTTTCCCCGCCTCAACGAATTATTTTTCTTTTTCCATTTAGACATATGACCAATACACGCAAGAGACATTACACCTTTTGGTTTTGGTTATCCACATTATCATTTATTCAAACATGTATGAACAATGCGGTCTTGAGGTTTCCATGACCGATTGATTACATTCTTCATTCTTGGGCACATGATAGACTTTATTTATCCAAATACATGTCTAGATTCTTTTAATAGTGTGTATTAAAAAGATCATGGCGCCAAAAGAATCAATTGTTTAAGTTAAAAGTTATGTGTTGAAAACCATTGCTTTTACTCAAGACATGTTTTATACATGACATTGTTACGCAAGACATTGTTATACATGTCATTGACGTTGGTATACACAAGACATTTTTGGTGGTTAATTGTAAGTGATGAGACGTGTGTAATATGATAAAAGCATGGTGGATACGCCGCTGGTACTTCCTATATATAAGTGCTTATATTATATTGCATATCGTGGTGTTATTCAAATCTCTTCGACAAAGACAAGACATGACATTTTTGCACAAGACACGACATCCTCTACACAAGACATAATATTCTATTTCAAGACATGATATATTTATACACTACATTTCTAGTGGTTATTTATTTAACCATACATCATTCTTTTATATCATCTGATTTTCAAATCTATTTTCATATGATTTTATAAAAGAACTCGATCATAACTGGAGCCAATGTTGATGGTTACACTTGATGCTTTCACGGTCTCTCAAGGGTTGTTCCATACTGGGAAACACCCGAATTCAAACACACTGAGTGTTACGTTTCAGGTTTAGCCTCAGAGATCCGAAGCATGACCGCATCATCCCTCCCTACCTCGATCACTCAAACAATAACTCTCGCCATGAGGGAAATGAAGGCAACTGCTGCCATAAACGATTTTGGCACCAGGATGTATGCTGGTAACTTGTCGAAATCCTAAATGCGACAAGTGAGACATTCATCATGAGGGCAATTACAAAAGCGCCAAGAGTAGCAGTGTGCTAAGACCGAGCACAAAACAAAGACAAGCAAGACGATAATACTTAAGAATGGATCAAGCTAGTGAATAAGTGTGTGTGTGGCTAGAACTATGAATACTCCACAAAATCCCAATGGAGTCATGAGTACTTACACTATACTATCATCATGTATCAATTCTATTAATACCAACACCAAGCTTAACTAGTGTCTTTAGTTGTTATACATATACTCGAATTAGAGTCATGTTGGACACACATTACTATATCAAGTTAGCTAATGGGGAATTAGCTGAGACATATCAAATCATTAAGGGCCACCGGTATGTATCCTATTCGTTAACATTTCACATCCATGTTATTTTATACAATTGGCAATTTTAGCTTCATCTCAACATTTCACATACATGAGTTTCATGGCTAGGGACGGGATTGTCCTAGCTACAATTAGGGATTGGGTTATCCTACATCTAAACATATGGTTGGGTTATCCAACATCTAAACATATGGATCGGGTTATCCTACATCTAAACATATGGATTGGGTTATCCTACATTTAAACATAGGGTTCCTAAAACTATATAGTGAAGTCCTCGCCACACAGAATTTAAAATGTACTTGGCCTAGAGTCAAGTAAGCTAGACGTCTCCTCATTCTATAGAATTGGCAAAAAGTAAACTAGTCGAGTCTAGAGCTGAAATTCAATATAGATCTCTTCCCTGTTTAGTTGAGTAGTTTCGAAGTAGTGGTTGACATGGATTGGTTATCCGATAACCTAGCCAAAGTCCTATGTCACGAGAAGATCATTCGCCTACCACTACTGAACGAAGAGACACTTGTGATACATGGAGAGAAGCGCGACACCCCATTGCGGATCATCAATGGCATGAAAGCACATAAGTGCTTACGGAAAGGTTGTATTGCCTATCTAGCACTTGTTGTAGACAAGAAGGCCGTTGGGCCACAACTGACAGATATTCTTTTGATAAAATAATTTCCTGAAGAAATTCCTGAAGTCTTGCCAGGACTACCACCATATCAACAAGTCGAGTTTCACATCGACTTGGTACCTGGAGCCGCACCCATAGCCAAATCTCCATGTCGATTAGCACCTTCTGAACCTTGTAGTTGACCGAATGAGGATGTTGTGAGTTCATAACCCCTACTCTTTACCACTATACATCTTTATAAAGGTTTTGGGGGTGGAAAGACATGCAAGTTTTGCAAAAATGCACAACATTTCGATGAACGAAAATTCATATTTCTAAACCATGTTATAAATGAATTTCCAACTAACTCAAATGGTTTATGAAAGGTTCTAGCTTCTACTCTAAGATATACTTACGATCGGAGTATCATCAGTTACGAATTCAAGAGGAAAGCATACCGAAAACGGCTTTTAAGACTCGTTACGGTCATTGCGAGTTTCTAGTTATGCCTTTTTGGTTTACCAAATGCACCAGCGGTCTTCATGGATTTAATGAATCGTGTGTGCAAGCCGTATCTCGACAAATTCGTCATAGTGTTTATTGACGACATTTTGATATACTCTCGATCGACTGATGAACATGAGCAACATTTGAGAACCATTTTAGAGTTGTTAAAGACAATAAATTCGCCCCAAATCGAAAAACAAGATATAGCCTTACAACTTATTCTTAAGATTGGTGCATAGCATTTTACAATCTTATCATTATCCGACGATACCGATGACTCTGTTGTAGACTACGATGCTTCGCATCAAGGATTGGGTTGCGTACTCGTGCAACGTGAAAAAGTTATTGTGTACACGTCGCGCCAATTAAAAAGTTCACGAGAAGAACTATACCACTCTCGACCTTGAGTTAGGCGTGGTGGTATTCGCTTTAAAAAAAAAATTATGGCGACATTATTTATATGGTACTCAATGCATTATTTTCACGGATCATAAAAGTCTTCAACACATATTCAACCAAAAAAGAATTAAATATACGTCAACGATGTTTGTTGAATTGTTGAACGACTATGATTGTGAAATAAAGTACCATCCGGGCAAGGCAAATGTTGTAGCAGATGCCTTGAGCCGCAAGGAGCGAGTTAGAACACTGAGAGTTCAAGCATTAGAGAAGATGATTCACAAGCGCTCAAGGAAGAGCATATTCAAGCAGAAACACTTCGAGGCATGAAGAAACAATTAGTGTAAAGAAGATGGAACTTTATACCTTATGAGTCGAAATTGGGTTCTATTCTTTGGCGGCCTTCGAGATGATATTTTGAGGAAGCACATAGGCCTAAGTAGTGAAAGAATACTACTGGTGGCCTAACCTCAAAAGTGATATCGCGACTTATATCGGAGAATGCTTGACTTGCGCGAAAGTCAAAGTCGAGTAGCAAAATCCCTCGGACTTGTTACAACAACCCGAGATTCCCGTTTGGTAATGGGAACAAATATCGATGTACTTCATTACGAAGTTACTCAGGACCTCAAGAGGTCACTACATGATATGTGTAATCATCGATAGACTAACAAAGTCCGCACACATCTTACCGATTTGGGAGAAGGATAATACTGAGAAACTAGCAGAACTCTATCTCAAAGAAATAGTGGCTCGTCATGAAGTGCCTATTTCAATCATTTCAGACCGAGACGATCGTTTTATTTCTAGAATTTGGAAATTATTTCAACAGGCCTTTGGATCTCATTGGAATCCAAGTACGGCCTTTCATCCATAAACTGACGGCCAGAGCGAACGGACAATCCAAACACTCGAATATATGTTTCACGCATGTGTTATGGATTTAGGCGGCAATTGGGATACTCATCTACCTTTAGTTGAGTTTTCCTACAATAACAGCTACAATACTAGTATACAAGCTGCACCGTTTGAAGCTCTTTATGGTCGAAAGTGTCGCTCTCCGCTATGTTGGGCGGAAACAGGCGATAGTTAATTAATTGGTCCAAAACTAGTCCAAGAGACTACGGATAAAATTTTTCAGACCCGAGACTGTATCAAGACGGCTCGCGATCAACAAAAGAGCTACGCAGACAAGAGACATAAACCATTATCTTTCGAGGTCAGAAAGTCTCGCCTTGGAAAGGCGTAGCGAGGTTCGGTAAACGTGGAAAGCTTAACCCACGTTACATTGGACCATTTAAAATCTTAGAAAAGATTGGCACTGTTGCCTACAAGTTGAAGTTACCAGATGAACTTAACAGTGTGCACGACACGTTTCATGTGTCGAATCTTAAATAGAGTCCAACACAAGCAACCGTTATCATTCTATTCACATTGACGAAAAACTCCAATTCACTAAAGAACCTGTTGAAGTCATGGACTGTAAAGTCTAGAAATCATGGAGGAGTCGTATCAAATTATTAAAATGTACATTGGAACTCTCGACACGGACCCGAGTATACTTGGGAACGTGAACATTTAATCAAAGCCAAATACTCTCACATGTCCGAGTAGTCTCCTGTATAGGATGACTCAGCTTGAATTTTGGGACGAAATTCTCAATAACAGGGGGAGAATGTGACAACTGCCACTTTTCGGTAACTTTCTTACACTTAAAGTACTCATTTTTAGCTACATTTTTATGCATTTCGAACACTCAAACTGCGTATTACATGATATACATCTTAGAATACTTATGGAATATTCAATTATGATGCACATGATTCATTTTTTATTGGTTACCTTTGAAACAATGTAAACAATGCATCGAAACAACTAGAGTAGTACCTAGTGAACTAGTGTGCTGACGAAAACTCAGGATCCGCATAAATCATCTAAATTACATCTTTAGGACTCGGACGATAGTCCAACATCAATTATATATTAAACCCTATACGGGAATACAAGAGTTGGTTAATATTTTACCAATGTCCGGTAGCACTAAAAACTGTCCGAAAAGCGCTAAAAGTGACCATTTCATTAATTTTCCGCAAAAATTCAGCATTTGTATTTTATTACAAGATGCAAAAAGTGTTGTATAAACACAAAGTTTATATGAAAATACATTGGAAAATACCATATTTATACATAACCGAATAATTCCCTATAACTTATATATGTTAACCTTTCGACTATCTTCTTGCGAAATGAGCGCTAAACATCTAGCCGAACTATATTTTGGTACATGTAGCGAACTAGTGATCGTTATTTTTGGTCTTGTAAAGCTAGTTTATGATCATTTCAGGTCTTGAAACATCTCGAAAAATTGTAAAACATAAAGACCTAAACACTTAACCATTTTTTTACATTTTGAAACCATAAAAATTACTAACACTTTGCAACACCATGAGACCCCCCCCCCCCATGTATAAACGAAAATAAGGGGTCCCACATCCCTTAATTAGTTGCTAAAATATCTAGATATTATCCTAACTTGCAAGTGGATGATGTTGGTGAAAGATCATAACACTTGGTGAATTAGTTTACTAGCACTTTACTACATAATTCCACCTTTTATTACACACACAAAGTCTCTCATCATCTTCATCTTTATTTTTTTACCAAGAACACCATAAACCCATTTTTATTTTATCACCTCTTTTATGATCAATATGATTTTCTATGGAACACAAGAAGATCTAAATCACTTACAAGTTAAAGAAAGGGTTTTCATCCATACAAAAGTGCTCTACCATCAAGATCATCATCTTCTTAGTTCTTAATAATCTTCCAAGATCATCCCTAGCCTAGTGCTAGAAGTAAGCTTCTATATCTATGTTTTTTTTGTATACATATATTATGATTATGATTGTTATTATTACTAATAATAACCAAGAAATCATACATAATAAACATGAAGAAAATACAAAGAAGCAAAGATAATAATCATGATACATTTATGTTGGTTTATATTGTGATTTAAGACTTGTGATATGCATATATGATCTTGTTGTGATGATATTGATATAAATAAATTGTTAGAGTATGTTTTAAAAATATGATCTAACAAATATACATGTTTATGTTAAAGGGTTTTTAACATAGAAGTTTAAAAGGATGATCATAACTATTGATCTTGTGAAAGTATTTAAGGTTTTTATTTAAAAACAATACTTCCACAAGATTATATAAAGTAACATACAACTAGTGATTTTTGTTAAAAGTTGTTGAAACTAGAATTAAACTTGGTATTTGAACTAGTTAGCATATGTTGTGATCATGTTTAAAACCCTACATGATTTGGATATCATCTTGATAATTTCATGTTATAAAAGTCTCATATGTTTAGTTAAGATGTTGAATAAATTGATGGTGATTTGAAAAAGAAAAGTTTATAAAATAAAAGACAAGATAAATATATATATTTTTTTAGAAAATATATATTTGGTTATTTGGACAATTTTGTGTTATGTATTACTTGATGTATTAGATATATATACCAAAGTAGGAACTTGAATCAAATTGTCACATTTAAGCTCAAGACACTTTAAAACAAAAGTTTTACAAGACTTCGCATAATTACGCCTTAAAACGAGTTACGGACGATCCGAATGAGCGGACACCATTTATGGTCAAAACGGGCGACGGACGAATCCTTAAACGAATCACAAATTCGGGGAGTTACTACGACGTTTAGACGATCTTTCGACACTAAAATATAAATATGCTATCGATAACAAATTTCGGATGTTTATAAACTTATAAAAACTAGTATGTTTTTATTTACCAAAAAGTATGCTTAGTAAATTTTTATAACAAGGTTTTTATAAAAATGAAAGGCTTACACTTACAAGTGAGCTAAATTATAACAAATGGGCTTATTTTCTTAATGGACTCACTTTACTTAATGGGCTATTTTTCTACAAATGGGCTTATTTTTCTTAATGGGCTTACACTTCATAATGGGCTTAACATAAAGACATGGGCTAAGCCCAATACCAAACACATGGGCCAAGCCCAACACTATTGAAGCCCAACACTATTCAAGCCCAACACTATTTGAGGCCCAACACTATTTGAGGCCCAACACTATTGAAGCCCAACACTATTCAAGCCCAACACTATTTGAGGCCCAACACTATTTGACGCCCAACACTATTCAAGCCCAACACTATTTAGGCCCAACACTATTTGGGGCCCAATAACATGAAAACATGGGCTCGGCCCAATGATACCATTATTGTAAACACAATCATACAATTGATACATATAAGACACGAGATTAAGAGGACTAAATCCGACTATACAACTCACAAGATACAAGATGACATATATATATATATATATATATATATATATATTTGGTGAAATATATATATATAACAGATTAACAACTCATTCATCTAAATACACCGTTCAACGAACAGTATAGACATACAACTCTTACACACAAATAAGACACAAGACTTGTACTCAAGTTATTACAAAGACCGAAGCGTCTAACAAAAATAAGAACATTTGTAGGTTGCAACATTGTTCAGGACGACCACGCGTAAGATCACGAACACGTACCATTCATGGACGCAATACTGTGAGTTCATGTCCCCTATTCATTTAAATGTTTTACAACTTTACAACTATCGGGGAAAATACATGTTCAACGTATGTTAAAGTTAGGGAATGAAACACCTTAGATCATGTGCGAATTAGGGTTATACATCTAAGCACCATTAATCCAGTTTGGACCTAGGTACAAGTGGTTAGATCTAATGGGTATTGGCGAGCCCCACTCTTGGTCGTGGACCCATACAGAAGAGTGCGTTTGTGTCCCAGTCGATGGTAATCGACACGAAATCGTCTAGGTTTGGATTGCTTCCTATTTCGTCACACATATTAATGTCCTCGCGAAACATTAATGATCAACGATTTCATTGACGCTTTACATACTACATCATTACATACAGATACATATTATACAACTCACATTTTATGGATACAGTTTATACAACTCACATTTTATGGATACAGTTTATACAACTCACATTTTACAGATACATCTCATACAACTAAACTGCATGAACTCGCTCAACTTTTGTTGATGTTTTCAAACTTAACATGTATTTCAGGAAATTAGTGGACCATGCAGACATTTCAGTCAAGGAAAGCAAGTATCAAGACTCCATGCCACCATTTGAAGGGTTTGCCCGTTATATACCGCCTCTTTGCGGTGATATAGTGGTCAAAGCCTTAACATTTTAAGACTTACATTTTGATGTATAAAACGATGACAACTTATTTTCATTTTATGGTTTGTAACCAATACATTTAACTTATGTTGCGTTCTTTTGAAACGATTATGACAATGGCATTGGAGCTTGTTTTTATTCATTTAGTATGTTCACTTATATTGTTATGCAATGAGAACCGACCAGATCACACCTCGCGCTTCCGCTACGAGCGGGTGTGACATTTAAAATAGTTTTAATACATAGTATGCGTTTAAAACGCGTAAAAAGACGGTTTTAAGTGATTTCCGGGTTTTATAAGAAAAGCTGATATTTTTATTATTCCCGAAGGTTCAAAATATTTTATTTATCATATAGGATCAGTAGAAAAAGGTTTGGTGTCAAAAGGATTTGTAAAACTCATTTTATAGGCTAAAAGGGCAAAACCGACAATTACCGAATTAAGCTTAGAACCCTATGTTATGCTTAGCCTAAAAATAAATAAAAATCTTCAAAAATCCCAAAATATTATTTTATATCAGTAGGTAAAAAGTTTGGTATCAAAAATTGGGTTTAGATAGGCTATATGCTAATTACGCCGTTTAATTAATAAAAAGCTTTCTAATTACGCTAATGAGTATAACTCCTAATCTAGACTTCAAACTGATGTCAAATTTTAGGGACAAGCTTATAAATCAGTAACTAAGGTTTCTACTCTTTTACATATTCAAAAATCACGTTTTAAGGTTGTAGGATCGAATTCGGACCTAAACGAGTCGCGTAGAAGAGTTTATCTCAGTTTGAACGGCGGAAACAGACAAACCGAGTACAATTCAGCGAGAATTCACTTTAATATGTTGATTCTATTAATCTGAATGACGTTTACAAACAAATCAACACTTCGGCAGCACTTCGTGGCTCACTGGAAGAACACACCTCTAATCCTCTTGTGATTTCGCTTATGTGACCTATATATAGATGAGATGATTCCGCTTATATGGTCATGACACAAAAGCGGAATCATCATTTGACACAAAAGCGGAATCATCTTGACTAATAAGCGGAACCTGATCTAGACTTGACACATGAGCGATATCTACTTTTAGACAAACAAACAGAATCAGACATTTATCATGCAATCCATTTTGTCTTGTTATGTAATGATGTCATTGATGATGTCATCTTGATGATGTCATCATGACATCATGCTGAATCATCTTCGCAACGAACCGAGACTCGACATAAGACGAAGACGACAGATGAATGCACCAACAGACTCCCCCTCAGATGTTGACGAGTCTTAAGTGTCGAGTCTTTGCATCTTCAGTCTTTATCAGTCTCTTTTCTTTCTTAGCATATACCAGGATCTTCTCTTTGGCTCTAACCTCGTCAGACTCCCCCTCTCATCATGATGGGATCGCTGTCTGGAATTAGCTATCACCTAGAGATCAATCCCTGGCTTTATCTCTGTTCAGCTCAACTCCTGTACACATTTTCTCATCACCACATAAGTTTTTACTTAAAACAATAAGAAAAACTTATTGGAAATAGTTACACCAAGTTCAAATTAATGATCTCGATTAACTAATCAAACTTCTTTCTCAAAATAAATTTCTCAATTCAATACACACACTCCCAAACCAGTTCATCTTGTTCAGCACTTGGAATTTTGAAAATCAGCTCATCAACATCAGTTGTCGAAAATCTTTTTGGACTTATCAAAATAATGAAACATGAATGCAATAACAGAAATTAACTGCAGAAATAAAATATGTACAAACATATTTTTGTGAGTTTGCGAAAGAGGATCATATCAGTTTATGTGACCAATCACTAGCACCGTTAAGCTTGATTTCATTTTATGCTCTAAACAATTCACATTGATTGACGATATTGTTGTCCACTTAAACTCAATCTAAAAACTTTCGAAATGCTTACCGATACGTTTAGGTATATTTAGATAGCACTAAATTCTTATGGACCCCACGATCTCAGCATATCCCCTCATCATGCAATACACTAACTCAAGTAATGCCTTTAAACTTTTATCGACTGTGAATTGTGCGAAAACAAAGCAGAATGTTTAAACATTAACAATCAGGTCGATACTTCCGTATACGCAGAGAAAGTCCAATGTTTAAACAAAATAAGAAAAATAAAACAAGTTGAAGTTGTTTAGGCTTTAACCACCAGGTCGATACTCCCGTATACGCAGAGGTGATCCAAAGCTTAAACGAAACACCAAAGAAAATAAAGCAGAACGTTTAGGCAACATCATCCAGGTCGATACTCACGTATACGCAGAGGATGTCAGATGCTTAAACAAAATAAAGAAATAAAACAAGTTTAAATCTTTGCAAAATGAAATGCACAATCACAACGACTTTTTAGCAAAGTTGTGAAAGTTCACAAACTTAACCAGTTTTATGTCTTTCGACAATCAGCTATTACTGAGTAGGCACACAATCAAGAAGGACAAAACCAAGTGCTACACTTTCAACCGTGTTTCCCACTAGAATTAGGCTTTTTCATTTATGTTTGTATCGTTATCGCAAATCTACTAGTCTAGCTGAGCCTACCGTCACATCTTTAGTGAGACCGTTTATCACATTTAGACTTTACATATCTTTAGCATGCTGTGACAGTCCAACTGATCTACTATCATCTCCTCTTTTTGACAACAAAACTCATTTTTTTCATTTTTTAATGTTTTTGACATTTTCAAATTTTCTAATTTTTTTAAAATTTTACTCCCCCTAAAATCAAAATATGTCTCAATTTTGATTTTCTGGGAAAATTTGAAACAAACTGTACAAGAAATGTGACAACATGATGTCGAATTGCTTCAATTCTCCATTCACTTGGCATAAACAATCAGAACTCCCCCTCACAACAAACTATTTTCCCATCATGATCTCAAAACACTCAAGTTTGTTTTAATCAAAATGGTTTTTCCGGAAAATTAGTTTTGTTGATTGATTTTAACCATTTATAGGTTAGGGGATAAACTCATCATTTTGTTTCTCAACCACTTGTAGGAAATCAGATACAACTTAATGTCCCTGATTTACCACTTGTAAGATCAATCTGATCCAAATTCTGAACCACTTGTAAAAATCACAAACACACAACTTAAACCTGCTTTTCAACCAATTTACCATCTGTTGGTTGAATTCTCAAAGTGCCGATTCCTACTCCTCGCTTACAAACCTGGGAGTTCCGGCAAGTCCTGCAAAACTTCTCAAAAACACATTTTATACAAACATGATAAAGAATGATGCCGATTCATGATCCACGATTACCAACTTGGGATCTCCGGCAAGTCAGGTTTTCATTTAAACAGATTCACCCAAGCCTGACTGTCCTTGGGTGATTTTGAATTCTTGTTCAACAATGGAGGAAAATTTGCATCATCCATTGTTAAACCTGAATTCTCCATTTTTACCTCAACCAAAGGCTCCTCTGGCTTTGACGAACCAGAATCGTTGCCAGCACATGGCTTGTCTGACTTTAATCTGTCAGATTCATCGCCTGAAGGTGGCTTGTCTGACTTTGACACATCAGATTCATCGCCGACCATTTTCTTCTTCTTCTTTTCTTCTTTCATCCTCAGATTTGTATCCAATGAATTCGTCTTGCTTGACTTTGCCATCGAGGAAGTCGACTCATTAGAACTCTTATTTTTATCAACAGATGAACCAGAAGACAAGATCTTCTCTAGATACTCTCTAGCCTTCTTTCTCTTCTTCCTCAGTCTGTCTTTCTGCCCCTGAGAAAGTTTCACTTTCGTTTCTTTAACTTTAGGTTCTTGAACCTTCTGTTCTTTGGGCTTGACATTGACTGGTTTCTTCACCTGCCTCTGAGATTCAGTCCTCGATCTTCTCATTGATCTCATTGAGCAATCTCTAGCAATATGGCCAATCATGTTACAGTTAAAGCATCTCCTTGATTCAAACCTCCAACTCTGGCAGTTAACAGCAATGTGTCCTTGATAGCCGCATCTATAACACACTCTGTTATCGTACCAATCACCATTTTCAGTCCAAACATTCAGATCATAGCACTGTTTGGCTTGGTGATAATCCTTGCTCCTCTTGTTTGCTGGATTTGACTTTTGAGCACTGTGGTTTGACCTGCACCACTTATTGCCAACAATTTTAGAGTTTTGATTTTCCAGTTTTTGTGGTTTTTTATCACGATTGGATGATTGAACTGATGAGCTTTTATTTTCTTTTTGAACATTTTTTGATTTTTTTATCCTTATGTTTTTGTTCCACATTCTTCTTTACAGGTTTTTGCATTGAGCATTCACCTTTCTCAGTAGAATGTAGAACTGTTTCTTGAAATTTTTCTTTTAATTTCAAAAATAGTTTTCTTTTTTCAATATCATCATCAGTTTTCTCATCACAATCTTCAACTTTGACTTTGTCAAAGTTTGTGACATTGTCACTTATTGGAACAAAATTAACTGGTTTTGGGCAAGGAATAGCTGAAGTATTCACAAACACCTTCAACTTTTCTTCCCATTCCTTGATTTTCTTTTGAGCACACTCAGCTTCCTTTTCAAGTCGAATAATCTTTTCAAGATGAGAATTAATTTCAATTTGTTTTTCAAGATTGTTTTTACCAAACAAATCTCTTTCATCTTCTAAAATTTTTATTTGACTTTGAAAATCTTTCTCAATCTTTAATTTTTCATTTTCCAAATGTTGTATTTGATTTTTCAAAACATTTTCTGATTTTTTAAGATTTTTGTTTTCTGATGACAAACTCTCAACATCCTTCAAGAGTTTGCATTAACAAATGTCAACATCTCACAATTTTTCAGCAAAACAAGAATATGTTTATCATCAGCTTTTGTTTCAATCTTTAAAGCTGAAATATTTTCAACCTGTTTCTTTTCCTCATGAACACTTTCATCCTTACTCTCTTCTTCTGGTGAATGATCAAAGATAGGTGCGTCTTCTGCAACCTCTTTCTTTAACTCTGGTTCAGGATTCACAGATACAGGTTTTTCAGATTCTCCTTTCTCAATTTTTACCGATGGAACTTGTTCAATCTGCTCAGCTCTGATCTCTTCTTTAACAATAACTGCTTTTTGATTCTTTCTTTTTGCATCTTGTTTTCCTTTCAATTTTTCAATTTTATCAACATAAAATAATTTTCCACTACGTTGATCAGATGAAAGTTGTTGTTTAAGATTTTCAAGTCTTTGGATTTCTTCTTCATAATTGTCACCCTCTTCATCAGACGAATGATAAAAAACCGGAACTTTTTCAACAACTTCTTTTGCTGAGACTGTTTCTTCTTCTTGCTTTATCGGAAAATACTGTTGAGATTCATGATACACATATGCCAACACTTCTTCAAAATCCATGTTTCAATTTCTAGAGTTCACAAAAACACAAGTTTCAAACAAGCTGGACACCAATTCGTTTCGAATCAACTTATAAAAATCACGATTGAACTTGATATTGATCAATATTTGAACTTGAATAATCTCAAAAGCTAATTGGGTCGATGTAATGTATTGTATGCCTTGGGCTGATTTAAAACTTGGGCCTTGAACTTTAATCAAACAATGGGCCATGAACTTTGACTGTTGATTAATGAGGCTGATTAATGATTGGGCCGAATGAAATGTGGTTCACATGGGCTACTGACAAACCCACTTAAACTATTATAACACCTTTTATATATGTAATTGCAAGAGCCGACAACTATCAATGAACTATTTAATATGATTGGACCTCCTTAACCCTCACTAGGCTGACATCACATAACTACCAAGCCGACCATTCTTACCAATACAAATCCATTAGATCACTGAATTAACTTGGATTTTTAATTTTTCAATTCATGTTGACCAACAATCTAGATTTTCATTGGACCTACACTTTGAAAGTGGCCGACACCTCATTAATACACAACAACAATTTCCAATAACATGAATGAATCGGTGCACCAGATCATGTGATTCCACTGTTCGATGACCTTAGTTGTCACAAAAGCGAAATCTACCTGTCACTATAAGCGAAATCACTAGTGGTCACAAAAGCGAAATCTAAGTGTCACAAGAGCGAAATCTGGTTGTTTAGATAAGCGAAATCAGAATTGTTCAAACGAGCGGAATCAACTAAAAGATGACCGTAAGAGCGAAATCACAAGTAAACCTGCTGATGATGTCACTTTTTCACAAGTCCGTAAAAGCGAAATCACAAAATTACAGAGTTTTAAGTCGAGTTTAGCTTTCAAACTTTCAAGGATTTGTCACTACAAGATTCCGAACACACTGTGTGAATTTAAACCGATTCTGACCGTAAAAGTTTTGATTTTCGAAAAAGAATGGTGTAGAAATAGAATTATCGGCTGAATTGTATAGAACTCTTCATCACTGGCTCTGATACCAATTGTAGGATCGAATTCGGACCTAAACGAGTCGCGTAGAAGAGTTTATCTCAGTTTGAACGGCGGAAACAGACAAACCGAGTACAATTCAGCGAGAATTCACTTTAATATGTTGATTCTATTAATCTGAATGACGTTTACAAACAAATCAACACTTCGGCAGCACTTCGTGGCTCACCGGAAGAACACACCTCTAATCCTCTTGTGATTTCGCTTATGTGACCTATATATAGATGAGATGATTCCGCTTATATGGTCATGACACAAAAGCGGAATCATCATTTGACACAAAAGCGGAATCATCTTGACTAATAAGCGGATCCTGATCTAGACTTGACACATGAGCGATATCTACTTTTAGACAAACAAATAGAATCAGACATTTATCATGCAATCCATTTTGTCTTGTTATGTAATGATGTCATTGATGATGTCATCATGACATCATGCTGAATCATCTTCGCAACGAACCGAGACTCGACATAAGACGAAGACGACAGATGAATGCACTATGGGCATAATAGTCAACATATAAGCATTTAACGGAAACATGCATATGAATCGGATAACTAATGAACCAAGTTGTATAATCACAGAGGGTTATACTAACATGAAACCTGGTCCTAATAAAGCTCTAATTCATTTCTAAACTATGCTCTAATGTTTCAGAACGGAAAGTCAAAGCAAAAGTCTACTTTTGCGATTTTCGGTTCCGAACCGAGCTTAAACTGAAAATTGTCGGGTTGAACATGTTTAGACATGTTCTTACATTAATTACCAAGTTATTTAAGTGTTAAAACATGTTCTATAACTTCAGTATTATTAGTTATGAATTTATTTGTAAAAACTGACTCGTTTGACTTTTTATTAAAAAGTTTGACCCGACAATTGACTGAGTAAATGTGGTAATTAGGAGGTGCCTTTTTGAGGGTTTAACACCTACCTAATTACGGTCACGTAGCCATGTTCGTTACGAAAAATGGCTCAACCGCTTAAAAGTCAAAGCGTTTATCACAAACGCTTGACTTTTCGGTTATAAACGCTAAACGATTGAACTAGGCACGAAAGGAACACTTACAAAGGGTCCAAAGGACTGAAAGGAGGTTCCCAAAGACTCAGGATCCTCTAAGAATTGCAAGCAAGAGCAGATTGCAAGGAATGCAAGTGAAAAAAATTTGAAGGAGGTTCACCTATTTATAGTAATTTGGGGTGAACAAGATCGTGACAAGTGTTGGGGTTGATAATCAGATCATTACAAGTGTAAGATGGTTTTATGAATCAGTTGGCAGCCCCTAGATTGATGTTTGA
The DNA here is from genome assembly GCA_030545235.1 of Helianthus tuberosus. Lineage (NCBI taxonomy): Eukaryota > Viridiplantae > Streptophyta > Magnoliopsida > Asterales > Asteraceae > Helianthus > Helianthus tuberosus. Next base: position 8,206,055 of record CM060361.1, on the reverse strand, counting down.
GAGTATGGAAGCCAGCTTGAACAAAAACAAGCATGATACAGGTTGTCTGCAGCTGTTTTCTGCATCTGTTCACCTCACGCGGCCCGCGTAGGGAACCCAGGCAGCTTACGCGGCCCGCCTGCAAGTCCAAACCATCAAACATAGTTCCAGAATGTACAATATCAGTCCCTGCACTTGTTAAAAGGCTTTTCTAACACGCATAAGGCCTGTTAACCTCATTTCAAGGTTCCACCATGATGCCCAAATATAGGGGACATGAAACATGCTCAAAAATATGTCGGATGTCTGTTCGTTTGGCAGTACGGTCACGTTGTTTGTCTAATTACGACGAAACACGAACGGACGCGAAAAATGATCCAAACTACGCGATGAATGGAATTTTATTAAGCCAAACACTAAAATAAAAAATTTTAGTGCTTACATAAATTTTTGGATGTCCGGATATATTCAGAACACAAGATATGCGCGAAAATGCAAACTTGTGCACTTTTTGACACTTTTAGTCCCTGCATGACTTAAAAGTTTATTTTTGCGCATGAAACACCTCTAAGCGTATTTATAAGCTAGGTAAGGCATATTTAGGGTACGTTTAACTTATGATCATATTCCGGAAAGTCCGTTACCATACGAATCAACATACTTTTGCAGTTTGACGCAAATAGTCCTTTAATCGCACAAAGTAGCGCAAAACGTCGTTTAATGATATCCAAGCCTTCCATGGCCCATAATGGGCATTCCCAGGCATGATTTTAATTATTACTATGCTCTTGCTCGCTTAAATGGTCACCAAAAGGCGTAGCTTCAAAAGTTGACGCTTTAGGTCCTTCTTATGCGCAAACTTGCGCATTTCATTGTTTAATATCATCGAAGCCTCATCTAATCCATATTAGGCATTCTTGAGAGTATTATTAAATATCATGATGCTTCGGGTTCGCTAAAAGGTCATTCAGAGGTGTAATTAAACATATTGACACTTTTAGTCCTTCTAACTTGCAAAGTTGCGCGTATCTTTATTTATAGGCATAAAAAGTTTAGACGGCCAATGTTTGGCATTCCCGAGAGTATAATCAAATATCATGAAGCTCCTGGTTTGTTAAAAGGTCACTCAGAGGTAAGAATTAACATGTTGACGCTTTTAACCCTTCATTGCACAAACTTTCAATTAATTACACGAACAGCTATACTCGATCAACAAGTGGCTCATTTGTGAATATAAATACCGTACGCGGTTATTCAGAAACTTATTTTAGGTATACAAACACTTCCAGTCCTTTCATAATCAAGGTTTTCGATTTTTCAAAAAATTAGTCCCTTAAATTCAATATTTGACTTCATTAGGGTTTATTACACGTGTCAATACATCATTGGACGTGATTTTTCGAGGTGTTACACTTGCAATCCATCAAAACATCTCTTCAGCTCTTGAAGAGTAGCCCTATCTTCATACACCTGTTCCTCGATTTGCCAGACAAAACGCTGCTTCAAATCATCTGATTTTACAGAAATGAATGATGCCATTTCAATAAACTATATTACTCGACTTTCCTGAAAGTATGATATCTTCGTAGGAAAACGTGATGAAAAACAGGTGAAGTGGCTATGAGTTTATATACTTAATCAATCAAAACGTGTAGGTTTAATATAAACATATTAATGTATATTTCAAAACAGCAGTCTTTAAATGCAAAAAGCTTTTCAAACCCCAACTTTTATGGGAAAACTGTAAAATTAAATACCAAGAAACACAAGGGACAAATTTTCTAAGTTCAAAGAACAAAAGCAGATTATCATAATTACAATTAACCTCTTCATTTACCATGTAGACGCGTTTTTAAACTCTATAAAATACCGATGATTACTTTTGATTCAAAACATCAACAAATTGTCCTACAAATCACTGTCTGTGAAAAATTGTTCCACATCAGAAAATCCAACAAAAATCTACATGGCAAACTTCAGCTCCTACCACTGGTCAGACACCAGAGATTTTAAAACCCAATTCTCTATGTGGTCACTCAAAGAAAAAAGAACAAACGAAGAACTAATTACAACAAAACCTGGAACATCATAGCATTGTTCGGATGAATGTTCATGGGATTGAAGAAGGCAAATGCAGAAGGATAGATGGAACCAAGTTTTTAGGTTGTAGTTCTTTGCTTTTAGAAACTGATGGTAGACTTGTTTGTTTAGTTTTGAAGTTGTGGTTCTAAAACTATATATGTGGATGTAAATTATTGGGTCCATGTCTAACGGAAACAATGCGACGATCTAAGCTAAAGACAGTATACTTAGTTACTCGCTTGAAACGATTCCTTGATGAAAAATATAGTACAAACTAATTGCAAAATCATGTTCAAAGTTATAAGCCCTATTCTTTGACAATGATAAGCTGGTTAATTATGCCATTAAAGGAATAAAAACATTGAGTTCTATTATCTGATTTCAAGAAAATAGAAACAGATACAGTTTCGATTATATTAAGAAATATATCGCCTTTTGCTGGGACTGGTGTCCACAATTTCCAAACTAAAACTGAAATTGATCAAATGAGACATGTTAAATATGTATAAGAAATCATGTATGGGTCACTTCGTTTGACTTTTGGTCAACATCCACTTGACTTTTGGTCAACATCTGATTGACTTTTGGTCAACATCTCATATAGTATTCAACAGACGTTTGAATAACCCAAACAGTGGTTTTAACATCTGTTTGACTTTTGGTCAACAGTTGATGGAAACCCATGTTAGGTTGTACAATGTTTTGAAGAGGAAAATAGTGCTAAAATGTAAGAAGACAGTGGATCTGGTTAAACATCTGTTTCACTTTTAGTCAACAACTGTTTGACTTTTGGTCAACATCTGTTTGCCCGATTAGATTGGGTGTTAAATTATAGTTATTTAAGTCATTGTTTTGTTTTCTTGAATTCTTTGTATAGAAGTACAATAACAAACATTTTTACAAAATCCCAAATCACCCGATCACGTAAGTGCATTGAAGTAAAAGTGGAAATGATGTTATTCATGTGGTCCTGTTGCGCTTTTGTTTGACCGCTAATATGGGTTCATGATTGTAAGTCCCGTGAAACCGGATCTTTCAATGATATCAAACAACACCAAGTTTGTGCGGAATCCAAACTTGATGTGATTCAAGAACAAATCGAAAAATATGAAAATACAAACCGAAAATATGGAAACGATGAACAAACCGAATCACCTTTAAACTTGCACACGATTCTATTACTTTGACAAGCAAAATCGTCTGGTACAAGTTCACCACCAATTGCTTCTCTCTCTCTAGAGAAATTGTAACTATGAATGTCCAACCCTAAAACAAGTTAGAAACTTGTTTATATACTAACTTAAGCCCAAGTTCCTACATGGGCTCCCCTTGGGCCTGCTTGGCCCACATGGCCTAAAGCTTGGCCCAAGTGACCTGTAAAGGTCCAAAACCTAATATAAACTAACCCGGTAAAGCCCAGTTCGTAACCATAGTCCGTTGTATTAATTTGATGCGTCAGTCTCACACTTTAGGGCCTAACAATCTCCCCCTAGACTGATGCTATCAAATTGTCTTCATAACTTGAATTCAGCAACGTCTTCAATGAAATCTATGGTTGTCACTATGCTGCAGATGTTGTGGAAGTTCTTGACTTCTGAACTCTCAGCACTGGGTCTCTTTCTTCAGCTCTTGTGGTTAGCTTCATATCAGGATCACGATCAGCGTTTGCTTGAAAATATCTTTGTCAAAAAGAATGTGAAAGGAGGATTCTCAGCAGCTCTTTTCTTCTTCAGTCTTTGTCTTTCAAGCAGGTTCACGGTACTTCTTTAAATGTACTTTCACTGTCAGACGGCGTCTCGTATCCGGTTCTTCTAACTCAGGTACATCTTGTTGTTGTGATGCTTTGGGCTTCTTCAGCAACTAACAGCATCTCAGTCTTCATCAACCCCTGTTCTTGATTGAAATCAAGTTCTACACATGCTCACAAACTTATAAGCAAACATTTCTTATGCAACAGGGAGAGTACCACATGAACACTAGGTACATGAAATTTCACAATTTAAATTCTTTTAACTTTTGATGATCAGTCAAATCTTCAAGAACGATTATAATTTTTTTAATTTTAAGAAACAAATAAACACTCTATTTTTGGATTTTTGAATTTTTCATTTTTTTTTTAAAATTTTAATTTTAAGAACTAAAAACAAATAAAAACTCAAAATATAAACAACTACGATAATATACAATTACAATTGCAATGGGATCAAAATTCGTTCTCGAGCAGACTAAGGAACACTTTTCAGTACGAGTCTAATCAAACTGGTCTATGCGATTGCCAATATGTTTGTCCACTTAAACTTTAATGCTCAACTTTCAATTTTTCAACTTCGTGATATGCTTAAGGTAATATTATACTATTATACCCGTGTGTCCCATTCCAAGGCATACCCCCACGATCAAGGTAAGCACAACGATTCATCGTAACAGGTGAGTATACTGATGTCATCCTTCAAGATATCCTGACTGTGTCTAGATCTGCATATAATCTGTTTTATCATGTTTTGATTTCTTAACAATGAACACCCAAATAAATACTAATCATATCCCGGAAATATAAACAGCACACTCTATCATGCAAGTATCTTCCCTACCACATATTTCACAAGTCCAATCCAGATTTCTGAAATCTTAACTGGGAATAGGTTGAGAAGAGAACAGAATAGATCTTTTGAAGAGATGATATAATATACAGATCAAATGAGTTTTTCTCAATTTGATATAGGTTTATTGGGGTTTCTTTTGGGCACTAGAGGGCCTCTTTCGGGTGTATTAGATCTATAGCGCGACAACGTACAGCTAGGTCAGCATGTATCTGGATGCAGCAGAAGCTGTCGTTGCCTAGCACCTCCAGGTCAGCATATATCTGGATGCAGCAGAGGAGGTACACGACTTTTTCAGAGAAGATTTCAGAATCAGATCAAAATTGTGTGTATCGGGAAAACATACAGACATTCAAATAGAAATGAGCTAATTCCAAGTAACTTTCTTTCCTGGGGTCATGTACAACTTTTGTTCTGAGCAGAAGAACAACCAAGATATCCCTGGATGATTCAACAATATAAAGACCCGAAACCTCAGATGTTGGCTATCAATCAACGCAAAATTTAAGACCATAAGATCATACGCCATTGGTATGTTACCCACATGGTACATAGTTCGTTATGTTTATATCACTTAGTATCTTTTATCATGTTGAGCGTCAAGCCTATCGACATATCGCAGTAGATCCTAGTCTTTTCCGCTATGGCACCTTACATGTGTTAGTCAAACCCTTTAACACGAACATTTATTTCACTTCCCATATCATGCAATTTTTCTTTTTTTTTTTTCATTTTCTAATGTTTTTATATTTTTCTCATTTTCTCCCCCTAAAACAATACATATTTACAGCAAACTCTTTTTGTATTTTCTGAGTTTTCTCTCCCTAAACTCTATATCTATCTATATGTTCCTCTCCCCCCCTAAATTTGTGCATAAATCTTGTATTTTTGCGCAAATTTACCATTTACTAGAGAAAGGACACAATATGTACAAAGTTATAAACTAAGAAAAGAGAAGAATATTTTTGCTTAACCGTTCCGTCATTAGATTGAAGACTAATCAAATTCTAATCAAAGTACTGAATTTAAACGGTACCTTTTGCTGATCTTATCTTACTTCTCTAATCTCCTCCAAAGGAAACATATCATCTGTAAAAAAATTGAACTTTTTGCAACAGTGAAATGTTACCCGTTTTTATCTCTGGAACAACCGCTATCAACATTCCAGAGATTGTCAACAGCTCCTCCTTAGTTGTTCCTGAAAAGTAAGGAGATTAGTAAGACATGGGTACCCAGGCCATCGTGGTCCTGGGATTTCCTGAAGCATCAAAGTAAGACACTTCCTTCAAACATAAGTCCCCTTTCGTTTCAAGGATTGGAGACGTTGCTGCTTTAGATTTGGGTTTCCAAATCTGTTTCGGTTTAACAAACGTGTTTGTTGCCTTCGGTTGAGCAACTTTGACTGGTTCAGATTTGTGAGTTTTGAAAACCGATTTTTGTTCCTGAACAGCTTTGCGTTTGTTTTTAGCAGCGTTCCAATCCCCATCAGAAGGTTTAACCTTGGGATTAACATTCTTCATTGCCTTAGGTGATGATACCTTCATCGGCTTGGAATGGTAGTTACCCTTTGGTGTAACCCTCTGATTTTGCATATAATAGGGTACATAGGGACGATGTGTGCAGTTTCTTGCAATGTGACCAGCAATGCCGCAATTGAAGCATGTTTGTCTCTTCACGTAGAAGGCATTCTGATCAGCTTGTGTAGCTCTTGCAGGCCCTGAAGGATGAACCGGTCCTTTCTGTGCTTGTTTTTGTTGCACATTTCTTGCAAACGATGATGAATTCGGATGTCTATACTTGTCGTTTGCAGGGGCCTTTTGTGGTGGAGATTTCCTTTTATTCTTCTTGTTTTCCTTAGACTGCAAGTCTTGTTCAGAAATCTCACCAGTCTTTCTGAAACCCTTGTTAGCACAGTCAAATGCATATTTCTCACATTTTCCATTACAGACTGGCTTAACAAAAGTATTTTTCACATTACGAGCCTTTTGCAGATGATTGCTGTCTGTTGAGGATTGTGGAGAGCCTGATTGTCTTTGATGGTTAGGCTTCTCATTCCTTCTCCTTCTATTTTCTAGTTTTGGCTCTTGTTGCTTGATCAGAACCCTTTCATTACTAACAGAAGGTTCAGATTGTTTAGCTTGCGCACTTGGAGCCTTGTTCACATCAGTCTTCTCGTCATCCTTCATGTCATCAGTTTTGACAGAATCGGAGAGTTCTGGTTTGTCAGATGAAACACCAGAAACTTTAGTAGAAACTTCAACTGAAACATTTGACGAATTTTCAGCACAAGACGGTTCTGCACATGACACCTTTGGGCTGAATCCACTAGAATCAACTGATTCCAATTTCTCAGAATCAGCTGCTTCAGATGAATCACATTTGGAATCAGATGGTTCAGATGGCTCATTTGTTTCATCTGCCGATTCAGTCGCTGTTACACAATCATCAACATTTTCGCCCAAACCATTAGGACTAAAATTAAACACAGAGCGAAAAACCGAGTTAAAAATACTACACGCCGAAATAAAGTCTGGATTAGGTTCATTTATTAAATTTTCAGAAGAACCAGACTCTGATGCTTGTTCATCCCCAATTAGATTTTCAACTTTCACTTCATCTGCAAGAGAGTACAAAGTATTAGTATCATTCACAGATGGAGAAATAAACGTGATCGGAGGAGTCGCACGTTTTTCAACAGGTTTGCTGTTGAATGATGACTTATCAGTCTTTGGACCGTAAGTCATCTTGCCCTCATTCATTAACTCCTCTTCCGTGTAAGGCATATATGTATAGTTATGATTGTATGGAGGAGGAGTTTTATTGTATCCCAAACCAGCCCCTTTCTTTTCTTTGTACTCTAGTTGTATGTCACAAATGTTCTTGACCAAATTACTAGAAGTGTCATACCTTTTAATATTAATTTCATTAACCTGATATTTCACCTTTAAGTCTTCTAGTTCTTTGGTCAAGTCACTAATTGTTGCTAGAGCATCTAAAAAATTACAATTCTTAGCGCTGAGATCTTCTTTCAACTGAATGATATCTTTCCTTTGAGCTTCAATTTTTTCTTTATAAAGTTTTTCATTTTTAGCCAAAGTAAAGTTTTTATTTTTAATATCTTTGTAGTCTTGAATCAACTCAGCGTTATGTAACCGATAAGCCTTATTTCTTTCTCTACACTCAGGAGTGCAAAAGACAGAAAGTATCTCTTCACGATCACGAGTAATTTCTTGAGCCAGGGGTTTGTTAAACATAAATGCTGAATTTTGTGTGGATGAGCAAACTGCAGCAGATGTGTTGACTTGAGTAGACTGTTTGTCAGCATTGTCATATGATTTGATGATTGAGATCAGCTCATCCGGCTTCATTCTGTAACAATCGGTTGTCACTATTATCTGATTAACATTGGTAAACCAACTACAGTTTGCCTGATCTGGAATCTCTTTTAAAACATCCAGAAGCTTTCTATTGCTCATGTGAGTAGACACCACCATCTCTGCCTTCTCCATTTTAGATAGCAATTTAGCAAACCGGCCTGTAAGTGCTTCTATAGATTCACCATATGAGTAACTGAATCCTTGGAGTTCCTGCTCAAGCATCTCTCTCTTAGAAGACATTTTAAGATGTGATCCCCAAAAATGTGCGTTTTTAACTATTTCCTCAACACCAGCCCAAAGCGAGAACCTGTGTACTCACTAACTCAAACACTCAGCAGTTGAATGAACCCGCTATCTGAACCGCACCTCAAAACCTGTCAAACCTAATCACAACCAAACACCCCCTTTTTTTTTATTTTTATTTTATTATTTTTTTTTATTTTAATTAGAATATAAAACAGACTATTATTATTATTTAATTAATATATAAGAAAACTATTTATTATTATTATTATTATAGAAATTAATGATTACGAAATGATGATTCAATGATAAATATTATTATATTATAAACTTAAACCTAAAATATTCTAGAACCTAAACGATAATATATCACGTCTATCTGTTTGTCTTCTTCGTTTGAACAAAACAGTCCACAAACCCTAATATCTTAAAATTTACACTTCGGGGATCATCATCAAATGATTGAAAGTGATGACGATAACTGGAGACGTCGGAGATGATAACAGAGGTCGATGTACGAATCGGAGATGAAGGGTGGATGTTGCGTCGGTGAACGATGATGTGACGAAAACTCTTGAACACCTGACAACTCGAAGACAATTATAACTTGTGAACGGACTCGAAAACAGGGGATGGTGACCGGAGATGATAACCAAAGTAGCAGGTTGCCGGAGTTGCAGGTTTTAATGGTGATAGATGTGATAAATGTTACCGGAGAAGAAGGTTGTTCAGAGGTGCGATATAGATGACTGACCGGAGACGAGAAAGACGTTTGACAGAGATACGATAACAGATGATTCTGACTCAGATGGTGAATCCACTCGAAATCCGACGATGACAATGTGTGATTATTTGAAGTTGTTCGGAGTTCTCGTGATGATGGAGGGTGTTCGGATGATGATCCCCGAAGTGTAGAAGATGAACAAAGACGATGATTAACGATGAGGATGGTGGCTGTGCTCGATGATGACTGACTGTGACGACAGTGCTGACAGGAAGATGATGATGATGACTATGTATGTTGCGACTCGAGACAGAGATGAAATGATGTTGGTGGTTGCGACTCGTAACAGTGACTCGAGACCTTGAAACGTGAAGAGTCGAGACCCCAAATGACTCGAGACCTTTAGCAGATGATGTGAGTCGAAACCGAGAAGGTTGACTCGAAACCAGGAAATTGTGGAAGTTGTTGGATCAGATGTACGGCGGTGGTGGACTCGAAAAGATGGAAATTTTAATTTGAAAGTAAACAAATTTTCAAAAGATATTGTCAAATCAACAAATCACCGAAAATTGTGAAAATTTTAAAATCAAGATATTTCCAAAAATTTAAAAAATTTCTTTAATCCTTTTAACAGTCCTTTTCAAAATCAAAACACCAAAATAATGATTTTTTTAATAAAATTTCGATGAACACTACGAAGAACACAAAGAACTCGAAGAACACCAAACCAAAAATTACGAAAATCTTGAATCTTTGATATCACACCGAGCCTAGAAATAGGTTCTAATGGCTCTGATACCACTTGTAAGTCCCGTGAAACCGGATCTTTCAATGATATCAAACAACACCAAGTTTGTGCGGAATCCAAACTTGATGTGATTCAAGAACAAATCGAAAAATATGAAAATACAAACCGAAAATATGGAAACGATGAACAAACCGAATCACCTTTAAACTTGCACACGATTCTATTACTTTGACAAGCAAAATCGTCTGGTACAAGTTCACCACCAATTGCTTCTCTCTCTCTAGAGAAATTGTAACTATGAATGTCCAACCCTAAAACAAGTTAGAAACTTGTTTATATACTAACTTAAGCCCAAGTTCCTACATGGGCTCCCCTTGGGCCTGCTTGGCCCACATGGCCTAAAGCTTGGCCCAAGTGACCTGTAAAGGTCCAAAACCTAATATAAACTAACCCGGTAAAGCCCAGTTCGTAACCATAGTCCGTTGTATTAATTTGATGCGTCAGTCTCACACTTTAGGGCCTAACAATCTCCCCCTAGACTGATGCTATCAAATTGTCTTCATAACTTGAATTCAGCAACGTCTTCAATGAAATCTATGGTTGTCACTATGCTGCAGATGTTGTGGAAGTTCTTGACTTCTGAACTCTCAGCACTGGGTCTCTTTCTTCAGCTCTTGTGGTTAGCTTCATATCAGGATCACGATCAGCGTTTGCTTGAAAATATCTTTGTCAAAAAGAATGTGAAAGGAGGATTCTCAGCAGCTCTTTTCTTCTTCAGTCTTTGTCTTTCAAGCAGGTTCACGGTACTTCTTTAAATGTACTTTCACTGTCAGACGGCGTCTCGTATCCGGTTCTTCTAACTCAGGTACATCTTGTTGTTGTGATGCTTTGGGCTTCTTCAGCAACTAACAGCATCTCAGTCTTCATCAACCCCTGTTCTTGATTGAAATCAAGTTCTACACATGCTCACAAACTTATAAGCAAACATTTCTTATGCAACAGGGAGAGTACCACATGAACACTAGGTACATGAAATTTCACAATTTAAATTCTTTTAACTTTTGATGATCAGTCAAATCTTCAAGAACGATTATAATTTTTTTAATTTTAAGAAACAAATAAACACTCTATTTTTGGATTTTTGAATTTTTCATTTTTTTTTTTAAATTTTAATTTTAAGAACTAAAAACAAATAAAAACTCAAAATATAAACAACTACGATAATATACAATTACAATTGCAATGGGATCAAAATTCGTTCTCGAGCAGACTAAGGAACACTTTTCAGTACGAGTCTAATCAAACTGGTCTATGCGATTGCCAATATGTTTGTCCACTTAAACTTTAATGCTCAACTTTCAATTTTTCAACTTCGTGATATGCTTAAGGTAATATTATACTATTATACCCGTGTGTCCCATTCCAAGGCATACCCCCACGATCAAGGTAAGCACAACGATTCATCGTAACAGGTGAGTATACTGATGTCATCCTTCAAGATATCCTGACTGTGTCTAGATCTGCATATAATCTGTTTTATCATGTTTTGATTTCTTAACAATGAACACCCAAATAAATACTAATCATATCCCGGAAATATAAACAGCACACTCTATCATGCAAGTATCTTCCCTACCACATATTTCACAAGTCCAATCCAGATTTCTGAAATCTTAACTGGGAATAGGTTGAGAAGAGAACAGAATAGATCTTTTGAAGAGATGATATAATATACAGATCAAATGAGTTTTTCTCAATTTGATATAGGTTTATTGGGGTTTCTTTTGGGCACTAGAGGGCCTCTTTCGGGTGTATTAGATCTATAGCGCGACAACGTACAGCTAGGTCAGCATGTATCTGGATGCAGCAGAAGCTGTCGTTGCCTAGCACCTCCAGGTCAGCATATATCTGGATGCAGCAGAGGAGGTACACGACTTTTTCAGAGAAGATTTCAGAATCAGATCAAAATTGTGTGTATCGGGAAAACATACAGACATTCAAATAGAAATGAGCTAATTCCAAGTAACTTTCTTTCCTGGGGTCATGTACAACTTTTGTTCTGAGCAGAAGAACAACCAAGATATCCCTGGATGATTCAACAATATAAAGACCCGAAACCTCAGATGTTGGCTATCAATCAACGCAAAATTTAAGACCATAAGATCATACGCCATTGGTATGTTACCCACATGGTACATAGTTCGTTATGTTTATATCACTTAGTATCTTTTATCATGTTGAGCGTCAAGCCTATCGACATATCGCAGTAGATCCTAGTCTTTTCCGCTATGGCACCTTACATGTGTTAGTCAAACCCTTTAACACGAACATTTATTTCACTTCCCATATCATGCAATTTTTCTTTTTTTTTTTTCATTTTCTAATGTTTTTATATTTTTCTCATTTTCTCCCCCTAAAACAATACATATTTACAGCAAACTCTTTTTGTATTTTCTGAGTTTTCTCTCCCTAAACTCTATATCTATCTATATGTTCCTCTCCCCCCCTAAATTTGTGCATAAATCTTGTATTTTTGCGCAAATTTACCATTTACTAGAGAAAGGACACAATATGTACAAAGTTATAAACTAAGAAAAGAGAAGAATATTTTTGCTTAACCGTTCCGTCATTAGATTGAAGACTAATCAAATTCTAATCAAAGTACTGAATTTAAACGGTACCTTTTGCTGATCTTATCTTACTTCTCTAATCTCCTCCAAAGGAAACATATCATCTGTAAAAAAATTGAACTTTTTGCAACAGTGAAATGTTACCCGTTTTTATCTCTGGAACAACCGCTATCAACATTCCAGAGATTGTCAACAGCTCCTCCTTAGTTGTTCCTGAAAAGTAAGGAGATTAGTAAGACATGGGTACCCAGGCCATCGTGGTCCTGGGATTTCCTGAAGCATCAAAGTAAGACACTTCCTTCAAACATAAGTCCCCTTTCGTTTCAAGGATTGGAGACGTTGCTGCTTTAGATTTGGGTTTCCAAATCTGTTTCGGTTTAACAAACGTGTTTGTTGCCTTCGGTTGAGCAACTTTGACTGGTTCAGATTTGTGAGTTTTGAAAACCGATTTTTGTTCCTGAACAGCTTTGCGTTTGTTTTTAGCAGCGTTCCAATCCCCATCAGAAGGTTTAACCTTGGGATTAACATTCTTCATTGCCTTAGGTGATGATACCTTCATCGGCTTGGAATGGTAGTTACCCTTTGGTGTAACCCTCTGATTTTGCATATAATAGGGTACATAGGGACGATGTGTGCAGTTTCTTGCAATGTGACCAGCAATGCCGCAATTGAAGCATGTTTGTCTCTTCACGTAGAAGGCATTCTGATCAGCTTGTGTAGCTCTTGCAGGCCCTGAAGGATGAACCGGTCCTTTCTGTGCTTGTTTTTGTTGCATATTTCTTGCAAACGATGATGAATTCGGATGTCTATACTTGTCGTTTGCAGGGGCCTTTTGTGGTGGAGATTTCCTTTTATTCTTCTTGTTTTCCTTAGACTGCAAGTCTTGTTCAGAAATCTCACCAGTCTTTCTGAAACCCTTGTTAGCACAGTCAAATGCATATTTCTCACATTTTCCATTACAGACTGGCTTAACAAAAGTATTTTTCACATTACGAGCCTTTTGCAGATGATTGCTGCCTGTTGAGGATTGTGGAGAGCCTGATTGTCTTTGATGGTTAGGCTTCTCATTCCTTCTCCTTCTATTTTCTAGTTTTGGCTCTTGTTGCTTGATCAGAACCCTTTCATTACTAACAGAAGGTTCAGATTGTTTAGCTTGCGCACTTGGAGCCTTGTTCACATCAGTCTTCTCGTCATCCTTCATGTCATCAGTTTTGACAGAATCGGAGAGTTCTGGTTTGTCAGATGAAACACCAGAAACTTTAGTAGAAACTTCAACTGAAACATTTGACGAATTTTCAGCACAAGACGGTTCTGCACATGACACCTTTGGGCTGAATCCACTAGAATCAACTGATTCCAATTTCTCAGAATCAGCTGCTTCAGATGAATCACATTTGGAATCAGATGGTTCAGATGGCTCATTTGTTTCATCTGCCGATTCAGTCGCTGTTACACAATCATCAACATTTTCGCCCAAACCATTAGGACTAAAATTAAACACAGAGCGAAAAACCGAGTTAAAAATACTACACGCCGAAATAAAGTCTGGATTAGGTTCATTTATTAAATTTTCAGAAGAACCAGACTCTGATGCTTGTTCATCCCCAATTAGATTTTCAACTTTCACTTCATCTGCAAGAGAGTACAAAGTATTAGTATCATTCACAGATGGAGAAATAAACGTGATCGGAGGAGTCGCACGTTTTTCAACAGGTTTGCTGTTGAATGATGACTTATCAGTCTTTGGACCGTAAGTCATCTTGCCCTCATTCATTAACTCCTCTTCCGTGTAAGGCATATATGTATAGTTATGATTGTATGGAGGAGGAGTTTTATTGTATCCCAAACCAGCCCCTTTCTTTTCTTTGTACTCTAGTTGTATGTCACAAATGTTCTTGACCAAATTACTAGAAGTGTCATACCTTTTAATATTAATTTCATTAACCTGATATTTCACCTTTAAGTCTTCTAGTTCTTTGGTCAAGTCACTAATTGTTGCTAGAGCATCTAAAAAATTACAATTCTTAGCGCTGAGATCTTCTTTCAACTGAATGATATCTTTCCTTTGAGCTTCAATTTTTTCTTTATAAAGTTTTTCATTTTTAGCCAAAGTAAAGTTTTTATTTTTAATATCTTTGTAGTCTTGAATCAACTCAGCGTTATGTAACCGATAAGCCTTATTTCTTTCTCTACACTCAGGAGTGCAAAAGACAGAAAGTATCTCTTCACGATCACGAGTAATTTCTTGAGCCAGGGGTTTGTTAAACATAAATGCTGAATTTTGTGTGGATGAGCAAACTGCAGCAGATGTGTTGACTTGAGTAGACTGTTTGTCAGCATTGTCATATGATTTGATGATTGAGATCAGCTCATCCGGCTTCATTCTGTAACAATCGGTTGTCACTATTATCTGATTAACATTGGTAAACCAACTACAGTTTGCCTGATCTGGAATCTCTTTTAAAACATCCAGAAGCTTTCTATTGCTCATGTGAGTAGACACCACCATCTCTGCCTTCTCCATTTTAGATAGCAATTTAGCAAACCGGCCTGTAAGTGCTTCTATAGATTCACCATATGAGTAACTGAATCCTTGGAGTTCCTGCTCAAGCATCTCTCTCTTAGAAGACATTTTAAGATGTGATCCCCAAAAATGTGCGTTTTTAACTATTTCCTCAACACCAGCCCAAAGCGAGAACCTGTGTACTCACTAACTCAAACACTCAGCAGTTGAATGAACCCGCTATCTGAACCGCACCTCAAAACCTGTCAAACCTAATCACAACCAAACACCCCCTTTTTTTTTATTTTTATTTTATTATTTTTTTTTATTTTAATTAGAATATAAAACAGACTATTATTATTATTTAATTAATATATAAGAAAACTATTTATTATTATTATTATTATAGAAATTAATGATTACGAAATGATGATTCAATGATAAATATTATTATATTATAAACTTAAACCTAAAATATTCTAGAACCTAAACGATAATATATCACGTCTATCTGTTTGTCTTCTTCGTTTGAACAAAACAGTCCACAAACCCTAATATCTTAAAATTTACACTTCGGGGATCATCATCAAATGATTGAAAGTGATGACGATAACTGGAGACGTCGGAGATGATAACAGAGGTCGATGTACGAATCGGAGATGAAGGGTGGATGTTGCGTCGGTGAACGATGATGTGACGAAAACTCTTGAACACCTGACAACTCGAAGACAATTATAACTTGTGAACGGACTCGAAAACAGGGGATGGTGACCGGAGATGATAACCAAAGTAGCAGGTTGCCGGAGTTGCAGGTTTTAATGGTGATAGATGTGATAAATGTTACCGGAGAAGAAGGTTGTTCAGAGGTGCGATATAGATGACTGACCGGAGACGAGAAAGACGTTTGACAGAGATACGATAACAGATGATTCTGACTCAGATGGTGAATCCACTCGAAATCCGACGATGACAATGTGTGATTATTTGAAGTTGTTCGGAGTTCTCGTGATGATGGAGGGTGTTCGGATGATGATCCCCGAAGTGTAGAAGATGAACAAAGACGATGATTAACGATGAGGATGGTGGCTGTGCTCGATGATGACTGACTGTGACGACAGTGCTGACAGGAAGATGATGATGATGACTATGTATGTTGCGACTCGAGACAGAGATGAAATGATGTTGGTGGTTGCGACTCGTAACAGTGACTCGAGACCTTGAAACGTGAAGAGTCGAGACCCCAAATGACTCGAGACCTTTAGCAGATGATGTGAGTCGAAACCGAGAAGGTTGACTCGAAACCAGGAAATTGTGGAAGTTGTTGGATCAGATGTACGGCGGTGGTGGACTCGAAAAGATGGAAATTTTAATTTGAAAGTAAACAAATTTTCAAAAGATATTGTCAAATCAACAAATCACCGAAAATTGTGAAAATTTTAAAATCAAGATATTTCCAAAAATTTAAAAAATTTCTTTAATCCTTTTAACAGTCCTTTTCAAAATCAAAACACCAAAATAATGATTTTTTTAATAAAATTTCGATGAACACTACGAAGAACACAAAGAACTCGAAGAACACCAAACCAAAAATTACGAAAATCTTGAATCTTTGATATCACACCGAGCCTAGAAATAGGTTCTAATGGCTCTGATACCACTTGTAAGTCCCGTGAAACCGGATCTTTCAATGATATCAAACAACACCAAGTTTGTGCGGAATCCAAACTTGATGTGATTCAAGAACAAATCGAAAAATATGAAAATACAAACCGAAAATATGGAAACGATGAACAAACCGAATCACCTTTAAACTTGCACACGATTCTATTACTTTGACAAGCAAAATCGTCTGGTACAAGTTCACCACCAATTGCTTCTCTCTCTCTAGAGAAATTGTAACTATGAATGTCCAACCCTAAAACAAGTTAGAAACTTGTTTATATACTAACTTAAGCCCAAGTTCCTACATGGGCTCCCCTTGGGCCTGCTTGGCCCACATGGCCTAAAGCTTGGCCCAAGTGACCTGTAAAGGTCCAAAACCTAATATAAACTAACCCGGTAAAGCCCAGTTCGTAACCATAGTCCGTTGTATTAATTTGATGCGTCAGTCTCACACTTTAGGGCCTAACAATGATCTAATCCGGTGATGTGAAGACATTGTTGTTGAATCCAATGAGATGCTTGATGTAATGAGGTCGTATTAATAACAAATAATAATTAATATAACTAAGTTTCCCGAGCCCGAGAAGTAATCCCGGGTAATAACCCAGTATATATATATATATATATAGGGGGCCGCTAGAATGAGAACCACCACGAGTTATGAGAACCACGAGAACCAAGTGCCACGGAGGGGCGTTGACCACGAAATTTTTTTTACACCTAGATCGGTATATTTTAAGACCGGGTGTAAAAAAAAAATTTCAAACGGCGCGCCCGAGGGGGTAGTTTTTTACACCCAAAGTTTTGTGTTTTTAATTTTTTTTTCTTTTTTCTTTTTTTTTTACAAACTTTGGGTGTAAAAAACTACCCCCTCGGGCGCGTCGTTTGAATTTTTTTTTTTACACCCGGTCTTAAAATATACGGATCTAGGTGTAAAAAAAATTCCGTGGTCAACGCCCCTCCGTGGCACTTGGTTCTCGTGGTTCTCATAACTCGTGGTGGTTCTCATTCTAGCGGCCCCCTATATATATATATGGAGTGAATAGTAAATTTATATATTTAGAAATTCATTGTGGCTTCTCTATATTATTTTCTCAATTTTAGAGAATCAGATAGAGAAGGGATTTAGATAGTTTTTTTTTAAGATTCTCGGTATATTTCTCTAAATATTAAAGGTAGGGTAGGGTGTAAGAGCATTCACATCCTTTCCACCATATTTTTACCCTGTATTACATTAAAAAATACTACATTTTCTTTCTCCTTTTCAATTAAATAATATTTTGTTATCATTACATTTTCTCTCTCCATTACTCGTAACCACTTTCAAAATATATTAAAAAATTATAAGGGTAAACAGTTTCCCTTCAAATATACATATGAATAGTAATATTTTCTCTCCACTTCACTCAACCACTTTTTTACTTTTTAAATTATAAAAACACCAGTCACACAATTGGTGGAATAGATGTGAGTGCTTTAAGGAGTGGTCAACTCTTGGGAAAAGGTAAACTCTCCACCAACCCAATGATTTCTTGTCATGTCAACTCCCCTCTCCAACGCCCCTCTTGCCCTTTAATCACAACGTTCACCCAAACCATTTTTTAAAGAAAAAACAAAAAAAAAAGTGTGATTGGTTTGAAGAGAGTGGGGCCCACTATACACCCCTCTCTCTCCTCTTCCCTCCTCTCCCCTTGTGCGGTGATTAATCATTGAATTCCAACTCCCCCATGCAGTAAACAAGGGACGACGACGGAGTTCTCCGTCGGCAAACTCACTCACCACACCCTTCCCCATGACCACCCCGTATACCCTTATGTTTTAGAGACCCCAACGACATTGTAGGTTTCTGTCTATAGAGTTGTAAGTTCCAAAGATAGTAGAACCGGACCAGGGCCGTCTCCGAGAATAATAAAAAAATTTGGGCCCCGGTCGAAACAAAAAAAATTGGTATAATATAAACTCATCAAATATATATCAAGAAACCACAATACGACATGCTAATCATGGGGTTTGAACTCATGACCTCAAGATTATAACCTAAAACATTAACTAATTAATCATATAATCATCTTGTTGACAAGATCGAAGAGTCAATTAATTAAGTGAATTGATAGTTCAAAACAGTTTAGGAAATAAAAAATGCATGGGTTTAACTGAAAATTGTTTAGGAAATAAAAATGTAAAGGATGGGTTTAGAACTCATGACCTTGGTTTTCAAATTTGAGTTTCTTAACCATTGAACTAGCTTCATTTGTTACTGAAGTCATTTATTAAACATTTAAGATAACAGTGCTCATTTAAAAATCTTGACCCAAAATTTTTGTTGGGCCCTATAAACCTTTTGGGCCTTGGCGTCTGCCCGGGCTGCCCAACCCACAAAGCCGGGCCTGAACCGGACCAACCTAGGTCTCATGAGGAACTACCCATGTACATGCCGTCTTGTTTTCCTTCTAATTATACCATGTAATAATTTATCATTATGTTATGAATATGAAGTGTTTTTAGTTTGGCCCCTTAGTTATACTATGATGGAAAAACATCTAATAAATACAAATATCCAAGACCTCAAAGTCTTTGGACGTCTAATATGAGCAAGTATAATTTTTTTCTTGGTATTTAGTCTTGTTCTAAATATCCCATCTTATAAATGCATATTGACGAAGATGTGTGTTAGGTTGACTCTAGATGTAGACATCCAAATTGAGGTCTATTATGTTGTGTGTAAAACCAGTAGCACATTAAAAGGCATTGGAAGAAAATTTAATGTATCTTTAGCTCATGTTAATAGCATGTATTTATTATATATCTTTAGCTTATGTTAATAGCATGTATTTGTTAAGTAGGCAAAATGCATCAATGAGTGACCAAAGGCCATTTGGTACAGTGGTAGTTCAATGGCCCCAATGGCTTTCCTTAATGGAGTTTGTGGGTTGGAGTCTTGCCTAAAGCAATTTGCTCTCAGATGAGCTAAGGGTTATTCTAGATATGGGTTTCATCTTGGGCGGGTGGCAAGGTCATCACGTTCTGTTTTTCAGACAAAATGGTGATTCATTTGTCAGTGTGATCAATGTTGTGTTGTATGGGTCTTTGCTGTTAAAAAAAGTTGGGTGTGCACTTGCTAATGCCAAACGATGTTTATGTGAAATAAGCTACAAAGTAGTGCAACTATTTACATGTTTGAGAAAACTTATATTATTGCAACTTATATTCAAAATTAGTTACAAAACTCGTTATATTCCAAGTGCCATGTAGACTACAATTACAAGAAGATGCCATGTGAGTGTTTTTGAAACATACGTAAACGTTTTGTAACCTGGTTGCTAAAATTGGTATTAAAATCTAAGAACTGGTTTGTATAAACGCAATATTTAAAGTTGTGGTGAATACTATCTTTAAGGCGTACGCGACGAACCAGCAAATTTTCGAGGGGAAGTTCATGCGGGTTCAAGACTTGGTCGAGCAAATTAAAGAAGACTCCTACTTGTGGTTAAAACATCGTTCGAAACTTCCAGCCGTGTCGTGGGAGAGTTGGTTAGATTTTGATGTTTCTGGTATTTTGTAATCTATTTTTTGTCATCTCCCCTCTTTTGTAAACTTTCCAGCGGCTTGCTGGCTCTTTATATATAGATATAAAGATGATTTTCCGTTCAAAAAAATATATTCATATACCCTGCAACTTCCTACTTTCTCCATCGCCATCACCGGAAAAAAATACCCAGTCAATCAATTTGTTTCTTCTATTTTAACAGGGAGAGGTGTCAAAATTTTTCGGGCGCGTTCGGGATTTTCACCTGCGCATAACAATAAGAGGTCGTTTGATTCGCAAAATCCTTTGGAACTGAGATGGTATTGGAATTAATTCCTTTAATACCGTTATTTATATAACGTAGAAATCCGATATGAAAATTCAAGTTGTTGGAATTAGATATAAACACATAATTTAGTTTAATGTTGTTTATTTTAAAGGGTTAAAGAGAGTTGTGGTTCATGTGAAGTGTGAAGTGTAAACACTTTTTTTTACACCATCACGAATGCAAGGTGATAAATAAATTCATAAATATGTCTAGTCAACGGCCATACCAGATTTCCACAAATACACTAAAAATAAACATTTTCTCTCCAATCCTACAAACATCTTTACCAATACTTATATTTCCACATCATCGTCACATTTACATTTATTTTTATAGAGTTAATTACTGTTTTCGTCCCTGAGGTTTGTCAAAAATAACGGTTTCAGTCCATTAGTTTAAAAATTGCGATTTCAGTCCATTAGTTTCACTTTCGTAACCATTTCAGTCAACTTTTCAAACGGCGTTTGTTTTATGCAGTTAATGGAAGCACGTGCTTGTCACGTGATGGGCAATTTGGTCATTTCCATTCCAATTCTCACAAACCCAGTTGTATTAAACACCACCTACCCCTTATTCATCCAAACCCTGAACACAGATTGCCCATCACGTGACAAGCACGTGCTTCCATTAACTGCATAAAACAAACGCCGTTTGAAAAGTGGACTGAAATGGTTACGAAAATGAAACTAATGGACTGAAATCGCAATTTTTAAACTAATGGACTGAAACCGTTATTTTTGACAAACCTCAGGGACGAAAACAGTAATTAACTCTTTTTAATAAATAAGTTATATCTATCAATATACATTTTTTTTTATTTTCGCATTATTTATATCGAAAGTTATAAAAACAAAACATTAAACTTCTAAATACGAACATTAATATATACGTATCTTAAACTTTGTATTATTTTTTTATTAAAGTTGCATTAATAAAATTATGTTTAAAATAAAAACATTACCATATTTTTTTTTGTTATTTTGTCCAATTACTATATTTGAAATGAAAAAAAATAATATACAAGTCACTAAAGCTAATAGTATACAACTTATTTATGCATATCAAAATAAATTATGACAAGAAAAGAATAAAATAAATACAAAACATACATAGGGGTCCACCATCCCACCAAATGCACCATTCTTTCCCAAGAACATTTTACTCAAATGCAAACCCCTCCCAAATGCATCATTCTTCCCCAAGAACATTCTACTCAAATGCAAACCCCTCCAATACAATCCTTCTCAAATACTAAGTCCGCATAAGCCAAACACAAGCTAAATGCTTTGCATTAGCCATGCTCTTAACTTATTAAAAACAAATTAGGGTTTAATTGCAATTTCTCAAACTAGGGATAAAGTTTCTCTTATCTTTTAAACTTCAACCGGTCCAAGATCCAACGTAAACCCTAAAAAAATTAAATGCTTCCTTCTTTTCTTTTGCTTCTGGTAATCCACCAATAGCACTACAGGTTAGCATCCACGCACCTAATGGTCAAACCGTTCCCTTCTCGCTCCCCTAGAGAATTCCACGTCTCCACCTGTGCCCCCTCCGACGTGGCACCGGTTAGCATCCCGCAATACACAACCTTAGCGGGGTGTGAAATGTGAAAAAAATGTGTGCAGTGTGTTTTTTTTCACCTTTCACATGAATACAACACATGTTCTAAAATATGGAAAAATATGAAGTTTTGTATATCACCACATGTTGTAATGCTAAGGGATCAGTGAAAAATGTTTAAATCGTTAAATTAGTTAGTTATTATAATTCTTTAAGTTTTCTATTAATATAATCGCCAGAAGTTGCGTGAAATATAAGTCTAGGTATCTTCTCTTATTCATAAGTACTCTAACTACAATACTAGCTAAATAGATCAATGGCCTAGGAAGTTAATGTCACACCTGCTGCTATAAATTTTAGTGTTATCAAGTTATATTGGGTAATTAAAATGTACTTGAAGATCAACTAGGAAATCCTAACAAACATTAGAACGAGTTAAGAAATGTGAAGTACATGTTGATTATTATGACTAATTAGGCACCAAAAAACCTCTATGCTTATAAGGGGTTCCAATGAGACATCGCCCCATTCTCAGGGGTCGTGGATCCAGGGTAGCCCCTATAGGGGTCCAAGGGGCAACACCCAGGCTAAGGTCATTTTGAAGATTAAATCTACATGGATTAAAGAAAAGTTGGTGGCTTAGATATGATGACACAACGTTTACAACACAAGATAACAAGAAAATAGCCAATCTGTCCATTTTCACGGTTGGTGGCTTAGATTTGATGACACACGTACAACGTTTACCACACAAGATGACAAGAAGAGTGTTTGGTGATTACTACCATACTTAGTGCGGCACGTTTTAAGGTGATCATCTCCTCGTAAAGAGTGAGACGAGTGCATGTTGTAAAGACCACTATCTTGGCATAGTGAGCCGAAGAAGGTGATCAGTACCTTTGGTTAGTGTTATGAAGAAGTGACCGTTTTGAAAAGTGCGACGAGTGCGTATTGTAAAGACCACTATCTTGACATAGTGAGTTCACTACCTTTTTTTGGGGAGACGTAGAGATGTGATCACTACCTCTTGAGATTGGTGAGACAAAGAAGTTGATCACTGCCTTGATATAGTGAGACGAATAAGGTGATCATTACCTTAGCTTAATGAGACATTATTAGGTGATCACTACCTTGCCTTGTGGAATGCTTGTATCAGAGTTCTCTTCCATTTAAGATAAACGCCTAGCCAATGAGCTAATGGTAGATTGGTAAGGGAGAGGCCTGGTGTTCCAAGTGACCCAGGTTTGGTTCCTGCCCCTCCATTAGTTTTGATGGCATCTGGTGATAATGGGAGACTATGCGAGTAGACGGCGATCGCTAGTTCGATCCTTGAACTGAATGGGTTTTACACTTTTACCTCACTGCACTATTGTGCCTTCGTGCGAGTGTTCATAGGCTTCGCCCCTAGCTGAGGGTATTCCCCAGTTCGGAGGCAAGTTTATTCCAATGTGGTGACTTTCGCCAGTAGCCCATTTAAAGGATTCGTTGGCCGTTAAAAAAAAGAGAAACGCCTAGTGGAGCAAATCTGTATTAAAAATCGGGGGATGCCGTAGAGTGGATTTGTTAATGTCCACTTGAATCTCTATAAATCGATTCTGTATGTCTTCTCCTAAACTTTTTACATGCTATACAACAACAAATGATCTTCCTACTTGGTCTTTAACTTTATATTAATCAAGAAATTTTTAAGAAAACTATTAACACCCCTAGGGTCTGTTTGGTATGGGGTAATGGAATAGACGGAAGAATGGAATGGACAAGGTAATGGAATGGATAAGGTAATGGAATTGATCAGTACCATTCTATGTCTTGTTTGGTTACCATGTGTGAATGAAATGAACAATTATTTTTTGTTGTTTAGTATGCGAAAAAAGACGAAGGAATAAAATCAGATGGCGGTGGTTAGTGATGGGCGATGATGGGGCGTGGTGCTAGGTGTTGGTTGTAGCGGCTGCGGTGGTGGGTGGAGACGACGGCGGATGGCGACAACGGTGGTGGTGGTGGTGGATGACGGTGGAGGTAGGTGGCGGCGGTGGCGATGGTGGTGGCAGGGGTGGTCGGAGGTGGTAGCAGTGGCGACGGTGGTCGGAGGTGGAAGTGGAAGTGGTGGTGGCGGTTGATAGCTGTGACGGTGGTAGGTGGCGTCGGTGATCGGAGGTGGCAGTGGCAATGGTGGCGGCGATGATCGGAGGTGGCAGTGGCGACGGTGGGTGGCAGCGACGGCAGTGGCGACGGTGGGTGGCGGCGTTAGGTGGTGGCAGCGGCAGTGGCGGGTGGCGGCGGAGGTGGGTGACGGCGGCGGATGACGGTGGTGGTGGTGGTGGATGACGGTTGTGGTGGTGGTGTGTGGTAGCAACGGTGGTGGGTTGTGGTGTTGTTAATGAAGGGTGAAGAGGGAATGGAATGGAAAAAAAACAAGGGGGACGGATGGAATGATTTTGAGGGAATGAAATACATTTTGGAATGGACGATTCCATTCCATCGACCAACCAAACACTCTTTTCTTCATTCCCTCATAATGGTCCATTCCATTCCACCTCTCATTCCTGCATACCAAACGCTACCTTATAGTTTTATGCAATTGGTATTAAAGCATAACATCATATTTTTTTAAAACATTGAGATCAAACTAAATATATAAAGGGGTTTTCAATTATAGGCAACCTTTGTTTGAAAACGAATCCTTTTGTTTATGGAAACAACGTTTTAAAACATATGTTAAAGCTAAAGATATGGATATCTTTGGGATATTACAGAAGATGGTGATTTTTATGGAAAAAAAATGATTTCAAAAAGTTTTGAGGCAAAATTTATACGTTTTGCCTAGAAATGAGTATGAAAAACCTTTTTATGTAAAACCGCAAATTATGGATAATAATAACTAGTTGATTTTCCACCCCGCGTTGCGGTGGGGACCAAATGACTGCAAAACGTGTGTCAGCAACGACAAACAGATACCGAATATCAAAATATAAATAAAAATGACGTGGTAAGGATAGTCACGCCGTCCTAAAAAAAGCGATTTTAAATAACCTAATATATAATAATAGGACCCACACGTCCCACACGTTGGAAATTCGGTTGTTTTCAGTTCAGTTATTACGGTGCTAACACGTTAAAATATGGATGAGGTCGGTACCGGTAACGGCACCGAAAGTACCGATCCAGAAAATCATCGAAATTAGGTACCGCACCGAAAATACTCGATACAATACAATATGGTATTTGAAGGTAAAAATCAATAAACACAGGTATGGTGCTAGACCGGTGTTGAACCGAAAGTAACGATTCTAAAAATGCCAAAATGTGGGAACGGAATGTGAGATTAAATATATAAATGTAATATTTAATCTTGTAGCCTATATAATCATTTATATTATATAGATCAAAATATATTAATAACCTATTATTAAATTAGTTGGTAATTGTTGATGGACCATATTACCCTTATTAACTAATTAGGTTTCCTCTTGGGTGTATAAATAAGGGGCTTATTAGAGAGTTAAAGGGTTAGACACATTACACAATCACAACCCTCATAACATCGATCATATCTCTCTCCCCATAACTGATTCTTCCCTAGTTTCGGTTTTCATCACCATCATCACTTTACACCCTAAGGAGGAACCGGATCATCCTGACAACTATGTCGAACTCAATGGCTGGATCTCTGACTGGATTCTCTACTGCTTTGAATGCCATAACAGGTATGTTATTCATGTTTTCCATTTAGTTTAAACAGAACTGATCAACATGTGGTATCAGAGCATATGTTGATAAATCAGTTCTGATTTTGTATCCATTATTCTCGGATCGAAAATCTGGAAAACGGAAGTTTTAAAGCATTAAAATCAAAAATTGTTTTCGAGTTGTTTGTGACCGAAATCCCTGTTTTCGGATCCTGCTAATTGATAAACCGACTCGAAATTATAAAGGATTAAGCTTATTGTCACGAAATCCATTACAAAAACCATTAAAATCAGGTTTCGGATTTCCAGATTATGTTTTTATTATTTTAGGGTTCATCATTTATGTTCTAAGAAACTCGAAAATTCCATAAGATTTGGAATATAATTTTGGATTAGTAAGTGTTTTACTGTTTTGATCTAAATTTTTATCTATTAAATTTTCGAAAACTGTTAAAGAGATAATCAGTTATTATTTTCGAAATCCTTGATAAGTTTAGATCATGATTAAAACAGGAAATACTATCCCAAATCCCTTAAATTTCGAGTTTCAGTTTTATCACAATCAGCAGCTGTTAACAGAGATCACGACTCGAGACTAAGGTTGCGACTCGCAACCACAATCATCACAACTCGAGACTAAGATTGCGACTCGAGACCGAGATTGCGACTCGAGACCACAATCATCATAACTCGAGACTAAGATTGCGACTCGAGACTAAGATTGCGACTCGAGACCATAATCATCATAACTCGAGACCTGACTCGAGACCTCATTACCTTAAGCTGTTTAATGTGACCTAAAAATCAGATAATTTTACAAAAACCAAAATACTTGGTTTTGTTTACACTTAAATATGAATCAGCAGCTGTTAACAGAGATCACGACTCGAGACTAAGGTTCGATCCGCGCTAACAGTTGGTTTGCTATTAAATACTTGGTTTTGTTTACACTTACTTAATTAATCAGAATCAGATAATTTTACAAAACCAAAATAGCTTAACTTGAATGAGCTTCTGATGTATTAATTCTGGCCAAAGCTGATTTAATACATCTATTTATTGTTCAAGTATTATAAAAAGCTATGTTAAGTATGCATTACAAACGTGAAATGTCTTAATTCTGGCCAAAGCTGATTTAATTCATTTATGTTTAGCATGACTTGACAAGTGCATAACTAAAGTGATTGTCTCATTTCTGGCCAAAGCTGATTTGTCACGATTACTTTGCACACATATTTAAATGATTACACTTCTGGCCAAAGCTGATTTGTCTTCGTTTAAATAGAATTTTACTAAGTCTATTATTTTGATGTTAGTAATAGACATTATCACAGCTTCATAATTAAAATGGTCATTACTTATGCCTGCCTTAGTATAACATGCCCTTAGATCACATTAGAACTTCTTCCTTAGTATCATAACTTGCTCATCTTATTTCCACTATCAGCACCCAATCAAGGGATTCCACCTTTGACTGGTGATAACTTTGCTGCATGGAAGGATGCCCTCATGCTTACACTTGGACTCTTGGACTTTGATTATGCTCTAAGAGAGAATAAGCCAGCGGACCTTACTGCCACAAGTACTGCTGCTGAGCAGTTACTTCATGATAAGTGGACTAGATGTAACCGCATGTCTCTCATGTTCATGAAGCAGTCCATTCATAACTCAATCAGAGGGGCCATTCCTGATTCTGAAGATGCTAAAACCTACTTGGCTTCTGTGGAGGATCAATTCAAGGGAACATCAAAAGCACACGCTAGCACTCTTATCCTCAAGCTGGTGACTACTAAGTATGATGGGAGGAGCGGCATTCGCGAACACATCATGATGATGCATGACATGGCCAATAAGTTGAAGGGCCTAGAGATGGAGATCAGTGATGGTTTTCTTGTTCACTTCATCATCACTTCGCTTCCTTCGTCCTATGAAGCATTCAAGATCAATTACAACACTCAGAAGGACAAATGGACGATGAGTGAGCTGATCGCTATGTGCGTGCAGGAGGAAGAGCGTATGAAGATGGATCGCACTACTGATGTTGCTAACTTCACCACCTCCAGCTCTAAGAAGAGGAAGCACAATTATCAAAGGAAGGATGCTTCTAAGGTTCAAAAGCCAAATCCAAATCCTAATACAAGTGCACCTTCCAGCTCTAAGAACTCCTTAGGCAAACCCTATTGCAAGTTCTGTAAGAAAACAGGACATAAGCAAAAGGAATGCCCTGACTTCAAGGAGTGGCTGGCTAAGAAAGGTAACGATTTTTTCATGATACTTGAGTCCTTTAATTTAAATGTTCCTGCTAACTCTTGGTGGTTTGATTCTGGTTCTATGGTTCATGTTACCAATTCACTACAGGGATTCCTTACAATCCGGAAGCTGGGAAGAAACCAAAGAACACTTAAAGTTGGGGATGATCGGGAATTAGAAGTGAAGGCCATAGGAACATTACAATTATTTTTGAAAACTGGTTTATGTATTAAACTTTATGATACCTTATATGTTCCTGAGGTAACTCGGAACCTTGTATCAGGACCAAAGTTGGACATGGACGGTTTTGTCGTTTCTCATGGTCATCGCAAACTCTCTATTCTCTATGATTCCGTTGTTTATGGTACTGGCATTCTGGATGGTGGTCTCTATAGATTAGAACTAGATGATAATTTTTCCAAATCTTTGTTGTCATATAATATTAATGAATCACTCACAAAGATGGAAAAGAAACAAATTCGAGACTTAGAGACTTCATCTATGTTGTGGCATCAACGTTTAGGCCACATCTCAAGAGAACGATTAAATCGTCTCGTAAAGGATGAAGTCTTACCTCCTCTCGATTTTACCGATTTTGGAACATGTGTCAAATGTCTTAAAGGCAAAATGACATTAGCAAATAAGAAAGGTGCCACTAGGAGCTCTAATTTATTAGAACTCATTCACACTGACATTAGTGGTCCTTATCAAATTGCTGGTATAACAGGACATACTTCATTTATCACTTTCATTGATGATTATTCTCGTTACATGTACTTGTATCTTATAAAGGAAAAATCTGAATCTCTTACAACTTTTAAAGATTATAAAGCTGAAGTTGAAAAGCAATTAGATCGTCAGATTAAAGTTGTGAGATCAGATAGAGGCGGTGAATATTATGGAAGACATACTGATGTGGGTCAAGCTCCTGGTCCATTTTATGAGTTTTGTAAAGGCCAGGGGATTGTGAACCAATACACCATGCCTGGTACACCTCAGCAGAATGGTGTAGCTGAACGAAGAAATCGTACCCTTATGAACATGGTGCGCAGTATGTTAGCCAACACTAATTTGCCATTATTCCTCTGGACTGAAGCGTTAAAAGCAGCTGTTCATATACTCAATAGAGTTCCTTCTAAGTCTGTCCCTAAAACTCCTTATGAACTTTGGACAGGAAGGAAACCGAGTCTTAAATATATGAAAGTATGGGGCTGCATTGCTGAAGCAAAACTTTACAATCCTTTCCTAAGGAAACTTGACCCTAAAACAGTTACCTGCTTCTTTATCGGGTATCCTGATCATTCGAAGGGTTATCGTTTCTATTGTCCTTCCCATGTCACCCGTATTGTTGAAACCAAGCGTGCTGCGTTCTTGGAGGATTTCAAGGTCAGTGGGAGCAGTACTAACCCTTATGAAGAATTGCAAGAAGTACAAGACGCGGGGGGGGGGGGGGGGAGAGACTCGTCGCTTATCATTACTCTGTTTACTCCTCTTGTACCCCATGCAACTGCACCTGAAGTCACTGCCCAAATTCCATCTCCACAACCAGAACCCATTATACCTCATAACGAAGGCACATCAAACACTCAAAACCAAGACAACGCTGAACCCGATAATCAACTCAGGAGGTCATCTAGGCAAAGAAGGCCTACTGATTGGGATGATTATGTTACCTACCTGACTGAAATGGATGCTGGAAAGCTCAATGATCCTATCTCTTATAATGAAGCCATTAGCAGTGATCAGTCTTCTGAATGGAATAAAGCAATGATTGATGAGCTTGAATCCATGAAGAAAAATGACGTTTGGGATTTAGTCGAATTACCCAATGGTGCCAAACCTGTAGGTTGTAAATGGGTGTTCAAAACAAAACTGGATCCGAATGGGAACGTTGAACGCTACAAAGCGAGATTGCTTGCAAAGGGCTACACTCAGAAAGAGGGAATTGATTATCAAGAGACGTTTTCACCTGTCTCTCGTAAAGATTCATTAAGGATCGTTATGGCCCTAGTAGCTCATTTTGATTTAGAGCTACATCAGATGGACGTCAAAACTGCTTTCCTTAACGGAGACTTAGACGAAGATGTTTACATGAAACAACCTGAAGGCTTTAAACCTGAAGGTCAGGAGCATCTAGTCTGTAAGTTGAAGAAATCCATTTATGGGTTAAAACAAGCATCACGTCAATGGTACCTCAAGTTTGATGAAGTCATGAAGAGGCAAGGTTTTATAAAGAATCAAGTGGATCAATGCACCTACCTCAAGATGAGTGGGAGTAACTTTACTATACTTGTCCTTTATGTAGACGATATTCTATTGGCAAGTAATAGTTTAGATATGTTGCATGAGTCGAAGCGTTTACTCTCGCATAACTTCGACATGAAGGATCTCGGAGATGCTTCTTACGTCATTGGCATCGAAATTCACCGAGATAGACACAAAGGGATCTTAGGATTGTCTCAAAAGACTTACATAGATCGTGTCCTTACACGTTACAACATCCAACAGTGCAAACCCTCCGTCGCTCCAGTAGTTAAGGGAGATGTTTTCGGTTCATTTCAGTGTCCGACAACAGAGGTTGAAAAGGAGCAAATGAGCCAGATACCTTATGCGTCAGTAGTCGGGAGCCTGATGTATGCTCAAGTCTGTACTCGCCCAGATATCGCTTACATTGCTGGAATGCTAGGCCGTTATCAGACTAATCCTGGCCTAGATCACTGGAAAGCAGCTAAGAAGGTCCTTAGATATCTGCAAGGGACGAAAGACTATAAACTGACTTATAGAAGAAGTGATCATTTAGAAGTGGTAGGTTATTCTGATTCTGACTTTGCTAAATGCAAAGATGACAAGAAATCCACTTCGGGCTACATCTTTATGTTAGCAGGCGGACCTATCTCATGGAAGAGTCATAAACAACAGTTAACTACAACTTCCACAATGATGGCAGAATACATTGCTGTTTACAACGCAACTTGTCATGGAATGTTGCTTAGAAATCTGATCACTGGACTCAAAATCGTTAATTCCATTTCTAGACCATTGAAGCTTTACTGTGATAATTCAGCTGCCGTTAGTTTCTCGAACAGTAACAGTTCGAATGGAGCTGGTTTATATCTTGATACGAAGTACTTGTTCGTACGTGAACGAGTTGAGGAAAATAATCTTTGTATTGAGTATATTAGTACTAAAGATATGCTTGCGGATCCGATGACTAAAGGTCTCCCACCTAAAGTTTTCGAAGAACATGTATCGAATATGGGACTTACTAAAGACCTTATTTAATGGCATATTGTACTAGCTTATGTTTTAATTAATAAAATTTCCTCAGTTTGATTTTGTATGTCTCTAACATATGTTCTGCCGGTGTAATGACATATAGACAAATATAAATACAAATCAGACGCTAAAGGGCTTATATTTTGATCGTAACTGTTAGGTTTTAAATTGAGGCTATAGTATGATTAATGGGGGTCCTGAGTCGAATGATGATTCAACGACTGTATTTCTCTGCTATAGTTCTTGGTTTAAGGCTAAAATGAGTGTTAACTCCTGGGCAGGCTTACCTAATACTCATGATAAATGATTACTTGGCTAAGTGGGAGAATGTGAGATTAAATATATAAATGTAATATTTAATCTTGTAGCCTATATAATCATTTATATTATATAGATCAAAATATATTAATAACCTATTATTAAATTAGTTGGTAATTGTTGATGGACCATATTACCCTTATTAACTAATTAGGTTTCCTCTTGGGTGTATAAATAAGGGGCTTATTAGAGAGTTAAAGGGTTAGACACATTACACAATCACAACCCTCATAACATCGATCATATCTCTCTCCCCATAACTGATTCTTCCCTAGTTTCGGTTTTCATCACCATCATCACTTTACACCCTAAGGAGGAACCGGATCATCCTGACAACTATGTCGAACTCAATGGCTGGATCTCTGACTGGATTCTCTACTGCTTTGAATGCCATAACAGGTATGTTATTCATGTTTTCCATTTAGTTTAAACAGAACTGATCAACACGGAATTGGTACCTAAAATGATTTGGTATAGTAAATTTGGTACCGATAGGATACCGGTTTGATTCCAAGATTTGATACGATTTGCTCATCAATAATCAAAATATCCAAGTTAATTTTACATGCTACAATTCATTCATTACAGAAAAAGACAAAAAAGAAAGCAAAATAAGTTGTGTATATAAAACCTCATTCAAAGGAAATATAGTTTACTTACGGTGTGTATGAAAAGTAATCTAAACGGTGCAATTACTTGCATTGCTACGTTGCTACATGATTTGATGAGCTTGGTACCAACCGGTACCGAAAATACCGTTACCGAAACCCCAAAAATTG
The DNA here is from genome assembly GCA_030545235.1 of Helianthus tuberosus. NCBI lineage: Eukaryota > Viridiplantae > Streptophyta > Magnoliopsida > Asterales > Asteraceae > Helianthus > Helianthus tuberosus. Next base: position 8,173,781 of record CM060361.1, on the reverse strand, counting down.
GGTACCGGTACCGAATATACCTGGTACGGTTCGGTACCGGTCGGTACTGGTATGGAACCGGTATTTGTGGGTAAAAACCGGTGAATACTGGTGCCGAACCGGTACCGAAAATACACCCGGTTTGGTAAATCTGGCACGGGTACCGGTAACCGATACCATTTGTTCATCACTTACTGATGTTACTATTCATTCAATTCTAATTTTAATATAAAAATAAATATTGTTACCGAAATCCCCAAAAGTGTGTACCGGTACCGAATATACCTGGTACGGTACGGTTCGGTACCGGTCGGTAATGATATAGAACCGATATTTGAGGGTAAAAACCGGTGAATATCGGTGCTGAACCGGTATCGAAAATACACCCGGTTTGGTAAATCTGGCACTGGTACCGGTACCGAATATACCTGGTACGGTACGGTTCGGTACGGGTCAGACCAGTACCCGATACCATTTGCTCATGGTGAGGTTACTATTAATTCAATTCAAATTTTAATTACTGTTCATTCAATTCAAATTTTAATATATAGGTAATTGGCTACTAATGATGAAGACGTAGGGAATATATTTTTGTAGAAAATGGTGTGGAGTTGTGTTTATCTTTTGTGGTATTATAGTTGTGGGATTCTGTTCAAATTAAGAACCATCATGAGTTGTGAGAACAATGAGAACTCCTACTTCTCGCGTGAGTTGGGCCACAACTTTTTGCACAAACATAGATGAAAATTTTATACGTCAAAAGAACAAAAAAAGTGTCCAGTCGGTAGCATTGCCTGATGTAAGTTTTGTTTACAATACCGTGATAAAAATTTTTTATACCTCAAATATATTTGTGAATGCGACATTCTTTTAATTTTTTTTTGCTGAAACGAGTGATTTTTTTAAGACTTAAATTTTTATTTTTTTTTAAAAACCTTTTGGAAAGCCTAGTTCTCATACTTCTCATTTTATCTAAACCCTAAAGTTGTGAATGTGTATATATTTAGTTATTGGATTGAATAAAAAAAAACCAATATAGCCGTTTTTTGAGCCGTTGCCCAACGGCCTTATTGGTCAAACCTTCAACAATCTGGCGTTTTCCTAGACACGCCCAAGCAAAAAGTTTAGAAAAAAAACGCCCCGGAGGCGGTAGGGGCGGCGTTGCGGGGCGTTATGGAAGAAAAACACGCCCAGACCACTCCCCACTACGGGTGGTCTAACTATTGAATTGTACCATGAAATATCTTATAATTAATGTTATGAATATGAAGCATAACTAGCTTGGCCCCTTAGTTAAAGACCTGAAAATCTTTGGACGTCTAATATGGACCAATATAACTTTTTCCCATGGTATTTAGTCTTGTATGTGGACCTGAAAGTTGTAAGAAAATTAATTTCTTGAAAAATCATCAGACAAGAAAACCCATCTTATAAATGCATATTGACGAAGATGTGATTAGGTTGACTCTAGATGTAGATATCCAAATTGAGACTTTTAAAAAAAAAAAGATATCCAAATTGAGGTCTATTATGTTGTGTGTAAAATTTAATGTATCTTTAGCTCATGTTAGTAGCATGTATTTATTAAATATCTTTAGCTTATGTAAACAGCATGTATTTGTTAAGCAGGCAAAATGCACGAACATGTGGTGACCAAAGGCCATTTGGTCCATGCTTTCCTTATGGGTGGTTATAGGTTGGAGTCTCACCTAGTACAATTTGCTCCTTATTGAGCTAGGAAGTTTTTCCAGATATGGGTTTCCTCTTGGGCTGGTCACCACGTCCTGTTCTTCGGGCAAAAGGGTGATTCATTGGTCAGGTGATCCAAGGGATCTCGGTGTCTTAGGTCTTTGCTGTACTTTGTTGTTAAAAGAAAAAAAGTTGGGTATACACTTGCTAATGCCAAACAATGTTTATGTGAAATAAGCTACACATTAGTGCCACTATTTACATGTTTGAAAAAAGTTGTATTATTGTAACTTATATTTAAAATTAGCTACAAAACACGTTATATGCCATGTGCCATGTAGACTACAATTACAAGAAGATGCCATGGGAGTGTTTTTGAAACATACGTAAACATTTTGTAACCTGCACTACTAGAAAAGTGGGTTTTTTGCTACAAAACTTTTTGACAAATTTCCCACAACTTAATTTTGGCGACAAGTTTCCCACAAATTTTAGACAAATATTAAAAACCATAAATTTTTTCACAATTTTTCGACAAGATAGTCACCAAACCTGTATTTGTGGCAATTTCGTTGCAAAGTTAACTATGTTTCTAACAATGTTCCCACAAAACTTTGTTTTTTCCATTTATTAACTTTATTATTAGTTAGTGCAATTTATAAAATTAAAAAAATTTAAAACAGTGCCAAATTTGTGGCAACTTTTTGACAAATTTCCCACAAATTTTAGACAAATATTAAAAACCATATATTTTCCACAATTTTTCGACAATATAGTCACCAAACATTTATTTGTGGCAATTTCGTTGCAAAGTTAACTATGTTTCCAACAATGTTCCCACAAAACTTTGATTTTTTTTTCTTTTCATTTATTAACTTTTATTATTAGTTAGTGCAATTAAAAAACTAAAAAATATTCAAATTAGTGGCAAATTTGTGGCAACTTGCAACAATTTTCCCACAAAATTTAACTATATTGTTTATCATTTTTTGTTAACTGTATTTTTTTTTTTTGGAACTACTTAATTTTTGTCAATGGGATTCAAACCCTCTTTCATATGAAAAGGCAAGGCCTTATTCAATGCCTTGATATAGGTAGACCAAAGGCTCTTTGGTTGTCAAAGTTGTCGCAGCTTGCCACATTTTACCCGTAGAACATTGCTATTTTTTTTTATTTGATAACTCATATTATTTGTTCATGCAATATAATAAACAATTTTACAGACTAAAAACTCTAAAATCATGGCAAAGTTGTCGCAACTTGCAACAGTTTTTCCACAAAACATTATTTGGATTTTAATAATCTTAACTTTCACTCATTGGTCTACATGAATCTCAACTTGTACGAATTTGACCCCATCAGTCCTTTTTCTAACATGACACAAACATAGTTATTGGCTGATATGGCTACTTATGTGTACACTTATATGGCACAAACCTAATTATTGGATTTTAATAATCCTAACTTTCACCACCACCACCGTTAGCCACCACTTCCACCACCATCACCCACAACCATCAGCCGCTACCACCACCCCACCATCAACGACCACAACCACCAGCCGCCATGGTGGTGGTGGATGGTGGTTGTTTATGGTGGTGAAAGTTAGGATTATTAAAATCCAATAAATAGGTTTGTGCCACATAAACATAAGCATACACATCAGCAAATAACTAGGTTTGTACCACGTCAGCAGAAAAGTAACTGGGTATGGGCTAATTTCTTACAAGTTAGGATTGAGAGGCGGAATTTTTTAAGTTGAGATTAATGTCGTCCAATGGGTGAAAGTTAAAATTAATAAAATACAATAACCATTTTTTCTGTTTAATAACTGATTATATTTGCTAGTAAAAAATAAAACAAAATTAAAACTAATAAATCGAAAAGTGAGGCAAGGTTACCGCAACATGTGACAATTTTATCACAAAACTTTATTTCTTTATTTATTTATTAAATTTTGTTATACGTTACTACAATAAAATAAACAAATTAAAACTAAAAAAATCCAAAGTTTTTGCAACTATCCACGGTTTTCCCACAAAACTTGACTTTTTCCATTAAATTTTGTTATTTGTTAGTACAATTAAACAAATAATTTAAAATCTAAAAAAAATCAAAAATTTTCCCAAACTTAAAACGCTATTTTTATTTATTAAATTTTCTTTTTTATTAGTATAATGATATAACCATTTAAAAAAAATCAAAAGTTGTAGAAAACTTGCCACAAGTTGCAACAAGTTTCCCACAAAACGTTATTTTTTAGCTGTTAAATTTTATAAGTACACTAAAACAAACAATTTGAAAACTAAAAAAAAAATCAAAAGTCATGGCAAAGTTGTCGCAAATTGCGACAATTTCCCCCACAAAACGTTTTTTATTTATTAAAATTTTCTTATTTTGTTAGTATAATGAAATAACATCTCATAAATCCAAAAGTTTCCATAAACCTTTATTTTTTTTTATTTATTAAGATTTTGCATGTAACTTTACATGTATATCTGTGTATACATGTATATATATGCATGGGGCCAGGATCATTTCAGAACCATAAATATTTACAGAACTTACAGAACTCCTAATAAACAATCTTTTTATTTATATATTTTTATGTTTAGGATAATTTTATCATTTATTATGTGTATTTTTACGATTACATACATGTTAAGAGTAATTTTATCATTTTTTATATGTAATTTTATAGTTACACATAAGTAAACTAGTTTTTTTACATATATGTAATTAGTTATGACACATATATATAATTTTAGCAATTAAACATATGTAAACTACTTTTAACATGCATGTAATCAAAGAAATACATATAATAGATGATAAAAATATCCTAAATAAAAAAACTTATATATAAAATGATTGTTTATTAGGAGTTCTGAAAGTTCTGTAGTTATTTAGAGTTCTGAAATGAACTCAACCCTATATGCATGTGTATGTATATATATGTATGTGTGTATGCATGTTTTTATCTACGTATGTATATATCTAGAGTAAATTACAAGTTTTTTCCTTTATATTTGTACCAAATTGCAGGCGGTGTCCTTTGCCTTTAAATTTGACGAGTTTTGTCTTTAACGTTTCAAAATCTTGCACGTTATTTCTTTAGCCGTAACTCAGTCAGTTTTTTTTTTGGTTGAATATGGTCATTTATCTTGCACATGAGGGTATTCTTGTCATTCTACCTCATCAGGTACTATTGTGTAAAATAAGTTATAGTAAGGGATTGTTGTGCAAAATATAAAAAGATTTACATTTATAAAAAAATCTGCAAACATCTCCCTCTCTCTCTGAAATTTCCTCTCTCTCTCTCTCTCTTTCTCCCCTTATCTCCTCCTTCTCCAGCCTCAAGATGACGGTAGTGGTGGTGGTTTCATGGTAAAATCGGCGGCAACGATGACGGTGTGGTGGTGGTTTCAAGATGAATCGGCGACGATAGTAACGGTGGTGGTTTCAAGATAAATTGGTGGTAGGTGCAAAGCTTCAAGATGACGGCTGTGGCGGGGAACGGTGGAAATGGATCGGTGAACCTCGTACAAACAAACCCAGAAAAAAACTCACACCCAGAAACCCTAACACAAAAAGATCAAACCCATTAGCACCCTACCACTATCCTCCATTTCCGGTGGTCAAGTGTAACACCTTGTAAAATCGCGTCCAATGAAGTATTGACACGTGTCCCTAATCCTAATTATGTCAAATGTTGACTAGGAGGGACTATTGTTGCCAAATAATGAAAGTATGAATGTGGAGGGACTAAAAGTTGTCATCATGCTTAAACTATGCCTCTGAATGACCTTATACGGTGTTCGTATTATCTTAATGGGCCACTTGTTGGACGAACGAAACTGTTTGTGCTTTAATTCAAAAGATTGTGAGTTGAAGGGTTAAAAGCGTCAACATGCTAATTTATACCTCTGAGTGACCTTTTAACGAGCCCGGAGCCTAATAATGTTCAGTCATACTCCCGGGTGTGCCTAATACTGATTTAGAAGGGTTAAAAGTGCCATAAATGAAAATTATTTTAAGTTTGGATGTTGAGGGGCTGAATGTGTCAAAGTTACAAAGTTGTTGGCTGAAACCGGGGGCCTTCGCGGGGCGCGACCCTTTGGTCATTCTCGGTCGCAGGGCGCAACGGACGTGTCTGGGCAGAAAGTTTCTAACAGCTGCCATGTTCTTCCTTGATCACTAAACAAACCACCAATACTCACATAATTCGAAACCATGAGCTCATAGTTGGTTTCAAGCACATCCTAGGACACCTGGAGTGATCTCATAACATCTCAAAACACCTGGCTTGATCCAAAAACCTCAACTCCAACTATAAATAGAGCTCTTGGTGCACCATTTCACCTTGCACCTTCTCATTTTATCATTCTATCTTCCTCCTGGAGATTCTCAACTGAAGGGAGACTCCACTTGAGTTCAAGTTCGAGCTAGGACCTTTTGTAAGTGTCCCTAACTCCTGCTTTTCTTTTTATAGGCTTTTAGAAGCCAAAAGTCAAGCTTTTTCGATAAAAGCTTTAACTTTCGGCTTAGACCTTAATGGTCCAGCCATTGTTCGAGGTGAACATGGCTACGTGATCGTAATTAGGTAGGTGTTAATCCCTCAAAAGTGCACCTCCTAAGAATCACGCTTGCTTGGTCAATTGACGGGTCAAAGTTATTAATATTAAAAAGTCAAACAGGCCAGTTTTGAAAATAATCATAATCTGATAATGCAGGTGTTATAAAATATGTTTTAACACTTTAATAACTTGGTAATAATTATTAGAACATATGTAAACATGTTCAGCCCGTCAATTCCAGGTTTAGGGTCGGTTCGCAACCGAAAGTCACGAAGTTTGACTTCTGCTTTGACTTTCGATTCTTACCCGAATTAGATTAGTTTCTTACTGTTTTAAGGTTCCATTATAACCATATTATTATGTAGTATAATCCTCTGAGGTTATAATGCATGGTCATAATAGTAATCTGACTTTTATTACAAGTTCCGTTAATTATACTAAACTTTGACTAAAATGCCCTTTTATATAAAAATGATTCTTAATGCCAAATTTAACTCAAGATATACTCCCATTGTTTTTATTATTTAACAAACCATTGATATTATAAGAGTTAAATGCCCGGATAGTCCCTGTGGTTTGCCCTTTTTCACCTTTAGTCCATAACTTTCTAAAATTACAGCTATAGTCCCTAACTTTTCAATTTCCGTTCCCGAATAGTCCCTGGGCCTAACATCAGTTAGTTTTCTCAGTTAAGAGGGTGTGAAATTACATAAATACCCTTTCCTCATCTTCATACCCAACACACCCCCAATCTTACCCTACCATCAACCACCCATCCTCATCTTCACTGAATAGATATATCTAGAGAGAGAAAATACAAAAAACGTAGAGAGAGAAAGGAGAATGCAGATAAACGGAGAAGAGAGTGATTGACAGAGAAAGAAACAGAGCCGGCGACGACGGAAAGAACAACTCCGGTGTTTGGTTAATTTAAGATGAGTTTAAAGTTTAAACAAGTGTCAATCATATATAAATCATACATGCACCTCCTTCTATATGAAAATGAGAACCTGAGCTTTCTTTTTGTGTTGATGCACTTCAAATTCGTGCCTTGAAGCTGGAACATGTACTTCTCTTTTTGGATTTTTGATTAGGAAAGCGAGGGAATTGTTCCTTTTAAAATCAATTCAAGATAAAGCTAGAACATGTCATTAAACCTCTAAATCGTTTCCGAGAGAGAGATGAAGAGAGAGAGAGAGAGATTTGGGTTTGTTCTCCGGCGACTGTGAGTTTCCGGCGACAGTTACGGAGAAGAGGGGTTGGGGTGGGGTGGGCCCCACTTGAATTTATAAATAATAAATTGATTTTGGTAATGTTTTAATTTATTATGTTTTATCTCAAGGGCATTTTGGTTATTTCACACCCATTTAACACAAATAACTAACCTCCATCTGCTTTAGGGACTATACGAGAACGAATGTGTAAAAGTTGGGGACTATAGTTGTAATTTTAGAAAGTTAGGGACTAAAGGTGAAAATATGACAAACCACAGGGACTATGCGAGCATTTTTCTCATATTATAATTTGCAAGAAAAAGGATAATTACAAATTAACCTAAAATCAATTTATTCAAAAATTTGAAAAAATAATAACTACTTCACATACTTATCAAAATTTGAAATAATCAATCACTTTTAAATTTGAAGTTTATCTAATTTACTACTACAACAAAACAAAGGTTCGGCGGCAATAGGCCTTTTCTTTGATTAGAGAAAAGGGGCGTCAGTGCCAGGCAGCTGTCTGGCACTCCCTATTGGCCCAACAAATTTACGATTTTACTCCGTTTTAAAATTACGATTTTGTCATCAGTTTAAAATTATGCTTTTGTCCTCACTTAAAAATAAATTTACGCTTTTGCTCCCAGCTAAATATTTCAATTTTGGCCCCTGTTCAAAATTACGATTTTACCCCGTTTCAATTTACAGTTTTGCCATTAGTTTTTTCCCCTTAAAATTATGATTTTGCCATTAGTTCAAAATTATGTTTTTACCCCACTTAAAAATAAATTTACGCTTTTGCTCCCAGCTAAAGATTCCAATTTTGCCCCGTATAAATTTATAGTTTTAACATTAGTTTTTTTTTTCTCACAGTCAAGTTACGATTTTGCCCTCAACTTAAATTTACATTTTGTCCATCGTTTTTGTTTGTTTTCCTGGTGAAATTACAATTTTGCCCTCAGTGTAATATTACAGTCATGGCGGCAGCTTTTTGACACTCCCCCATCGGTACATTTAATTTACGATTTTATCCCTAAATTAAAATTATGATTTCGCACTCAGTTAAAATTACGTTTTTCCCATCGTTTTAGTTTTTTAGCAAAACTATAAAGATTTTTTGTTTTAATTGATTTACTCGATTTTTTTTTTTTGTGTCAAGGAGCTGCCTAACACAGGCTCATCCTGAAAAATTACAGTTTTGTCCTTAGCCCAAAATTACGGTCTTATTATCGTTTTTGTTTTTTTCCTAACAAAATTATAGTTGTCTTTTTTTAATTGATTGAGAATTATTCGGCGATGGCCCGCAACGCGGGCGGGACATCAACTAGTATGCTACAAACGTGAATAATACATAGATTATCATAGCTACTAAACTATTACGATAACTTTTTTTATATAACATATGTACATGTATTATTATGATATTAATAATAAATAATGAAATATAAATATAATGTTATATTTATGAATAGAAATTAAAAAGCCCAAAATTATATAAGGCCCTAAATATATTTTTCCCGCTGATTGTATTTTGGCGCTATACCCTCCCCATCTCTTTCGCTGCTTCTATACTGGTGGACGGAGTGGTGGTTTTAGGCGGTTTCCCTCTTTGTTTCAGAGCGACGATTTGGAGCAACAATTCAAAGTTCGATCCAAACCGGTAAGTTGTCATTTATTCCCTTTGCCAAGATATAAATCTCCATACTTTAATCAATCCTATCTAAGATTCGAGTTCACTAGCTAGGGCTGAGGACTGTGCGACTGCTACTAGTGGTTTTCGGCCATCGTTAGACTCCTAGTTGGTGGTGTTTGGCGGCGCTCCTTTACAACAGGTATGAATTGAACCCATCTTATTAAATCAATTGTCATTCCCGTTTGAGAATTAATTATATTGGCTTAATTTTAATGCGAAATCTATCTTTATTATTGTTGATTTTGTTGTTGTTATGAATTACGAAACACATAAAGGACTTTATTTTTGCTATCTGTATATGTTATTATTGATGATAATCTAACTGCTACTTGATTAGAATCATCCATCTCTGGAAACATGTTGTGCACTTTATTCTTTTTTTTCTCTTCACTGTCTTGTTTTGCCATTTTGATAAGAGTTGTATTCTAATGCACCCTTGTGTTGATTATCATTCTTTAAATTAAAGTGTAGTGCATTTGTTCAAGTCTTGGTTTTCCTTCTTCCTTTTGCAGACACAATAGCTATCAAGTGATCACTTGATCTAACTTCTTTTTGAGATCCTTCTTCATCATCTCTCACAAAAGCCAACACAGAACAAGCTACTAGCTTGTACACATTATATAAAGTCTTGTATATGTTGTCTTTAGTCTTCCAATGTCACATTGCTATCAATTCTTTGTGCTTTGGAGTTTTTTTTATCAGAAACCTTTACAGCAATTAATCACGGATACGACTTCCACATCCCCTATGCCACCATTTTTCCAAGATCCTCAGATGCAAGTGTGCCCTCACCATCACTTTCTTTGCTAAAATATACCTTCATGTATGATTTTAGAGAGCTTGCATTAGCCGATACACCAGATGTATTGACTCTGGTCTACACACACATCCTTGATCATCAACCCTGTCATGTTGAGAAACTACATACTGAACCTTGGAATTCTGCTAGTACTGCCATCAACAAGATCGGTCTCATCATTGCTATCTTTTTGTCACCTGATATTCTTGATGATAGGGACGATACAACGTTACAAAATTTGCCACGTGATATCCTTGATGATGGTGACAATGGTAATTGATATAAATTACTAATTTTTTATCAGTTATCATTTTATTAATTATCATTTTTAACTTCTTAGATGATGACGCTGGTGACGATGGTGACTATGACGATGGTGATGGTGGCAACGACGACGGTGACGACTTTGAGGGTGGTGGTGACGACTTAGAGGGTGGTGGTGAAGGTGATGGGAGACAATTCATACAAAGCAACGGGAAAAAGTATGTTTTTAGTTTTAAGATTTTAATATATATTGTTTATTGATGTTATAACTAGTATTGGTAGTAGGGTTGTGCAACGGTTCTGAACCGGACCCAACCGAACCGGGAATCGTTACATGCTAAATATAAGAACCGGATCGTTTAAAAACCGGTTCGGTTCGGAACTGGGTTAAACGGTTATGGTGTAAACGGCTCTTGTCAGAAAATTAATCTCAAAATTAACAATTAAATAAAAAACAATCAAACCATTCAAAACATATAACTGAATGCCTTATGTTTGGTGTGTGTCGTTTTCTCTAAAATCCTTGAATTCTATGTAAAGATCAAGTCAAAAGAGGACACAAGGTTTTAAAATGATGCTGCAAAATTTAAAACTGACTTTAAGAGGCCATATCTCGGTCATTTCAAAACCTTTTTGTGGGGGTTTTAGCCTAAAATGTAGTACCTTGAGCGGATTATTCACCCACAAAGTTTCGTAATTTTTTAATACCATTTGAGCCTCGAAAAACCGTTTCCAAAACTGAATGTCAAAGCTGCCAGCTTTGGACAAATTTTGCGTCAAAACAGCCAACTTTTGACAGATTGTGCATTCATTTTAAGGTCTACAAGGAAGCCTCATACTGTATACTATATTTACCTATATTCATGCGGGTAAACTATGATCTGTTTTGTATGTTTTATCATATATACTATACTGATTCTCAAATATCTTTTCAATATTGTAGGTTTGTAGACCCAAAGGTACATATACGTGTAAAGGAAATACTTGAACAATGTCTTAATGGAGATTGGGTCACGTTTAAAAAGATCCCCCAAAACATAAAGACACGCATGTTTGACCGCTTCCGGATAATTTATCAATTATTTATTTGTATATGTTATGATTATATGTATTATTTATTGCAATTTTATCTTTATTTTTGTAGACTATGTATAGATGGGATCCAAAAGCACACCAGAGCATACGTCATTCATTTATTTGCGTGCTCAAGGATTGATTAAGAGGCATAATGAGCGATATGAGGAAAAGTTCTAAAAAGAAAGCCTTAAACGCGAGGGAACGTATTCCCGATGAAGGATACAATTTTGAGATACAATGCAAATATCTGCCCGATAGAGTGCCTCGTAGGAAATGGGAATGTATGTGTATGGTAAGGGTTTTAATAATTTACATTTTTTTGCCTTAATTATTTTTATGTATTATATATATATTACCACTATAGTCTTGGAACAGTGAAGATGGGAAAAGAAGTAAAAAGCAGGGAGAGAAAACCGCAAGAATGACTTATGTCGTCATACAGACGGGTCAATGGGGTATGACGAACACCGCCGCAACTTCGTAAAAAGAGATTACATGATGGGGAGATCAATGCAAATGACTATGATAAGTTAGAGTTTGTTACTGATCGTTCAAAACGTTCATATGTAAGTTATCTTTTATCATTTTTTATAACTATTGTATCAACTTTTATTACAATATCAAGCAATTTGTTTTGATAAACTGTAGGTCTCCTACATGAAAAAACTTGAAAGGGTGTATGGGAACAGAGATTGCGATGATATGGAAGTGTGGGAGAGTCTGCATCCCGAGTGTCAGGGCCTCCAGTTGTTCGGGGTGGGATCTTCTGATCCACATTTTGTGCTGACTGGAACAACATCTTCCATAGCTAGTATTCCAGATGCCCGGCAATCACATGAGGTATTGTTACTATTATGATTATTTAGCCAATGTTTCTGGGATAGTTGGACCAGTTTAGGGAACCATTGTTTTTTAGACATCGCAAAGAATGTATCTGCATGTATGTGTGTGTTCTAAATAATATATGTAATTGTGTGTAAGAATGAATGTTGTATGTGTGTTTTGAATAAATGTATACTAGATGTAATACTGTTTAAATATATGAAATGGGGATGGTTGTAAACAGAAATTTATGGATCATATAGGTTTTTAAGCTTTAATCGATTTGAGTAACAATGTTAGGTAGGGAGATCAAGTTTTCATTGGTGAGGGTGTTTTTCACATTTAGGCTATTCCATGGAATGTTTTATCTTTTACATTTTTTATATTCAGGTTCTTTAGATTCCTTAGTACATAATTGTGACAAAATATTGAATATGGGCTATTTGTAGGTCATATGATGGTAGATTATATTAAGCAATCTTCTGTTTTTATAAGCCCTTCTTGAGTTGTGGTAAATGGTTAACCTGTTGCTTATGTATATTCATCATTTATTTTCTATTATATTTTTTTTTTGAAAGGTGTGAATTATTCGCGAATGTCGGGAGGTCTAGCATACGTTGTCTTAACCGGGTCCGCGCTAGAGAGCCCCCTCGCATAATAGATCCCCAATTTAAACCCCTCAATGAGAAACCCCTATCACCAAGACTCGAACTTGAGACCTTGAGGGGAAAACTCACCCGGGCCCACCATAAGTGGAACTTAAATACCCGTGGCCACCACTAGAGCACTAGTGATGGTTTTATTTTCTATTATATAATGATGTCAAGTTTATGATAAAAATGGGTAGGTGATCACAAAGATTTGTTGTTGATATTTAATTGTATATATTATGTATGTGTATATATAAATGCATTTTCTTGTTATATATATGTGTGTGTATAAATGTATGAATGTATCTGACTATATCGTGTGTGTGTTATCTGATATATACTTGTATGTTTGTGTGGGTCATTTTTGGGATTGACCCGTTACTTGTTAATATGTATTAATTATATTCGTTTTGGCAAACTTTAGCTCCAAAAAGTTCAAGCAGAACTAGAAAAGGAACGAGAGGCTCGACAAAACATAGAAGTCCGTTTTGAACAATTTGAATAAGAGCGGGAACAAGAAAAGGGTTGAACGTGAACCAGAACGGGAACAAGAACGTGAACGAGAGCGGACCGAACATGCTCGATGGCAAAAAAACATGGAAGCAAAGTTTAATAAATTCGGAAAAAATATATATATATTTTTTTTTTGTGTATGTTAAAGATCGTGTTAGTTTAAACATGTGTTATGTTTTTTTTATTCTAAGATTATAAACATGTTTTTCTGTGGAATCTTTTAGGATTTTCTGCAATATATTTAAAAGATTTTGGTTTTTAATTTTTTATTTTAAAATAAATAATAATTTGATTTATAAAATAATGGGAATTTTGTCAGAAAGTTTAAAGGAACTTATTTTATTATTTATAACTGTGGGAAATTTGTCACATAGTAAATTTAAAATCCGTGGGAAATTTGTCACAGAGTAGATTTAAAACCGTGGGAATTTTGTCACAAACTTCAAAAAAGAAGCGTGGAACATTTATTTCAAAGCCGTGGGAATTTTGTCGCCAAATTAAAATATTTAAAATATATTAAAAATATATGTTTTGTGACAAATTTGTCATTAAATAGAAAGAAAAAGTTTATAACAAACTTTGTGGGAATGTTGACGCAAATCTTGCGACGAGTTTAGTTTGTGGGAATTTTGACAGAAATTTTGTGGGAAAATTGTCGCTCATGCCATTTCCGACGAAGTTTTTTCACACCAAAAAAATTCGTGGGAAATTTGTTGCTACTACTTGTTTCCTACAAATTTGCCACAAAATACGCCGTGAGAAAAGACTTGATTTTCTAGTAGTGCTGGTTGCTAAAATTGGTATTAAAATCTAAGAATTGGTTTGTATAAATGCATTATTTAAAGTTGTTTGTTTTTTTTTTTTTTTGAAAATAAAGTTGTTTGTTAAAATCTAGAAAAAAATGTAAAGTTTTGTAATTCATCACGTGGCTTAATATTGGATGTGTTGCCATTTTTACTGATATTAATTACACAGTGGAGTAGTGTGGGCATTGTGTTTCCTAAAAACAGCCATACATTGCATGTATTCTGGTAAAACCACACTTTTTAGTTTTGATATAATGTGAAGGGATCAGTGAAAAAGATTGAATATTACTAGCTAATTGGACCAATGGCCCAGGAAGTTAATGTCACACCTCTTCTCACGGACCTCACCTATATTGACCAAGACATTTCACACATCCTATTGAGGTTGCGTGCTTAATGCTTCAAACTCGAGTTTATATAAAGCTTGCTATGGGAACTGATATATCAAATAAAAATATCAACACACTTTGAAACAACATTATGAGAAATAATATTTTCCATAAGCTTATGCGTCTTATTTTGTTTGTTTTGCCACTTTTGCTGCTATGGTTAAAGGCGACAACCATCATTCTGTTGAGTGTGAAGCCACTTGTGGTTTGTCAAGGTTCGGCAGCAGCTATGTTTGACAGCAGTAGTCAAAGTTCGGCAGCAGCTATGTTTGACAGCAGCCACGGTTTACGGCTATCAAAGAAGTAGGCGGAAGACATCAACTTCTCTTCTGCTTCTTTGTTTGAAAATGTCTCTTGTAATCTCTATATAAGTGACTGGTCTGTATTGTAATCTGTGTGCAACGGAATGAAAGAAATACCTTAGTTGCCCCGTGGACGTAGGTTGCAGTTGGCAACCGAACCACGTAAATTCTTGTGTCGTTCCTTTTTTCTATTTCTGCGGTCGAGTGTTCTTGAGTGTGTGTTACTTCCGCGTGCGTATACCCCAACAACTGGTATCAGAGCTTCGGCTCGGTTACACACGAAGAACACGGTTGAAGAAAGACAGAGTACCTGAAGATCGCGATTAGGTTGGTGTGTTGGTAGTTTGAAGCCGACTGGAATCACCGGAGGCCTGTGAATCGCGGGGTAGCGATTAGGTTGGTGTGTCGGAAGTTGAAACCGACTGGAATCGCCGGAGACCTGTGAATCGCTGGTTCTGTGGTTGTCTTGTGTTTGAAAGAAGAAAATGGAAAGATTGTTTTCTTGGTTGTTCTTTGCTCCTGTTATCGTTCAAATAATGAAGAAGATTACAAGCCTTTTATTTTGTGGGAAGAAGACATAAAGCAATTACTTTGCTTTGTTTTTCATCGAGCTCAACAAAAGAAAAAGCACATTTTTTCTTGTCTCCCACTTTTCAAAAGTAAAAGAAAAGAAATGTTTTATTTTTTGTGAGTCCAACAACAAATAAAATAAGGAGGTATTTTTTTGTGGGACTGGGTGATCGAGTGGTGATTTAGAGTTTGTGGTTGTCGAATAATTTTTTAGTCGACTGGAGCCGGGTAAACTCTTGGAGATCATCAGATTATTATTTTTTTGGACGAGGTGATCGAGTTTTGTACCAAATTAAAATATTATTTAGCCGTTTTTAATTCGATTGGAGCCACTGGGATATTCAGCCGTTGGTCGAGTTTGGGTTGCGGGCTAAATATGGTTTGTGTTTCAAGTTCATGTTTTGACATTTATTATGAACCGAAAAATTTGTGAAACCGAGGTTTGTGACGGTTTTGGGTTTCGGTTGTTTGGGTTGTCATGGGAACATGGGAACTTGGATGTGGTACTGGTCGATGGGTGAGAACATGGAGAAAATGGAATCAACAGGGTTGTTGATGTTGACACAAGTGAAAAGAAAGTCAATGGCAAGTCATGGAACTATTGCGTGTTGTGGAAAAGATCTTTCGGTTAGGGTTTGAGTTAACTGATCGTATGCACGGTCATAGAATCCTTGGTGCCGCTTGATTTCCTTGAAAGCTCTATTGTAGTTATAACCGTTTGCCGGTTAGCTGGTCTGGAATTGTGGATGGTATTCCTTGTTCGGTGGTGATCAGCTGTTTAACATTTGAGTGGATCTTGGTACTGGGTGGAAGGTTTTTCACAGGAATAGTACGAGTAAAGGTTCGGCTCATGGAGTGTCGTTTGGCATGGGTTGGGATAACTGTTACAGTGGGAGCTGGGCATAGTTGACTTGTGGGCTGCATGGAGGTTCAGACATCTTTTGGAGTCGATGTCATGAATATTTGAATTCTGCTTCTGAGAATGCGTCTGGGTTTGATGCATTGGGACTCAGTGGAAGGCAGTGAAGACTCTTGGGCTATGGATTCTGGTTCTTCGTTTCACGCCATGCACAGCGGGAAGACGATGGTGAATCTGAAGAAAGGAGACTTTGGAAAGGTACGATTAGCTAATGATCAAATTCTTTGTGTTACGGGCATGGGAGATGTTAATCTGGTTACTCCATTGGGTAAATGGAAGGTGATTAATGGGAATTTGGTTATTGCACGTGGAAAGAAGCGAGGATCATTGTATATGGCTAAGGTATCTGCTGAGGGAGTAGTCGTCCCTGTACAGCATAAAGTCTGGTTCGCTGAATCTAAGGGGCAAAAGAGGGTTCGTATTGCAAGGGCGAAGCCTGGTGCCAAGGTGATTCAAGCTGAACGGGATCGGAGGTTTAAGCCAGTCAGGGGATTTGGTGATAGTGGGAGCACGGGTCGTGTTCCGGGTACAATCACAGAAAACTCCGTTGGGTTTTGAAGACCGGTATTCCGATTGATAAAATCTCTCCTGGGAAACACTTGCTGATTTTGGAGAGTGGTTTTGATTCTCGGTGTATCTCTGGAGCTGGTGGATCGTGCAAGCCCGTTGAGATAGAGAATGAGTCAGTGGCGGTTTCAGTCACGGCTGGGTCTGGAAAGACTGTTGGGTTGGAGTTCGGGGGAGCTTCAGCTGGGCTTCAAGAATAATGAAGGCGGGGTGGGGTAACTAGGAAGGTACTAAAGTTTCTTACAGATATACAGATGCACTGTTGAAGCACAGGTGAAGATTGTTCCGTGGCTTCAAGTGGGAGATTGTTGAGTGTGAAGCCACTTGTGGTTTGTCAAGGTTCGGCAGCAGCTATGTTTGACAGCAGTAGTCAAAGTTCGGCAGCAGCTATGTTTGACAGCAGCCACGGTTTACGGCTATCAAAGAAGTAGGCGGAAGACATCAACTTCTCTTCTGCTTCTTTGTTTGAAAATGTCTCATGTAATCTCTATATAAGTGACTGGTCTGTATTGTAATCTGTGTGCAACGGAATGAAAGAAATACCTTAGTTGCCCCGTGGACGTAGGTTGCAGTTGGCAACCGAACCACGTAAATTCTTGTGTCGTTCCTTTTTTCTATTTCTGCGGTCGAGTGTTCTTGAGTGTGTGTTACTTCCGCGTGCGTATAGCCCAACACATTCTGGTGGCAGCAACAAAAGGAGCAGCTCCTCAGTGCATCGACAAGGAGAGGAATGCTCTTCTTGATTTCAAATCATACATTGATCAAGACCCTTACGACCTTCTGTCTACATGGGCAGTTGATGAAGAAACAACCAAGGATTGTTGTAAATGGGGTGGAGTCACTTGCAACAGCCGAACAGGGCACGTCAGAAGCCTTGACTTGAGCTCTGGAGATCTTGAAGGTAAAATTAGCCCTTCATTGTTTAACTTGAGCTACTTGAGTCATTTAGACCTTCAGGGGAATTCTTTTAATGGAACCATTCCCATGTTAAATGGCTCTATGACTAAATTAAGGTATCTTGACCTCTCCATAAATTCTTTTAGTGGAGTCATTCCCATGTTCATTGGTTCCATGACTTGGTTAAGATATCTTGACCTGTCCACAAATTTCTTTAATGGATCCATTCCCGTGTTCATTGGTTCCATGACTCGGTTAAGGTATCTTGACCTTTCATACAATTCTTTTTCTGGATCCATTCCTCCAGAACTTGGAAGCCTTAAGAACTTGCACTTTTTATCACTTAATTCCCTTAGCAATTGTACAGTTGAAAACATAGACTGGTTGTTTCATCATTCTCATTTGCACCACCTTGAATTGGATGGTATTTCTCTAGCCAAAGCAAACCACTGGGTAAATGTGATTCTAAGTCTTCAAAGACTATCATATTTAAGTTTAGGGGGATGTGACCTATGGCAGGTCATGCATCCGTATTCTCCATCTGTCAGCCATACTTCTTCATCTATCGTTAGCCTATATCTTGGAAACAACAGTCTCAACTCATCCACATATCATTGGTTGCTCCCCTTGACTAGCAATAGGCTTGTAGATCTTGATCTCTCTGGCAACAAGTTGGGTGTCATTCCCAAATATTTTGGAAATTTGTGTAGTTTGACATCTTTATTGTTTGATAACAACTCAATGTCAGTAAATCTCCCTGATTTCCTTAATAACTTGTCTGGATGCACATCGGTTACATTACAAGAGTTGGATGCTTCAAGTAGCAAATTCACGGGATCGTTGTCAGATAATATCCAAAAGTTTTCATCCCTAGAATATTTGTCCATTTCTCATAACCAGTTAAATGGCAGTATAAGTGAAAAGGTGTGGCAACTACCCAAGCTTGAAACTCTTGATGTTTCTTCCAATTCTCTTAGTGGTGCCATCTCTAAAAGCATTGGAACATCAAATATTGTAAATGTAAACCTTTCAAACAACTCACTCAAAGGAGTTCCTTCTGAAGCTTACATGTCAAACCTTTCTAGTGTAGAGCAAATTGACTTGAGCTCTTGCATGTTAGGGCCTAGTTTCCCTAAATGGATTCAAAAACTGAAAAGTCTTAATTATCTTGATATTGCCAATACCAATATTTCTGACACAATTCCTGTGGAGTTTTGGACCTTGTGGCCTTCTCAATTGACACATTTGAATCTCTCTTCCAACAACATTACTGGGGAAGTAACAAATCTATCATCAAATTTCAACCCTAATGTTATGTCAAGAATAGATTTAAGTTCCAACAACTTTTATGGTTCTATACCATATGTCCCGTCCACTTTAGAATGGTTAGACCTTTCCAGAAACAAATTGAGTGGAGGAATTTTCTTTTTGTGTGACGTTGTTGATGGACATCTATCCTTTCTTGATCTCTCGGACAATTCACTGACCGGACAAATTCCAGATTGTTTGTGGAATTTCAAAGCACTAAAAGTTCTTAATCTGGGACAAAATAAGTTGTCTGGAAGGCTTCCTGTTTCTATTGGGTATTTGACCAATCTTGAGGTTTTGTATTTATACAACAACAACTTCTCAGGAGAACTGTCCCCGTCTTTAAAGAATTGCACTAAGTTGTTCTTTTCGCAATTACAAGGCAACAAGTTTTCTGGTCACATGCCTGTTTGGATTGGGGAAAACTTATCGGAGTTGTATGCTCTTAACCTAGCATCAAATAACTTCTTTGGAACCATCCCTCTACAATTATGTCAATTAGCACATCTTCGAATTTTGGACTTGTCAAAAAACAATCTTTATGGAACCATCCCCTTATGTCTTAATAATCTCACTGCAATGGTTCAAGAAGGATTGCCACCTCATGAAAATGTGCTGCGTTTTATCCATGAGCATATGTATGTTGACCATGTGTTCATCATGTGGAAAGGATATCTACGTGAATTCAACAACAACCTGAGATTGCTAACGTACATTGATTTGTCAAGCAACAATCTAACAGGAAAAATCCCATATGGGCTAACCGATCTGCATGAATTGATTTCACTGAACCTTTCAATAAACACTTTACTTGGAGAGATTCCACCAAAAATTGGCGAAATGAGAAACCTTGAAATTTTGGATTTATCTAGAAATAAGTTTTCAGGAGGAATTCCACCAAGCATGTCTCATATGACTTTATTAGATTACATGGATGTGTCATATAACAATTTGTCAGGTAGAATTCCATCTGGAACTCAACTCCAGACCTTTGAACCTACAAGGTACACCGGAAATACAGGACTTTGTGGACCTCCCCTAACTGAATATTGCCCCGGAGATAAAGAGTTGGAGGTGGCACCCTTTGTTTATGGAAGTGAAGGCGAAGGTGAAGATGATATTCGGATATGGTTTTATATTGGTGGGGAAACTGGCTTTGCAACTGGATTTTGGATTGCATGTGGTGCTCTACTTGTCAATCGACGTGGGAGGGAAGCTTTTTTTCGCTTTCTTGATATCTCAAAGGACTGGGTATGTGTAAAGCTGCTGATGTTAATTGCAAAATGATAACGCGCTACGCATAGATCATAGTATTTTAGTCTACATTTCATGTTTCTTCATAATATTTTGAGTTTCCTACTTTTTACGTTGTCATCTAATTGGTCTTGTTCTTATATATTTGTGTTAAGAGAGAGAAAATATTATAATGTCATGAATCACTTGTACACTTGTACTAATAAAGTGTAAGTCTCAATATCAGTAAAGGGTATTGTTAGATACATCCAAAAAGTATTTTTTTTTTTACTTTTACCCACAAGTCAGCCATTAAATACACTTAAAAAGCCAATTTTTTTTACTTTTCCCCATGGTTTGTATTAAATACATCCCAAAGTCAACTTTTTAATTCTCATTGCATTTTTCAAGTTTCCATATATCTTTTAATTTTTTTTTAAACAACTCTTTTAATTTTTTAAACAACTCTTTTAATCCATATAACATGTGTATTTATCACACCCCTATAAAAAATACGTGAACAACATGAGATTCGACCGTAGACCGTAGACCACAGAATTCAAAAGACATTATTCCATTTTCGACAAATTTATGATGTTGCCACTTGTCAATGTATAGAATATCAATTATCAAATATCCCGTAATTTATTACATTTTTAATATTATTTTGTTCTGGTATGACCAACTGGTTGAACTAATGAATAATCATGCTTGTGACTAAACATAATACAATTAAAAAGTTATTGTTTAAACCTTCTAAATATATAAAGTTAAAATTTTGATAATATTAAATTATTATAAAAAACGTATTTTTGTTTTTTTTTTTGAAAATATTAGATGTCACAGCGACGAGAAAGAGAAAGATCAGTGGCATGGCGCCGTTTCCGGCAGCCGCAGCGGTGCTCACGGCGGCGGTGGGCTTCACGGTAAACAGCGGCAACACCGATGGAGCAGAGGTGGGTGACGTTGGTGGCGCCGATGTTGCCGGTGGTTTTTATATTTTCAGTCGGTGGTGCCGGTGGACTTTGTTTCATCCCGGTGGTGCCGAAAATCGGGTCGGGTTTTGAGTTTGATACTAATATTTGACATTGATCGACCCCAATAAAAAACGAACATCGATATCGGTTCCAATAACACCGTAATTGGTACCGATGTTATCGATATCGATAATTTATATAAGAAAACTTAAATAAGTTTAAAATTTATATTATGTAGATACTATAGAGGTAAAAATGAAACTTAGAAATTAAATATGTTGATATAATTCCTAAATGTTCTATAGTTAATTAAATGAATTTAAAATTGATATTAAATATTATATCTGGGAAAAAGTGAAAAATTAAATTAAATATTTTTTGAACGACAAATTTTTTCACTTTCGTATTTATAATAAAGTGTCTTGATTATTTATTTATTAAGATTGATATTAATACTAATAATAGTATAATAAAATATAAAAAAGTAACAAAAGTATTATAAAATAAAATGACATAAAAAACATAATTATTACTTTTTACTTTAAACATAATTATTATCTCTAACTTTATAATAAAATAATATAATAAAGTAGTTAATCATTACTAAATGATTACTAAATTTAACTTTTAGGTATATTAATCTTTATCTTAGGTGTGTTTATCACACCCCATTAGTAAATTGCCACCAACACCATGGGTGGCCATTTCTCTTCTTGTGTGAAACAATGAATCTTAAATAGTTGATGCCACTTGTATTATAAGCATGCGTTCAAATCTTTTAGTGAACTATTTTTCCATTACAATTCTCAATGTCTACTAAAATTTAGTTTTGTTGTTAAAAAAAACTTTGTTTGATGACATCAATTATAGTTATTTTGATTAGCAAACATTATGTCGGTTGAAGGGGGAGCATTAAGACTACACAGTATGGGGGTCGTCCCCCTACCGTCTTGGTCCGGCGCCGGTCCAGCCCCCTACCGTCTTCGTCCTCTCCGTTACTTTTGAGACGATGGAGCCGCTCCACAAGAAGACAAAAACCAGCCCTCCCCCTCTCTCACACAGCTATATATACAATCTATATCTATATCTATCTATACTATATATAAAAGCATATCCGAAGGACGACTTAAGGTAATTTGCCACTTTACTTAAAACACCTTTAAAGCATGATGTACTAGTAGTGTTTAAAGCACATGAAAATCAAAATTCAATTCACTTTCCAATTATACCCTTTTGGAATGGAATCCCGCATTCCCGCTCATCCTAAGACTATGGGGTATGTGGCGGGGGTTGGGGCGTGGGTTGGAGAGAAACGCCCAAGTCACCACCCCGGGTGGGCTTGGGTTTGGGCGTGACCCCTTGGGCGGGAGTTTAAGGCCGGGCGTGGGGCATGCTAGCAATCCTATGTGGCCGACTCTTATTGGCTTGTTGGCTAGGGCATATTTTTTAATTTAAGATTTTTATTTTATTTTAATACACATGGCCAAGCCACACCAGGCTAGCCATGCCCCACCATACCCCACGGACACGTCACTCACCAGTGGGGAGCTCGAACTCCACGTGTCAACCCATGCCCCAAACCCCCGCCCCACCATACCCATGTTCAAACAAACACAAATTGTTTGAGCGGCACATTCAAATTTTCGATTCCCAAAATTCCCAATTCAAAATTCAAATGATGCTCTGTCTTCTGTCTCACTTCTTCTCTTGTTTCGATCTCTCTCTCTCTCTCTCAAAGATTTTAGATCAGCTCATCACCAAATTACAGAGCAAAATCAACATTCAACTACTCCACCGAAAGAGATCAAATGATCTCTCCGTCTGCTTGTAATGGCATCTCAAGGTCTCGATTTCATTTCCCCCTTTTTGCCCTAACTCTATTGCTTAATTAGTGTTTCTATAGTTTATTTTTTTTATTTTATTGCGATTACGAGTGGATATAGTTTCAATTCTAAGTTCATCGAGTCAATTTGTTGTTTGAAATTAGGGATTTCAAACTTACATTCTGTTGATGGTTGATTGATTTTCGTTTTTGATGTGGAATTGTTACAATCAGAAGCATCAAGCCCAAAGTACTCAGCGAAAATTACATCAGATTTGTTAAATCAACACACTTGGTGTCGTCGCTGACCCTAATTTTGAAACGGTTTCATGGGTTTTTGTTTGTAAAGGTATAGATGTTTAGTATTGCACCATTTACCATGATTCTGACTAATTTGGGCTTTGATTTGAAGCCCTTTATTTACGAGTTTGCATTTTGATTTTGGATCCATTTGCTTGTTTTTCTTGAATTTGTCATGACTGAAAGGTAAACCCTAAGTTAGTGATTTCAAAAGTTGACAGACCAATGCTTTCATTATTTTGATACACTAATTTTCTATGTGTTTTGACTGAAGTAACCACCGTTAATAGCTGCAGATATTTTCAGATCTGAAGTATGATAGGCCAAACGAATTGATGGATCGGCAAATTTCTAATGAGATGGAAGCGATTGCGGCTGCTCATCATATTTTTAGAAATGTTGCTCAGCCTGGTTTCACGTAAGAACGTTTATATCGACAAGTTCTTTAAGTATGCTTCATTTGTTGGTGATTAACTCATTTTTAATTAATGTTATATGTTTACAATGTAGGTATATTATAGATATGGATTTAAGGAGATTTATGAAAATTAGGCAGGCTGGCACGATTGGGTGACAGGCATAAACAAGTTTAAGTAGAAAAATTTGGAAGTATTTTGTTACCGGTTGGGTTAGGTCAGAACACTTCTGGACCTTTTTTTTCAATAAGTACGAATAAACTATTTCTGTTAATATGCTTAAAAAACTATCTCATGTTTCAGGAACGAAGAAGCGCATGGGACTCGAGGGTTGCACCTCATGGCAGTCAAAGTAACAAGTCAAACGAGAAGGAAGCGAGTTATAAGCGTAGTATGTTGATGCATTTAAACTTTTTTATATCTTTTTTTTAAGTATAATATTAATTTTTTAATAACATTTAGTTGCAGTATATGGGGAAATGAAAGACGTGTTTCTTCTTTTAAAGATTCTAAAGATTGTAATTTGTGTTTGTTTAGCTTTTGGGCCGAGTCTTCCATATTTTTCATTAAAACAATCTTGCTGGATATAGGAGAGCAGTCATTGAGAATAGCAAATGGCATGATAAAAAATGGTTGATGCGTGCGCCTTGAGGTTGAATGTTGATAGCAAATGGCATGATAAAAAAATGGTTGCTGGATATAGGAGAGCAGTCATTGGATCTGGGTTGTTCAAGATTTGTTGTGAATGTTGATAAAGTTGATAGCTTTTTTTAGATCTAGGTTATTAAGAGGTTGATTTTAAAGATTTGTTTGACTTTGTTGAGTGTGATAGTTTGATGGGTTTTTTTATTTATAATGTGTAGGTAGAGGTGCACAAAATAACCGGTTATTAACTAAACCGTAACTGGTTAATAGTTGATCGAGGAGTAACCGATTAGTGGATGTTTTTAACCGTAGGTCAGTAATTGGTTAGGGATCTTTTAGAACTAACAGGTTATTTTTAACTGGTTTTAAACTGATGTACTGGTTAATCGCGAATATTTTTTTTTGAAAATAACCGGTTATTAACCGAACAGGTTGAAGTGAATAACCAAAACAGTTAAAGAAATATCCGGTTAAAGCAATATCCAGCAAGCAAAAATGTGAAAACAACCAGCGGTTAGGTTAACTGAACCAGTTAAAGAAAATAACGGGTTTGTGCACCGGTTGATTTGATGAGGGTTTATTTTGAGATGATTATTAATGTGATACTTTTGGAAATTGTTGAGCTTATTTGGGACAAATTCTATGGTGGTTGTAGCTGGGGATTGGCTGCAGGGACCTTATGTGTACTACCTTTACATGACGTACGGTTTCGGTAAAGGTGAGATTGGGCAGCTGTTTATTGCCGGATTTGGATCTTCCATGCTGTTTGGGACAATTGTTGGATCATTAGCTGATAACAGTAATTTTGCATTTCCCTTCAAAAAATTTTACTAAAGTTTTTTTCAAGTTTATGTAATTGTTAATGTTATGGGGAATTTGACTTGATAATATTGGTTTAAATTCAGTGGTTGAAAAAGAGCTTCGGTACATAGTGCATAACTTACATTTTGAGTTGCATCACGAAGCATTCACATGAGTACAGAATTCTGATGGTGGGACGAATCTTGGGAGGGATTGCCACTTCGCTTCTGATTTCGGCTTTTGAGCGATGGCTTGTTGCTGAACACAACAAGGTGAGTGACGTTTGGATGTGTGTTTTGAAATTTTGATTATGTAATAATTGAATAATTCGAATCTATTAATCAGCTGTGACAAAATCGACAGTAAAATATCGTGTTTAGAAAAAAAATGCAGATACAATCATTGAAATAACAAATAAAATTACCAAAAAATGCAGTTTTGTGAAGAAAAAAACGAAAAAACTTTGTGAAATTTGTTCAAAACAGATGGATTTATAAAAGTGTTTGTTTCAGAAAACAAGTTGAATCTGTTTATCAAAACTTTAATTTCAGATAAAATATTTTGATAATTGGTTTCATAATAATTAAAAACGTATTACCATGATATCAGTTGATAATTAAAGATTTATGGTATGAGGTGATATTTTTAACAATGTTTTTGATTCTCATGTTACATTGTAGATGGGTTTTGAGCAACAATGGCTATCAATAACATTCTCGAAGGCGATATTTCTTAGAAACGGGCTCGTTGCTATATTGGCTGGTTTATTTGGGAATCTATTAGTTGGTTTGTTGGCTATGGGGCCAGTGGCTCCTTTTGATGCAGCTTCCATCTTTCTTGCCATTGGCATGTCTATCATTCTAGCATGTTGGACTGAAATTACGGTGACCCGTAAGAAAGCAAAGATTTAATCAGACGGTTCATGAAATTAATCCTGGTTTAGCAGAAACCGAAGGAACAAAGAGCCTAAGTAACGATGCGATCGGGAGTCTCGCTGCTGCTATACGCAAATTACATGAGGTCAAAATTGAGAGAATGCCACGAGTAAGTACATGGTTATATTTGAAATCTAACGGGTCATATGGGCGGGTCGAACGAGTCAGAACTCAGAAGTGACCTGAAGTTTGTTTAAATAACCTTATAAATAGATTGATGAGTAAAGTACACAGATGGTCCATGTAGTTTACCAAAATTTTGGATTTAGTCCTCAACTTTCTAAAAGTACACGGATGGTCCCGATGGTTTGCACTTTGGAACGCATTTAGTCTTCTACTTTGCCAAAAGTCACATGGATGGTCCCTGTGGTTTGCACTTTGTAACGCATTTGGTCCCTAACCTGGACATGCTGACATCTTTAGATTTGTTGGCTAGGGACTAAATATGTTACAAAGTGCAAACCACAAGTACCATCCGTGTACTTTTGGAAAGCTAAGGACCAAATCCCAAATTTAGGTAAACCACATGACCATCCGTCTACTTTACTCTAGATTTATTAAAAGCAGGTCAAATGGGTTGAGTGAGTCAAAAGTGACCCGAAGTTTATTTAAACAATTGCAACCTCTTAAACTGCTTTATTAAAAAAAATTAGCGGGTCAAAAGTGACCTGCAGTACTTACAACCTCTAGAATAGCTATATTAAAAAACTGATAAATATTTTATATTGTAGTTTACTTATAATATGTCAACTTTTTGTTAGCTTCAAAATCTTGCACGATCTGTATTAGAGCTATGGATTTTGATGGATACACCAGTGGAAGAGCAGCAGATATTTCAGAGCGTTACCTGCAACATAGCTGCTACAGAGCAGGAGATCACGGAGCCCAACTTGCTTTCCGTCGAGTTCATTAATTATGTAAATTACGGTGTTTAGATTTATTATTCAAAAGTCTAACCGAGTTTTTAAAAAATGGAGATTATTAACATGTTTTTTCTCCTTTTTCTCCTTTAAAGGTTGAGGCTGAGGTTTCACGACTTGAAGCGTTGAAGTCGAGCAAAATGAAGGAACTCGTCTTCAAGAAACGATTAGAGTTAGAGGACATTTGTAGAAAGACTCACTTCCAGAAGCTGATAGTTCAATGGAGATAGCTATGGAAGCTATTGAAGCTGGTAGATGTGGATTTGAACCTTGTGAAGAGCTTTCTTGGTTCGTTTTCTTCTCAAGAGGGACTACTGGGACCTGCTTCGAATCTGCTTGGTCTCATGGGCCTTCAACTCCCACAAGACGACAATAAGGACAAATGATTAGATGTTTGTATGAAATACTTGATCTTGTGAGAGGTTAGCCTTTTGATTGACTCTCCTGCAAGTTTTGATCGTATTACTTTTAGACGGATATGACATAGCATATTGTGTTTCTTACATCATTGAAGTTTGAGGTTGTTATTTGATTCGATTTCAGAAAATCAGGTTCGAAGGAGTTGAATTTGAACACTTGACACACTGTTTGGTGTGGTTTGATACTTTGACTTCATCCTTATTATTTATTTTTGGTTGCTAAATATGAGATGCGTATTGAAGTTGTAGTATAAAAAGTTGTAGAGAATGCGTTTAAGATTAAACGCTTTAGGAGAATGGGGTTGCTAAATGAATGAACAAAACTTTGAGTGAAAGGGCAAAGACTGCAATAGTTCTTATATGGCTACCAAAGACGTTTTGGGAATATCCTGTTAACGCGACAGACTGCTATTCCTTTAGCTTTCATGTTACATCAATGTATAGTGTTTAGTAACTTTATGATGATGAAGTAATGTTTGTACTTGGAATAGTCAAATGTGTTGGTTGCGTCATGTTAGTCAGCAACTGGCATAAACACCAAGTGAAGACATAAGTGTCGTAAAAATTTGTCATTTGTTGATTGACCCTGGAACCGTTCACTTAGAGTGTTGACCATAAGTTGGTCATCTTATGTAAAGATTGACTATAAGTTCGTCATCGTAAGCAACGAGTAAACGCTAACCCGCGCGTTGCGGCGGGATGTTGATCACAAATGTTCTTAATATCACTATATGTGATAACCGTTTAACTCTTGCCATAAAGGAAGATAACGAAAAAGTAAAAGTTAAATCGTCATTAACTTCTAATATATATTTTTTATGACCCACGCGTTGCGGCATTGGGCTATCATTAAGTAGTTTCAAGGATACGACACTTATGTTTGTCGAGTGTCACGATATGACTCTTCTTTATCTCGAAAGCTAAGTTTTTTCGCATACCTATAAATTTGTAAAACAAATATTTATGTTTTAATTTTTAAAATACAATACCAAATCTGTTTAGTAATTTGACATAACCTAAATCTGTTTAGTAATTTGACATAACCTACCCTTCTATTTTTTTTTTTTTTATTAAAGTTAGCAGATAAACACGTATGTGTCCCTCTTTTTATCTAAGACCGACCCATTTAGCTAAATATATAACATACCCAAACTTATTTAAACTAAATCCAAATTCAATTGAATTTAAATAAATAAAAAAAGTAATTGTAATAACATATGGTTTTATTTCATATTAAACTACAATGTATGTCAAAATATGAACATCAACTATATCAATCAATCCTAATATATGACAACAAAAAAAAAAAAAAAAAAAAACCACCCCGACTAATGGTTTGGTTAAGTCAGACCAAATTTATCGAAATTATGATTTGTTTTAGTTTTGGTGTGTGGCATGCTTGAATTGAGTTTTGTAAGGCTATATAATAGATAACCCACGCCGATACTAGACATGCTATACGATGTATCACAAAAGGATTAATAAACTAACACAAAACGACTATGGCGTTGTAAATTATCGCCACCGCCGCATCGCGCGGGTTACCTATTAGAAAAAGAGTGCCAACATATCACGAATAAGAAAACTAACTTAAGTACTATACAATATATCATGAGACGACCGATAAACTAACGGTAAACGAGTTTTCTATTGTAAATCGCCACTCCAGCTGCATAGCGCGGGTAAATGGCTAGTATATACATATACATTTTAGGTCCATCCCCCCATCATACCTTCATCCTCTTTGCCCCATCGTCACACCCATCCTACGTGGATCATCCTCCAAGGGAGGACCATCACCATACCGCATAGCCTAATATGAACCTGATCTCAAATTTGAAACATGTCATTGACAAATTTATTCCAAGTTGTCCGTATGGAAAGCCAAATCGTTGTAGGGAGGGCCACTTTGGTTAAATCGGTTCTATGGAATCTCCCTCGTATTATTTATTTTTGAGTAAACTGCTAAAATCGTCCCTGAGGTTTGACTCAAAATGCTAGATCCGTCCAAAATCAACTTTTGTTGCTAAAACAGTCACTGAGCCCAAGTTCTGTTGCTAGATCAGTCCAATTAGTTAACTGAAGTTAGTTTTTAACTTTTATTTATTACACAAACAGTCCCTGTAGTTATAATTTACTAGTTTTAACTATGAGTTAATAGCCAAAATGGTCCCTGAGGTTTGCACCACCACCACCACCACCGCACCGCCGCCACCACCGCCACCACCACACCGCCACCACCACCGCCACCACAGCACCGCCGCCACCACCACCACCACCACAGCACCGCCGCCACCACCACCACCACCACAGCACCGCCGCCACCACCACCACCACCACCACCGCCGCACCGCCACCACCACCATCGTCTGGTCACCATCACCATCGCCACAGTGGGTTGCAGGTTTGACCGGAAAACTCGAAACAGTGGGTTGCAGGTTTGACCGGAAAACTCGAAACAGATTATATCACGCGTGGAACTTTGTTGTGGGGGTGGATATCACGCGTTATCTTTTGTTTTCGTGATAAAATAACGCACCACCCCGGGCGGCCTTACTATTTTTTTTTTACAGATAGAGAATATTTCAAGTTTTCCGGTCAAACCTGCAACCCACTGTTTCGAGTTTTCCGGTCAAACCTGCAACCCACTGTGGAAATGGTGGTGGTGGTGGCGGTGCGACGGTGGTGGTGGTGGCGGTGGTGGCGGCGGTGCTGTGGTGGTGGTGGTGGCGGCGGTGCTGTGGTGGCGGTGGTGGTGGTGGTGGTGGTGGCGGCGGCGGTGCTGTGGTGGTGGTGGTGGTGGCGGCGGCGGTGCTGTGGTGGCGGTGGTGGTGGCGGTGTGGTGGTGGTGGTGGCGGCGGTGCTATGGTGGCGGTGGTGGTGGTGGTGGCGGTGTGGTGGTGGTGGTGGCGGTGCGGTGCGGTGGTGGTGGTGGTGGTGGTGCAAACCTCGGGGACCATTTTGGCTATTAACTCATAGTTAAAACTAGTAAATTATAACTACAGGGACTGTTTGTGTAATAAATAAAAGTTAAAAACTAACTTCAGTTAACTAATTGGACTGATCTAGCAACAGAACTTGGGCTCAGTGACCGTTTTAGCAACAAAAGTTGATTTTGGACTGATCTAGCATTTTGAGTCAAACCTCAGAGACGATTTTAGCAGTTTACTCTTTATTTTTATATAAAGCCCTTGTTGGTGTCATCCAGCCTTAGGCAAAAAACAAGGAGGGTTGCATGGGAGTATAAGTTGAAGTGGTGGTGGCGCCTTGGTCAAGGCTATTCACGATGGAGGCAAGGGGTTAAACTTAATGCCCGTTAAAAAGTTTCCTACAGGGGTTTGAAGAGAAATAGGGGGGATCGATAAAGGCCTACTCAAAGTTAACATGTGGGTTCAATAGTATCTTTCGCTTAAAGTTGAGATCTGCGATAAAAAGGCTTTTTGAATGGACCATTGGATTTAAGGGGAAACTCTTAAGAGTAGGTTCCCGTTGTTATTCAAACATATCTATACATATAATAAATCTATACATATAATAAAAGAAACTTCATTGATGACACATGGCTGTCTCTCAGCCACTCTCTAATTGTGTTCCCGCCTAAATCATAATCAACTTCTATTCCACAAAATCTGCCCAAAAAACTCTCATTGTTCACCCCTCTTTCATAAACCCTACCCTTCCCCTTTAACCCTTTTTTCACCAAACCTCTAGATCTACTTCATATCTTCCGATTTCATCTACCCTTCACCTTTAACCCCTTTTTTTCACCAAACCTCTAGATCTACTTCATATCTTCCGATTTCATATAGAAGGCAAGATTTGTGGCAGTGAAACTTAATCACGGTAATATTACTCTGATTTGGTTATTTTGTAGTTCCCAACATTATCGCTTATTATTGTTTCCTTTGTTAAACTTAATCTTATGTCTTTTTTGCAAACATCTATGCATTTATCAATACATTCTGGTGTAGATCTTCAAGATAATAGTTTTTTTCTTTGACTGTCTTGATTTTGTTATAATCACTTCTTATTCGCAGGGCCGGCTGATGGGTAAAATTTTTTGAAGCAGCTTTGTGATGTAATTGGATGTGTGGATTTTTGCGAGTGATAAGGGTTTTGTTATTCTTCACAGGTAATTAAATTTTGAGATATTCTTTTAGATGGACTTAATCCTCATTTTTTTGTTTTGTAGATTTTGTTTTTGTAATTTCAATTGTTTGTTGTGGATTTCCTGTACATTCCATTTGTAGGTTGATGAATTTGTAGTTATGTATTATAATAACAGTGAGCAGTGTCTCAAATATTTGGTATCACAAATTTGTCAACTCTAAAACAATCACTCTTCAATGTGTTGTGTCTTATGATTTTAGTTGTTAACATTGTGACTTCTTTATTTAGTTATTTATATTGATTATTGATGCTTCGATAGTTCTATATATACACACAATTAAATCTCATTTTTAATCAAATTTTATGAACTGATTCATTTGAAAGGTCTAAAAAGTAAGCTTTGAGGGCCATACTTTTAGAGTTCTCTTGGCCACCAAAATGCTTGAGCCGACCATACTTATTGGTTCCTTTGTTAGAGTAAACAATTTAATGATTTTTTTCTGAATATCTCGACATGCATCATAATATTCTATAGGCGATCTTCATAAAGATAGGAGTTTTTTTAGATTGTTGTCATCGAGATATTGTGAGGGTTTGTTGTCTTTTCTCTAATCTAATTCATCAGTTTTAAGATTCATCTTTTTTTGTATCTTTAGATTATGAGTGAAGAACCGATACGAGAATTTTCCGGTAAGCAGCGGCAACTCTATTCGCTTATGGTTATGAGCTTGAACGAGTAAGATGACACCTTCAAAATATTTAAATAATTAGTTTTTGGGTCTTAACCTCTTATGGTCTTTCATTTAACTAAAAGCAAATATACCATATAACTAATATTAAATTTAATATTAAAGGATTGCACAAGACACTATGAGCGGAGGGCATAATTAATTTTAGGTTTTTTTACTTATTGTTTGTTAGTTTATTTTAAGAAATTGTATATACAGTTTGGTTCTTATTTTTTTTTTTTTCATTTTGTTAAATACCAGGCTATAGTCTCATGTATTATACGATTCAATAATGAAAATTGTTTATTTACCCTTTTTAGATATTAACTGCGAATCATGTTTAAATAGTCGTGATTTGAATTTAAATATTTATAATTTATAAATAGTCATGGTTTGAATTTAAATAAATTTTCATGATTAAAAGCTTAAAATTAGATTATATTTGAAATAATGGCCATTTTAAAGATATAATCATTATAAATCTAAAAATCTATATTTTGGCAAAGGTTTAAATAAAAAATATTATTATAAGTCATAATTAAAAATATATTTGAGGTAAGGGTTGATTTTGTAGGAAGATTAATTTAACAAAAAGAAAATTTGATTACTTTAACATATATATATTTAAAGGTCGGATATTAAAGGGTGGGGTTCCGCTACAAAGTCCATTTTTTCTACAAAGTGTACAAAGTCTTAAAACACCACAATTTCAGCCATAAAACACACTCAAAACCCACAAATAACATAGTGAAAATCACTAAAACACAATATCCAAACCTTAACATTCCTTAAAAACTTCAAACAGACCATCGTACAACTATGAATATAAAACACAATATGATAATCAACATAAAACACACTAATGTTGTTCATTCGATAATCAAAGCCTTATCATTCAAAACACAACACAAAACCCACAAATATGGTGTTTAGTAAATTCCACTATGTTATTTGTGGGTTTTGAGTGTGTTTTATGGTTAACATTATGGTGTTTTATGACTTTGTACACTTTGTAGGAAAAATGGACTTCGTAGCCAACTCCCACCCTTAAGGCAAATATTTTAAAATAAGAAATGTAACTAAATGAGATTATTTCCACTTATTGTTTCTTAATTATTTATTATTTTTCTTTATTAATATTTACTTTATGAATATTTCAATTATTTAGTATTTTTTTTTTCGTGTTTGTGTTTTTTTCTCATGCTTATTTAATAATTTTGTATTTATTTGACTTAACCCCGTGTATTACACGGGGCTCTAACCTAGTTATTAGAATTATAACAAACTAAACTTTAGAATAATTACTATGTATTATTTAGATTAGTTTATAGCTTGTAATTATGTAATAGTATCTGAATAAAGACGGTTGGTATGGTGGTTATGTTTTTGGCAACCAACAACAGTTTGGCAGTTGAAAATGGCGGGAACGTAATAACCAACAACTGTCGTTCCATCCTTTGTATAAATCGAAGTGTCCTGCAATCTTTGTTTTGTTGGCACCAAGATTGAATTCAATTAATCAATTCATTACGTTCTCACTTTGCAAATTTCTTTGATTAAGTTTGATACAAATCAAACTTAGTAATCTTTGTTCTCAAATCTTTTATTCGAGTTCATTCAGACATCCGCTGCTAATATCTCTTCTAACAAATCTTGCAAAAAAAGGTTGCTATAAAGGATTGTTATTGAAAAGTAAATGGAATGATCATTTGGGATTGGGTGTGGAAAAGGCTCCCATATTCATCAGGAGAACAAGAGGTATTCCAAGAGCTTATGGGCCAGTTACAAGTCAACGATGATGATGATGAAAGGTGGGTGTGGAAGACTCGTTGTGTTGAAGACGTTTCACTCAAACAAGTTAAGGAGGGCATGCTTCACCCCAAGGGCAACACGCCACAACCCAGTTGTTCCATTGCAATAGTTGGGTTGCTCCAAAAGTAAATCTCATTGTATGGAGCTGACTCAAGACAGGATCCCTAAAACAGATGTTTTAGCAAGGCGAGGAATGTGTTGGATATATGTATATGTCTGATCGTAATTAAAGTCTACGTAACCAACTCGGTATGATCCGAAGAGTTGCACGTCGGTACACGAATCGTATATGTTGACAAGTAGGTGGATTATTATTTGTGAAATAATAATAGTTTAAACCCGAGGCACTTAATGTTAATTAGATTATTATTAAGAAGGTTAATTGTATAATCATAAGGGGGCTTAACGTAAGATTATGTTTTATAAAAGGAAGATGAAGGTGCGAACCCTAACCATACTTTTTTACAAAAACAACACCCCTTGCCTCCTCCCCAAGTTCGGCCGACCCTATCAAAAGGGCTACCGCCTACCTGCACAAACCAAGCACCTACTCATCCCTTTGGCCGGTCCTACCTTCGGGTACCTTGTGCTCGGTTGTGAACTTCCTACTATCGAGGATTCGTTGTAACCCACGTGTTACAATTCTGGTGTAGTCGTCAAAGGTTGATTACTAAAACCCACTACGGTTGTTTATTTATTTATTTATTTGTTTATACGTGTATAACCTTGATCCTGATTGGGAATATTTATTAATTAGATTAATAAATCAAACATATAGTATACAAGGAAAAAATTGGCCATGATATATATATATATATATATATATATATATATATATATATATATATATATATATATATATATATATAATCGGCTCTTATAAAATATGTAAACCGCTTCCGCTATAATTTTATATAATGATTCCCAACAGTGGTATCAGAGCCACGGTTACGCGCGTATATATGATTTCAGGTTATAATTTTGATCTTTGTTTTATTTGTAAAAAAATATTTATTTTGACAAAAGATCAAAAGCTTTTGGTTGTCTATGGATTGTGATATGAATCGAGCCCTAGGTTATGACCCTTGTCATGGTTGTGTTTGTTATGGTCGAGGTTTTATTTTTTATTTGTATTTTTATTGCGGATATTGGATCCGATGTAATAGATAGGATTAGAATAGTTGGGGTTAAACATACATCGCTTTTAAGCGATAACCCCAAATGGAGAGTTGTGTAGTAGATACAATTAACAATCGTTGTTTACCCATATAATCATACCAGTGGATAGTGCTTAAGCCAATTCACTGTGATTTGATGAATCGGGGTCTCATCTTAATTAATATTTTGCTTTTGGGTCATAAAATAAAACTAAGATATTTAAAACATAAAATACTAATAAATTAATTTTGAATTTTGTAGATGTCAACTGAAAAACAATTCCTCCCAATTCTCTCTCAAGTCCATCTTAGAGAAGGACAACCATTCCAAGTTCATGTGTCTTATAATAAGTTATCAGGGAGAATTCCATCTAGCACTCAACTTCAGTCCTTTGAACCTTCAAGGTACACCGAAAACGCTGGACTGTGTGGACCTCCCCTAACCAGGTACTACCCTAAAGACAAAGAGTTAGAGGTGCCAAAACTCACTGGTCGAAATAATGGTGGAGGGGGAGGAATAGATGAACTCCAGAGATGGTTTTATATTGGCGGGCCTACTGGTTTTGCAACTGGGTTTTGGATAGCATGTGGTGCTTTACTTGTCAACCGATGTGGGAGAAAAGTTTTTTTTTCACTTTCTTGATAGGTTGAAAGATTTGGTGTATGTAAAGGTGATGGTGTTAAGTGCAAAATGGAAACTAGCTGCACATACATAGTTTACTTATCTGCATTTCATGATACCTCATTAAATTTTGAGTCTCCTACATTTGTTTATTTGATTTGTGAGAATTTAATTCAATGGAATCTAGCAGCAAATACCCTGAAACTTGGTCCTACAACCCAACACGACCTAGCTATCATGCCAGGACTAAAACTATGTTAAAGTTACTAAAAACTACAACAGTTGATGCATATTAGTCCTCATCTGTTAAACTTGCAAATTACAGTGCAGCGTCATTTGTTTATATAACTACACTTTTCTGAGTGTCC
This sequence comes from Helianthus tuberosus, assembly GCA_030545235.1. NCBI lineage: Eukaryota > Viridiplantae > Streptophyta > Magnoliopsida > Asterales > Asteraceae > Helianthus > Helianthus tuberosus. The sequence goes on along the minus strand of CM060361.1, from coordinate 8,137,478 downwards.
TCACCTTCTAACAATTTAAAGAGTTTTTCAATTTGTCTCATCACCAGTTTGGAATCCGGAAAGAATGGAGACACTGTTAGTAATCTGAACACGAAAAGAATCTGAAACAGAAACAAATAAAGCAAAAGAGACAGTAATTGTGAACCGGGCTTGTGTTTGATATTAATTTCCTTTAAACAGATTCGCGGTCTGTTCCCAGAGTACGACGGTTCGAAGAAGCAACAGCACACTGCCGGACTTGAACATTGGCCTGAAATGAAACATTAGAGATGTTGCAGAGAGAGTGAGAGAAGGAGATGTATAAAGCTCCATTCGTGTCCGCAGGACGTGCGGGCACGTACAGGTTCAACCAAATTCCAGTTCCGAAACTTAATTTTTGCATCCCCCCTGCGCGTGCTGGTAGGACTTGTGGTAAAACATGTCATAAAGCTACAATGGTTTGGTAAAGGTTTCAACTTATAACCAACCATTCACTTTGTTCACACACCAATGTTGGACAAAGTGTTTTACCACTTTGAGACTTTCATTCATACACATCCAAAACTTCCAACAGACACTTCTGAAGAACGTAACCAAACCTGAAATAAGGCTAGTTTTAATAAAGATGATCAATCCGTATAAATCATTTCAGTTTTTACTAATTAACCCTTATGTCTTTGGGTTTTGACATTAGGATTTAACTCAGTAAATACACAGAATCCTTCAATATCAAGAAGTTAATCATCATAAAGTGTGATTAACCAAGCAACAGCTAAATCTATGGAGGAAACTTACTTTAACTTCTAAACAATTGAGAACCAAAAACGACCACTTCAAGGTGAGAAAAGAGAATTTGTAATAATGAAAAGAGAATTTATATTTCTTTATATTTTATTCTTCAATTCAATATGTTTCAATATCTGGTTTTTCGGTTTCTGTAGTCATTGGCTATGATCTTATTTGATGTTTCGATAATTTGTAATGATGAAAAGTTTGAGTTAAGGTGACCAGTTGATAAAAATGAAGCAAAAGCAAATTACGTTCGATCATATTTGATGTTCCGACTGCGTTTTCATCAATTCCACAAATATTAATTAAAAAAAAGTTGGTTAATTGTATACGGGTCGTATAACGTTACACAGCCCGTATACAAGACATAAAACAGTGCTCGTATATTGAGTATACGAGCGAATAAAAAATTAATAAAGGTTGTATACGACCAGTATAACTTTATATGGGTCGTATACAATCAAAAAATGATCGTATAATATGCTATATGCTTTCTAAAACGGCAAACGCTATTTAAAGAATTACGAAAACACAATCAGTATGTGTTCAGAGCGAATATGTCCATAGATGCATTTAATTACCTAACATCATTACAAACTGTCAGAACATGAAATAGATCAAGCGTAACGTAATGAAATAATGGATATGGTAACAACTACCAAGACGGCAGGATGTGGTAACAACTACCAAGGGGATAATGGATATGGTAACAACTGCCAAGGGAATAATGGATATGGTAACAACTACCAAGACGGGAGAAGACTGGGTAACTACCTCCCACAATGATTCTCCAATTCCAGATCAGCGTTGTTTATCACCCTATGTGAGCATTGAAAGCCAGACAAACAGTCTTGCAATTAGTCAAAAGTCATTACTTCTTAATAAACTTGAATTCAGAAAATGATGAGGAATGTAAGGAGATGCATTGGGATTCAAGGGTTTAGACGCCATGTCGCGTGGGGATGGGTACAGAAACCACCAAGGGGAATAATAGATATTATATAAATACCAAAAGCTTAAGCCATGACGGTTTGTTTTCCGGTAGAAGATTGTTGATTTTCCAGTGGAAGAAGGTGAAGAGTGTGGGTGACATAGTGTGTATGGGTGGGTGGGTATATATGTCTAACAAAAGGGGGATGAGTTGTTTCATGGTTCATGGACATTAATTAATGTTGAAATCTTTTCCACCCAATATTGGACTTCAAAACAAGGACTTTTCATAACAAGAAACCTTAAACACAACGTTTGAAAATAAAACCTACCCAACCATAACAAAGTCCTAATCACCAATTACAATTACTCAAACTTCAACCAAAAACTTGTTAATTAACATAGTTTCTAATAGGGCTGGCATATCGTGTATACATGTACACGATAACACAGGAACACGATAATACACGATACATGAAATCACATACACGAACACGACACGATAAGGTTTCGTGTCCAGTTTTCCATACCCGAACATGACATATTTTTTAACAGGTATGCACGATAATTACCTGTTAATACGTGTTTACAAATGTTTCAATAATTACATATATAGGAACCTGTTTAGTGAAATAAAAGTTGCCAAAAGTTCACAATAAGCTTAAATAATGCATAAACGCATAATTCGTAAGAAGTTTGAAACAAAATCCATAAATGAAAAATCACAAAAGGTTTAAATAATTCATAACATCCATTCCAAACAATATAAAGAAGGGGAATAATTCGGGTTTTTTAATACGTCCATTGGAATGAGAACGGAAATTGTTAGGGAAACTATAAAGATAAGTGATAAGATCAGGTTTTCAAATCAAATGGTCCCACTAAATTATATTTTTTATTATATTAAAATTGTTAACATGTATTAACAGGTACTAAACAGGTAAACAGGTATTTTACCTGTTTAGACACGAAAATTAACAGGTATTTTCGTGTCTACCTGTTTAGTACCTGTTACCTGTTAAGGCCATACACGATACCTGCTAACTCCGTGTAGGTTCGTGTTGTGTATTCGTGTACGTGTCTAAAATTGCCAGCCCTAGTTTCTAATGTTTCTTTCCTTTATTAGGCCCCTTCTTCTTCATTTTCTTGCTACCCGATTTCTTACCTAGTTCTCAAAGAATCTCGTTTCGTATTTTCTCCTTTTCTAGTTCTCGAAGAATCTGGTTTCGTATTCTCTCATTTTCTAGTTCTCGAAGATTCTCGTTCCGTATATAGATGTCAATCAAAGTTACACAAGGCAATTAAACCTTACAAACACCATCTAAAAACTTGTATAATATGCTTCATATATTAAACATAAAATAAGTAGAATATATTCCTCCATTCATTGCTTTACTTGACTTACAAGATGATAACTTTCACCAAGGTGTTTATAATAAAACTTCAAGCATTCTGAACCCTAGCTACAAACAACCCAACAAACCCTAGCTAGAAACGGTTCCCATAAACCAACTTATACGCGATGAATCCTCTGTTAATCAACTTATTCCCATCGATTCCCACGCTTTTAGCACGTCTAATTCCGACGTAAAGTTCACAGTTATCTGCTCGCATGAACATGATGGAATCACCAGCAAGAAGCTTTTTTAGGTTTGCGAAAGTACTCCATCCAGTAGTTAGCAGACGAACATCGGCAGGGTTCTGGCGATAACCCACACGGCATACATTGGTACCGAGCTGGAAAAACTTTTACGATATCAGAACATCGTTGATAAATACAAGACACAGGAATTCGTGGATTTAGGTTGGCTATGATCTCTATTCGGTCATTTTTCCAAACTGCAACGCACGAATATGTGACCAACAAACTCCGGATACTGAAAATCTTCAGCAATCATACTCTCAATACTCTCACAACCCACCGTTGTCGCCACCCAACAAACTACGGATACTGAATACGCCATCTAAAGAATTACTAAAACTTATTAAATGGTTGTTCGTTTTACACACAAAAAAAAAAACTTATATACGGGTCGTATAACATTATACGGCTCGTATACAGATCTTAAAAACCCAAAACCTCACAAAAATAAACACATTTGGCCGTATAACATTATATTGCTCGTATACAATTGTATACGGCTCGTATAATGTTATACGGCCCGTATAATGTTATACGGCCCGTATAATGTTATACGGTCCGTATACATGTAAAACAAAAAAAAAAACATTCCACTGCATTAATTTTTGTGCAATAACTTTCTATACAAGCCGTATAAGGTTATACGGCCCATATATACTAGGAATGTGAAAATAATATTATAGGGGTGTGTGTATAATGGGTGCCATTATCAATTATGTGCATATTGGGCTCACATGTCCCCACATCCTTCAACAATTATTTGCATATTGGGCTCACGTGTCCCCACATCCTTCAATAATTGACACATGGGGCTGGAATATACTTGGCGATTTATGTCGTGGTGTCATTGTCATAATTGAAAGGTGATATTTCTTTGTAAGTGAGATTATAAAACTTTATAGTCATAAAGGAAAAAAGAAAAGCAAAAAAGAGATGTAGTATATAACAAGATAATTTGTTTTATGTAATGAGATAAATTTTAGTTATTATTTTATAATAAAAAATAAGAGAGTAAAGAAGAGATCAAGGAGTGGGAGTGATAGATAGAGTAGTTTAGGTTTGGACCAACTTGAGTACAAACTTAGTGAAAAGTTAAAAAAATTGGCTGAGTGTTAGAAAATTGGAAAACGTTGACAACCTTATTGAAAAGTGTCTCCCCCGCGCGTCGCGAGGGAGAGACCTGGCCCCTCCGCTTGGCGAGGGGGAGCCAGTAATGGATCTGGTTAAGTAAGTAGCCCTCGCGCCATGCAAGAGAATGGGCTTACCCTACCGCGTGGCAGGGGGCCACCCTGAATCAGAAAAAAAAATGTTTTTGTTTTCTGGTCAAATAACATGAATACTAATTGTTTGAATGAAATCTAGTGGTAGGTAACAACTAAGTTTGAGCATCGGATGAAGATCAAGCCACGTCAAGAACCGAACAATTTCTAAAAGTTTGTTAACTTCCGCTTTTTGTTTAAGTTTTCTTGAAAATTTTAAATGCCGACTTGTTATGTGTAACCCATCTACTACGTTGCTTTGTATAATAACCTGCTTTATGGTACATGAAATGTGGTTAACGTAGGCATTTTAACGATATTTTAAGCATTATAACTTATAAGTACGAGTCTTACAGAAAAACAAAATAATGTTACATCACATGAATATAGTAGTCATATGATTATTTACTCTCTTCACAAATACCTTGTCAGTTATGTGTTAATCCATTTGAGTAGAATCAATTTCACTTTTTTTCTTTTTTGCCATTCCAGTGACCGACCACGAATTTAAAAGGTGGGTCCCAAAAGTGAATTGTAGAAATCATTTTGAGATGAAGTGTACACAAATGATTCTCATATTAAGGCTACAAAAGTAAAGCTAACATGATAGAAAATACCAACAACGTATAAATCATTTTGAGATGAAATGTACAGAAATGAAATTGAAGGGTGCTCAAACAACAAACAAAAAAATAAACAAACACACAAGATATAATTGCATTTCAATTATAGATATAGATATAGATATAGAGAAAATAATAGAGGAAACAACAAAAACATAGCTATATTAGAATATCTATAATATATAAAAAAAAAACTATAGAAACTAAAGTACATCACTATATTTAGAAGTTTGCACATAATTAGAAGTTTGCACATAACTCTTTATATTCTTATTGAAAGTGTGTAGGAAATATAAAAAAGTAAAATAAGTGTTTGTGAGTAAGATAGAGATAAATATATAGAGTTGGATGTGAGAGGTTTTTGAAAAATAAACAAAATTTATAGATAAATATATTGTTTAGTTAAATTATATAGATGGAGATGGTCTAGATAGAGGTACTAACATGAACAAATTTGTTAGTTTAGGGGGCTGCTATATTAAAACTAGACCTGGCAAACGGGTCGGGTTGGGTCGTGTCGGGTCATGGGTCAAAATGGGTTCGGGTCAAAACGGATTGGGGTCAAAACGGGTCAATTAAAAAAGGGGTTGTTTTGGTACGGGTCGGAACGGGTTCGGGTCAGAACGGGTTTCGGGTCGGAACGGGTTTCGGGTTGGAAATAACTAAAAAAGAAGGCTTGCAAACAGCACAAAATTTGAACATTGAACAGAATATAAGATCTGAGGTATCTCAAATGTAATCGATAAACTGTAAGATCATAATCTAATATAATAACTGTAACTCAACTGCTTAACAATACAATATACACACTACTGCTGTTGCTTTGATGCAAACGCGGATAACACCAAGGCATCCCATTCTTGTTGTCAAGTATAAAAAACAACAGAACAAAAATGAGCTACATTTATAACCGGTTCGGGTCGAAACGGTACGGGTCGGGTCGGTACGTGTCGGGTCGGTACGTGTCGCGTCGAAACGGTACGCGTCGAAACGGTACGCGTCGAAACGGTACGCGTCGAAACGGTTCGTGTCGAAACGGTTCGCGTCGAAATGTTACGGGTCGAAACGGTACGGGTCGAAACGGTACGCGTCGAAACGGTACGGGTTGAAACGGTTCGCGTCGAACGGGTCGGAACGGTACGGGTCAAAACGGATCGCGTCGAAACGGCTCGCGTCGAAACGGCACGCGTCGAAACGGCTCGCGTCGAAACGGCTCGCGTCGAAACGGCTCGGGTCGAAACGGCTCGCGTCGAAACGGCTCGCGTCGAAACCTGTCTCGGCCCGAAACTCAATTCGAACTGAAGCCGTTCTGATCCAAAACCCGTTTCATGCCGTAACCCGTCTCGTGCGGATACTTGTGCCGGCTCGAAACCCATTTTAATCCGAAACCTGCCCCGTTTCTTCAAGACTACCCACATTGACCCATTTTTTTAATGTTGTTAACCCGCTTTAACCCGAAAATAACAAGATGGAATTTCAAGTGACCTATTGTGACCCATTTTGTTAAAATATCTTACCCAAACCAACCAATATAATTTTAAAAGCAACCCAAACTGACCCACTTGGAAGGCTTTGGGTCAAGATTGTCCCCTCTAATTAAAACTAAATTGCTCCTAAACTAAAAGAAAAAACAACTCAATTAGTGACTAGGAATACAAGAAATAGATGATTGACATTCCAACGTAGAAAATTAAAAAAGATGGACGAAAACCGAACTTTGGCTCAAATCTCGGGGACCAACTATGAAACTTACTATTATAAAACCCCACTTATCAATCATTTTGTTTCTTTTCAATTATATAAAACCCCACTAATCCTCCTTTTGTTTCTTTTCAATTATAATTGTTTCTTTTCAATACTAATCAATCATTTTGTTTACGTTTACACTTACCAGTACATAATTCTCAACCAAAGATTTTGAAGAAAGAAGATCGAAAGCAAAAGAGAGGTATTTTCTTCATCAATTAGCTTTAATTATGTATGAATTTATTTCTGTCTTGTCTTGATTCTGTTCTTCATCAATTCCATGCTACATCATGTGTTTCTTTTTCTGTTTTTTTTAATTTTATTAATAATCGAGGAATTACATATATTTCAAAATCTAGCTTCATATATACCTAACCAATCTTAAATTACCCGTATCCCTTTCACTATAGAAAAATGGGCTTTTGCGAACGCATTTAAGATCGCAAAACGATTGCAATTGCCCTGTTGCGACCGGTTTGTAACCGACTACTACTACCACTACCACTACCACTACTACTACCACTATCATCTGCTTGTTGATCTTTCATTATGGTTCTTCGATGTTTAGTGTGACTGTAGTTTATTGTGTTTGTTGAAAAAGATGTGAACGATCAAAAAGCTTTGATCTTGATTAAATCAAGGTTGAAATTAAGGGTATAAAAAACAGGGTGTATTTGTAGAGAGAGAAAGTTGAGAGCCTGGGTAGAGAGAGAATGTTTTTATGTGTTTTACTTCCAGGTTCTTGTTTTCTTTTAATTTATTAAAAGATGGGAAAAGACTATTATGCCCTCACATGAGTGGCACATCGACGGAGTTAACAAAAAAAACTTAACTGGGTTAAGCTATAAGGACACCGTTTGTTATCATGTGCAAATGTAAAAGAGAGCCGGTGTAATTTTAGAAGTTCAAGGACAATATCTGATAAAACATTGATACATAAAGAACGAAAAATGCAATTTGCTCTTTAAAATAAGACATTGAAATTATCTTAACGGTAAGCTTCACGTATGCATCTTTGGTTTTCTTCTAAAACCCAACACTCTAAACTACTAAAATGAAAAGTCTTAACGGAAAAAGTGAAATTTTTTTATCTAAATTAAATTTATATAATGGTTTGAGTTACCTGGTAAGTTTAGATTATATTTTAATGTGTTTCATAATTATAGAGTTTAGGGGGCGTTTGGTTTGAAGGAATTCTATAGAATTTAAGGGAATTGGAATTTGAATTCCATCTCTTAAGATGTTTGGTTCCTAGAAGTTGATGTAATTGGAATCCCAATTCCAATCTTCATGTGTTTGGTTGACAATGAAATTAGAATTGGAATTAGGCATGAATTCCTTCAAATTCCTTTAACTAAAGAAATTTAAAATCCTTCCTATATGTGAAGTAATTAAAGTAAATTTATTGGAATCTTCGACCGTTTCGACCCGCACCATTTCAACCCGTACCGTTTCGACCCGTACCGTTTCGATCCGAACCTTTTCGACGCGAACAGTTTCGACTCGTGCCGTTTCGACGCGAACAGTTTCGACGCGAACAGTTTCGACCCGTACCGTTTCGACACGTACCGTTTCGACCAGTACCATTTCTACACGTACCATTTCGACGCGAACCGTTACGACCCGTACCATTTTGAAACCGTTTCAACTCGTACCGTTTCGAATCAAACCGCTTCGACGCGAACCGTTCCACCCGAACCGTTTAGACGCCTCGACGCGAACCGCTTCGACCCGAACCGTTTCGACGCGAACAGTTTCGACGCGAACCGTTTCGACCCATACCATTTTGACACGTACCGTTTCAACGCGAACCATTTCGACCCGTTTCGACCCATACCGTTTCGAATCAAACCGTTTCGACGCCGACCGTTCCACCTGAACTGTTTAGATGTGAACCGTTTCGGCGCGAACCGCTTCGACCCAAACCGTTTCGACGCGAACTGTTTTGACCGGTACCATTTCGACCCGAACTGGTGGTTGTGGGTGCCGGGGTGATGGATTCTAATTCATTTGACAACCAAACACAACAAAAATGGAATTGAGATTTCAATTCTAACAATTTCCAATTCCAATCTTCCAAATCATTTCGCAAACCAAACGCCCCCTTAGAGTTAAAGTCTTAGTATGATTGGGTTTTTTTTTAAACGGCCGACAGGATCAATCCCCAGCAATCCGGGGACACCCATTAGACCAAACCGAGTACTCCGAGAGTAACCCGAGTTCACCACCAATTCCGGGGAAAACTCGGTAACCCGCCTGCCCATAGGCATGATGGTGAAATTACCGGTAAAACTTGTTTGGCTCAAAAATCGAACCCAGGTTTCCCCGAGTCTCCTATCATTGCCCAACAATGCCTCACTTTGCACCAAGTAGGAGTTGAACTTGCTCTCCCAGTAGAAATGCAAGCTTTCCACCACTTGATCAAGACATCATTGGTGGTTTTGGTTTTTTCTTCCAACCATAGTTCAGTGCTTAAAACTAGTATTGTATTAAATTCACATTAAGATCATGTACATAACTGTATGATTGCGTTCTTATTTATTTTATTTAGTATGACAATATTCTAATTAAATAAACTTTGCAACTAAGATTTCATTTTTCATTATTGAAGACCCTAAATCACTTGATAATTGACTTTCTTATTTGTGTGTTCTTGCAATATTTAACTTTTGAAGTTGAAACTAGACTAACTTGTTTTTATTGATATGTTTGCGTGTTAGGATAAGTGTGAAGCCACTCTTGTGATTTCAATATTAGCTGCAGAGTCGGCAGCAGCCAGAGTCGGCAGCAGCCACGTTTTACGGCTGTCAAAGAAGTAGGCGGAAGACATCAATTTCTCTTCTGCCGGATGCTTCTTTGTTTGACAAATTTCCATTTCTAATCTCTATATAAACTGCGTAAATGTATCTTGTAAGATGTACCTCATTGAATATCAATAAAGAAGAGACCCGTTCGTAGCCCGTGGACGTAGGTTGCACACTGCAACCGAACCACGTAAATCCTTGTGTTCGTTATTACTTTCGATACTTGTGTTCGTGTGTGCGTTTCGATCCTAACAACTGGTATCAGAGCTTAGGCTCTTGTTGTTGAACACGAACACAGAGGTGTAGAGGAGAGAGGAAGTACTGACCTGAAAAAAAAATCGGAACTTGGGCTCCGACTGGAACAGTCGCCGTCACAGCCGCCGTCAGAATCGCCGACCAGACCGCCGGCAGTTCCGCCACCCTCCATCTATCCAGCGCCGCCGCCGCTGTCTAGGGTTCCGATTGAACCCAGTCTATCTCTTGTTTGAAAGGCGAACAGAAGAGAAGAAGAAGTGGAGGGCAGTTTTTTTTGTGTGGTGAAGAAGAAGAAAAGGGTGTTTTTTTTTCTTGGTGAAGAAGAACAAGTATGTGTATACAGACTTCTTGAAGAGTCCTTGGAAGAAGACAAAAAAAAAAAAGTGATTTCCTTTTGGTGGAAAGAAACGTGTTTTGTGGTGTGTTGACTAAAAGAAAGAAAAAGTTCTTTTTTTTCTTTAAAGTCCCTAAGTTTCACATAATATCCCCATATTTACCAAGAAGCCCCCTCAACTTGACAAAATTTGTCATAACCCACTACTACTTGTTCATTGCCATTTAAAGCACGAAACAGATAAGTATTTGTTTCTATTAATTGCTTCCGCTTGCAATATTTTTTTTGGTACGAACTTGGTTTGGTTTGTAGCAATTAGTAATTATTTTTTTAAATGGCAGAAGATGGTAAAATCAAGATTGATAAGTTCGACGGAATTGATTTTGGATGGTGGAAGATGCAAATCGAGGATTTGCTTATACAGAAGGACCTAGACATGGTTCTAGGCGCACGCCCCGAAAAGATGCCTGCAGCTGAGTGGGAGGCTCTAGATAAGAAAGCTAAATCTGTTATTAGGCTTTCTTTGTCTAAGAATGTAGCCTATAACATTCTGAAAGAAACCACAGCACGTGGGATCATGGAGGCTCTATCAAACATGTATGAAAAGCCGTCTGCTGCAAACAAAGTATTTCTGATTCGGGAGCTCGTCAACACAAAGATGAAAGAGCGAGGATCTGTTACTGCCCATATCAACAATTTTAATACTATTCTATCGCGTTTAGTATCTGTTGACATTAAATTCGACGATGAAGTTCAGGCTTTACTGCTACTTTCCTCATTACCTGACAGCTGGTCAGGAACGGTCACAGCAGTTAGTAGTTCATCTGGAACTACTAAACTAACCTTTGAAGGAATACGTGATCTGATTCTAGGAGAGGATGCAAGGAGGAGGAGTTCTGGTGAATCCTCAAGTACTTTGCTAAGCACTGAAAGCAGAGGACGAAAAAGTGATAGGGGTGGAAATAGAGGACGATCGAAGTCCAGAAAGAGAAGCAAGTCTAGACCAAGAAAATACATCACATGTTACAATTGTCAAGAAAAGGGGCACTTCAAAAGCGAGTGCACGAAGCCGACAGTTCCACGAGAAAGAAAAGAAGTCAATGCTGCTTCTGATCTTTCAGAGGAAGAAGCCCTTATTTGTTGTGTGGAGAACACAATCGAGTCTTGGATCATGGATTCTGGCGCGTCTTTCCATGCTACGTCTAGCACTAAGACCATGAAGAATCTAAGAGCAGGAAACTTTGGTCAAGTTCGGTTGGCCAATGATCAGACTCTCGATATCACTGGTATGGGCGACATAGAGTTAAAGACTTCACTGGGAACCACATGGACATTGAAAGATGTCAGGGTTATTCCTAAGTTAAAGAGGATGTTGATTTCTATCGGGCAGTTAGACGACCAAGGTTATGACGTCATGTTCGGAAGCGGACAGTGGAAGATCGTCAGAGGTAATCTGGTAATTGCACGTGGAAAGAAAAAGGGTACTTCGTACATGGTGGATATTTCTGGAGGTGAAATGAATGCGATGACCGAGCCAAGTCCATCTAGTTTATGGCACCAACGACTTGGCCATATGAGTGAGAAAGGAATGAAGATACTGGCAGATAAAGGGAAATTCCCTAATCTTAAAAAGGTTGAACTTGACACAGGGTTCTGCGAACCTTGTGTGTTTGGCAAAAAGAAAAGAGTCACCTTTGTGAAGACGGGAAAGCAACTGAAAGCCGAAAAGCTTGAGTTGGTCCATTCTGACGTCTATGGACCTACACCAGTATCATCAGTTGGTGGATCAAACTATTACGTTACCTTCATTGATGATGCCACTAGAAAGCTCTGGGTCTATTTCATGAAGCGCAAATCGGAGGTGTTTGATGTCTTCAAGAAATGGAGAGCTGCAGTGGAAATGGAGACGGGTTTAAAGGTAAAATGTTTGAAGTCTGATAATGGTGGGGAATATGTGAGCAAGGAGTTTGTTGACTACTGTGCTGAACGTGGGATCAAAATGATCTACACAGTCCCCGGAACGCCTCAGCAGAATGGCGTTGCTGAGCGTATGAACCGGACTTTGAATGAGCGAGCCAGGAGTATGAGACTAAATGCCGGCCTTCCCAAAATGTTTTGGGCCGATGCAGTCAATACTGCTGCCTATTTGATAAATAGAGGACCTTCGGCTCCACTTGGTTTCCGACTTCCCGAAGAAGTATGGACTGGAAAGGAAATCAAGCTCGAACACCTAAGAATTTTTGGGTGTGATGCCTACGTTGGCATTAGAGATTTTGATAGAGACAAACTTGATTCTAAAGCTAAGAAATGTACTTTCATCGGCTATGGAGATGAAAAGATGGGCTATAGGCTATGGGACAGCCAAGCCAAGAAAGTCTACAGATGTCGGGATCCTGTCTTTAACGAAGAGAAACTTTACAAAGATGGAAAGGCAGCCGAGAAAGAACCACAGAAAGAGCATGTTGTGTTTGATGACACGACTCAAAGAAAAGAGACAGTGACCACTGAAGAATATAACAAGGAAGATCAGGGAGATGCAGAGGGAAATGGAGAGTTTTCTGACAGTGGGAGTTCAGAGTCAGAAACTGAACAGCCCCCACAGGAACAAGAAGTAACTACACCTCAGAAAGAGGTTAGGAGGTCTACCCGGGATAGAAGACCTACTCAGAGATTTTCTCCGTCTGCAAATTTTCTCCTTTTGACTGAAAATGGGGAACCACAATGCTATTCTGAAGCTATTAGTGTGAAAGATTCTTCACAGTGGAAGCAAGCAATGAAAGAAGAATTGGATTCTCTTAGTAAGAACAACACTTGGATTCTTACAAAATTACCAATCGGGAAGAAGGCACTTCAGAACAAATGGGTGTACAGAATCAAAGATGAGAACGACGGTTCTAAGAGATACAAAGCACGTCTGGTAGTTAAGGGGTTCCAACAGAAGCACGGGATCGATTACAATGAAATCTTTTCTCCTGTGGTAAAAATGACTACCATACGACTTGTGCTTAGTATCGTTGCTGCTGAAAACTTACATCTTGAACAGATGGATGTCAAGACTGCGTTTCTGCATGGGGATCTTGAGGAGGACATCTACATGGTACAACCGGAGGGTTTTCAGATGAAAGGAAAGGAAAACCTAGTGTGCAAGCTCAAGAGAAGTCTTTACGGGTTGAAGCAGGCGCCCAGACAATGGTACATCAAGTTTGATGATTTTATGGGCAAGAATGGATTTAAAAGATGTGAGATGGATTTCTGCTGCTATCTCAAGAAGTTTGATGATTCTTATATCATTCTACTGTTGTACGTAGATGATATGTTGATAGCCGGTTCAGACATGACTAAGATTAATAATCTGAAGAAACAACTGTCTGAAGTTTTTGAAATGAAGGATTTAGGAGCTGCTAAGCAAATTCTTGGCATGAGCATCACCAGAGATAGGAAAGAGAGTTCTCTAGTTTTATCCCAAGAAAAATACATCGGGAAAATTCTAGAAAAGTTCAACATGAATCATAAGAGTGTCACTCCTAGAAATACACCACTAGGGAGTCACATAAAGCTTTCAAAGGATCAGTCTCCAAAGACAGATGATGACAAGGCAGAAATGGCTAAGGTTCCATATGCATCTGCGGTGGGTAGTCTAATGTACGCAATGGTGTGCACGAGACCGGATATAGCTCATGCAGTGGGAGTAGTCAGTAGGTTTATGTCCAATCCAGGGAGAGATCATTGGGAAGCAGTGAAATGGCTGCTTAGGTACTTGAAGGGTTCTTCAAAGATGGCATTGTGTTTCAGTGGGAGAGATGCTACTCTCAGAGGATATTCTGATGCTGATCTTGGTGGGTGCAAGGAAACCTACAAGAGTACTACCGGATATGTTTTCACTATGGGAGACACTGCAATATGCTGGATGTCTAGGTTGCAGAAGAGTGTTTCTTTATCAACTACTGAAGCCGAGTATATGGCCGCAGCTGAAGCCGCCAAGGAGCTGGTATGGTTGAAGACGTTCTTAGAAGAATTGAACAGGAAACAGGAGGACTATCCGTTGTACTGCGATAATGAAAGTGCTGTCAAGCTAGCTAAGAATCCCGTGTATCACGGAAAAACTAAGCACATTCATATTCGCTATCATTTCATCCGGGGTTTGATTAATGAGGGCATTATTCAACTGAACAATATCAAAGGGGAAAAGAATCCGGCAGACATGTTTACCAAAGTTGTGACTTTGGACAAACTGAAGCTTTGCATAGCTTCAGTTGGCCTCCAGGGATAGTGTTGAGGAGGTGGCTACGAACGAGTGGGAGACAGAGAATATTTTTACAGGTTTATAGTGAATGCAGGGAGAGTGCAGGTTGAGCACAGGTGAAGCACAGGTAAAGATTGTTCCGTGGCTTCAAGTGGGAGATTGTTAGGATAAGTGTGAAGCCACTCTTGTGATTTCAATATTAGCTGCAGAGTCGGCAGCAGCCAGAGTCGGCAGCAGCCACGTTTTACGGCTGTCAAAGAAGTAGGCGGAAGACATCAATTTCTCTTCTGCCGGATGCTTCTTTGTTTGACAAATTTCCATTTCTAATCTCTATATAAACTGCGTAAATGTATCTTGTAAGATGTACCTCATTGAATATCAATAAAGAAGAGACCCGTTCGTAGCCCGTGGACGTAGGTTGCACACTGCAACCGAACCACGTAAATCCTTGTGTTCGTTATTACTTTCGATACTTGTGTTCGTGTGTGCGTTTCGATCCTAACATTGCGTGCTTTGTTGGTCTCGATCAGGAAAATGGAGCAGATTTTATATGACCAAGTCGTTGCTCCTGTTGTGAAATTTATGGCAAGTCATATCACGAAACACCTAGGATATGTGTTTTGCTCTACAAAACATGTTACGAGCATGAGAGAAAAAATGAGTCGTTTGGTGGCTACAAGCACTAATGTTATAGAGCACAAGAACAGAAATGAAATAAATGATAAGGAGATACCTGCTCGTGTAGAGGCTTGGTTGGGAGAGGTTGAGAAGGTCAAGGATGAAGTCGAAAGCATCTCCGATGATGACATTGGATGTTTACATATGAAAAATAGGTACCGAGCCGGAAGAAACGCATCCAAGGCTACTATGAGGATCCAAGAACTTATTAAAGAAAATTCTGAGATTACTTGGACCGATGCCCCATTGGCTACTGGAAGAGCCACATCCTCCACCACTTCTACACCGTTATCATCGTCACCGGGTGGAGATGACTTCAAGTCCAGAGACGTGCCGTTCAACGATGCATTGAAGCTCCTTCAACAAGACGACAACAAGAGTCAAGTGATAGCCTTGTGTGGAATGGGTGGTGTAGGAAAAACCACCATGATGGAACAACTTAAAAAAGTTGCAGAAGACAAGAAGATGTTTGATTTCTTTGTGAAAGTTACTCTTGGGAGAAATCCTAACATGTTTTCTATTCAGAATGATATAGCCATATGCATAGGAGGCGAAAGTTTACGTGAAGCAACTGTAACAGCAAGGGCAGATACTCTCCAAAGAAAATTTAAAAAAAAGTTAGAAGAGGATAAAAAAAAGATTCTAGTTACATTAAATGATGTGTGGGAGAAGGTTGAAATCAAGGATATTGGACTAACAAGTCCTTTGCCAAAAGGCGTCAAGTTGTTGCTGACATCACGAGATTCAAATATTTGCACACAAATTGCGGCTGATACTTTTACCCTTCTTCAAGTAGTCCAAGTCAATGTCTTGTTAGATGCGGAAGCACAAAATTTCCTTTCTAAATATACTGGAGTGATATTGTCAAAAAATGTGGTAATTTGCCTCTTGCCATCAAGCTCATAGGCACAACCCTTAAATCTCAAGAAAGTTATGTGTGGAGGGTCACGCTTAACAGTCTGAAGAATCATGATCTTAATGATAATGTGCAAGAAATTATCAGAATAAGCTACGAGTATGTAAAAAAAGATGTGGATAAAGAGATTTTTCTGCATTGTGGCTTGTTTCCGGAGGACTTTGATATTCAAATAGAGGATCTGGTTAGACATGCATGGGGTCTAAAGTTGTTTAAAAATGTTTCCACTTTGAGAGAGGCTCGAGACAGGACAAATACATGTGTGCGCAATCTCGTAAACGCTAATTTGTTGATGGACAGTGAACGGCTTGGATGTGTTAAATTGCACGATCTTGTGCTTGCTTTTGTGTTAGCAAGAGTTTCCAAAGGTGATTTGAACTGGATTGTAAACCATGGCGATGTGTCCACGTGGGGTAGAGACGAAATGAATGAGTCTTGCAAAAGGATTTCATTAACATGCATGGGTATGTCGGAGTTTCCGCGAGACTTCAAGTACCCAGACCTCTCTTTTATACAACTTATGGGCGGGGATCAGTCGCTCAAGTTTCCGGAAGATTTTTATGCAAGTATGGAAAATCTCAAAGTCATTGCATTTTATAAAATGCAATATCCACCGCTTCCGACATCTCTTCAATTTTCGACCAACCTTAAATCACTTTGTCTCCATAAATGCAAATTGATGTCTGATTGGTCTCACATTGGAGATCTTGTGAATTTGGAGGTGCTCAGTCTTGCTTATTGTGGCATCCGCAAGTTACCATCTAAGATAGGGAATCTAAGAAAGCTGAAGTTACTAGATCTGACAGGATGTGCCGACCTTCATATTGATGATGGCGTCTTTATAAATTTAGTCAAACTTGAAGAGCTTTATATGAGAGGTTCTCATAGGAAAAGTATCCACTTGACGGATGCTAATTTGAAAGAGTTAAAGATGCTTTCATGCCAACTTTGTGCATTAGAGGTCGAATTATATGATATGAACCACCTAAAAGATCTATCCTTTGAGAAACTTGATAAGTTCAAGATATCTATAGGTCGTGAATACTTTGAATTTGAAAGAAAAAATTCATTCAAAACTACATTACAACTAAACCTTTTGGACGAGCACAGAAGCGACCTTGTGGACTACAAAATTGATGAGTTGGTCAAGAAATCAGAGAGTCTACGTTTAAGTATGGAGCATATGAGTCATCTTGAAGATTTTGTTCCAGTCAATCCTTATGATCAAAGCTTTTTTTTGTATCTAAGAGTCTTTTATGTTATTGGTTGTGGTAAGTTGAAATACCTCTTCCCAACACAAGTGACACGTGGTTTGAGGAAACTTGAATGCCTCACAATTGCGTTATGCCCTGTTTTGGAAGCACTGGTGCATGATTACAATGCCGAGATAAATGGTAAAGGCGAGATGATCATTTTTGAGGAGCTAAAGTATTTATATTTACGTAGCTTACCAGAGCTTGTACGTTTGTTCCCGGTTGACAGTGTGGTTGAGCTACCGCAACTGGTTGAACTGGTAGTTTATGACCTTCCCTGCATCACTAGCATTTATCCTGACAATAAAAATACTTCTCCATTGCAACAAGCACTCTTTAACAGTCAGGTAGCTGATTACACATAATTGATTTGTATATGTCAATTGGTTTAGTTATTTCTTTTGCCAATATTATAATTAATGTAATGTATATTGTTTGGACGGAACTATTTTTGCAGGTTAGAACTTTAGAGTTGAAAGACCTAACTATTGAAGGTATGAAGAATCTGGAGCAGATATGGCCGAATAGTAGTGAGGAGGAATTTGATAATATTCCCATGTTAAGAGACGTTAGAGTGGAGTACTGTAATAAGCTTGAGAATCTATTTCCAACCAATCCAATGCGATTATTGAAACATCTAGAACAAATAAACATCACGTATTGTGATAGCCTCCATGAGATATTCAACATAGACTTGGAATGTTTTGGTGAAGTTGAACGAGTTATCAACATCAGCTTGCGTTACATTTGTGTGCGTCGTTTTAATGGAGTAGAGTGTCATGTGTGGAGTATAAAAGGTGGTGAAAGAAACTCAAGTTTTCATGACTTTGATACACCGGGATGGGTGATAGGAATGGATGGACGATATGGTCCACGTACGACGATATATGAAAAAACTTCGCACCAACCGAGTCCAAATTTGATTCGGTTAAGAAGAGGAAGAGGTACGTACGGCATTAAAACATTTCACGTCTTAGGTTGTTTAAAGTTAGATAAGTTTTTTTATCCCCAAACTTATGTTTCTAATACTATTTTTAATTTTGAGAAAATAAAATCCAACGATTTTCTAATAGCTTTTAAAACTTTTCCGTAACAATTATTTAAATCCTATATACATTTTTTAATTACAAATATACTATGTTAGAACCTCGTGTAATACACGAGTTGAATAAATGTAATTTTATATACCAAATAATAAAACAATATATCTTTTAAAATCTTGTTTATTACACAGATTGAATAAATATAATTTTATATATTAAATAATGAAAAAAGTTACATTTTTAAGAACATAATGTATTGTATGGGTTGAGCACATGTAATTTTATATACCAATCAATAAAAAGTTATATCTTGTTATATCTTTATAAACCCTGTGTATTATACGGATTG
Source organism: Helianthus tuberosus (assembly GCA_030545235.1). NCBI lineage: Eukaryota > Viridiplantae > Streptophyta > Magnoliopsida > Asterales > Asteraceae > Helianthus > Helianthus tuberosus. The sequence goes on along the minus strand of CM060361.1, from coordinate 8,118,635 downwards.
AATAAATCTAATTTTATATACCGTATAATAAAAAAAAGTTATATTTTAAAAAACCCGATGTATTACACGAGTTTCATAAATGTAATTTTGTATAGTAAATAATAAAAATATTATATCTTTAAAAAACATCGTTTATTATACGGGTTGAATGAATCTAATAAAAAATTATATTTTTAAAAAAACTAACGTATATACTTGATATGTGATACATGATGGATGGGGTGATTGCGGTGATAATTCTTATAAATGTCAAGTAAACATAGTGAATATTGTATTTAAGTTGAAAGTTGAACACGAAAATAAAAGTATAGAACCAATAAACATTGATTAATGTTTTTGTTTACTCCTTATAAACATTTTTGAAATAGGTTCTACTTTTAACTACTTTAGTTTAATAAAATAAATAAATCATTTATATTATATTAATTTATATTTATTGTACGTCTTTTGTTAATTTCAGGATAAATAATTTTGAAATCTAATTTCAAAATGTTATATTATCTCCTATACGAATTGTTTAAGTTTATATTAAATTTAATTTTATAATTATCTTTTAATTAATATTAAATATATATAATTAAGTTGGAGAGAGTGGAAAATAACTTAAAAATAGATGGCTCCAATGAATGATATGTGTCTCCTCATTGGTTTCTTTTATTATATTGTATATATATATATATATATATATATAAACCGATAGGAACCACCCTTTATTGCGAGAACCGCAAGAACCAATGTGAACACAACAAAAAAATACCTAAAAATCTAAAAAACACACAAAATAATTCTTTTTAATATTTTTTTTATAAAAATCGCTACTTTTCGTTAATTAAAAAATTAAAAAGAAATTGGATACTAAAAGTAGCGATTTTTATAAAAAAATATTAGACATTTTTTTGGGAGGTGGTATCGGTATTTGTTCATCCCTACTGGGGGTGGGGGTTTAGTTTTTTTTTTTTTTTTTTTTTGGGGGGGGGGGGGTGGGGGTTGGGTTTTTTTTTTGGTTTTTGGTGGTGTAATGTGTTTATTTTGTTGTGTTCACATTGGTTCTCGCGATTCTCGCAATAAAGGTGGTTTTCGCATGAACCCTACCCTATATATATATATATATATATATATATGTGTGTGTGTGTGTGTGTGTGTGTGTGTGTGTGTGGTTGGCTAGCTGGTTGTGTGTGTGTGTGTGTGTGTGTGTGTGTGTGTGTGAAAGATCACATCAGAACTAATGTTTGCCTATGAATGACTTTTAGGACTCTAAAATCGACTCAAACGATCTCCGATTCAACTCATTTCAGCGCCGTAGCGGCATTGGAACTGACTCGTTGAACCTTACGATCTTAGATTTTATAGTTTAGCTTTAATGAGTTCCAACACTATTGTAATGAGCCATCAAAATTCGTTTGAGCCAGTTTCGGAGTGTATGAAAATAGTTCTTTACGTTCTTATGCAAAAAAAAAAAAAAAAATTCTTAGTGTATGTGAACATATCAGTTCGTCTGCTTTTTTGTTTTTTTTTTAAATAAAGGGGTGGCGGAGCAGCTTGTTGCCCATCTACCTTCTGTTTTGATGTAACTTAAAAAATCCATCTAATTCAACTAAAAATCAAAGTGATTTTGATGCATGCTTGATAAATTAGAGTCTACAACATCATCTCATCATAAGGTATGTCAAAAATCTAGTATATGTTGAAGTAGCGATTTCTTGATAAACCTTATGATGTGCAGTTGAAGTAGGGATTGTTGAAATTGTGATAAAATTTGTAGGGCCCACATGATTTGAGGCAAATCCTTGATGAATAATGGTAGAGAAAATGTTATGATTAAGTATTAGGGTAATATACTACGTATATGTAAGTGGGTTTTTGTAGATATGTTGAACACATGAATTGTGGTAGTAAAATTGATGTATTTGATGTTAATATTGTGAGCTCTATATGTTAATCGATTATACTAGTCATATTGACTTAATAAGGTGTGAAAAACATGGGTAATTGTTGAAGTGAAAACTTAATAAACTTGGTGTAAAAATCCATGTCCATAAGGTGTTTGATATAATGCCTAAGTGAATGTGAGTTGTTGAAAGGTGTGGAAGAATCATAACATGAACCTTGTAATTGAATACTTACATGTTTATGAATCATAAATTGTACTATGAGTTCTAAATGATAAATCGTATTGAACTCTATAGGCAATTTGGGTGAAGTATTGAGTGGTTAAGCCAGGGTGGACACGCGCTTAAAAGGAAAGCTTTAAGGTACGTGGCTTTACGCTTCATTGTGTTTTTGTTAAATTGTGTGTTATTTGTGTATGACTAAATAATGGTAATTACTCATCAAGTTTGGTTTGTTTAAAGTGATGGATTTCACATGGAACAACCAAACGGATCAAAATAAGGAATGTTGATGAGTTTGGTTTGTTTAAAGTGATGGAATTCACATGAAACAACCAAATGGATCAAATAACGAATTAGTAATAAGTTTGGTTTGTTCCAAGTGATGGATTTCACACGAACAAACATACAGGTCAAAATGAAGTTGTAACGCATACCGAAATGGGTGTGAGAGTAATGACTTCGGCATAAACCCGATTGAAGGGTTAAATTTACGAAGGCATGCGTAAACCGGGTAACGTGAACGCGAACAATAAATCAATGGAACCGGATAATGGGTCATAATTGGAAGATTGTGAATTCTTGAAAAGAACTCGGACTAATTAAGTTCGGCCATTAAAAGGTTGAACGGGTCGAATAAGAGTAAACGCAAACCGGGTAACGGATGCGTGAAATGCAAATTTAATAACCCGGGTAATGGGGTAAAGTCGTAAAAATGATGTTCTTGTGAAAAGAGATGTAAATTTCATAAGCTCGAATGCTCAAACATGCAAAAGGGTTAAATAAATAAACATCTAAATTTAGAACTGATAGTGTAAAACATAAAGTTATAAAGCCAAGTTATGGGTTTATAAGTTAAGAATGTTGGCAAATGTTTTTTTGGTCACGTAGAAACAATTTTTGTGCAAGACGGATAAATAATCGGGAAGTTATAGACATGTTTGTAAAAAAAGGGACAAGAATGGAAATGCTGCAGCTGGGCTGCGCCATAGGCTACCACTCCCAGCCATAACCTACGGCTGGGGATGGCTAGAAACAACAGAAAACGGGTGCGGTAAGTTACGGCATACATGTCGTAGCTTACAGCGGGTCTTCTCACCATCTTTTTTATTTGTTTGTTTTGGTAAACTTGGGTTATCAAACTACGTTTAAGCATCATGTAACTAACGTATGAGATGATATTTGATATATAGGTGATCGCTATGATGTTACGGATGAAGATCAAGCATAACGAAGAATCAAACACAACCGAAGATCAAGCTTCCGCTTTTTGTTTAGTTATTTTACGAACCGAACAACGTTAACGTGTTGAAGTGTTTTAAATACTTATGAAGTTTTTATCAAACTTGAAATATGTATGGACGTTTATTTGCATTACTTGTATATAAATGCAACACTTTTATATAAATTTTTAGTTATGTAAGTCCGGGTCTTACAAGTTGGTAATCAGAGCTCAAGGTTAAAGATTAAATATGTTCGATTCAAGGCTTGATCAACACATCCTATAAGAATTAACTATGAAATAAGTTTCAATTGAAAATGCTAGAAAAGAAAATGATTTAAAGTGTATGGGAGGGGTGTATTCACTACTAGAAAATAGGCTTAATGCAACTTTTTAGAAGCAACCTTTACTTAATGAGTTACATTTGACTCTAATGCAACTTTGTTGAAGATAAAGGTTGCATTAGAACATCCAATGCAACATTTTTCATAAAAAGTTGCGAAATAATATTGAATTTGCAACCTTTTTTTCTTGAAAGGTTGCACATTTTAATGAAATTTGCAACTTTTGTTAAAAAAGTTACATTGTGAAAATTTAAATGTAATTCTTATTTTAAAATGTTGTATTGTAAAAGTTAAATAAACTCTTGTTTTGCCACTGAGGCTTTGGCCTAGTGGTAGAGGGAAAACCCCTCTAGGTTTTAGATAGGAAGAGGTCATAGGTATAATTAAAAAAATTTACCCAGTAGGTATACCCGACCTAAAACCCATCAGGTATCAGTTACATTTAGTATCACTATGATAATATATCAAATAACTACAATATATACGAAATATGATACATATATGTATAAAAATGGATGTACCACATATATACATATTTAAAAATATAAAATAAATTATATCAGGTATAGAATCGGGTAATGGGTACACTTTATCGGGTAATCGGGTATTCACAAAATCCCAAATCCGCAAAAAAATATAATAAAATAAATAAAAACTAGTCTCAAACCTGTCCAAACCCGATTAACCGACCCCAAACCCGCCCCAAATGTGTCAGGTTTCAGGTTTACCCATCAAGTTCGGGTTCGATTAGCTTCCCTACGTTGACCTTAGTTGACTAATATTGACCATACTAACTTAATTGAACATATTGGGTGATACATGTGTTAGTGGGTCACTTAAATATACATATATATGTGCTAGAAGGGTCCCCGCACGATACGGGCTGGGAATACAAACACTGCATATTGAGTAATTACGTACTAGTACATAATCTTGTTAGTTATAGAAAAATACATAATAATTCACCGCCAGGGCGCTTGGTCGGGTAGCAACCTGGGGAGGGGGATCCCTCCCGCGGTCAGGGGTATCGTGCATTTACCCTTTTTTTTTAACATAGCTTTAGAAGAATAATTAAAAAAACTATAGCAATAGCCTACTAAAATTAAATAGAATAAGATGATGCTTTTTTATGTGTGTATTTTTTATATTTATAACAAAAATATCTATATCAAATTTTAAGTTAACGTTTTATAATGTTTATAACTAGTTGACGCTACCACGTGTTGCGGCGGGAGTTGATTAGCAAAATTTTTATCATCAAATTCAAATATATTTTGTATAAACAAAACAATTTTCTAGCTTAAGTTATTGGTGCTAATTAATGTAAACAAAATTTGACACAATTATTTAAACAAACATTAATAATCATCTTAAGTATTATTGGCCACACTCATATATAAACAATTCTTATATAAAGTTGAAGTATTGATGAAGGATCCTTTATCATACATATGAACAATAGTAATGAATAAGGTATAAAAAAGTGCTTGATTGTGTTCGGATATTGCATAAGACCGAGGGGTATGGTGGGGCGTGGGTTGGGGGCATGGTGCGACACGTGAAGTATGGGGCACCCAAGACCAAAAGCTAATTTTAAAGGGGCATGGTGAGGCGTGGAAAAAAAAAGCCAATTTCAAAGGGCTAGTACTCTTGGCCAATGAGGTTCCGCCATGTCATGTGGGTAGCCCCGCCCAACACCCGGGCTGAATCACACGCCAAAAGGGCCACGCCGAAACTCAAGCCCACCCGGAATGGTGAGTTGGGCGTTTAAACCCAACCCACGCCCCAACCCCCGCCCCATAGCCCATAGTCTAAGGAGCACCTGCCCAATGAGAAGAAAATTTTAATCTGTGAAAATAATTACAATTTATTATTATTATTAATATATAATTCATAAAGCTTAGATGATTATACTAAAAGATAATATAGCACTCTCACATTTATATGTTACCCAAGTCCTTAACTCTTAGATGGAGTAGATTGCGTAACACTTGGTTTAATCACATATATCTCTTTGAATAGAGTTAATTACTGTTTTCGTCCCTGTGGTTTGTCAAAAATCACTATTTCAGTCCATTAGTTTAAAAATTACGATTTCAGTCTCCGTGGTTTCACTTTCGTAACCATTTCAGTCAATGTGGTTTCACTTTCGTAACCATTTCAATCCATTTATTCTGTAAGTACAGGGACCTGAAATGGTTACGCAGTGGACTGAAATTGTTACGAAAGTGAAACCACAGGAACTGAAATCGCAATTTTTAAACTAATGGAAATATTGATTTTTGACAAACCACAGGGACGAAAACAGTATTTAACTCCTTTGAATATCATTAGAAGTTCCATGTAAAGCAATGAAATGACAAAAATATTTGTTACGTTATTAAAATGCAATTATAAAGTTATGGATTAGGATCAAATACAAAGGATCCTAATTGTAAGAAGTGTAAGAAGGATTTATAGAGCGACAAGTGTCCAATAACCTAAAAAAACCCACTACAAAAAAAAAAAACACTTAAACATCCACCACCACCAAAAACCTAAACCCCCACCCCCCCCCCAATCACCCACCCAAAAAAAAATGGGGGTGGGTGTTTAGGTTTTTGGGTGGGGGGGTTAGATTTTTTTTAGGTTTTTGTTTGGGGGGGGGGGGTTAGCTTTTTTGGGCGGTTTTTTTGGTGAGGTATAGTTTTCTTTGTTTTTTTTGCCGGGTGTGGGGGTGGGGTGGGGTTTAGGGTTTTGGGTGGTGGGGGGTGGGTGGGGGGTTTAGGTTTTTGGGTGGTGGTGGGGTGGGGGTGAGTGTTTAGGTTTTGGGTGGTGATGTAGTTGGTTTTAGGTTATTGGACACTTGTCGCTCTATAAATCCTTCTTACACTTCTTACAATTAGGAGTCTTTGTAGAATAACTTGACCCATAAAGTTATATATTTAAATATATGCACATTATACTTATTGATTTTTAACATGCCTTTATTTGGATTTTGGAGTATTTGATTTAAGAAGTCTAAGAAAAAAAAAAATTTGTTACGTTAAATAGGGTCGTTTTCTTGTGGCTCTAGTGCCTTGACTTTTGTTAATTGTCATGGCATAGCATAACTTAATTGGAGATTGTTTTGTTTTGAAAATGAAAGGCATATTATTATTTTTGTAGGTTAGAATAATGCGAGGAATTTACACCCGATGACCATAAAACAATGCAATAATGGAATCTACGTTCAAACCCGTTCACTGAGTTCAAACCATAAAACAAAAAGGTGTAAATATGATTTTATGTTTTCTATGTTTCTTAATTGTTTATGTGATTGCATGAACAATAAGCACGAAAACATCTTAAATAAGTTGTGTTTGTTATGAAACCAGATATACCATTTCTCCCTAACTGCCTTGGCAGTTAACATCTTATAACTGCTTTGGCAGTTAACACATGTATGTATGATATATTCTTTTGTATTGTTATCACTTGCAATCTCATACAATTTTCTACATTAGTCTCTTATCACGTTATCAGCACGATTCGCTCTATTCATTGGGGAATTTACCGGCTTGGATTCAGATAATTACCATTCATCAATTCCGGGTACACTATCAATTTTTCTGCAATTTTCTTTTGAACTTTAGAACAAATTAGGATTGCCCTGTTTTTGTGAATTATGACAGAAATGTATTAAACGGTATCAAAATTAGGACAGAAACCAAAACCTTATACATCATTGAAGGTTTTTTTTTCGGATTCGAAACAACTCTGACAAAAAAATTAACAAACCGATATACATATCAACCAATTTTTTTTTATTTTCCTAAATACATGACGGTCACTGCCGCTACAAACATCTTCAAAGTTCTAACTATACCCAAAGCAATAAGCATGAAAACATACCAGAACACTTGCCCTGCGATTGCACTCAATCGCCCACCAATGCGGCGCCGTCCACAAATTCACCCCTGCAACTTCCCGGATCTGGAAGTGAAGTCAGTTGAAACTAATACATTACTCACCGGCGGACCGTTGGATCTTCCAAACGATGTATCGACGGCAGGAGACGTGTTTTATGTGACTGACAGACATGGCACACATTTGCTCGGATGATGGTGTCATCGTCTGGGCGGAAGCCATCGATTTTCTCCGTTTGGTTCTTAAGCAACCCCTGATATCTTTTTCTCTTTATACTCAATTTTCTAATTTCACAAAAGAAAACTCGTACTCCGATCTCCGATCAAGAAGCACACAAAACAGGGACAACGAAATTACATTAAATACTAAATAATACTACCTCCGTCCCACTAAAAGTGTCATGTTTTGAATTTTCAAAGTCTTTATTTATAAATTTTGACTTTACTTGTATATTTTTGTGTTATATAAAACTTGATGAAAATTAACCCGATAAAAACACTTGTAAAACACACTTAAATCATACAACTTTCATAAAGTATTATCTAACACAAACAAAATTATTTAAGGTCAAAGTTTATAAATAAAGACTTTGAAAATTCAAAATAGGACACTTTTAATGGGACGGAGGGAGTAATATATTTGTTGATATTGGAGTACAGTTGTAAAGCAGAGTATATTTATTATTAAAGTAAAATATATATAGGGGAATGATCCACTAAAAAGGGGATTTTGCCTAAGTAGTCTAAGAAGGATTGTGATGATGACATGTGTTACTCCTAATAAGTAGGAATGAAGGGCATTTTGGTCCTTATAAATAGGAGTGAGAATGACATGTGGCACCCCCTTTGTTTTTTAAAAATACAACAAAAAAATCTAGTACAAAAAATCTAGCACAAAAAAATTTAGTAGAAAAAATATAGCACAAAAAATGTAGTACAAAAAAATATATCACAAAAAAATCTAGTACAAAAAAATATAGCACGAAAAAATTTAGCAAAAAAATGTAGTACAAAAAAATCTAGCTCAAAAAATTGGGAAAAAAAATTAATACAAAAAAATCCAGCACAAAAAAATTAGCACAGAAATGTAGTACAAAAATTTAGCACAAAAAAATGTTATACAACATAGAAATACAACACATTTTAGTGGGTTTTTTTAGTCTTCATATTTTATATAGCAATATGGTACTCAAATTAAAGATAAAAAGACGCTCGATATTACGGTGAAATTTTTATGAAAAAATAATGTCGTATAAAAAAGTTATGAATGTTTAAAAAATGAGGGTGGAATATGCATGTGCCTTGCATGTGAAGAGAGAAAGTACATAAATAAGATTTTCCCAACATACCCTTGCACTCCTCCTTTTTCCTACACTTTCATCTTAACCATTGATTTGAAAAATGAATGGTTAAGATTACTTCTCATCTTATTTAGGCAAAATAAACTTTTTATTTGATCTTACCCCATATATATATATATATATATATATATATATATATATATATATATATATACTATCTATAATAAGAGACTTTCTGCTGATGTAAAACTGCCTATGTGTCAACTCCTAAGCTATGCCACGTGTACATGCTGATGTCATAATTCCGTTTTCAATATTTTATTATTATGAAAAATATTGTATATAATAGGATTTTTTTAGGAGGGAATTTCAAAATCAATTTCTAAATTCAAATCATAATTTTAATCTCTCTCAAATATAGTCCTGCTTCATTTTCAAAATTCAAACCACATCTTCACACCTCTCTCTCTTCAACTCAGAAATAAAACCCTAGAAACCCTTACTCTGAACAAAATCAGAAGAACATCGAAGCGATGGAGTCAAGCATCGGATCTTGAAAATGCAAGCAACGTCCATCGTAATCCGATCTACTTCCACCGTCACAGATCCGGTTTCCAGCGACAGGTAATCATCCCCCTTATGTTTTCGGTAGGTTTTAGGTCGAAACGAGATTAGAAGTTTGAATTTACTGGGAATTTACTTCATTTCTTGAATTAATAACGACTCAATTCACTTAAAGACTCCAACTTTAGAATTTCTGTGTGATTATTTTTTGTGGGTGTTTGATTTTATTTCGCAAAAATTGTGGGTTATATCTAGATCTTGCTTTTATTCTTGCAAATGATTTTGTGTAGATTAGAAACCCTAGATATTAGCATTGGGGATCTGGGTTCATGGTAAGATCAGTTTGATTGAAAGAATCTGAGATGGATCTTGATTTTTATACAATTGGTTATCGAGTTTTGAAACCGATGATTTTTATAAGCAATTGAGCATGGGATCAACGATTCTTTCATGTTTCAAATGTTTTTTTTTTGGTATTAATAGTTGCTAAATGCTTGTGTTTTTTATAGGTTTTAGTCAAACATAGTAAGCAGCAAATGTCTGAAACAAATGATGGCAACCCCATGCCCTCAAAGGAGCAAGAGGTAGTATATATATATACTCAAAACATTATATTTTAGTTCTTTTTTATAGATCAGAAAACAAACGATGTTATACGTTCTTGATGTGTTATGTAGGAAGCAGTAATCAAGAAAAAGTATGGAGGGTTGTTACAGAAGAAAAACCCGTTAATCTCGAAGGTAAAAAGTGCTTTTTTTTCGTTTGCTTGTGTTGGGAAGAAAAACGGGTTATAAATTTTAGGTTTTGACATCTTTCTTGGTCGATCTTGCACAGGACCATGACCGGAGCCACAAACAAAGTGTTGCAGATACTACAACTTCCTGTTTGCCCATGGATGACAGTTGGCCTCGGATTTTGGATGGATGAAGATTGATGGGAAAGGAAGAGTTGTTTCATTTAGCGAAAGGCCTAAAAGGAACAAGTTGAAAGCAATGGTAAAGGTAGTAATATTATAACTGTGTAATTTTGGGCTTCTCAAGTTTACGTTCCGTAAACTTATCTAGAATATCAATACTTTTTTTTAAAACAACCTGTTTTCAAGATTTCATTTTTAAGGTTTCAAAATATAAATAATTTGTCATGATATGATGTTTTTGTAGTGAATATAGCACCAGGGTCATTGCCGAAACTATCTTGACCCAAGAGAAAAGTTAGGTCGAGATGTCTTCCAACATCTTATCATTAGAAATGCGATGATTCATATATATATAAGGTCGTTTTGGAGCTCGACAAATGAACCAACAAGTCGTGTACAATAACAAGATCCCAACCTTGATCCTGTCCTTTGACGACCCACCAAAATCCAGCAACCGTATCAAACGAATTTTGCACCAAGTCTGCCATGTTCAACACCGCGAACACAAGGTTGATACTATCCCCTATTCAGTTGTCACTGTTTATTATTTTTATATTGTTAAATTGACCAAGCAACTTGATTATATTGGAGGTCTATATTATCATATTTCAAAGAGTCCAGCAAGCATTCACTATGTTTTTAAAGCATTCACTATGTTTTTAAAGAAATGCATACATAATTAAAACACCAACAAATTAGAAGGTTTTAAAGAAATGCATACACATTAATCTTTTATGCATTGATATGATGATGGACGTGAATAAATCTCTGTAAGTTATGTGTTATTAATGTTGTGTAGCAAATGTGTTATAGAGAATTAGAGCTTGAGAACACTCTTTTAGATGGCAGCCCTGAACCACGGCTGAAAATTTTTCAGTTTTTTGTTTATATTGTAAAAAAGGTTATATGTGTATTTTGATCTTTGTTATAATAAATTAATTTGTTTAATGATTTGTTTTTTTTTTCAGGGTTGGTTTCATAGATTTTAATGAGCTCTTGATCTTAGTGGATCTGAGGTTACTGGAGGCACTATAGCAGCAGAGGAAGCTAGGTAAAAAGGTGAAAGGTGGTGATGGAGGGTCTCGACACGATAGGGATGGTGGGGAAAGTATGCATCATTGAGTGAGCAGGGACGGACCTAAGCCGAGCCCAAGGTGGGCGGGCGCACCCCCGGGAAAAAAAAAATTAGTGCTAAGTTCCGTCGAAAATCCCGTCCGCACCCCTTAGAATTTTTCATCCGCACCCCTTGGTTCGTCCGCACCCCTTAGGTAAAAAGTGTTATCAATTTATATTTAAAATTTTTTTTAGTAAACTCTTATTTTTTAAGAAATACTATCTAAATTATATAACTTTTAATACCTAAATAACTAAACTCAAATACCCAATACATTTAACTAGCCCACTACTAGGTCTTAGCCTAATAAACAAACCCAACAAATCAACAATATTTCAAACTAAAATAAAATAAACAAGCCCAAAACCATTACATATTCTATCCTGCTCTCTTCATCGTCCCTGCACATAGGGCTGTTCATGAGCCGAGCCAAGCCGAGCTAGGGCAAGCTCGGGTTCGGCTCGATTATAAACCGAGCTGGCTCGGCTCAGCTCGGATTCAAAACCGAGCTGAAAATCAAAGCTCGGGCTCGGCTTTGTTTTAAACCGAGCTGGCTTGGCTCTGCTTGCTTGGCTTGATTTTAAAAATAAAAATTAGCACATAGCTCTAAAGATTAAGTAGTCTAAAATATTATTAAATACTTCAAAAGTGCATATCCAAAATAAGTTCGATATAATACATCACAAGCCAAAATCAAGTTAAACAACACAAAATAAGTTTTAAACTTTGACGAAATAATAATTAGTTCATTAGCATGGTAATCAACTTTCAAATAAGCCATAGATATCAAACTACGAACCTAAATACATGTAAATAATATTTTTTTTTTGTAATATATTATAATGTATATACAAATAAAATATATTATAAGTAAAATGATCTGAGCTAAGCCGAGCCGAGCTAAAAAGCGAGCCAAATCGAGCCAATCCGGCTCATTACGAGCCGAGCCGAGCTGAGCTAGACTCGCTTTCTAACCGAGCCGAGCCGGCTCGGCTCACTTTTAAACCTAGCTATATCAAGCGAGCTTTTTCCGAGCGAGCTCCGAGCCACGAGCTCTCTGAACAGCCCTACCTGAACGCCAACGACCCGAACCGACCCGATACGAACCGATTTTTTTACTTATATACCTTGGGGCCTAAAATTTTTAAAAAAGTTCCGCACCCCCATGGAAAAATTCTTGGGTCCGCCACTGTGAGTGAGTGTCCTTGAGAACAAGAGTCGCATGTTTTTGAGAGAAGTTCGAAGACTAGATGACGGTGTGAAGATTGGCTTTTGACTTTATTTGGAAAACCAGAGGTAGAATTTCATCCATTTACTTAAAATGGGTCGATTTAGATTGGATTTTATTGTTGAAGGGTGGAGTTGGTCACGTTTAAAAGCTTACCTAAATATGAGGCGGGTCAAGTTGGTCAAAACGAGTTGAAAGTCAATTAAAAAGTTTTGACCACGTAAACAAACCCCCTAAAAAATGATAAGTAACCAGCTTATCATGATTCAATTTTTATGGCTGGATTGACACTTCAAAGTTTCATTTTTATTTTCTAAACAACCTTTTTAAGTTAAAAAAGAAAATAATTAGTATGCTTTCAAATTAATTTATACAAAAAAACACCAATGGGCATTAAGAATTTGGGATAGGAGTTTTCCACTAATTGGGTCAGAATGGAGTTATGTGCATATGGGAATGAAGATGCTGGTAAGGGGAGTTTGGTGGTTTATTAAGTTACGACGAGATTCCGGTAAATCGATTCAGGTTTGCGCCCATATTATCTCAATCTCAGTGTAAATATCTTTCTTGGTCGATCTTGCACAGGACCATGACCGGGCTTTCTTTGATTCCGCTGATTGGGCACTTGGAAAGGTAACTAATCGAACTTTTTTTTTTATTTTATAACCGTGAGAACCATCAATACTCTGCTAACCAATAGGATGAGATCAAACGAAACTTGTGTTGAGCAGGTGGCCTTCAAGGGTTTATAGATCTTGAAGATTAATAATTTCATAATAAGATCCTAATCAACACTATAAACATCGTGTTTTTCCACGGTTTATAGAGATTAAGATTCTATAAGTGCAATTATGGAAGCTAAACATTGTTATTATTTTGTGTATCAGCAAGGACAGAAGGCCAAAGGACCGTTAGAAGCACTCCGCCCCAAATTACAGGTATTTGATACCTTCTTCTTTGCCCATTTATATGAAAGTAATGTATTTAAACGGTTAACAAACCGATACTCCGTAAAGGACTTTAATCATGGTCATATGATTGTCGAAATAATTGAAAAACGATCATTTTGAAACATAAAAGAAATTCAGTTGTTCCTAATAAGTTTGGCTTTTTTGTTTTATCAGCCAACACCGCAACAACAATCACATTCAAGGTGCTCAGCTTATGCCCCCGCAGGTGAAGGCGACGGTATTACAATCGGATCTTTAAGAACATTGAAGCTTTTGTTACCGGAAGGAGTCCGGATGATTACTCCAGACCACCTGGAGAGGTAATTTAACAAATTTACCTTCTTTTACCCCAGTATTTTTCTTCATTTATTTTTTTTTTGTTATTTTTAGATGAACCTGGTTGACTGGTTTAGAGGAATGGTAGCAAGTCGACTTGGTGAGGAGTTACTAGATCCAAAGATCAATGAACGACCTTCTTCAAGAGCTTTAAAACTAGTCTTATTAGTGTGCCTTCGGTGTATAGATATGGATGCAAGTAAGCGTCCAAAAATGAGCCAAATTGTACACATGCTCGAGGCGGATGACTTCCCTTTTCGCAAAGTAAGTATCTCACTCCTTTGCGTTGAAGTCAAATCAAGTATCGAGCTCTAAATGTTTTGAGTTGTTTATAATTTACAGGAATCGCGGCCACCTAAAGACCCAAACATGCGTCGACCAGATGCATTTGCTGGTTCTAAATGCCTCCCCAAGATGCTGGTTCTAGCTTGGAAACAAGTATCCAGAATAAATTAAACGGTATTTGTAACGATTATGCAAGCTTCTATATTGTCACGTATGTTTTTCCTTATATTTTTCGAAATTTTGTTGGTGAGTGGTTGTGTGCAACATAACACTGTTTTAGAAGTGATAATGAGCCATTTAAGGTCACAATTCTCCACTTTTTATAATATTTTAAAATTTTCATATGAACAAGAAACTTAATTTACTAATGAAGATTCTTATTTTCAACTGTTGCAGGATGCACAAGACCTTGGAATCGCCACTGAACTGCTTCCTTTAAGTAGGCCAAATGAAGAATTTAAAGTCTCCCTTTTTTATGCTGTAAGTTGACTCTATGAACATATATTTTATTTTATAGTTATGTAAGTGTCATTGCGTTAATTTTAAATATATCTGGATTTGATTGGATTAGATGGTGATGAGCTTGCTCGGTGGATAATCTTTAAAACGAAAATAACCTCTCTTTGGTTAATAATAGAGCTACATAACAGTCTAAGCATCTATTTTTTTTTTTTTTTTTTTGCAATGCTGAATGAAAAAAATTGTTAATCATATACTGATATTGTTTGTTAAGCCACGAATATGAAAAATTTACTTATTATCGTTATTGGTAATTAATTGGCTTTATTTTTGTGTCAGTTTTCAGCCTAATCAATCTGCTCGGAAAAGAGCTATGTGAATTGCAAGCCTAATCCAACTACGGAACAATACTGAACGACGGAGTTATTCAAAAGAGTCATTCTGTCAAATATTAGCTAACTTCCTTTTCATTTTCTTTTATTTTATCTAACATAAAAAGAAGCCAAGGCATTATTTATATTATATATTAATGAAGTTCGTTGATTATTGTGTTACATATGTAGGTATGGGTCGGTGTATGGGCCGATGGAGAGTGGTGTTAGATGGCATCGATGGGACTGAATGAAGGATGTCATGGGCAAATGGGCCGAAGGGGTTGAAAGTCAGTCACCCAACTCCCTTTTTTAATATATAGAACATCATATATCATTTTATTTTAAGTTTAGAAGTTTGAATTTACTTAGACTTTGTTTTTTGATGCTTTGATTGTTTGAATTTACCAAGATCATGTGTTATTTGTGTTTTTAGTAGGTTTTGAGATCAAAACGAAAGAGTGGTCATCCTGATCTTCTCCACTGATGACACCAACAGCAGCCGTTGAAATCATCTTCTCCTCTTAAAAAGCTGATGATCTTGGGAAGTTACAATTCTTTGTTTTTTCACTTATGATTTTGCTTTGGCGATTTTATGAGGATGTATTCTGATTCATGTCTATAAAGTGTTTCTAGGGTTTGTTGTTTAGAGACAAAAGTCATGGTTGGTTCTCCTTAAGAGTTTTCATTCATTTCTAAATATAAAATGATTTCTAATATAAAATTGCTAATGGTTCTCTTTAGTAGAACTTTGACTTCTTTCAAGTTATAATGATTTCTAATTTAAAATTGCTACACAGGTATCTAACTGATGGAGTACTTCTTCGCGAAAGTCTTTCCGACCCGGAGCTTAAACAATATTCGTTGATTATACTGGATGAAGCTCATGAAAGGAGTCTAAACACGTAAGATCTTGTGTTGTATTCAGTAACCTAGAATAAGTTATATAAGCTTTATGATGTCATGCTAGGTTATTATCTTGGTGGAAGTTTTATCGTATTGTTTAGATGTAGAGTAAATGCAGAAAATCAGTGGCGGAGCTTGAATGGAAACTCGGTAGGGGCCGGAGTGCCGGACTCTAAAAATGCAAATAAGTGGGGGGGCGAACTTTTAAAAAAACCCTATATTTTACACTAAGAAAACAATTTTTCAGAAATTTTCAGTATAAATAACACTACGCGGGCCGGGGCACCCCCGGGCCTCCACTATCCTCTGCCAATGCAGAAAATTAACCTATGCACTTTCGCTGAGTTCAAACATAAGTTCTTGGACCTTAACACTATAAAGTTCGTTAACAGTTAAGCAGTTAAAGAAGAAGTCATCTGATTTACAAATATGTCCTTTTTTGCATGATCAAGTTTCTAAACTTTATATGATGACCTTTTTCATTGAGTTTTTGTAAGTTTAGGGGCTTCATCAGGCAAAAATAAAGTTCAAGGACTTATATACGGATCTAATCCACGATTGTATTTGTTTGTAGGGATATATTGATGGGGTTGATGAAGCAGTTGATTAGACTGCGTGCCTCCAATTTGAAAGTGTTGATCACTTCGGCTACACTTGATGGTGAAAAGGTGTCCACATTTTTCTCTGACTGCCCAATTTTGAATGTTCCTGGGAAGTTGTACCCTGTAGAAATATCATATAGTTCAGAGCAACCCAAAAGTTATATCGAGTCTTCTTTGAGAAAAGCTATCGGTAAGCATAACTATATATATAATTTTTACATTCATGCCGTGACCACTGACGTTGTTTCATTCATTTGTATTCACGTCTACAGTTCATATTCAGTAGATAATATGTTAGGGATGTTTTGACATTGTTTATTTAGATAGTGGCATTTTTAAAAGTAGATAGTACCTTTAAGATGCTCTTAAACAATTGTTGCAGTTGAGTCTAATAGGATTACCCTAATGCTCTTAAACCCACTTACACACTTAAAATGTCAAGTTTTTCCACTAACTAATAGGATGACCCTAATGACTTTTGTTGCAGTTGATTCTTTACAGATGCTCTTAAACAATTGTTTCTGATTGATGCTATAGATGAAAATGGTACCATCACGAGAATAGGAAAAACTATGTCAGGTATTGCATTTTATAACTAATAACATCATTTAGGCCTATCACATGATAAAATGCCTTCGTTACTAACGTGTTTAATGTTTTTTTTTTTTTTTTTTTTTTTTTTTTGTGATAGAGCTTCCTTTGGAACCTTCACTAGCA
The DNA here is from genome assembly GCA_030545235.1 of Helianthus tuberosus. Classification (NCBI taxonomy): domain Eukaryota; kingdom Viridiplantae; phylum Streptophyta; class Magnoliopsida; order Asterales; family Asteraceae; genus Helianthus; species Helianthus tuberosus. The sequence goes on along the minus strand of CM060361.1, from coordinate 8,101,325 downwards.
AGGACTTTGATCGAGGCAAATGAGTACGATTGTTTGACCCAAGCTTTGACTATAGCTGCTATGTTATCGGTTGAAGGTACATTGCTTCCGCCCTTTGAAGAACGGAGATGGAGATGGAGCGGTAGATGAGTGATTAGAATTTGGGGCCGTATTTGGTATAAGGGTTTTAATGGGCCTTCAAAGTCTAACCCATTATTAAGGTTAATTGGATCAAATATAAGGGCTTTATTGAATTGTTCAATAACATTTGGGTATTTAAATTAGGTCATGTTTTAATTATTAGACAACATAAAATTAGGTCATGCTTTCATTTTAGACAACATATTATCAATTAGTTAGCTAATTTCTATATCAAACATGAACTAATAATTTTTTCGTAACGCAATATAAAATTTTTATGTCCTAACACATATTGTCTTTAAAATTGTTTTATAAAGATATGTAACTAAACACAAACAATTTAAATGATGTATTATAATCTATTTTGATGGTTATTAAACCTACCCGTGTGGTCACACGGGTCCTACAACTAGTATATATATATATATATATAGAACAGAGGATTCAATACTAATTAATTGGGCTAGTGACATGGATGAGTTATATTTTAAAATGGGCCACTAATTTAAGAAAAAAAAAAGAAATTATTTTTGTTGGGGTTGTTAGGTCGGTTCACAGTGGGCGTAAAACGACAAAAGTGAGGGTTGTTTTTAAAATGGTATGTTGAAAAAAAAAAGAAATAACAATGAAAATAGTAATGATGGGGTGCCACGTATATGATAAACACTTCAAAGATGGGTGACGATTGACGAAGTGATTGAAAGTAGATATTTTTACATAATTTATGGGTTTGGAGAAATCCAGTATTATATAAAGGCTGTGTTACAACATATTAATAGTATTATATTAATAATACTATATAATACTATATCAACAAATTTTGTGTGATTTTAATTTTATGGAAAAAAAAGTAATAATAAATAAATATACAAACTTATCACTATATATGAAAATTGTCTTCTTGTATAGAACCCGAAGTTCTAATTATAAAGAACCTGAAGTTCTCCTATAGTATCCATTACATAGATATGCTTGTTATTAAATGCATGTCTCTTTCCTTTGTAGAAAAAATGTCGAACTTATCAAAGCTTGAATTCACCGCACTTGACATCTCGGGTAACAACTACCTCCCATGGACTCTTGATGCTAAAATCCATTTGAAGGCAAATAATTTGGGGGAGACAATTATTGATGGAAATCAAACTTCACCTCAAGATAAAGCGAAAGCTATGATATTACTCCGCTATCATCTTCACGGAGATCTAAATCGGAAATATCTAACTGTTGAGTACCCTCTTGAACTATGGACAAATATCAAAGAACGTTTTAACCACCAGAAGTTGGCCTTACTCCCCAAAGCCCGCTATGAAAGGCTCCATTTACAACTACAGGATTTCAAGACTGTCAGTGAATATAATTCTGCCTTGTTCCGCATTACCTCTGAGTTAAAATTATGTGGTGAAAAAATAACCGATGAATACATGCTTGAAAAAACCTTCTCAACGTTCCATGCCTCAAACATGCTCCTGTCGCAGCAATACCGAGAACGTAAATTTACTAAATATTCTGAATTGATATCATGTCTTCTGGTCGCGGAGCTCTTACTACAAAACCATCAATCGCGACCCGCCGGTGCAAGCCCATTCCCTGAAGCGAATGTGGCCAATTATCAAAGCGGACGAGGTAGAGGTAGAGGCCGCGGCCCCAGCAGAGGTCATGGTCGCGGTCGAGGACGGGGATATACATGGCATCGAGAGTCCCAGAACACTAAAAAATAGCGGTGGTGAATTGAGTCGACATAATACGGGGCGACCTTCAAAAGGGAAAAGTGGTGGGACCCAAAGCAACATTTGTTATAGATGTGGGATGTCAAATCATTGGTCCCGCACATGTCGCACTCCTAAACACCTCGTTGAGGCATATCAACGCATGATGAAAGAAAAAGGAAAGAATGCTGAAAAAAATCTGATTGAGGATGCACCTCCAGCCATGATACCAGACGTTCATTTGGATGCATGTGATTTCATTGAAAATGTTCGTGATGTTTAAACATATTTAATGTACCTTTTATGTTTTACTTTTCACACTGTGACATTTGTATTTGGTTTGGTTTGAAACTCTTGCAATGTTTCATTTTACTTCTTTGCATTAACTTTTATTTATTTTAATTTCCTGAAGAAATATGTATGCTAGCTCCAGTAGAGCTATTATTGGTGATGAATGTCTGGTAGATAACGGTAGTACTAATACTATTCTCAAAGATATGAGATTTTTCTCTGAATTGTCTCCGGCAGAGACACCGATTGGTACTATATCTGGTGTCAGTAACCTTATCGAAGGCTCCGGCAGAGCTCACATATCATTATTTTCGGGTACCCAATTAACTATTGATAATGCATTATTTTCTAGTAAATCCAGAAGAAATTTACTTAGCTTTAAAGATATTCGGAAAAACAGTTACCAACTAAAAACAATATCTGAAAATAATCTTGAATATCTTCAAATTACTTTAAACAAGAAAGGCCAAGAAACAATTGTTGAACAAATAGAAGCCTTATCCTCTGGATTATATTGTACTAATATCAATCCTGTCGAATCATACATGGTGAGTAACCAAAAGCTATTAGATAAAGACACATTTAATATATGGCATGACCGTCTTGGTCACCCTGGTAGCATAATGATGAGACGAATAATCAAAAGTGCAACCGGGCACCCTCTTAAAAACCTAAAAGTTTTGCTACAACAAGACTTATCATGTGCAGCATGCTCTCTGGGCAAACTTATAACTCGGCCTTCACAAACTAAATTGATACATGAAACCCCATCATTTTTAGAAAGAATCCAAGAGGATATTTGTGGGCCTATTCATCCTCTGTTTGGACCATTCCGCTATTCTTGGTCTTAATTGACGCATCCTTAAGGTGGTCATACGTGAGTCTTTTAGCTACTCGAAATGTAGCATTTGCCCGACTTTTAGCTCAAATCATAAAATTGAGAGCCAATTTCCCCGAAAATCCAATTAAAAACATCCTGATGGATAATGCGGGAGAGTTCATATCTCAAGCGTTTAATGACTATTGTATGTCAATCGGGATCAATGTTGAACATTCAGTACCTCATGTTCACGCACAAAACGATTTAGCTGAATCTTTGATTAAAAGATTACAAATAATTGCTAAACCACTTTTAATGAGATGTAAACTACCATCTTCTGCATGGGGACATGCTATTTTGCATGCTGCTGCACTGATTAGATTGAGACCAACTGCTGATCACGAATACTCCTCATTGCAACTGGTCTCCGGACGAGAACCAAGTTTGTCCCACCTTAGAATTTTTGGTTGTACGGTATATGTACCAATACCTCCACCACAACATAGTACAATGGGACCCCAAAGAAGACTGGGTATCTATATTGGGTTTAACTCCCCATCCATTATTAAACATTTAGAACCAATGACGGGAGACATTTTTACAGCACGGTATGCTGACTGTCATTTTGATGAAACGATGTTCCCAGTCTTAAGGGGAGATAAGGACAAAGAAAGAATGGTAACACAAGAAATAACGTGGAATGCATCATCGCTATCAAATCTTGACCCCCGAAGTGGTCAATGTGAATATGAAGTCCAAAAGATTATACATTTGCAAAGAATAGCGAATGAATTACCAAATGCATTCACAGACACGAATAGAGTGACAAAGTTACATGTACCAGCATCAAATACACCTGCTCGAATTGAAGTAATCCCAGAAGCGATTACTATACAATGAAAGCGTGGGAGGCAAATCGGTTCCAAAGACAAAAACCCACGGAAACGAAAAGAGCAAAATAACACAGTTGGTGAAAACTCACAAAAGGTTATAAATGAAACCTCGGTAGAGGTAAATGTCCCGGAAGAGACAACAATGAATCCAGAGGAAAATGAAGTTTCAGAAGAAACATCGGTACCGAACGAAAATGAGATCTCTATTAATTATGTACAAGATAGTACAATGTGGAACCGGAATAAAACACGTGTTGATGATATATTCGCATATGCTATAGCAACGGATGTAATCAATGAAAATGATTATGTACCTAAAACTTTAGAAGAGTGCATGCACAGAAATGATTGGTCAAGATGGCAAGAAGCCATAAATGCCGAATTAAATTCGCTCGAAAAGCGACATGTTTTCGGACCTGTAGTCCAAACACCCATAAAGGTCAAACCAGTAGGTTATAAATGGGTGTTTGCAATAAAGAGAAATGAAAAGAATGAGATTGTACGATATAAGGCTCGACTTGTAGCACAAGGGATTTCCCAAATCCCAGGAGTTGATTATGAGGAAACGTATTCCCCTATAGTGGATGCGATAACCCTTAGGTTCCTAATCGGCCTCACAATCTCTGAAGGACTTCATATGAGACTAATGGATGTCGTCACCGCATACTTATACGGGACATTTGAAAATGACATCTACATGAAAATTCCTAAAGGATTAAAATTTCCTGAAGCATTAAAATCAACACTTCGAGATATGTGTTCTATAAAGCTTCAGAGATCTTTATATTGTCTCAAACAATCTGGTCGTATGTGGTACAATCGACTTGGTGAATATCTCGAAAAAGAAGGATATAAGTCTGATGTAATCAGTCCATGTGTCTTTATTAAAAGATCACTCTCAAATTTCACTATAATAGCAGTCTACGTTGATGATATCAACACCATCGGATTTCCTGAAGAGATAGAGAAAGCTGCTCAGTTGTTAAAGAAGGAATTTGAAATGAAAGATCTTGGTATGACAAAATTATGCATCGGACTACAATTTGAGTATTTGTGCAATGGCACATTTGTCCATCAACCAAACTACATCCAGAAGATGTTAGTACATTTCAATATGGATAAAGCATATCCGTTTAGCGTACCTATGGTTGTCCGACTGCTAGATCCACACAAGGATCCTTATCGCCCTCAAGAAGAAGGCGAAGAAGTACTTGGTCCAGAAGTACCGTACTTAAGCGCGATCGGTGCCCTTATGTATCTCGCAAATAACACAAGACCTGACATTGCATTTGCAGTACATGTACTAGTGAGATACTGTTCGAATCCAACACGTAGACACTGAAATGGTGTAAAACATATATTCTGGTATATTTGCGGGACACAAGACTTAGGTCTTTTCTATCAGAAAGATCAAAAGTCCCAGCTTGTTGGGTATGCTGATGCCGGATATCTATCAGATCCTCACAAAGCAAAATCTCAGACAGGTTATGTATTCACATTCGGTGGCACAACAATTTCTTGGAAGTCAACTAAGCAAACACTTACAGCAACATCATCAAATCAAGCTGAATTAATAGCACTATATGATGCTGGTCGAGAATGTGTGTGGTTGAGATCAATGATTAATCACATACAAGAAGCATGCGGATTAGAACAAATTAAGAAGGAGCCGACAACTATTTATGAAGACAATGCTGCTTGCATAGCTCAGATCAGAGAATGTTACATCAAAGGTGATCGAACAAAGCACATCTCACCAAAGTTCATCTCAACTTATGACTTGCAGAAAGAAGGGGAAATTGACGTTCGCCAGATCAAGTCAAGTGAAAATTTAGCTGACCTGTTCACAAAATCTTTACCTAGAAGCAGTTTCAAGCACTTATCACATGAGATCGGGCTTCGTAGATTAAAAGACGTTAGTTAAATTGAGGGGGAGCATTATACATGCTGTACTCTTTTCCTTGACTAAGTTTTGTCCCATTGGGTTTTCTTAGCAAGGTTTTTAACGAGGCACCATAACTGGTCCTGCAGTATCAGTTTATCATATAGGTCCTGAAGTATAGATTTAACATCATCCTGAAGAATGTTGTTAATAGTGTATAATGAACGGTATGTATATCTGAGGAGGAGTGTTATGAAACCAGATATACCATTTCTCTCTAACTGCCTTGGCAGTTAACATCTTATAACTGCTTTGGCAGTTAACACATGTATGTATGATATATTCTTTTGTATTGTTATCTAAAGGGACTGTTCTTCCAGAAAGAAATAATACGATCACTTGCAATTTCATACAATTTTCTACATTAGTCTCTTATCAGTGTTTACAAAAATTAAGCCAAACCACATAGTTAATAAAAATGTAAATACAGATTTTACATTACCCTATTGATGAGAGTTGAGAGAATGAAACAATCTGGGAAATACAATAACGTTTATAAACACATAATCAAAAACATATGGGGACTAGACGCGATCTTTACTCTAGTTTTGATTCATATAGGTAAGAAAAGATTTTGTTTAACATAAGTATGAAAGTAGAGTGAATGAAACAATTTGAAAATAATAAAATAACATTCAGAAACACATAATCATAAACATATGAGGATTAGATGCGCATTTTACCGTAATTTTGATGCGTATAGAGATATAAACAAATTTACCCTAAGTGTAAATCAATAATAAAGGAGTTTGAATCAATAATTAAGGGGGGAATGATAAACATGATGCAATAAAACAGAATCCATATCGTGAGAACGAAATAATCACCATTCATATAGCAAGAATAAGAAATAAAAATTTAATCTAAATGTAATTCAAGTTGATCGAGTGTGGATCGAATTAAGTGATGGAAGTGGAATTAAAGAACGGAGGATATGATGAACATATATTGGTTATATCGAGAACACGGTTAGGGGGGAAACGTACCTTTAATGGCATTGGGTTTTTTTTTTGGGTGATGATCTCTGGATGAAGAAGATTGAATTGGTAGAAGTTGGTGTTGGATTTTTGGGGAAAATGAATGTAAATAGGGTTTGGGGGAAACGAAAACGTTTGATTATTATAAATAGTAACATATATTAATATTATTATATTATAATAAATATAAATATATAGTCATATGTAACGTATTAATATGTTATATGTATTATTATTATTATTATTATTATTATTATTATTATTATTATTTGTTATATATTATTATTTTATTATATAAAATGATGACATGCATATTGTATAGGGAAAAATGGTGAGTAGAAGGTGGGGTATATTACTTATACTAGGTTATACCCGTGTATTACACGGGTTGAATAAATAAATTTTATATACTAAATAATAAAACAAAATATCTTTAAAAACCTCCTTTATTGCACGGGTTGAATAAATATAATTTTATATATTAAATAATAAAAAGTTATATCTATAAGAACCATATTGTACGGGTTGAATAAATGTAATTTTATATACCAAATGAAAAAGTTATATCTTTAAAACCACGTGCATTACATGGGTTGAATAAATGAAATATTTTTTACTAAATAATAAAATAATACATCTTTAAAAAACCACATTTATTACACGGGTTGAATAAATGTGATTTTATATACCAAATAATAAAAAAATTACATCTTTAAAAATATGCGTATTACACAGTTTGAATAAATGTAGTTTTCTGTACTAAATAATAAAAAAAAATATATCCTTAAAAAACCCCATGTATTGTACGAATTGAATAAATCTAATTTTATATATCAAATAATAAAGAGTTATATCTTAAAGAGTTAATTACTGTTTTCGTCCCTGTGATTTATCAAAAATCACTATTTCAGTCCATTAGTTTAAAAATTGCGATTTCAGTCCCTGTGGTTTCACTTTCGTAACCATTTCAGTCCCTGTAGTTTCACTTTGGTAACCATTTTCATCCATTTATTCTGTTAGTATAGGGACTGAAATGGTTACGAGGTGGTCTGAAACGGTTACGAAAGTGAAACCACAGGGACTGAAATCGCAATTTTTAAACTAATGGACTGAAATAGTGATTTTTGACAAACCACATGGACGAAAACAGTAATTAACTCTATCTTAAAAAACCTCATGTATTACATGGGTCGAGAAATGTAATTTTGTATAGTGAAAATAAAAATATTTAGTATATTAATACAAAGTTTGGTTTTGGTGATAAAAATAGATTATTCTGTTGTTGCAAAATTTGTTAACGAAGTCTCAATAAATGTAACCCTTTATTTAAAACTCCGTAAATATATAAATGATAAATAATATTAGTAAATTTTATTTCAAGTTTCGTAAAATCTATTTGATACCAAACTAAACAAAACGTTCAAATATATAGTTAAGATCAAATTAGATAACTAAGTTTGAATTTGAAGTAAATAGATAAATATAAAAGTAATAACTAAATGAGTTAATTACTATTTTCGTTGTGGTTTGTCAAAAATCACTATTTCAGTCCATTAATTTAAAAATTGCGATTTCAGTCCCTGTGGTTTCACTTTCGTAACCATTTTTGTCCCTGTGGTTTCACTTTCGTAACAATTTCAATCCATTATTCTATTAAGTACAGGGACTGAAATGGTTAGAGGTGGACTGAAATAGTTACGAAAGTGAAACCATAGGGACTGAAATCGCAATTTTTAAACTAATTGACTGAAATAGTGATTTTTGACAAACCATAGGGATGAAAACAGTAATTAACTCTAATTAATTCAATTAAATAATATTATAAATGAGAAGAAGATTAAACTAAATAATAATTATCCATAAGTTATTAAACTAAATAATATTTAATAGGAGGATTATCTATAATTAATTAGAATAGATTAAACTAAAATAATAATTATCTATAAAAGATGGCCTAATATGATGACAAGTGTTCTCAAAGTGATTTCTTTTATTATATAGTATAGATTATTAGTGATGTGACTAATAAATGAATATATCCTACTCATTATATTTTGATTTAAGTCGAGTAACGATTGTGAAAATTTATGGATAAAGTGTCACAATGCATTCATTGGACCAACGTAAAAGATAAAAACATTTAATATTTGGATGGAATAAATGCAAATCAATCGAGAGGGTGTTGGAGTTGTGACGGTTATCAATTAACTGAAACAATGGGATTAAACATGTGAAGCGGTGGTAAATGGGGAGGGTTTTTTTTTGACGCAATGGTTGGGTAGGTGGGTTTTTTTTTTTTTTTTTTTTGGGTGCTAATGATTGAATAGGTGGGAATATGGTAAAGATTTAAAGCGGTACATTATAGTGGTGTGACCGTTTGTTTTTTGTTGACGCAAATGTTGATAGTAGGTAGTTTTTTTGTTTGCTAATTGTATAAGGGTATAATATGTAGTTTCTCTATGTATGTTTATTTTTATTTTTATTTGATAATTTTTTTTTTTTGAACGGCCAACAAACTCAATCCTGAGCACTCTCAGGGCACCCACTGGACAAACGGAGTACTCCGAGAGTAACCCGAGTCCACCACCAATTCCCGGGAAAACCCGATAACCCGCCCGCCCGTAGGCACGACAGTGAAATTACCGGTAAAACTCGTTTGGCTCAAGGATCCAACCCAGGTTTCCCTGGGTCTCCTATCATTGCCCACCAGTGCCTCACTCTGCACCAAGTGGGAGTCGAACCTGCATCTCACAAGAGAAATGCAAGCCCTCCACCACTTGATCTAGTGATCATTGGGCAAATGCTTTAATGTTTATTTGATAATTAGTTTATAAATGCTTTAATTTTAATTTCCTTCCCCAAATTCCAATCAGATACCCATTTGACCATTTCCCCCAAATTTTATAATTTCCCTCACATTCTCATATTTCCCTCTCCTATCAATTTCCACCATTGCACCACTTATGAATCGTGGCTGAGTGACCGACAAACCATCATGGCCGCCAGTTGTCGCTCCGCACTTCAATGCTTCAATCCTCACTTTAGCCCTGGGGCGCAGGTAATTGTTTTCTCATCTATCAACCGTGCTTCAATAACATTTAGGGTTTCAATTAAAATTATTGAGTTTGGCGGTTAAATTCGGGGAAGATATGTGTTTGAGGGTGTATATCATGTTAGGAGGATTTCAAATGGTTTCAACAATCAAGTTATCGTGGGATTCAAATGGTATTTATTATAGATAATTGGGATCTTTTGACATCACTAGGAGGACAAATGGTATTTTAAGATCTTATGACCTCAGAAAAAACAATATGGAATTTTTAGGTATCTAGAGATCTTGAGTTGGAAGTAATAAGAGGTTATGGTTGATAATTATCATATATGAAATATACAAAGCTCAAGATGAACAAACACATCTATTACAACTTTAGGTTTATCATTCTCGAAAATTATATTAGTGTGTTTATTTGCCCTAGCTATTGAGTTAATTTGTCAAATTTTAGTTATGTTTTGATTAAGTTTTGGATTATTGCTTTTATTTTTACATATGGTTAACTAAGCTTACTTGTTTATGTTCTATGTGCTTAACTATATAAACCATCTTGTAGCCATAAACTCGAACTTCTGCAAGACTTATGAACTTTATTTTGACCAATGTTTTCATTTATGTGCAACTGAGGTTTATGCCCATGTAAGTTATTAAGGATGTATGCAAGATTTATGTGAACTTAGTTGGGATCATATCTTAGCCTGCTCATATTTTTTCTTAGAGTTAAATGACTAGTTCGTCCCTGTGGTTTGCAAATATTGCAGACTTGGTCCCAGTGGTTTACTAATTACAGAGTTGGTCCCAGTGGTTACAAATTTTGCACTCGGGTGATCCTTATCACTAACCCATGTTATTTTTCTCAGCTAAATGTATACGAAATGACTAGATTGAGGGTGGAGATGGTGGCCTGGTGGGTTTTAGAGAGACGGGGAAGAATATGAGGGGGTTGGACCACAAAGATATTTGTTTTAATTAACCTTTATTTATTGTTTTTCTTAATAAGTAAAGGTACTTTGGTAATTTAATATAAATTTGACTGGATAACTTAACAGAGTTTAGTGATAAGGACCACATGAGTGTAAAAATTATAACCATTGGGACCAAGTGTGTAATTGTTAAACCACTGGGACCAAGTTTGCAAAGTTTGCAATATTTACAAACCACAGGGACCAACCAAGCATTTAACTCATTTTAATTGGAAAGTGGAAACAAGATAGTTGGACCCACTTGTATATTTATTATTAATTGTCTATTACAAAACACTGCCAGTAACTTCTAGTGATTGATTTTTTTTTTGTATAATTTCTATTTCCTACACTATAGTTGTGGGTTTTTAACCATGTCTTAAGCCATCGTTGTTAAGGAAATCAAACTTGAGCCATGTGTGATGTGTGAACACCTTGACAAAGAACCTCACTTTAATCTAGATAGGTACCCCTCTCGACCTTTTTATCATTAAATAGGCTATGCATTTACATCTAAAAAATTAAATCCTTTTTAGATCAAAGATGGAGACATTATTTGCTGACAGGAACTTCCTAAAGCTGATGAAAAATACTGAAATACTGATGTTGCCTCATTTCTATGATATGTGAAAAATCGTAAGGTGTGTTATGTTTCACCATATTTTATATTAAAATATCCCAAGTTAGGAAGAAACGATCCTGAGTTTTGCCATTTGCAGATAGTTCATTTAAGCTCTCTAGAAAGAAGGAAGATGATTTATGTCTTAAATTGTGAGTTGGGCTTTCTTACTCATATACTAATATTGTAATCCTTATATGAAAATGGTATTGTAACAAAAATCGACAAGTCAAAATTGCATACATATGATAACGTGGTTGGCAGAGTTGGCCAGAAACTTAATCTGGATTACCCAACAAAAAATAGACTTACTCCTTGCAACTGTTATTCTCAACAACCCAAACCCCACCACATCAAGTAGCGTTTTGCAGAACACTTGCTAGATTTCTTGGTTCACTACAATCCAGTTTCTATACTTTTGACTTTTCTTGAACATGTATTCATATGGCAATGGTGAAAATCTGAAATATAGTCTTTTTCTGCTTGGGTTTAGGTTTATGATATTCTTTATTATGAAGTGTTAAGACATCCCTCTGTTTGAATTATAATGTCGGAAAACTTTGAAAGTTGCTTTCTTCCATGTAAACAAGAGGTATATGGAATCTTGAATGATATTTTTTACTGTTAGGTTTCTAAATCTTGTTAATTTGCAGCATATAATACACAATATTAGGTTACCAAAGCAGAGCACTGTTGGAGATGCTCTAATAAAATAAAGACAAAGGTACTTTGGATTTTAAATACAATGAACTTGTATTTAAATTATATTCAAGGCTAAATTATTGAGTTAACATTCCTGATTCGAACAACGCATTTTTTAAACATGTTAAATTATCTCATCTAAATGATGAACTTAGACCAATTGCAGTATTTTCTCATAAGATCTACAAGGTAGTGTGATGTTTTTTTAAGTTATTTTTTGTTTCAGTTTCTAGTAGAATTATCAAATTTAGGAAATTTACCAACACCCTATTTTGCAGATCTTATTGAGAATATTAATGATCAAAACTGGACATTACAAGCTGAGATAGTAAGTTGGCCTCTACTAAGGAGATTGAGAATATCAACTAGTATTTACATTTTTTTAAAGTTGATGAAAATATATTTAGAACAATATTGATGTGCAGAAGAAAAGAACTCGAGCCCCAAGATCCTTGATTCATGCTTTATCCTTTCACAAAAGTGGTTGCAAAACGATACTGAAAGCTAGCGACTGACTTTAGAAGCTATGATGTGGAAGGTTATGAAACAACTACCAGATGTTGAAGATTGTGGAAGATTGGTAAAAGTAAAATGCTTTCATGTCTCGTTATTAAGTTATTGTAATTTACACTTTGTGGTGACTATATTGTTATTTGAATTTGGACAAGTGTATTCAAGTCAACATATGACTATTAATGATATATGTGTTATTATTGTTTTGGTGTAATTCAATTAAATTTATGTTACAAAGTTGCGTTTGTTGTAAAAAAAAAGTTGCATTTTTTCCATTGAAAGATAATAATGGTTGCAACAAGTTTAGAAAAAAGTTGCATTTTTGTAACTAAACTATAATAAAAGTTGCATTTAAGTACATTTGTATAAAATTCATGGCATTATATATATATATATGGTCATATAATAGTTTTGTGTATAACTCTATATAGTATAAATCGCTTGATGAGTCTCACATACTTATCAAAACAATATGACCATAAAGATAATGCTACAGTTGATTGTGGTTCGCCCTTATATCTGTGTGCATTACTAACTTGTCGTATGTCACGTTCATCATAAAATAAATATAATCATGTACTTATTAAACACTATAAAGAAGCAACTTAACTATGCATATAGGTGTTGTAATGTTAGCTTTGTGAGTTTTTCAAAAAAAAAATGGAAATTTTCTTTTTTAACCCTAAAGTTTTAATGTTTGACAATTTAAGTTTAAACTTCTAATCTTTGTTTCATTTTTAAGCCTAAAGTTTTAATCTTTGACAATTTACCCTAAAGTTTTATTCTTTGACAATTTAAGTTTAAAATTTCTAATCTTTGTTTCCTTTTTAACCCTAAAGTTTTAATCTTTGACAATTTAAGTTTAAAGTTTTAATCTTTGGTAATTTAACCCCTTTGATTAATTTGATTTTTTACTTCTAATTCAAAAGTTTCCATCTTTTGCGATTTAACCACTTGGATTTTTTTACTTATGTGTTGTAATCTTGGCTTTGGGGTTTTTTAAAGAAATATGGTTATGCATATGGTTGTTGTAATCTTGGCTTTGGGGGTCTTTCAAAAAAAAATTGATTTTTTTACTTTTCACCCAAAAGTATTTCATAAATTACTTTTAACCCCAAACTATTTGTTTTTTTTTTACTTTTAACACAAAACTTTTTATCTTTGCAATCAATCCTCACAACTTTTTTTACTTTCAACTTTGTCCTTTATAGTTTTCATTTTCCGCAAATTTTTCGCTTTATGCTTCGTTCCAAATTTTGTGACTTAACACATCGCAACGTGCGTATTTGGTTTAGCGTTTTTACGTTTCGTTCTAAATTTTGCGAGTTAACACGACGCAACGTGCGTGTGTGGGTGAATGTTTTTACATCGTCTATTTTTTTCCCGTTTGACAGGTTCAACATAACGTGCGCGTCCTAAATCGACTTAGTTATAACTAAAGAATCCCCGCCGCAGTGCGGTGGGTCGTAATTCTTTTTTTTTTTTTTTTTTGAACGGCTAAATGTTACCCCCTAAAATCAAACCCTTTTTTGCCTCTTATGAGGCTCGAACCCAGCTCTTTGCTGGGGAAAACCAATCCCTTACCACCACACCACTAAGGGGTGGGGCCGTAATTCTAGTTTTGTATAATCTACCAAGTTAGATAATATTAGTCGATTTGGGTCGGGTCACTCGAGCAAACTTATCCTCGGTCTCAGTCAAAATAACATTAGTCGATTTGGGTCGGGTCACTCGAGCTCTAATCACGTTCTATTATTACAAAGTTACTTTATATACAAATTATACAAATCAGATGCACGATTATACCTCCTTGTAAGGACTGTTAACACAACCGACACACGTAACACTCCTATAAAAGTGTGTTGACCAGATCTGTTGACTTTGACCAAGATTGGCAGTTGACTGCGTTAACTCGAACGAGTCCAAAAGTTTTCTTGATCTACACCAACATCGCCAAGTTCAACACCGAACATGTTTCTACCGTCACCAGCCGTTCTTCGACGGCCGGAACTCATTTCCGCCGTCAACAGCCACCTCAACCGCCTCCAAACACCACCAACGAAACAATGAGTTACGGACATAAGTAAATCATAAATGCACAAGATGGATTCAACAAACCCGAGTTCACCAAACGAGCCATAAATGACCAGGTCTGAGGTAAACACATTGAGGCCCGGTCCTTGTTAGACTTGCCGCCTCTATCTGCCACCTGTCCGGCAACCGGACGTCACCACCATCATCGGCAGTCTACCGAACTGCCATTAATCACCTAATGAAGTAGCAGTTAACCTCCGATGTTACAGATCTGAGGAAATCAGTATTTGATCTACACACTAAGGCCTCGAAATAACTAACCGGAGTATCTTGGGAGCCAACGGTTCGTCGGAAAGTCACGCCGCCACAAACACTAATCACCATCGTCCGTCGCATGCCACTGTTAACTCAGTCGTTCACCACCATTCTCGTCAGACGACCTGCCATCGTCATCACTCCGCCGCCGCCGCATACCCTCCGCCGTCACCCCACACCCACGGCATCATACTGAGCAGCCCCGCTACGAGCAGTCGTGGCTCCGCCATGGGTGGTGGTCGGCCACCGATTCCTTCCCCCAATCACTCTCTCCAACGGGTGTCTCTCTCTGTCATTCTCGTATGGCTGCAGATGTATGTATGGGTGTTTAGAGAGGAACAAGTGGGGGCTAGGGTTTGGTAATGAGGAGGAAGGGATGAATAAGAAGTATTTATACCCAGGTTTTAGGTGTAAGTGAGTTGGGTTTACCTGCGTATACTAACCAGGTATAACGTTTCCGCTAAGATGAATCCGCTCGTTTAATTTTTTTATAAAATATATTTACTAGTTTTCATCCAAACGACTAAATACAACTCATATAAATAACTGCCCTGTATACAACTGTGTGTATCAAATTTGTGGTGAATCGTCACCGTGATTGTCAATTGAATGATGTATCACTTGTAATAGGTCGTTATTATTTATTAAATAATAATACATAGTATTTCAACAGGTACTCTACGTAATTAACCAGGTTTGAAAGTACAGGTTGTCACAGAACGGGTGATGATACGGTATCCCTCATGACGGAGGGGATACGAGAGAAGATTTCCAAGGAAGTTGGAAAAGCTCTAGAGGCTAGTCTACCCCAATTTATGGATAGACTACAAACTTCAATCCTATGAGTTGTAGAGGAAAGAATGAACGAGCTAAAAGAAAGCCTTCTACCAGAAATAGACAAGACTAAAGGGAAGAAAGTGTGTCCATATGATAAATTCACGGCATGTAAACCTCCAATCTATAATAGGGAAGTAGATCCTATCGTCTACCAACAGTGGATAAGTGACATGGAAGGAATCTTCGAGCGGACTCATTGTGACATAACCGATTTTGTAGCGTACGGGACCGGTCAATTGAGGGGTCAAGCGAAGGATTGGTGGGACAATCTTAAGAAGGAATAAGGGATTGAGGCTACAATGGCCATGACATGAGAAGAGTTTAAAGTTCCTTTCCTTAAACATCATAGCCCGAAAGCCGTGATTAACAAAATTAAAGAAGAGTTTATCCAGTTAAGGCAAAAAGGTGAAACAATTGACAAGATCACGGGAATGTTCCTCGTCAAGTTGAGGTTTTGTGATGAGTTGGTGCAAACAGAAGAGCAAAAGATCTATTATTACTATAATATGTTGAGTGCGGTATATCGGGAGTTTATGACTCCCTCAAAATATGAAAATCTCATGGAGATTGTAAATGTCGCACGACAGCGAGAGATAGAGTTAAAGAAACAAATAGAGAGAGTCGAAAGGAGGGCGTTGGATACAAATCCAATCCCCACGAAGAAACAAACGGTGAACGAGTTCCCAAAGAAGGGGAACGTGAAAGGGGGGTCACCTAGCTGCAAGATATGTGGACGTGCCCACCGGGACGAATGTTTCCTTAAGAACAAGCCGAGTGGTACGTGCGGAAAAATAGGACATGGGGCTTCGAATTGCCCCGGCAAGGTGTCGGTATGCTAAAAGTGTTACCAACCAGGTCACAAGAAATCTGAGTGCCCGGAGTTGGTAGGAAAGAAAGAGATGCGCGACACAAAGACGGAAGTTCCAAGATCTAAGGCAAGATCCTTCCACATAACTACGGCTGAGGCCAAGATTGAACCCGATGTGGTTTCAGGTACATTTACCGTAAATAATATTCACGCACACATTTTATTTGATATGGGTGCAAATAAATCTTTTCTTTCACATAGGTTCATTCAACATCCTTCATTTACATTAACGAAATTACCTATGCCTATGGAAGTAGAAGTAGGTAATAATAAAAGTTTTATTGTTTGTGATATGTGTCGGAATTGCAAATTAAATGTTGATGGAGAGGATTACTTACTTGATTTGATACCCTTGTCGATGGGGAAATTCCAAGTGGTGATTGGAATGGATTGGTTATCTCGACACCACACCAAAGTGATATGCTTCCGTAAGGAGATACAACTAACATCTCCGAGCGGAAGGCATGTTATTATTTATGGGGAAAATAGCTGCAACCCCGTAATATCCTCGATGATGGAAGCCCACAAACTCATTCATCATGAGTGTAAGGCTTATTTAACCTACATGCGTGATGCGGAAAAAGAGTCGCGCAAGGTTGAAGACGTACCCGTCGTACGAGATTTTGAAGACGTATTCCCGAAAGACTTACTGGGGATAACTACAAGAAAATGAAGCTAAAGCAACTCCGATAAAATGTTGCATTAGGCCTAATGCAACCTTTTATCAGAAGCTGCATTAGGTGAAGTTGCATTAGACCTAATGCAACCTTTTTGTTAGATAATGCAACCTTTTTTTAAAGGGTTTCATTTTTTATACAAATGCAACCTTTTATGATACAACCTTTTTATATGCTAATGCAACTTTTCTAACAATAAAATACAACCTTTAATACAACAAATGCAACCATTGATACACTACAATGCAACCTTTGTTACATTCAAATGCAACGTTTTTTAATATTATACCATCCACTAATGCAACCTTTTTTACAATCAAATACAACTCTATAACATCATCGTTTGAAGTACTAAAATTTCTATTAATATGCAATAGCTAGTATCTCAATTAAACCAACACAATAATAACATAAATATTATAGATATCTTATATCGTAATACAACATATGACCAAAGTCACAATTACACTGTAATTGAATTAAAGTTGTCAATTACAATTATATCTCTTATACAAAAAGCAACATGTACCCTTTTGTTTGGCACAGATGTCTCTTTGATTAACACATACCTCTTTAATTAACACACATAACCCTTTGATATTTATAGTTTACTTTGCATCCATTCGAACCGCTATAACTTTTGCTAAAAGTCACGACCCTTCAATTTATATAAAGTTTTTAACCTTCATACAAATCATTCCATCGGTCATGCGGTATGTGGCATTTTTTTTAAACGGCCAACAGAATTAATCCCGATCACTCTCGGGACACCTACTGGACCAAACGGAGTACTCCGAGAGTAACCCGAGTCCACCACCAATTCCGGGGAAAACCCGGTAACCCACCCGCCCATAGGCACGACGGTGAAATTTCTGGTAAAACCCATTTGGCTCAAGGATCCAACCTAGGTTTCCCTGGCTCTCCTATCATTGCCCACCAATCCCTCACTCTGCACCAAGTGGGAGTTGAACTTGCATCTCTTAAGAGAAATGCAAGCTTTCCACCACTTGATCTAGAGATCATTGGCTATGTGACATTTTGAATGTAAGGGAATATGAAAAGACATGTTTGTTATAAATGGAAAGAGATAAACATTCGAACGAAGATATGTTGAATATGAACAGCCATGTATGTAATAAATGAAAAGCCATTTAACAGATCATATACATATCCCCCTTCTTATGCCACGGTTTCACATCTTACATAACCCCCAGCGCCACCATCAATATCCGACCATGTTATCACTGTATTAAACATTTACAAAATTCTTTTTCGGTCACCACAAACAAGATGAAGAGTTTAGTCGTTACGAAGGGTAGCCACAAAATATCAACGTTTTCGGTACGACATAGTGAAATATGTATTGAGGGTCTGATTTTGATGTGATGCAGATCTTACATCGTGGCCTCTAATCGTATATTGTGAAGATATAATGTGAAGATTTTACGGTTATGGTGGTGGCCCACTGGCCCTTGACGGTTATCTCTATAACCAGTACAAGGAAGAAAATGATTTAAATACAAATAAACAAAATCCTAATATGATCCTACTTACTATCGTTACCATTATACATTCCTTTTGTCTTTTATTAATTGAATATAAAATACATGCATTAGAATTTAGATTAAGAAATTTCACTTTGTATAATTTTGTCGTTATATTTTTAATAAAATTCAATATAAATATATATATAGACACACACATAAGTAGATAATATTTTTTTATTACCACAAAAGATTTCTTTTCAAAAATGTAACTGGGTAACAAAAAACACTTGCAAAGCATTGAAGTTTCATCAAAATATAACATAATAAATGATTTAATCATATAACGATATATAAAGAAAATAAGCATTACGTATCATTCTTTTAAAATCCGATGTAAAAACAGATTGCATCTGTTTATAATCATGTAGTTGTTCTTGAAACGTGATAGTTTAGAATCATATTAACAGGTTCACAAAATTTTAAATATTAAAGTTAGTTTACCATATTCTTATTGTTGTTGTTGATTTAGCTTGAAATTTAGTTGTTTTTGAAAATGTTTTTCTTTCTTTTGAGTAAGTAACTAAAACTCAATAAAAAACGATGGAAGATGTGTATGACTGACTATATCTTTGGCAGTAACAATTTTTAATGATACCTAAAACATTAAAAAATCAGCATCCCGCTGCAATGCGAGAGTTAGCGACACCTCGTGATAAAACATAACGAAAACCTCCTACTCATTTCTAAGTATTTCAATAGGTAGCTTTTCCATAATAATTCGCATTGTAGCTTCAAGTTTGCTCATTCCTTGTCCATCTTTATGCATAGCTTCTTTCAAAGTATGCTCTTCAATTTCTTTTTGCATTTTAAGATGTGTTTCTTTTCCAAAATCAAGGCCCGCTATGAATGATTCCCTAAGTCCACCGGAAAATTTGTGACGTAAAGTCGTAAAGTTGAAGCTAGCCATCATGCTCCTTGGTCATTACGACTGTAAAAGAATCTTCCATATCTTCTGAAGGTTTGTAGTTTTTCATTGGTATGTTCCTTCAAAAGAGAATTAAGAAATATTAAGAAAAGAGAGAAGGAATTGACCAAAGTGTCAATGTCCCTACTAGGCGTGTGACGTACCAACAATGAGCCACTAATTACATTGAACCCATACAAGTTTCTAAACAAAATCCTCAATTATTAATGAAGAATACCATTAACAAGTTTAAATGAAAACCAACATGTTCAGCGGAAGCAAAATGGAAAACCATAGTTAAACTGTTTCAAACCAGTATATATTATCAATAATTCCATCACATGTATCCATCCAGATCTACCCATGACCACTCCAGCTACACCAGACAGCAAGTTCCAATCCAAGACATCTAACGACCTGCGAGCATGCAACAAGTGTATAAGACAACGCTGGTGAGTTCATAGTTTTACGAAAACGTTAGTTACCAAGTGTTTAGTTAATCCATTGAATTTAAATCCGAAAGTAAGGTTGATAATAACCCGAATACAAGATGGCTTCTGATTATTTTGCCCTTTCTCCAATGCTCCTATCAAAGCATTGGTCATGACTAGGTCATTAGTTCAACACTCGTCCTCCCAGGTACGGGGTGAGGTTGTCAAACCTAAGAAGCGCTACTAACTAATACCATGTTACCTCCTCGGTAACCTAACAACACGGAGGGACTTTAAAGATGATAGGATGAGTATATTATCCAACATTTCCGTTTTTACCCAAATGACCTATCCCTCCCCGGGATACCCACTGACTGTCCCAACCACCGGGACGCATGCTCAAGAGATAAACTCACCTTAGGGTGCTCGGTTTGATAATGTACTTCTAAAGTTAAACAAATGTTAGGTCCGTTACTCGCGACCTAAGGTATAATGTCATCATAGTGAGTATACGTGTAGGATTCTGCAATACCCTAATGTCCAAACAACCCGAGGTCTAATGTAATACTTTTTGGCAGGTAGTAACACACAACGAACAGTTACTCTTACGTAATGTTCGAGATAATAGACCCACAGCCAACTTGTATTACATAAAATAATTCGTCTAATTACTATTGATTTAACATACATATATGTGGTAGGTTAATACTTTAAACCATCTGCTTATTTAATTCAACACATGATATGTATATGCTAAGTTAATTCACACACATACATATTAAATTAATTAAAAACAACTAGCATACACAACCAATTATTTCAATGAACACTCACAGTTAATTAAATTCAATGTATGCATATCAATGTAATTAACGTTCAATGCAGTATATATCACACATGCCCACAATTAGAGATAAGCATACAATATATACAAAGTTGACATTCAATGTAATAGATTGACAACATTTCATGCGCATATACTTCTGACCCCCACATGTGACTACACAAAATAACCCCTCATTTAATAAGGTTTGATCATTACACAAGTCCTGACACATTTTACTCCAAATCAATTACTCCCTCCGTCCCATTAAAAGTGTCCTATTTTGAATTTTCAAAGTCTTTATTTATAAACTTTGACCTTAAATAATTTTGTTTGTGTTAGATAATACTTAATGAAAGTTATATGATTTGAGTGTGTTTTACAAGTGTTTATATCGGGTTAATTTTCATCAAGTTTTATATAACAAAAAAAATATATAATTAAAGTCAAAGTTTATAAATAAAGACTTTGAAAATTCAAAATAAGACGCATTTAATGGGACGGAGGTAGTACTATTATAATCGAATCTCTGTGATTTAAAGTTCCCAAAATCTAGACACAATATAACAGTTTATCACTCATATTCACTTAATCGAATTCAACATGTGCGGCCCACTTGCTTGCCCATTTGTTTGTTTTATTCGAGCACTTTATATCAAACACTAATCACATGTGCGGCCCATGATCTAAGTTTTGAATGTCCCAACTGATGTCATACAACCACATGCTCTGATCATTTAAAATAAACATGCTCTGACCTCTTTAATTTATTCACATGCAACTATCATCTATCTACACATGCAATCCTAATCCGTTTCATCATCACTTATATGAAACCACATATACTCCTTATCAATACGGTATCTGCGTTTTCTATACATGATCAAAGAAGTTACTAAGAATCACATAGTCCATATCGACAAGATCTTTCATAAGTAACAATTCAAACAAAACACAATCAACTAGCATAAAATCTTATAAACACAACAGATTGAAGGCACAAGAACTAACCGAGGGCACCAATTAAGCGAGATAGTCTTGAAGAGGGGGGGGGGGAGGTTTGCGTCTACTGCCGTCGCGAATCGGGAAGCCTAGGGTTTGAATATGTTTGTGCTATCCAGTTACGTAACTTCATGTGTGTGTGTACATATTCCAAATTCAACAGCCGGCCAACAAAACCATGATCCACTTGGGCTCTATCCGGCCCAAATATGATTCTGGTCCAGTTATACATGCTCAGGTTTGGGGCGGTTACATGATAGCCGGAATGGGCTCAAGCCCATGTAAGTGGGCTACCTTAACAGATGGCAAAGCTGCCGGGTTCGAGCTTCAAGAGTTTGGGCTGATATACACGGCCCAAATATAAAACATGTAGTATAACGGGGTTATCATGTGTGTTTGATTTAACAGGGTCATAATAGCACCTAACGTAATAACAGTTGACACGGTCACACATATGAACGAAGAATAATGAGGATTGGAGTTACAAGACTAACCTTGGAAGTTCGGGTTGTCACAAAAGCACTTCCATCTTTAGGATATTGTCTAGGTAAATACATCTAATCTCTAACATTCCACAAGTCCCACGTGTCCTAAAGTTTATAGTAATATTTAACAAAAAAAAAAAAAACAATTGTGTTTTCTTCAATTTTCTTCTATCCAATAAAGGTCAAATGGGTCCAAAGATGAATGTGTTTTCTACTGGTGATGATATAACAATAGATTTGGCCAATGCAAATCAATTCAAACAAAATTAAAACGCATATTCAGTTTGAACCGGTACAAATAAACAAAACAACATAGTTGCATCTTTTCACATAAACACAAAATCACATATTTTAATCAGTTGAACATATTCATTTTCTTTTATACTGACCTGGGTTTAAAGATGGGTTGAAGCACCGATTGAACCACCAACGACCTGCGATTAAACAACTTATCGTAATTGAACCACTTCTAATCACTAACTCAAATAATTCATGATTTATATATGAATAAATATGTTACAAGGATAAAATAACCTCTTGTTATTCCTCAAAGTGCAGCTAAGTGTAAAATAAATAACAATTTAAAATTTTAATTATGACTAATTTATTTAAAGGTCAAAATTTCATTATTTATAATATAATTTGTTTATATATTATAAATCAACATTTTTAACAGAAATCATCGAAAGCTTGGATTAACTCGTTTAACCCATTTTTTAAAACGTGTGAAAGAGTAGGCGGGTGGTGAGTGATAACCAAGTTGTAAACGTGCTAATCAAGTTGGTGAGTTGTAAAAAATGGAATAAGCGGGCTATAAAATCAAACCTAAGAATAGAGATGTCGAAGTATAGATATGTATGATGATGGTGGTGATGCATGAAGATGATAGTTGGATGGATATGATCAGCATAGGCTTCTCAACCATTTTGGGGGCTAAAGTAAAGTAAGAAATCAGGGCCATTTCTCTTTGGGATGGAAGTTATTAGTAATGAACTAATCACTTTTTAAACTAGAGGGGTTTTTTTTTTCTGGGCAAATGAAGTACCAAAATGAAGTTTAATATATGATTTTATTATTTAGCAACTATACAGCTATGTTGTCAAAAGCGCAAAAAGCGCGCGCCTAGGCGCCCGGGCGCAGCGAGGCGCACCAATAGCGCCTGGTGGCAGCCTAGGCGCAAAAAAGGGTTTTTTTGGAAAAAAGCGTCCTGAGGCGCAGCAAAGGTGCTGAAAAATGGTCTGAGACGCTGCGCACCAGCAGAAAAAAAAAACGAAACTAACCGAGTGCGTATTAAAAACTGCCTCGCGCGGGCCCGGGTTTTTCGGAGCTGCATTCGTGTCCGCAGGTGCGGGTACGCATGAGTTCAACCAAATTCCAGCTAATATACTCATTTTTGCACCCCCCTGCGCGCGGGTAGGACTTGTGGTAAAACATGTCTTAAAGCTACAATAGAGTGGTAAAGACTTTACCTTATAAACAACCACTCACTTTGTCCCCACACCGATGTGGGACAAAGTATTTACCACCTTTTTGAGACTTTTATTCACACACCCAAAACTTACAACATATAAGTCCTAAACTTTTGCTACTAACTATTAGCTCCATGATCTTAAATGACATGTATAATAGTTTTTTTAATTATATTTGTGGAATCTTATTTATTTTCAAAGCATAACATATTTTTTATATTTTTTTTCTCTATGTGCGCTTTTCTTAAAAAAGCCCACGCTTTTTTTGCGCCTTGCGCCTAGGCTCCGGGCGAGGCCGATGCGCCTCGCCTGAGCCTTGCGTCTTTGACAACATAGCTATACAGGTCAAAACAATCTGAGCAGCAAGGATATAAAAAAGAAAATGCAGATAAATAAACACATTGAACGAGTATAATGTTGAAACATAGTGCCTTTTAGCTATACCTCACAAGATATTTTAATAGCATTAGATCAATGTTACAAGACCCAGTTCATCAAATTAAGCATGAAATTCTACACGCTAAAGCCCAGTTCCAAAAAGTATCAACATACCAAGAGCAACATACCTTGTTGGTTCATTCCCCTTTGGCATAAAATAAGCAGTCCCAACACAGCATCATGTTTGTCATCTGAGAAAAAAACAATTGAGTATGAAACAACCATACTCAAAAGGGTCAAGAGTAAGCGGATATGGAATCAAATGTAAGGTCATATAACCAGATAAATTGCATTTTAGATTCTTTTATGCTTGACTAATTGTACTTTAAATAACATATTTTATAATTCCATTATAATTCCTAGATTATAACATAAACAAATAAAAGCATTTAAAAGGGAGAAAAAAAAATGCAACCTAACAAGTCCCGGTGATAGGCAATTCATCAAACAATTGGTGAGCATGTTGGTAACAAATAATTTCTCTACAACATACGGATAAAAAGAAGTAAAGACCAATGAAATGAAAAGAAAAGAAAGACTACCAGATCGTAAGTGGTAAGCATACCTTATAACCACCTACATTGTTGCTGCCTTACCATTTTTTAACTTTAATTTTGGTCGAATTTGGGTGCGAAGAAGGGGTAGTCGACTGGAAACAGAGAAGAATGAGGGATGGATGATAACATATACTAAAAAAGATGTATATGGCAGAAGAAGAAGAAGAAGAAGGGGCGATCGAACATTCGCCCTCAAAGTAACCGATCTAGGGTTTCATAAAAAAACGAGGGGAGTGGTTGAAGGGAAATTGGGTGAAATCTATGAAAATTGGGATTTTGAAACATTAAGGACAAAACTCATCAATTTTAAAGGTAAAGGACAGCGCCTGAAATTTGCGACAAACATAAAGGACAAAACTTGTAATTTACTCTTAACAAAAAAAAAAAAAAAATGTGTTTTCTTCTATTTTCTTCTATCCAATAAAGGTTAAATGGGTCCAAAGATGAATGTGTTTTCTACTGGTGATGATATAACAATAGATTTGGCCAATGCAAATCAATTCAAACAAAATTAAAACGCATATTCAGTTTGAACCGGTACAAATAAACAAAACAACATAGTTGCATCTTTTCACATAAACACAAAATCACATATGTTAATCAGTTGAACATATTCATTTTCTTTTATACTGACCTGGGTTTAAAGATGGGTTGAAGCACCGATTGAACCACCAACGACCTGCGATTAAACAACTTATCGTAATTGAACCACTTCTAATCACTAACTCAAATAATTCATGATTATATATGAATAAATATGTTACAAGGATAAAATAACCTCTTGTTATTCCTCAAAGTGTCAATAACAACATTTTTATTCAGTATAAATAGAGCATAGTGCAGCTAAGTGTAAAATAAATAACAATTTAAAATTTTAATTATGACTAATTTATTTAAAGGTAAAAATTTCATTATTTATAATATAATTTGTTTATATATTATAAATCAACATTTTTAACAGAAATCATCGAAAGCTTGGATTAACTCGTTTAACCCATTTTTTAAAACGTGTGAAAGAGTAGGCGGGTGGTGAGTGATAACCAAGTTGTAAACGTGCTAATCAAGTTGGTGAGTTGTAAAAAATGGAATAAGCGGGCTATAAAATCAAACCTAAGAATAGAGATGTCGAAGTATAGATATGCATGATGATGGTGGTGATGCATGAAGATGATAGTTGGATGGATATGATCAGCATAGGCTTCTCAACCATTTTGGGGGCTAAAGTAAAGTAAGAAATCAGGGCCATTTCTCTTTGGGATGGAAGTTATTAGTAATGAACTAATCACTCTTTAAACTAGAGGGGTTTTTTTCTGGGCAAATGAAGTACCAAAATGAAGTTTAACATATGATTTTATTATTTAGCAACTATACAGGTCAAAACAATCTCAGCAGCAAGCATATAAAAAGAAAATGCAGATAAATAAACACATTGGACGAGTATAATGTCGAAACATAGTGCCTTTTAGCTATACCTCACAAGATATTTTAATAGCATTAGATCAATGTTACAAGACCCAGTTCATCAAATTAAGCATGAAATTCTACACGCTGAAGCCCAGTTCCACAAAGTATTAACATACCAAGAGCAACATACCTTGTTGGTTCATTCCCCTTTGGCATAAAATAAGCAGTCCCAACACAGCATCATGTTTGTCATCTGAGAAAAAAACAATTGAGTATGAAACAACCATACTCAAAAGGGTCAAGAGTAAGCGGATATGGAATCAAATGTAAGGTCATATAACCACTCATAAATTGCATTTTAGATTCTTTTATGCTTGACTAATTGTACTTTAAATAACATATTTTATAATTCCATTATAATTCCTAGAATATAACATAAACAAATAAAAGCATTTAAAGGGGAGAAAAAAAATGCAACCTAACAAGTCCCGGTGATAGGCAATTCATCAAACAATTGGTGAGCATGTTGGTAAACAAATAATCTCTCTACAACATACGGATAAAAAGAAGTAAAGAACAATGAAATGAATAGAAAAGAAAGGCTACCAGATCGTAAGTGGTAAGCATACCTTATAACCACCTACATTGTTGCTGCCTTACCAATTTTTACCTTTAATTTTGGTCGAATTTGGGTGCGAAGAAGGGGTAGTCGACTGGAAACAGAGAAGAATGAGGGATGGATGATAACATATACTGAAAAAGATGTATATGGCAGAAGAAGAAGAAGAAGAAGAAGAAGAAGAAGAAGAAGAAGGGGCGATCAAACATTCGACCTCAAAGTAACCGATCTAGGGTTTCATAAAAAAACGAGGGGAGTGGTTGAAGTCTGGAAGGAAATTGGGGAAATCTGTGAAAATTAGGAGGGAACATATAATAAAAGGGTGGGATTATCAAAAATTTTGGGTCCGTTCAAGTAAAATTCAAAACTTTGGGTAAAAAAATTTATATTATTTGTAGAAAATAATTGTAATTGTATGGTATAAAACAAAAATAATATGAGATTTGAATTATACTATATCTAACTATGATAAAAATTATAACTAGTGGGATTCCTCTACGGCAGAAGATAGACCAGTGTTAGTTAAGTTCGTTACAATACCAGTATTCGATCGGTAATGATTGGGTTTGTTACACTTAACGCCACTCGCTACGACAATCGAAAGAGTAATTAAACTTATCAAAATGGACTATGATATACTATGTTGGGTCACATCAAATCTTAAAGAGGTGGACTGAGTTGTACCGAGTCATACTAGATCATAATGTGCAATAACATATTATACATGTCTTATTATAGTTTTTAATGGACTATGATGGACTTTATTGGGTCACATTACTAGGGGTGTTCTTTGGGTTTTTTTTTTTTGGGTTTGCCGAGTTGTTCAGGTTTTTTGTCGGAAAAAAAGTGACCCAATAATTGACCTATTTATAGTTCGGGTTGGTCGGATTCAAATTGGGTTGTTCAGATTTTAGGTTTTAGATGCAAAATGAAAATAAATGTTTTTTTACAAATTATCATCAATATTTATATTGATACTAAAAAAATATGATCAAAATTCAAAAATCATTTGACAAAGGTGTCCTGTATTTTTAAGTAAAATATATATGAGTATGATTTTAATTGACTTTTCAGCCCAATGCTTCTACGTTTACATATATTTCAAAATACCCTAACTCGAGTCTTGATGATCATTAAAAGTCACTATTTTTTTAGTATTAGCAACTTCCTTTGTTTTCTTGTTTTAGGTATTTCTACGTTAATCTTACCACTTATTTTAAACTAACGGTTGCAATTTCAATAAAACTTTGCAACTTTTTTTTATAGAAAAGTTGCATTAGATCTTCTAATGCAACCTTTAAGTTGAACAAAGTTGCGTTAGAGTCAAATGCAACACAATTGAAAAGGGTTGCATTATACAACCTGAGTGGGAGGTGGAGTTTGGGATTGAATTAGTCCCGGGTGCGAAACCGGTGGCTAAGGCGCTGTATAGATTAGCACCATCAGAACTTTAAGAATTAATGTCTCTGTTGCAAGACTTATTAGACAAGCGATTTATTCGGCCAAGTGTCTCCCCTTGGGGAGCACCGATATTATTCGTGAAAAAGAAGGACGAAAGTATGCACATGAGATTACCGAGAGTTAAACAAACTTACGGTAAAGAATCGATACCCGCTTCCTAGAATAGACGACCTATTCGACCAACTACAAGGTGCGAGTTGGTTTTCGAAAATCGACTTAAGGTCGGGCTATCATCAATTCAGAGTGAAAGAGGAATACGTAACAAAGACGGCCTTCCGTACGTGGTACTGACACTACGAGTTCCTCGTAATGTCCTTCAGGTTAACAAATGCACCCGTGGCATTCATAGATCTTATGAACCGGGTCTGCAAGCCAATGTTAGGCAAGTCGGTGATAGTGTTCATCGATGATATTATCGTATACTCGAAGAACGAGGCGGATCACATTCGTCATTTGCAAGAAGTAATAGAAAAACTTAGGCGAGAAAAACTTTACGCTAAATTCTCGAAGTGCGCTTTTTGGCTTCAAGAGGTGCAATTCCTCGGGCACATCATCAATGCCAATGGAATATTAGTAGATCCGTCCAAAATAGAAGCGGTGTCAAAATGGAGCCCTCCGAAGAATCCGTCTGAGATGAGAAGCTTTTTGAGGCTTGCGGGATATTATAGGAGATTTGTTCAAGATTTCTCCAAGATTGCTTCATCCTTAACTAAGCTAATCCGTAAAGACAAAAAGTTTGTCTGGGGTGACGAACAAGAAAGGGCGTTCCAAACGCTCAAAGAAATTTGACTGTGCTCCGGTATTGACTTTACCAGATGGCATCGATGATATGGTAGTGTACTCCGACGCAT
This sequence comes from Helianthus tuberosus, assembly GCA_030545235.1. Classification (NCBI taxonomy): domain Eukaryota; kingdom Viridiplantae; phylum Streptophyta; class Magnoliopsida; order Asterales; family Asteraceae; genus Helianthus; species Helianthus tuberosus. The sequence goes on along the minus strand of CM060361.1, from coordinate 8,072,006 downwards.
CACACCTAGGCCACGGGTGTGTACTTATGCAACGGGGCAAGGTGATTGCCTATGCCTCGAGACAATTGAAAGTCCTCGAAAAGAAATATCCGACTCATGACCTCGAGTTGGCGGCAATGGTATTTGCCTTGAAGATTTGGAGGCACTACTTGTATGGGGTGAAATGCATTATTTTCACCGACCATAAGAGTTTGAAATACTTTTTTGATCAAAAGGAGCTCAATATGTGACAAAGATGTTGGCTAGAAACAGTGAAAGATTATGATTGCGAAATACATAATCATCCGGGAAAAGCCATTATAGTAGCGGATGCGCTAATCCAAAAAGTAGGATACACTCCCATTCGAGTGTGGTCGATGAAACCTATGGTAAGCTCGGGTCTACTTGAATGAATCTGAGAAGTGCAAATCGAAGCGGTAAGGGAAGAAAATTGGAGCAAGGAACGAGTGAAAGGCCGAGTGAATGATATAATAGATATAACAGGTTGAAAACCTGGTTTGGTAGAATATGTGTTCCAAACACATGTCGTGTTAGCCCATAAGTCGTGGTATTCGATTCACCCAGGGGCAACCAAGATGTATCGGGACTTGAAACAAAATTATTGGTGGCCCTGGATGAAAAAAGATGTGACAAAGTAAGTCGAAAAATGTCTAACTTGTTAACAAGTAAAAGCAGGACATCAAAAGCCTTATGGCAAACTCCAACCGCTAGATATGCCGGTTTGGAAATGGGAACATGTTACTATGGACTTATTAACCAAATTGCCGAAAACGGTACGGGGATTCGCCGCCATTTGGGTGGTCATGGATAGATTGACAAAAAGCGCTCACTTTATTCATATCCGTGAGACCTATACTACTGAAAAGATGTCAGAGGTGTATATGAAAGAGATTGTAGCGCCCAAGTAAGATGCTTAGAGGACTAAATACATCAGTAGGTCATAATTCGTCACCATACAGCAAACAAACTAAAGCATATCAACATGATACGATTACTATGACAAATTTGGATGAGTAAAGCTTTTTAGACGTGGAACCTTCAAAGTGATTTCAATATATACATTTCAAAAAACTGTCGGATGGAGTTGAATACAAGTCCCATTAGGCCCAACTTCAATCTGCCATGGGCATTATAAGCCTGATACCATGTGGTTGAAGTTACAGCCCAATAAAACTTGAGTTTCTATACGAGGATATTAACATATTATACATCAAAGTTATTTAATTAGTTAAGATATGTTGAAATGCTTGAATTCTAGTCCCTAATTTTATAGTAAACTACTTTTTTAATTTGACATTTTTATTTTATTTTTATAAGTACTTAATATTGAGATCTTATAAAGTTGAATAGATCATTTTTTTTTGTCTTCTTAAGATTGGATCGAGTATGCATAAAGTTTCCCCAATAAGTAGTTTACTATATTGGTACCGTTCCGCTTCTTTAAGGTAGCGCACTCAGTATAACAATCGAAGAAAAACCCAAAGCTAGGGTATTTTTAAATCAGAATACTAAAAAAATAAACAAATAAATCAAAAACACATTCTAGATTTTTTTGGAACGATCAACAAAATTAATCCCAAACACTCTCGGGGCACCCACTGGACCAAACGGAGTATTGCGAGAGTAACCCGAGTCCACCACCAATTCCGGGAAAACCCGGTAACCCACCCCCCGTAGGCACAACGGTGAAAACTTGCAAAATAAAGTCATTCATTCATTCAAATCTGGACCGATACTGATGCATTACGAACGATCATTCATTCATTCAAATCTGGATCAATCAAAAATTAAAGAAAAAAAATCACTTAAAACTGCAATTTTGTATATGTAGTTCTGTACATACCTGGCATATAATACCACACACTTGGGCATTTGATTACTGGAATTAGAAAGAGGAATCCTCAGAACTCAGAAGCTTGCTAGGAAGCTTGTTAACTGCATGTATCTTCACACCACGATTTCGAACCTCCTATTGTTGTACAAAAGAAATTGTTTAAATGAAATAACTTGAAGCCATAAGCCCTGCATAAACTACGAAATTTACTAAAAAATAAAATTGCCAAAGGAAGTATCTGTAAATATCAACATCGGAGACAACTAATGTTATCACCAATCAAAATAAAAACGAAACAGACAAAATTTGCCATAAAATGATGATAAATAACATTAACCATAACAGAGGTTTTAAATAAAAAAAACCCATCAAAGCATTTTGTTGAATACCTTACATACATAGCGCATCATCGTAAAATAGTAACCTAAATTCTCAAAGCATACCTGAGCGTTGTTGCTTGATGCCCTTCTGAGACTCCAAAGTTTAAAAAGAAACAGTCAATTTGTTAAACAATTTCCCAACTATCTTCTTAACGAACAATGAAAGCTGAAAAGAGTAACCTAAATTGCGAAAATCGTACCTGCTGGAGCCCTAATTGCCCGACGAAAGCCTTGAATTTGGTGATGGTTGTCTCGCTGGCGTTAATGGCGTTATCTCGTAGAAGAGTGCTGGTGAGGGATGGATGGATTAGCTGATGCCGACTATACAAAAATTGTTTAAGATTTTTATAAATCTATTAACGGATATCTCATGGGATCCAATTAGTGTCAATTAATGTCGAACGAAAACACGATCATCTTCTCCGGTTATAATTTCGGACCTTCAAACACGTTTCTATCCTTCAGAAACTTCCATGTCTAGTTCAGTTATATAGATATATGTGTGTAAATATATCTTTATGTTTTAGTCTCCTGAACCAAATTAATCGTCACGAAGCATATACAATGATGAAGGCTCAAACCCATTACCTCAGCTGATTGGACAGAGCAGAGCAAATCCAATGGGACTATGCTGGTTAAACACGTGCGGAGGTGGCTGTCAAAGTCACCGGAACCGGTTAGGTAAACATAAGGTCGGGTTCGAAAGAAATAAAGATTGGGTGATCATGGTACCTGTTCGTGAATCGGAGATCTCAGGCGACTAAACAAATGGCGGCAGACGGCGGTGCGACGGCGTGTGGTGTTTGTGCGGCATGAACAACGGTGTGGCGGTGGTCACTACGCTGCTCCGGTACACGGTGCGCGGCTTTAACCGAACCAAAAAGGCGATGTACGAACACTTACAGGCTGAATGGAATTAGAGTGTTGTAGTGCTGGTCTCAACAGGGAATCGCTTCCGGCTGCAATCACGTCTGCCGGAGAGAGTGGAGCTGTGGCGGGTCGAGCGGAACAATAGATCAAATTTAGAAGTGATTATGAAAGGGTTTCACAAGGACAGAGGTGAGAAGACGACAGGCAGATGGCGGTCATGTTAACCTGGAAACCTACACTGTTCCTAAGGCTTTCATCAATTGTATATATATATAAATTATACTAGGTTATCACCCGGGACTGCTTCCCGGGTTGGAGAAAGTAATTTAGATAAATCATAAAGGTATAAATAAAATACAATACAAATAAAGTGTCATGTTACCCCAATTAAACACTTACGTTTTACGTGACAAAAGGAGTAAAAGAAATCCAAACAAATAAAAAAAAGAAAGTGTATATCTTATCATAGGTTCATTATTTAGATGTTTTAGGGGTTGTTTGGGTGAGCTTTTCGAAATGACTTATTTGCTTATGACTTATTTGCTTATTTGCAGCAAATAAGCAAATAAGTCATTTTGAAAAGCTCCATTTTAAAGCTTTTCAAAACTACTTATTAAAGCAAATAAGCAAATACGTAGTTTTGAAAAGCTTAGCCAAACAAGCCCTTAGTCCCTTGTTTATATACTTCGCAATAAAATATGAACTTCATCCAATAAGTTCAAATAGAAATATAGCCAATACTTGGCTAAAAGGAAAACTTGCTTCAAACAGAGAGTCTTGTTCAGATAAGAATAAGCATAGCCTAAATGAAAGCTTACAAATATATATTCCCTGAAGCAATCTAACCGATTCTCATGAGAAAGTTTGTGAAGGTGCTAACAACATCCACAACTATTGCTTAAAACTATAACCTTAAGGAATATAAATCATATCAAATATGAGCTTACTATATTAGTTTGGTTTGAGCCCAAAACGAACTCAATTTAAGTTAAATTATTTAACCAATCTATACGCACCTTAGGGGCTGTTTGTTTTACCAAATGTAGTCTTTTTTCAACTTGAGCCAGGTTTTTTTTAAAAGGCCAACATAATATTATTAGAAATCTTGCGAGTAGCAAGCATCAATTGTATGGAATCCTCAAAAAAGAAACATATTACAGTACATGGAGGCAATCTATCAGCCATACTACAATACAAACCCAAACTAAAGCGCCAGGACACAGCCAAAAAACTATTACAACTTATTTCGATCTATTTTTTTACCCAAAGGATTGCGATGACTTTGACTTCTTCAATCACTTTTGACACTGATACTCACTGAAATACTTCTATAAAGTAAGTAATTAGTGTCATAATAGTCTCACAGTATAAACTCCACCCTTGAAGCAACGGAAAAATATCAAAAGGATAAAAGTGACGAAACTCCTTCAGCTACAGACTTAAATTAAAATTAACTTAAATGATAAAAAAAAGTAGCACCTGGATGCCACTCCTCTAGCAACTGACCTAAATTACAGAACGAAACATAGGAAAGGTTTGAAATTGGCTTTAACAATCTAAGTAGAAATCGATAAAGCTAAATTAAGTTAAGTTTTTTTTTTTTCACGAATCATTCTAAAAATTAACCACAAAAACTTAATAAAGATACACACAACGTATGACCAAAAAAACATTTGATTGATCATGCGTTACAAAAACGTCCAAGGGAAACAAAATCTATAATGTAAATATCCAAAATCACCGATTTCAAAAGCAAACAATACAATAAAATGTATGAGTAAATTAAAGACAATACATGTCACATGAAGAAGCTTAGTGTATTCAATGAGTTTATAGATAATAGATGTTGTATCAGTCTGTATATATGATTTATCAATAAAAAGTACAACATACTCCTATTTCGCAAGAATATATGAAAAAACGATGTTAATTAGACAGATACCTTTCCGAATAGCAAAACAAATTGCTGGAGCAAAGTTACTCGATCTCCTAGTTTCGCTTTTCGGACTTGAAAAAACAACAGTAATGCGATTATTAGAGTAATAGAGTTTCTATTTACACTACACATATTCAGTTGATTTCCTCAAAAAGAATAGAATGAGCCAAATGCATAATCTTTAAAAAAAAAATACATCAGAGTTAGTTACTACGGTTATGTATTCGTAATTCGTTTTTTATTCTATATGCCAGGGTACCGTCACTTATAAAAAAGAAATCATGAAAGTAAAGTTGTATATACCTTATATGCTGGCAATAATGATGGTGTTTCAAGATGTGGTCGCTTGAATGCATTGATGTTTGAAAAGGAATGTCAAAATCTTCAAAAAGACCACGTAAGGCAGCCTACAAACAAAGTAAAACCATAAGCCTATAATAATAGAAAGTTGTCCATACATTTCGGAACGGGTACCAAATTTCCCGAACCGAAATATTATCGGTACCCATACGACACCAACATTTAGCATTTTCGGTACCGCTACGATACCGGTTTTTACTTTCAAATATCGGTCCGTACCGGTACCGGTACTGAACCGTACCGCACCATACCGGGTATTTTTGGGTAGCGGTACCAATACCCATTTTTGGGCGGTATTTTCGATACTTGTACCATTAAAGTTCAGGAGCATCAATAATAGAAGGGTGGTTAGTGGGTAGATATCTTATTACAAAGAATGCAACCAGCCCAACAAGTTATATCACACACACTTGTCTTTATTAGCAACAGCCCAATACACATACACATTTAACTTGTGAAAACTAATTGGAACCGGCCAAGCCCAACCATCAAGCCTTTTCCCCTTACTATACCAGTAACCCATGCCCACATTCCCATTACTTTCACTATCAATACATTTTAGTGCAGGAAATAACATCTGATAATTAAATGATGATTGAATTGAATTGATTAATTTGTACAAATCAATGGATAGATATGGATTGTGGCACAAGTTGTTGCCTCTTTACCTGCCGTGTTCTTAGTAATCCAACTTTTTTAATGACAATTCTATATGGGTTGTGATTTACGTAGAATGGTAGAATGTCACATGGGCCAAATAAATTTATTTATTTTTAATTAAAGTGGCATGGCTTAAATGGGCCGGATGGGCCATACACACTAAATGTTTGTCTAAGTTATGGTTCTAAGTTCTATTTCCAATGCATAACACCTACTTAATCATTTTATTCAAAATTTTAGATCATTACTACTAATAATATTGTTCCTGTGATTGTAATAAAAAAAGGCAAAAAGTGTTTGCGGGTAAACCCAATCCGACCCTACTGAAAAACCATAACAATTTAATCTCAAATCACCAAACAACAATTAAGATGTAATCTACCTTTAACCAATACCACCTGCAATTGACTTTCCTTCACGATCCCAAGTGCAGGTGGTAACGGGAATCCTCCGAGCCTTGAAAGTTTGGGTTTTATGACCTGTAGACAGAATCATCATCACAATCAGTTAAATTCTTTTCTTTTTGTATTCATATATGTGGCCATCTTGATGCTGATGATGATGATGATGAAACCCAACCCAATGATTTTGCAGCCTCTATATACTATATACGTAACTAAAAATATCAACTATATAATTTACTGGTTTTACCTTTTACGCAAATGATTTAGGCGTTCCTCCTTTTGGTTGCCCCTTACAAGAGCTCCAACCTGTAGAATTAAGTTATTTTAAATTTTAAGCGTTCATGAGGCAGGATATCTTTTACTACAGGTAGTAATTTCAACCCATTTAGAATAGGTTGGTTCGGGTGATCTTTTGACCCATTACCCAACCCACCCATTTTGTGAAAACTTACCTTTGGTACAATCACATCGAAGGCTGCAACAGTCTTCCCATCATCGTTTAATCTCACGTTGAAGGGTTTTAGTTCCTTAGGAAAATCAAAGATAATTACAGGCTTCTTATAGAACTCAACCAGATAACTGCATTAAGAAAATGTGTAAAACTTCATGATTACGAATATATATAAAAATGAGAAACAGATTTGTTCATCTGGGTCAAACCTCTCGTGTTCGTCCGATAGAGAAACACCCAATTCGATTTTGGGTTCAAAGGTCATGTCAGTAACCTTGTTTAAAACTTCTACAGCTGTTGCATATGTGATCTTTTCAGACGGCTCTAACGCCACTAAATTAAGCCGATCGATAAATGTTAGAGATGAAGTGTGCTGAAGATTTTGTCAAGTTTGTATCCAATTGGGTTTCCAAAAACTGTCATGAAGATCTTCGTTGACTATAAAGAAAACACGTCAAATACGTTGAAGAGTCAATATGTCAAGAATTGCCGCAAGTGTGTACGTTTAATGCATATAACATCCTATATCATTTTATTATATAACTATGATAATACAAAATAATATAATATTAGCTCTCTCAGCTCTTTTAGTTTTGTACATAATCTCACAGCCTTTGTTATAAGCTTGCTGATTTTTATACCACTCACTCTACAACCAGATTCAATTAAAAAGAAAGCACCCCAAAGTAAATTATGTGTGCAGAATAAAGAATTAGCACCAAACCTCCTTTTTTATCTTTTCATCTCATGCAGCAGATACTTGCCTGTGTTTTCTACCTTCTTGATCCAGTTCTTTCGTTCGATATTCTACATCATGAATTCATATTACACCTATTAATTCCAAACCCCCAAGAAAAGAAGCAACACTATGCCAAACAAATAAACATAAAAAGAAATATGAATAATACAAATCAAATATGAAATTGAAAGATACCGATTTATGTGCTGGTGAAACCCTAGTCGCCGCCCTTTCGTTGTCGCGTTAAAACACAACCATCATAAGACCACCCTGGAGAAACCCTAAATCAACCAATGCCGTTGTCATCATTCTTCTTCAGGCCACCACTATCACCATCTTCCTCATCCAATGAAACAACCAAAATTTTAGAAAAACTGAGACGATGAAACAAATAAAAAGTATAAAATCAATATCGACTATATATTCCACATACTTGTAAGTGAATCGGTTTGGTTTTGGAATCCTTTAACACTTCAAAATCAAAGTTTTTCAGATCTAAGAAATCTAAAATCATAATACCTGATTAACACTTCAAAGTAGAACGGCAAAGGAATCGTTGTCGATTATATATCATTAATACAATCGGAAACAATGATCTAAGCCGAATTCAGATAACTGAATCTGTAACATCGTTGATGAAATTGAAAGAAAAAATCAAATATATATTTGATTAACAATCAAGAAACAAAGACTAAAACAGTTAATAACATACCAATCAGTGTTATCAATTTTGGATGATATCTCAGCGGCGAAGAATGAAGAAGAACTGGCGTATTGATCTCTAGGGTTTGTCAAAAAGTGTATCTCACGGGAAGAATGAAGAACTGGCGTATTGAACTATTGATCTCTAGGGATTGTGAAATATTAATTATATACGCTCCGAATTCATTGGGTCGGATTCATGAAAAAAAGGATCCGCGTGCTTTTTCCAAGATCCGTCCATTTTCCCGCCAAAACGCATCACAAGAAGCTCTATTAACGCGCCACGTCAGCCCAAATATTCTTGTTTATTATATACTAGGTTATTGCCCCGTGTAATACACGGGCTGAATCACAATTATAATATGAAATAAAAAATGTGTTCACAATATGGTCTACTTTATATGTAATATAAGGTAATATGCAAACAAAACTACATTTATTCAACACGTGTAATACACGTGGTATTTAAAGATATTTTTTATTATTTGGTATATAAAAATACATTTATTCAACCCGCGGGGTTTTTAATGTTTTTTTAATTATTTAATATGTAAAATTACATTTACTCAACACGTATGATAAACAGGACTTTTAAAGATATAATTTTTATTATTTGGCATATACAATTACATTTATTCAACCCGCGGGGTTCTTAATTTTTTTTTAATTATTTAATATATTACATTTACTCAACATGTATGATAAACAGGACTTTTAAAGATATATTATTTTATTATTTGGTATATAAAGTTACATTTAATTAACTCGTGCACTAAACGGGGTTGTAACCTAGTGGATAAATATACTAAAATCAATATATAAAATTTACAATCTTTATTGTGCTACGTATTGGTTCCAAAAAAAAATGTTTTTATTTTTATAATTAAAATTTACCATCTTTATTGTGCTACGTTTTAGTCCCATAAAGAAATGTTTTTATTTTTATAATTTCAAATTAAAGTGAAATCCGGAAATTATAGATTAGGATTGGAAACAAATTTTAGAATTTAAATGTACATTCAGATAAAATTATGATATAATATTTATATTTTTTCTTAGGTATGAATTAATTTGAAATTTAAAATTATCTATCTAATCTCCTATATTTAATATTAATAATTAATAATTAATAATGTGTATTAGGCAGGAAAACGAAATTATCAATGCTCTCAATGAATGACAAGTGTCCCATAATGGTTTCTTTTATTATATGTATAGATAATAGATTTTGTTTTGTTTTTTATTAGTTAAAAGGTTATTTAATTAAAAAATAAAAAAACTAAATAAATACGTAAAGTGACAAAACTACCCCTAAGTTGACTGTGACTTTTGGATGAAGTTAGGTGGTTGGATCAAAATGGCAACAAAATGGAAAAGTCAGGGACCCAGAGACGAAAAAAAAACCATTTGGACTAAAATGACAAATTTGGACAAACCCTACTAAAATGGCAATTTACTCCACAATTCAATTCGTCTTTTGAGTATCCCGTCTGTTCCATCCCACCTCAGTTAAGAACAACACAAAAGTCAAACAAGAAGCTAATCGCCAGTGTGAAGCGATTGAGGCTGCTCAGAGGTCTCGTAGATCAGATCGACGTGATGGAAACACAGTTTAAGGTATTTTGTAATTTCTTGTTAAGCGATTCGAAATTTGAATAAGATTTGTTGATTATCACCACGTAATTAGGATTAAATTGCAACTTGAATCAAATTTGTTGATTGTCACAACGTAATAAGGAATAAATTACAACATTTGATTCTCAATTAGGGAGTATCTAGGGATTTAGGGCTCAAGAAGAAAAAGGTTAAATGATGCAGAAAGAGAACAGACCGTGTTTGGATGAATTTTAAAAGTTTCTTGTTCTACTTATTTCTTGTTCAAATTTTTAATTTTCTTTTAACACTATGGTTTCCTTTAATTAGTCTCGATCAACTTTTTGGGTATTACTTTCCTAATCTGATTGGTTAATCATAGGCAGTAAACTTGACTCAAGATGAAGGGGAGTTGATACAAGAGAAGTCTGAAGTGAAGTTCACATTCATGCCTTTTCTCTGAGAGGAGAATATGCTAGAGACAGAGAGAGATCGGGCAACCCACCATTGTTTCGTCTCTGGATCTTTGAACCCCTGGAACGGTCGCTTGACCGTACGCCACCGTAATCCTCCGCAACGACAATGGTAAATTCTCTCTCATTACCATTATATCCATACTGTTTATAATAATCGTTAATTTGTAGTTTCCAATTGATCGTGATGATGAACAGAAGAAACTGTTGATGTTGAATGATGATGAGTCCACACCAAAAGATAAAGGTTATGGCTGGGGACCAAAATGTGGGAATTATTGGATTAATCAGCTTAGTATGTCATAGTAGTAGGTGTTATGTTCTTGAGATTTGTTTATTGTTCTAAAAGTCAATGTATTTACAGATTTTTGAAAGGGCTGCTACATAGAAGTTAATGGCAACTGCAGACATCAACACACTTGCATAGAAGTTGTTCGTTTCGGCTCACACTTGCACTGCACATGATTATTATATGATGAATAATGCTAAACTATGGTAAAAATGCATTAACCATAATGATTTGACTTAAATTGTTTCTATATCCGCATTATTTCTATCTAAGTTTATATTTATGGTTTGTTAAAATTCGTCATGTTCCCTGCTACGGAATCGAGTTTTGGCCCTTGGAAAAAGTAAGATGACAAATAAAAGCTTAACTATTCATGTGCATCATTAATTAAATGCATTTTTTATTTTGCTTTTAGTATTTTACACTTTCTTGGAAAAGAGTTCAGCCGTAATAACATTATTTTCAATGTTAGATAATCCATAATGATTGATACTTCCATTTTAGTCATCTGATCAAAGTGTGAATTGGTTATGTTGTTCTACAGGTGGAACATAAAGATGAGAAGCAACCCATATCAGATTCAGATGCAAATTGGGAAGAAATGTTGCCAGCTGATTATGAAGACATATTGAAACTGTCGAAAAATAGAATGCAATGGACAACGAAGAAGCAAGCGTACTCAATTATGAGCAAAGGGTTCTTAATCAGGGATGGCAAGAAGAGAAGCATTGTAAGTCCATTTTTTCTCATGTGTAGTTGTTGTGGAACCTGTGAACATGGTTCGAAGGGAAACCATTACTGAACATGTACTAATTGTATCTCTCTTTATTGTTTGATAGTGGTTTTTTCTTGACAAAAATGGGAAGAAATGTCATATGCTATCAGCAAGCGCGGCTGCCACATAGGACCTGTACTCGTACAAGCTGACTTTATCTGAATCTATTGTTGAATCACAAGTATCTAATCCTCTACCAAAGCCTACAAGGGCTCTGGATGCAACCTTACAAGACTATGCGTATCGCGCATTTGTTCATCCGCGTACCGGTATTTTGTTTGATGGAGTTGTTCCATCGTATTTGACCGGAATCGAGATATCAGCAATGAGGCTCAGAAGTGGTAGCCTGTATCGTCGAGGCGTTGAATCCTTTAAGGAATTTGTAATTCCGGTTGGTTTAAGAGACCAACCATATGTGGAGAGGCTGGTTCTGGGGTATGAAAACTTAGGGAATTGGTCCACAACTTATTACTCTTTACCTCAATTTTTGGGCTTCAGAGGAAGCGATTACAATTAATTTTGGAAGGGTAAGCCCGATACCAGTTGGTACGGTTGCAAAGTGTGCTTGGTTTGATCTACACGGTCAGGTGAACTTCTAATCTAGAGGCCGAATTGTTTTTAAATTTTAATGTATACGATGTTTATGTTATAGATTTAATTTGAATATATGATATATAGCGGCTATTATAGAGGGTGATTTGTGTTTAAATGAATGTTTATGTGGTGATGTTTACGTTATATATTTGATATTGATTTTGATTTTGTCAGCAAATCTTATTGTCCGTACTGTGTGAGCGTTTAGAAGTTGTTTACTGAGCTTGGATCTTCGTTCAAAACCATCGAGCTTGACCTAGAAAGTGAGTTCCTCTCTCTTGATCTCGATCGATTTCGAATGTATTTATATCAGTATACGTATGCTGAATTTACAGTTATATGAGCCTCACTGTAACATTTCAGGCAATTTTGATCTAACATAATTGTTTCTGTTGACAAGCAACTTAGAGAACTTGGTAGCATGGTAGCAATATTTCTGATTGCAAACATGTAGTTGGTATCTAAATGAATGCAAATAACACGTGAACTTAGTTCTTTGAGACCTTGACAAACTTTTACGAGTCATGGGTACGTCATTACTTCATTTTATGTGAGTTTCAATTGTATGATCATGCCAACTGTATTGAAAACTTTCTTATACTTAGTTTGATCGGTGTTTCGGTGTTATTTGGCTTCGGGTCTAAGGGTGAATGCGTCTAAGAGTTGGCTTTACGGGATTGGGGTCACTGCGGATGAAACACAACAGTTGGCCGAGATACTTAGGTGTAGGGTTGGGGAGCTTCCATTTAAACATCTAGGCTTGATAGTTGGGACCAACATGAACCTTGTAAAAAATTGGGACCGGTGGTGGAGACCTTTAAGAAACGCTTGTCGATTTGGAAGGCCAACACCATCTCGTTTGGGGGGCGCATCACACTTATAAAATCCGTGTTGAGTTTGTTTCCAACGTATTTTTTATTTTGTTTAAGGCTCCGGTTCAGGTCCTTAAGCAATTAGAAAGGATTAGAAGGGATTTTTTTGTGGGGAGGGGGCGCGGATGTACAAAAAATGAGATGGGTGGCATGGGAAGACGTCATGGCTCCTAAGGAAGTGGGTGGGTTGGGAATCTTTTCGTTGAAAGAAGCCAACTTAGCATTATTGGCTAAGTGGTGGTGGAGATTTAAGGTGGTCGAAAAAAGTTTATGGAGGAAGGTGGTGTGGAGTATACATGGTGGGTCAACAAACTGGAATTACATCCCCATGATGTTGTCATTATCAAGCCCATGGAAGCAGATTGGTGGGATTTCGAAGGACTTTGAAGTGGCGAGAGTGTGTCTGCCTTCATTAATCTGCGGAGTTGTGGGTAGTGGTCAGGCTACACAATTCTGGATGGATTGCTGGATTGGCGAGGTACCGCTAAGTTTAAGATTCCCCAGCTTGTTTGCTATTGAATGGTCGAAGCAGGCTCTGGTTAAGGACAGGATCGGTTGGGTTCGGGGCAGCTTGGTTACGCGTTTTCATTGGAACAGAAGGCCCTAACTCCTGCAGAGCTGCTGGAAATTAATAGGCTGTTTGAGATGTTGAGTTCTGTGGAGATGACTGCTTCGGAAGATAAGTGGAAGTGGATGCTCGATACTTCAGGCATGTTCACAGTTAAAAGTATAAGAACAAAGCTGAGAAGTTCGAGCGTGCTTGACAATGGCTTTAGATTTGAATGGAATACGTGGTCGCCTATCAAAGTAAACTTTCTAGCTTGGAGGGTGGCCAAAAACCGGGTTCCAACAAAACTGGAATTGGTAAGAAGAAACGTGTATATTGAATCGACCCGCTGCGTTTTATGTGGTGTTGAAGATGAATCAGTCAATCATTTATTTATCTCGTGTAATTCGCTCAAAAGGTATGGGATGCAGTTATGTCGTGGTGCAAAGGCATTACTTTGTTTGCTTTTTCAGCCAAAGATCTGGTTCAACCCCACTGGTATATTAGCGGGTCGAGGAAGTGGAAGAAGGCAGTCTATTTGGTAGTACAAGCGTCAAGCTGGTGTATATGGCTATGTCATCATTTTCCAGCAGAAGCAAGCTTATTTTGGGAGGGTTATGGAAGAGATAAAGGCCCTTGCTTATTTGTGGATCAAGAATCGATCTAAAGCCTCGGACCTAACATGGGATAGGTGGCTAAAATTCGATTTAGAAGGTCTGGGTGTATAATGTACTCGTCTGTTTTTTGTATTCTGCTGTGATGTTTTGCTGGTGTAAAGTATCGAGCTAACAATTTGGTTAGTTCGGTTGGTTTATTAATAAATCATCTGCTTTGTTGGTCGTTAAAAAAAAGTTTGATCGGTATTTTACCTGAAATATGTCTAAAAAGACGTGTGTATCCATGTCTGAAGGTGATGGAAGTGAGATGCAATCAGCACTGCACGAGTGGACTGGCCAACGATCTGTACCAAATGTTTTTATTGGCGTCAAGCCCATTGGTGGCTGTGACAGCAAGGCTTTAATCTTTATACTTTCCTTGTTTGACCCGTTATGAGTTTTCGCCAATGAACAACAGAATGTAATGTCCTGCAACAATTTTATGTAGGTACTGTTGCCATGCACAAAGCAGGAAAGCTTGTTTCTCTGCTGACAGAAGCTAAAGCAGTTGCTACCAAAGCTTCCTAAACAATTATTCTCATGGTATCTTTATAAACAGAGTTGTGAACTTTCTGAACATGCGATTATGTCCATTGTGTCCCAAATTAATTGGAATGTTGCATTCGAATGTTCGGTATTGTTTTCAGGATATATGTTTGTTATCTCCAACCATCTCGAGTTAAATTTTAAACCACAAATTTTAAACATTTACTAAAATAATGATTGAAGTCTTTACATTTTTAAATAGGAACTGCAACTCATCTTCTCTCCATGACCAGTGGCGAAGCTTGAAATTTTTTAGGGGGGGGGGGGTCGAAAACGTATATACCCAAAAAATTCTATAGAACCGGGGGGTCGAAAACATATATACCCAAAAATTTCTATACGAAAACTAGATATATAACACTACTGGCCAAAAAGTTCGGGGGGTCGGGCGCCCCTCCCGGCCCCTTCAAAGCATCGCCCTTGTCCACGACTGACCGCCCTTCAAACGAGTATTTCTTTTTTTCTACAGGAAGTGGCTGTGCTTGTACAAAAGGCATATTCCCTCTTATTTAATTAAACTAGGACGATTGAATGATAGTGCTTGTGATGATCCTTTAATTCAACTTAATTTCTTAACTGTTACTTACAATTGCCATTGATTTGCACTCTGTGGTACTAACCTACTAATTATGGTACATCTCTCGTAACAAAACTTGTTGTACGTGTAACCAAAAAATGTTCATAAAAATATATATAAAAAATTGATATAATGGGGGTGTTTTTATCAAACCATAATAACTCATGTTGTGTTTGTCTTCATGTGTCTGGTACAGTTTCAGGTTTCGGCTAAGTTTTTGTGTTTGTGCTCGATTCGACCTGTAAACATGACCCCCAACAAAAAGAAAGACACCTCAACAAGGATGGCTACACTACACGACCTAGCAGGTGACCAATGAATGTTTGAAGACGGGTTGTACATCTAACAAAACTACCAGAGCGATTTTTTGAAGGTTTGACGGGTTAGATTTTGTAAGTGGTACATCTCTCGTAACAAAACTTGTTGTAGGTGTAACCAAAAAATGTTAATAAAAATATATATAAAAAATTGATATAATGGGGGTGTTTTTATCAAACCATAATAACTCATGTTGTGTTTGTCTTCATGTGTCTGGTACAGTTTCAGGTTTCGGCTAAGTTTTTGTGTTTGTGCTCGATTCGACCTGTAAACATGACCCCCAACAAAAAGAAAGACACCTCAACAAGGTGGCTACACTACACGACCTAGCAGGTGACCAATGAATGTTTGAAGACGGGTTGTACATCTAACAAAACTACCAGAGCGATTTTTTGTAAGGTTTGACGGGTTAGATTTTGTAAGTAACAAACTTCATGCTTAACGTCAACATTTGTAACAGACATCATAAGTCGGGACACCCGCCGCAATGCGCGGGCATTCCCACTATAAAAGAAAAAAAGAAAGTTGTGTTTTAAATGATAAGACTTAATTATGCGGTAAGTTCACGTGGTTTCTCAAAAGTAACAAAGTTTGGTAGTAAGATGTGAAATGATGAATATACCCTTAGTTCTTAGTTTCTTTTAACCGGAGTTGGCCTTGGTACTCTAAAATGTTACAAAATCGAAAGTTAATATCCCATATTATTACTTTAAACTCTTAGTATCCAACCATATATATTACCTTCCACAAACCACAAGGACCAACTGTGTTATTAACTCTTAAGCTAAATTGCCCTTCAACTAATAGTTAAAACTAACTCCATTAGCGATTTGAACTAGAAATGCAAGAAATAAATACCTTGAGGACTGCCAATGCGAAAAATAAACGCATAGATGAACACCAAATTTTGGTTTAAACCACAAGGACCAAACATGTAACTTACTCTTACTATTATAAACCCCACTATCCTTTTGTTTGTTTATACACTTTCCAGCCTTATCACTGTCCTTTTGTTTGTGTATACACTTTCCAGCCTTATTGTCTAGAGATTTTGAAGAAAGAAGATCACAAGCAAAAGAGAGGTATTTTCTTGATCAATGAGCTTTAATTATGTATGAATTTATTTCTGATTCTGTTCTTCTGCTTGCAACTTGATTCAATTCCATGCTACATCATGTGTTTCTTTTTCTGTTTTTTAATTTTATTAATAATTGGGGAAGTACATATATTTCAAAAATATCGCTATATTGGAATCTCTATAATAGAGAAAAAAACTATAGAAGCTAAAATACATCACTATATTTAGAAGTTTGCACATAACTCTTTATATTCTTACTGTAAGTGTGTAGGAAAAAAAAATAAATAAGTGTTTATAAGTAAGATAGTGATAAATATATAGAGTTGAATGTGGGAGGTTTTTGAAAAATAAACAAAATTTATAGATAAATATGTTGTTTAGTTAAATTATATAGATGGAGATGGAGGTTCTAACATGAACAAATTTGTTAGTTTAGGGTGCTACTATATTAAAACTAAATAGCTTCTAAAATAAAAGAAAAAAACAACACAATTAGTGACTAAGAATACAAGAAATAGATACTTGACTAGGGATAAGCTCGGTACTGACCGGTACCGGAACCGAAAGTACCGGTATCGAAAATCCTCAAAAGTGGGTACCGGTACCGAATATACCCGGTACGGTACGGTTCGGTAACGGTACAGTACCGGTATTTGAGGGTAAAAACTGGTAAATACCGGTACCGAACCGGACCGGTACCGAAAATGTCAAAAGTCGGTACCGAAAATGTATCCGGTTCGGTAAATTCGGTACCGGTACCGGTTCGATACCGGGTCCAATTTGCTCATCCCTGTACTTGACTGCCATTCCAACGCAGAAAATTAAAAAAAAGATGGACGAAAACCGAACTTTGGCTCAAATCTCGGGGACCAACCATGAAACTTACTATTATAAAACCCCACTAATCAATCATTTTGTTTCTTTTCAATTATAAAACCCCCCCACTAATCCTCCTTTTGTTTCTTTTCAATTATAAAACCCCCCACTAATCCTCCTTTTGTTTCCGTTTACACTTTCCAGTACATTCTCAACAACAGATTTAGAAGAAAGAAGATCGCAAGTAAAAGAGAGGTATTTTCTTGATCAATGAGCTTTAATTATGTATGAATTTATTTCTGATTCTGTTCTTCTGCTTGCATCTTGATTCAATTCCATGCTAGGTCATTATGTGATTTCTAAACAACAACCCACACACTTCATTCATATTTATATAAGAGCACAGTATGTTAAAGAAAAACACCTAGATGTGTTAAAAAACACTAAGATCTGTTACCATGGATGTGTTTCTTTTTTGTTTTTAACTTTATTAAAATATGGGTGTGTTTTCATCGTAATCATCTAATCAGTTTTCGTTTTTGTTTTAATTTCTGTTGGTTAGACCATCAATCAAAGGTGTAGTTGATTTGATTTTTCATTGTGGTTCTTTGATGTTATTGTATTTAATTCCTGTTCTAACGACTTTTAGTTGCTTGTTCTTTGTTTTTTTTTTGTTTGTTGTTTCAGTTTTGTGTTTCTCAACATGTTTTTGAAAGGTGTTAATTATTCGTGAATGTCGGGAGGTCTAGCATACGTTGTCTTAACTGGGTCCGCGTTAGAGAGCCCTCTAGCACAATAGATCCACAATTTAAAACCCCTCAATGAGAAAACCCCTATCACTAGACTCGAACTCAAGACTGAAGGGGAAAACTCACCTGAACCCACCATAGGTTAAACTTAAATAGCCGTAGCCATCAATAGTAAGTCTCCAATTGTTTGGAGGGTGTGTAAATTTGTAATTTTTAAGTCTTGGTAAAAAGAAAAGGATAAAATTCTCTAAAGAATAAAAACGACTGCTGCTGTAAACTTTCTTTTTAACGTATTGTTGTTAACAATCTAATTTATTATTACTTGGATAAGTAATCAAAGGAACTAACGTTCTTTTAGCAACTTATATAATATATATACACACAACAAAATTATCTAAATATACGTATTTTGATAGGACAAAATAATAAATCCCAAATTCAATAAAGTGATAACTTAATTAAATGAAGTAATAAAGTTATCATTTAAAATGATAAATTTTCAAAAAACTAAATGATAAATGTCAGAGTATTCACATTTTTTTTGAACGGCGATTGACTCCAACAGGCGAGAGGATCACACCCACATTGCATGGGTCCCTAGTCCCCCTCGGGCGAGGCATCCGAGGTTGACCATAGGCGCTCCACGAGAAAATTTCCAGCCGACAGCCACTTGACTGCCGTTGCAGCCTCCGCACTCAAGAGCCGGAGTAACCGCACTGTAATAGAAAACTCGTGTGCGGCTCAAGAGTATTCACATTTGGTTCTCCATATTTATATTTATATGAGTGCGTTGTATATATATATGATATAAAGTGGTTGTAAATGAATAAGAGAGAAAATGTTATTGTTGATAGTAAATTTGGTAAGACTCTTTTCATTGTCTATAATTTTTCAAAAGTGGTTGTAAGTAGATGAGAGAGAAATTATAATAATAAAAATATAAAAAACAAATCACTTTATAGCATACCCTAGTGGTATCTTGGGGGTGAGATAAGTCTTTGGGACCAATAGGTCCTGAGTTCGATTCCCACAAGAGGGTTTTCCTCCTAAATTGGTGTATAGGTATTATGCCTAGTGGAGATGAATATGATCGGTTGGTTCGGCTGGTGACACGATGATACTTCAGTCTTCAGTGGCCCGTTAGTGATCCAAATTTGCCGTTCAATATACATATATATTATTTAATTGAAAATGTGAGAGAAAGGTTAGTAATTTTTAATGTAATTATAAAAATAGAGATGAAAAATCGATTGTGAGAGCATTCACATTTGACGCTCCATCCATCTCTATCCTCTTCCTCTCTTACTTTGTTGAAATCTCCTACCAAAATCCACATGCCTTCCTTTCCCTGTTGAAATATATTCCTGCCAGTTTTCCAGCAACTAAGAGAAACGAGTGGTGTTTAAAGACATTTTCTTTAGTAAAGATCCCTGGTCCCTTACATCAGGCCCTGTATGCCTATTTTCCTTCAGTTATACTATTTTATTTTTTTTAGTTATTAATTTTTTTTGAATGGCTAACGTTGCACACCATGGGGATTGAACCCCTGACCTCTCCTATCATAAACTACACTTCGAAAGAAAGTTACATCAATCAAAATATAGAAATTAAATGACAAAAAGAAATTACATCGAAATTTAATATATATTAAAGACAAAGGACGGTAGACCTTTGTCTTTAAATCCCTAACTTTTGCAAAACTACACATATAGCCCTTACACTTTTATCTTCTTTAAACTTTCAAATAACCACCTAAAGTTACAATTCTAACCTTTATACTTTTAGTTCTTTCATTTCACACACTCAAACTAAGTAAGTTAGACATTCATTTCTAACTTTGGTAATTGACAACTTTGATCCATCAACTTTTTGTACTTAATAACTTGACGTCTCATTTTACTACGAATTGCTTTTACGACTTTAGATCATAGCGTCACATATTAATATATTTTTTTTTATCTATGTATAACCATATTAATGTCTAAATTACTTTTACGACTTTACATGGTTATCTAAAATATTGTCACAACTTTACACCATAATGAACGATTCATACTCTTTTTTTATCCATATCTAATGACGTTAATGTCAAGAACGTAATGTATATAACAAAGTCAAACACGTGTAATGTCGCGTGCGGGCATCACACGTTAATGTCATCACCGTGCACTGTAACCGCAATGCTTATATAGGCTACACAGAGTTAGATCGGATATGTCAAAACATGTGTTTTTATATGGTTAACGAATCATATAGCGTGCCGCCGGCTATAAACAACTAAGGTGTCGCCACCGTAATGCGCGGTGTATGGCAGTTTTAACGTACCTGTCATTTTAAATTCACGTTTCAACGTAAACGACTAACGTTTTGACCTAAATTTTTCTCTCAAACGAGTCTGGTAAAAAATAATACGTTTTTATACTTATTTTGTGTACGTTCGTAAACTATGTTCGAAAGCGAGTCGGGTCAAATATAATGCATGTTCATTCGACGAAGACGTAATTTTTTTTTTTGGATAAAGAGTCAAGTCGAATATACACTATAAATGCAAGTTATTATAACTTTTGACGCCGCCGCAACGCGCGGCAGGTCAAGATCCTAGTATATATGAAATATAAAGTAAATGAATGAAGTTGCGCCGCCACCATTGAATAAAACATAGCCGATCACATCTAATTGGTATACAAAATAAAGGGTAAACAGTTAGTTACGAAAATTATAAAAGGTATAGATGAGTAAATATTAATTAAAAGCATTATAATTTTAAAAACAAATTAAAAATATAATAAAATTAAAATCTATATCTATACTATATAATAAAAGAAACCATTTATAGGACACATGTCATTCATCGGAGCCATCTATTTTTTAGCCCATTAAATTTAGATAATTATTTATGAGATATACGAAGAGATATCCATTTAATATATATATATATATATATATAGGGTAAGGATATATAGAAAACCACTTTTATTGAGAAAATCCGGGAAACTCAAAGCTCCCGACATTTTTTTTTTTTGAAAAAAATAACACGTAATATACATGTTTTTAAGAGTTTTGGGCCAAAAAAAACAAAAAAGCGCCGAAGGAATTTTAAAAAAAAATAAACAAGTTTCAGCATTTTTTGCCTAACACGTGTTACACAACAAAGTTGCTGAAATTTGTTTATTTTTTTTTAAATAATCCTTCGGCGCTTTTCGATTTTTTTTTGCCCGAAAACTCTTAAAAACATGTATATTACGTGTGGTAATTTTTTCAAAAAAAAAAAAATCGGGAGGTTAGAGTTTCCCGGGTTTTCTCAATAAAAGTGGTTTTCTCCATATACTTACACTATATATATATATATATATATATATATATATATATATATATATATATATATATATATATATATATATATATATATATTATTAAAAACATGTTAGATTATATTATTCTTTTGAAAATATACTATTAATATTACATATTATTTTCATAATATATTTCCTTAGATATAGGAATAGGTTACATGATACTTTTATTACATCATAGAGAGATTTTATTTTAATATTTACGTTTATACTTTTACATCCAAATTTAGGCAACATATTCAAATTGCTATGACTTTTTATAATCAGTAATATGTTTTAAATAGATTTATTCTTTATAATCAATAATATGTTTTAAATATATTTATTATAAATAAAATATTTTATATTTTTGAATATGTTTTATAAAAAAAGAATATGACTTAAGATGTGATTTTAAGTTGAGAAATATTATTATTTAATAGGAGAGAAAATGAAGGAAATCAAAATTTAAAATTAATCAGAACTCAACTCGTGTATTACACGAGGTTTTTTTAAAGATATAACTTTTTATTGTTTACCATATACAATTACATTTATTCAACCCGTGTAATACATGGGGTTTTTAAAGATATAACTTTTTTTATTATTTACTATACAAAATTACATTTATCCAACCCGTGTAATACATGAGGTATTTAAAAATATAAGTTTTTATTATTTGATATATAAATTCAACCCGTGTAATACACGGGGTTTTTAAAGATATAACTTTTTTTATAAATTACTATACAAAATTACATTTATCCAACCCGTGTAATACATGAGGTTTTTAGAAATATAACTTTTTTATTATTTGATATATAAAATTAGATTTATTCAACCCTTACAATACACGGGATTTTTTAAATATATAAATAATTTATTATTTAGTATTTTTTTTCATTATTGGATGTATAAAATTATATTTATTCAACCTGTATAACAATATACGAGGTTTTTAAAGATATAACTTTTTATTTTTTAGTATATAAAATTACATGTATTCAATTTGTGTAATAAACAAAGTTTTTAAAGATATATTATTTTATTATATAGTATATAAATTTACATTTATTCGGCCCGTGTAATATACGAGGTTCTAATCTAGTTAACTATATATTAATCACTAGGTTATCACCCGGGACTGCTTCCCGGGTAGTTTAATTTTATTAGTTAATAAACATGTACTTTTATTAAAATGTAACATATTATTTCATTAAACTTTTACACGACATTGAATAATTGTTAATAGAATTTTTAAATTAAATAAAGATAAAACAGTATCAAAACGATTTTGTCAAATCGACCCAACCAATAGTAGCATATTTGAAAAGCATAATCAAACATGGACTTGTAAAGTAATACATTTAACATGTCTACCTTCAAGATTTCATACAGCCAACCTGGTGGGTATCTTTGCCCAACCAAAAGTTTATATAAAAACGACTATTTTGAAGGTCATAAGCATCTTTAAGATGAGGTCTGAATCACCAGGTCATAAGCACCTTCCAGCATCTATAACAAAATAAACAAATTGGTATAAAATTTTATTAGCTTTTACTATAAGTTCTACTATAAGAAAAATTAGTTACCTGTTCTATTGTGAACCTGTCCGGCCGTCCCGACCCGAACCCGTAAACCCAACCAACCTGAGCCACCATTTTTTTTCTTTTAAGGCTTAATATAACATATAAAACACACCTAAAACCAATTTACCAGGTTTTACTTACTCAAACTCAATTCTTTGTGCCTAAGCATATTTCAACGTTAGCATTTGAACTTTACCAAATGTTGAACTTATCTAAAACAACATTTCATGAATCACTACTGTCGTTTAGACCCATAACCAACCCACTTGAGCCACCCCCAATTCACGACGTCAAAAAAATAATATTACCACTCATGAAACATCGTTTAAACCCAATTCACGACGTCAAAAAAAGTTAAATTTTGCACATTTCCTTGACTGTATATACTTAAAAGATTCATCATCACACAAGCGTACCCGGATCGTTTTCGTACGCGAATTGGATCGGACGAACCAAAACGAAAATCGTGCCATGACCAGCGAATTATGTGACTATGGTCTGTATTGCTACCTTGAAAAAATCCATCAGCAGTTTAAGGATTATTGAAACTCTGTTCTTGTGGCCTTTCTGTCCTTCATTGCTGCATAGAAACACTTGTCACATCAACATTTATAAATTAAAAAAAAAACAGAAGCCGACAACAGTTATAAATCACTATTATCAATATAAGTAACGGATTTTAATTTAATAAAGCAATTTAGACGGTTATAAACACTTGAGCACACATTGGGGAGCTTTTTATGATTTTATCCCTTCGATCTGTTTTACCCGTTTCTTTTTGGCCAAGTATTTTTTACTTACCCACCCAAACCTAATCAAGGATGACCATTTGGTACCGGGTATCGGTGCCATACGGAGCAATTTTCGGTACCAATTCAGTAGTCGATACTCACTTTTTGCGCTTTTTTGGATCGGTACAAGTTCAATATGATACGGTACTTTGGGTTGATTTACCTTCAAGGGAGTTTTTCAACTTACTGTAACGTATCGAGTACTTGGCCACCATCTATGAGAAACTCTAGCAACTGTAACAAAAAGGAGACCATAAGACAAAGATTGTAATTATACAATTATATAGTTTGCATTGCTACCTTGGAAATCTCCATTACTTCTTGTTTCAAACTCTTAACCTCTTGTTCCACCTTATTCATCTGGATTTTTTCGCATGCAAGTGCTGCTTCAGCAAAAGCTTCGTTTTCTTGCTTCTTTTTTGTTGCCAACTCATTGCTCATCAAAGCTGAAGTCAATCTCGTATTCAGGGATCTACTCATCTAATATAAAAACAAATCAATATATAGTGTGCGACCCCAATGCAATAAATATTGATCAACAACAGGGGTTTGCTAATCCTACACCCTTTTCAAACGGTCGTTTGACTTAGGTCTTGCGTCAAATCCCCCTCCTTTTAAACGGCCATTTGAGGGTTTTTTTTTTTATCAAACGATTGTTGAGTAATCAAAAAATAATGAGACATGTTTGTAATCAAAGTAAAAGTTACCTTGTTATCTCTAGCATCATTAATGATAGCGTCAATAAGTTGAGTGATGCCCATTTGGCTTGGAGTATCCTCCTCCTCCTCCTCCTCGAAAGTTCAATCATTGCCTCAAAATGGAAAACCTAAACCAGAAAGTAAACCACAGATCGTTATAATAAACCACAAATTATTATATTGTTTGATGTAGTAACTGGAACCCTATATATTGGGAACCACCTGATCCGATAAACTGCCCGTCGATTCATCTTAACAATCAAACTGAATTATATTTTTACTTAGGAAAA
This sequence comes from Helianthus tuberosus, assembly GCA_030545235.1. Classification (NCBI taxonomy): domain Eukaryota; kingdom Viridiplantae; phylum Streptophyta; class Magnoliopsida; order Asterales; family Asteraceae; genus Helianthus; species Helianthus tuberosus. Next base: position 8,047,087 of record CM060361.1, on the reverse strand, counting down.
ATTAATTTACAATAAACAAAAGTACATAAATAACACTTTGAACCTCAAAAGTATCCTCTCCCTTCACCACAAATTTTTAGTTCGGTTTCATAAGTATACCAACCCATTCAAAAGTAAATCAACTAAAATTCCTTGGACGTCCTTTGCATGAGAAATAACTGCTGAAATTTGTAGAATACCTTGCAAGAGAGATCGTTTAGAAAAAAAATAATGAAAAAAATAAAATAAAGAGTGCGTGTCAGACCTGTATGAACCAGTTGCCAGCCATTGTCCATCTCCACTCATAAAGAACGACGTAAAGTTGATTTGTTCTGATATTTTTTCGTAAAAAAATGGTAAGTTGTAAGTATTACCTTAGGCCTCAAATGTTAAATGCATTACAAATGAATTTAAAGATAAAACATGATAACAAAAGAAATAGATTTATAGATTTGAGTGTAACCTAAGTAAACGGGTTAGAACAGTGATTTAAGTGCAGAAAGTGGTATCATATATATTATAACCATGTTCTTGGTAAATTATAAGCTGACTACCTGTATCAAGATATTAGAACCACATTTTCAGAAAATTTATGTTCCTATAAAACCCACATATGTCACAAAGATTCTATTCTTCTTAAGTCCACCAAGGTTCATGAGTGTAATCCGGCTAGTTTGAACTGCCAAAATTCTTTGAGCCCTGATGAATCACAAGTTGATTACAAATATTCTAGAATTGAACACAAGTAGACATTAAACCGTAAGATTATAAGACAACTCAAAAGTTTAAGAAATGGTGAGATGGCTCCTTCAAACCAAGAATTCAGTTAAACAATGTCAACATGATTGTCATTAAAATTGGTTCGGACATGACACATATAAACTACGGGTCAAGTTAAACACTGTATTCTTTTGAGATGGTGCCTTGTGAGTTTTCAAATCATCCAAAACATACCTATCCAGCTGCCGCTATTGATCTCCGATTTTAGTATTTCTAAGAACTCCAACTTCCGTATCTTTTCCTCAAACGGGTCTTCATATGGCAAGGCTGTAAATCCAAAGGTATCAACCACCTCATCCGGCAATGAAGATAATGTAGCTTGAATAGCTTCCTCTGGCTTGACCTTACCAGACATACTAAAAGCTTAGCAACATGAAATCCAAACAAAGAGCAATACTATAGATGACCCAGAAATAAAAAATAAAAAAGAATTAGTATTTTACCTAGAAAGAATCAATAACGAAGATGGTACTGAATGGTTAAGGGAGAAGTCCAACCAATCACGAATCTGCAATAATAAGTATCAACCCTTTTAATTTTTTTGTTATGATAATACAAATATTCTCGACTACACCAACTCAACCCATTTGTATCCGTACTAAAAATTACCCATTTAATCCGTTACGCAGCCAACCAGACCCGTTCAACTACCCACTTGCTAGATAGCACATTATACTAATCGGCCCATTTTGAGTAAAAGTTTACCTGCAGGCCCCGTTTTAACATCAAGAGAAGCACATTCTCTAAAATTTGATAAGACCATGTATCTTGATTTCACTTCATTGTTACACGAATCATAAAATTATCACTTCTAAAAGTTGCTTTTCATTAAGACATAGTCATCAGCCTCCATTGCAATGTCTGTTCCAGCCCCAATTGCCATGCCAACGTCTGTTGCAGCCAAGGTTGGGGAGTCGTTGTGCCATCACAAACCTTAGCCACTATGCTTCTATATTTTTGCAATTAACGGATGACGTCTCTATTGGCCACCAAGATAATAAAAATTCATCTTCGCATAAATTATATCTAATCATCCAAGCCTTCTCCAAGTATTCTATATTCTATGAAATTGTATAAAGCTTTGGCAACCAATAGCAATGAACTGTTACAAATAATATAATATTGAAACAACAAATATTATGCAACAAAATATAACGTGGTTCAAATCAAATAATCAAATATATAAATGAAACAAAACTTCTGAAAGTGGTTCAAATCACGAATATATAAATGAAACAAAACTGATGCCACATATTTACACAAAAATTGAAGAACTTACTCGGTGATTATTAATGCTCCGCAAAAAAATAAACTGCTGGAATGTATTATTCTGAACTCAAATAATCAAATACACGAATTGCAAATGTATACGATCCTTTATTGGGTCGAAACTGAGAATAGGATTAAAAAAAACCATGATCAAATATGAATCTTATGTTCTTTTCCCCAGAATCAAACACTCGATAACAAAAAAGCAAGAACATAACCCTAAACAACCAATTTAAAAAAAAACAACGCAAATTAAAGCACCAAATCAAAACATAAGCCCAAAGTAACAAAACCCTAAAACCCCCAAATCAAACCATAAAACAATTGTCAAAGTGTTACATACCAGGGAAAACCAAAGCATCGATCGAAGAGGGTGTAGAGAGGAAGTAATAGAGAAAAACTTACATTGATGAGATTAGTATATTATAGGATTGATAAATCGATTGATCGGCAGGAAACGTGAAGGGGAAGATGTGTATTCGGACAGTAGGGTTTGAGAGCAGGAATTGGAAAGGGCAAAGCGTGTTTCCTTTATCAGTCGATTCAAGCACAAGCGAATGTTTTCAGAGAAAATGAGATGTAGAATCTTCAAGCCAAAGGAACATGGAGGCTAGGGTTTCGGTGTGAAGCAGTGAATGAAAAGAATAGAGAGAGAAAGAGGCGGTTGATAATGATGAAAGAAGAGAAAATTGTGTTTTAAATGGGTTTTTATATTAGATCCAAATAGATGGGTGGGTTACTAAAACGATCAGGATCCGCGTGCGATTTCTTGACCCGAGTAGTTTCCCGCCAAAACCCATTGTGAGAAGCTCTAACAACGTGCCACATCAGCCCAAATATTTTCATTTATTATATATAATAGATAATAGATTAAGGTTGATTCGTGAGTAAAAGTTACTAATTCAGTTTTGTTACACTTTTACTCCTTATACTTTTCTTCTTTTACAACTTTGTCAAAACATATTTTTTTAATTTTTACCCTGACACTTTTTCACTTTCAATTTTATTTCTTTATACTTTTTACCTTTAATAAATTTGCAATTTTACATTTCAGTCTAAAATTTGTGAATTAACAACGCGCGTGTATGGTTTAACGTTTTTACATTATTTTTTCTTTTTGTGGTTTAAGAGCCTCATCGCAATGTGTGGTCGTAAGTCGATTTAGTTATTATTTTCTATGTTTTATGTGTTGGTCTATCTTTTACACATAACTTTATATTTAGAAGTTTGCACATAACTCTTTATATTCATATTGTAAGTGTGTAGGAAAAAAAAAGTAAAATAAGTGTTTATGAGAAAGATAGTGATAAATATAGAGAGTTGAATGTGGGAGGTTTTTGAAAAATAAACAAAATTTATAGATAAAAATGTTGTTTAGTTAAATTATATATATGGAGATGGGGGTTCTAACATGAACAAATTTGTTAGTTTAGGGTGCTACTATATTAAAACTAAATAGCTCCTAAACTAAAAGAAAAAAACCAACTCAATTAGTGAGTAGGAATACAAGAAATAGATACTTGATTGGAATTCTAACGCAGAAAATTAAAAAGATGGACGAAAACCGAACTTTGGCTTAAATCTCGGGGACCAACCATGAAACTTACTATTATAAAACCCCACTTATCAATCATTTTGTTTCTTTTCAATTATAAAACCCCACTAATCCCCCTTTTGTTTCTTTTCAATTATAATTGTTTCTTTTCAATACTAATCAATCATTTTGTTTCCGTTTACACTTACCAGCCCATTCTCAACCACAGATTTTGAAGAAAGAAGATCGCAAGCAAAAGAGAGGTATTTTCTTGATCAATGAGCTTTAATTATGTATGAATTTATTTCTGATTCTGTTCTCTGCTTGCAACTTGATTCAATTCCATGCTACATCATGTGTTTCTTTTTCTGTTTTTTAAGATCACAAAACGATTGCAATTGCCATGTTAAGACCGGTTTGTGACCATAAGTGCGGTTGGAACTAAACCCCTTCGTGTGTCGTACTATTATTATTATCTGCTTGTTGATTTTTTCATTATGGTTATTCGATGTTTAGTGTGATTGTAGTTTATTGCTGTTCTAATTGCTTTTAGTTGCTCGTTCTTTGTATTTTTGTTAACTGTTTCGATTTTGTGTTTCCCAACAGTTGTTTCGATAGTGTGTCTAAATTTGTACTTTTTAAGTTTTGGGAAAAAAAAGGGGGAATTATCTGAAGGATAAAAACGACGGCTACTGTAATGTAATTTTTAAGTTTTGGGAAAAAAAGGGGGAATTATCTAAAGGATAAAAACGACGGCTACTGTAAATAATTATATAAATATGCCCTTAGACCTAATGGTAAATAATTTCATTGTTCTCTTAAAATCATTCGACTTTGTTTAAACTAAAAAAATGCATTCAACTTCAAGTGCTTGGATCATGTACAAGGCGGGCGAAGCATACGCAAGAAGGAGGAAATGACAAGTATTATTGACAGGACGGTGTCAAAAATACATGGATCTAAGGAAGAAACGGTTTATTATTCTTAACACAATTGAATCCATACAATATAGAAACAACTGAAGATGAAATAGACACAATAATCTCTCACAACCTTACCAGCAGATCATCAACACAATGATCTGCGCTCTCTAAAACGGATCTAAGCTATGAACACTCGATCTCAACACACATGGGCGGACCCACATAGAGTGGGTCGGGGTCCACGGACCCCAATGTTAGACATGCACAAATCGGTTTTTTTAATAACCTAAACCGGTTAACCGGTTGGGACGGTTATTGGGCCAAAAAAACAAAACCGGTTACGGTTAATAACCGACCGGTTATTAACCCCGAAAATCAGTACCCGGTAATAACCGACCGGTTATGAAAAACCGGTTAACTAGTGAACCGGTTAATAAAAACCGGTTTTTTCGGTTATTTTATAAAACATGCAGAAATTTTAAAAAAAAGCTGCAGAATCATTAATCATATACAAAACATGCAGAATTTTATAAAAACATGCAGAATAACATGCAGAAAGTTATAAAAACATGCAGAATTATATTAAAACTGCAGAAATTTAAAAAAAAAAGCTGCAGAATCATATACAAAACATGCAGAATTTTATAAAAACATGCAGAATCTTTTAAAAACATGCAGAAAGTTATAAAAACATGCAGAATTATATTAAAACTGCAGAAACTTAAAAAAATGTTGCAGAATTATATAAAAACATGCAGAAAGTTATAAAAACATGCAGAATTTTTAAAAACCTGTAGAATTATAATAAAAACATGCAGAATTATATTAAAAACATGCAGAATCATATAAAAACCTGCAGAATTATATAAAAACCTGCAGAATTATATAAAAACATGCAGAATTTTATAAAAACATGCAGAAACTTATAAAAACATGCAGAATTTTTAAAAACATGCAGAATCATATAAAAACCTGCAGAATTATATAAAAACATGCAGAATTATATTAAACACACAAATAAACCAAATAAAATACGTTTTTTTTATAATTATATTAGTAGATCAAGTAACATTACATTAATAAACATGAAAATATCCAATACAATTTTCTTAACTAGTCTAGAATGAAGTTGTCGTCTTGTAGTTTTGTTTCGTCATTTCTTCGTTTCTTCGTTTAGTCGCTTCGGGGGCTAGTAGAGCGTACGGATTCATCGTACATGAGTTCGTCATCGGAAAGTTGTTGCGCCCGTCCTTGAAAAACTTCAACATCATGTAATTGTTCTTCCACCTCAAGCTCGCCCTCAAGACTTGAAATATGTTGTATACGTTCCATGCCATCCAAGTAATCCTTCAAAAAAATGCACATTTCCATCGCCTCCGGTGTAAGTCTTGTTCGTCGAATAGATAGTACCCTTCCACTAAGAGAAAAAACCGACTCCGAAGCTACCGTAGAAGCTTGGGAGCTTAGTAGATCACATGCCATGGCAGCTAAAACGGGATAATGCGGTTCTTGTATTTTCCACCAAGCCAAAACATCAAAGTTGTGAAACTCGTCGGGTGACAAGGTTGCTAAAAAATCGGTATATTTATACCTCCTGAGTTCACTATTTGATGCATCACCTCGAGAATGTTTACTATTTTCATTTCTTAACGAATTATAGAAATTTAAGTCCGCATCTTTTCTCGACGCCTTCGAGCTCTCCGCCATTTGTTGGTGTAACGATGACACGTTACCATATCTTTGAAAGTAATGATCAAAAAGATTGTTTAAAGAAACGTCAAAACGTTTTAGTGCATTTCTTGTAAAATGTGGGTCGGCATCATTTAACTCCAAATCCGAACAAATATCCGAAATCATCATCTCAACACCCGCAATATTTATAGTCGGGTTCAAGGCGGCGGCACATGTAAAAAACGGTGGCATTTCTTGAAAATATTTTTTAAACTTTTCTCTCATTGGAACAATCATATGTTCGTAAATGTCACCTTGGAATTCAAAGTCGTTTACTTTTTGACACATCAAAAATAGTTGTTTAAGCACCAAAGAACTAGTGGGATAATAAACTCCCGATAAAATCTTTGTCGCGGTTCTAAAAACTTCAAGTAATTGTGTTAACGTTTCAATACACTTCCAACCATCGTCATCAAATGGTTCCACCAACCCGGACGTTGCAAGACTATCGTGGAAAGATTTTAAGGTTTCTTTTTGCATTATCGCGCTATCAAACATTTTCCACGTAGAGTTCCAACGGACGACCATGTCAAAATGTGCGCTATAGCATTTCTTATTTAAAGCTTTACACCATTTTCTATAATCCGCATATCTTTTTCGACTACCTTGAAAAACGTCACGTAACATATCTTTAAAAGTTTTTTTAACTTCTTTAACGGACTCAACATTTAGCACGTCTTGCACAACCAAGTTAATGATGTGCGCAACACATCGGCTATGATAAAATTCTCCATCGCAAATCGGATTGTATTTTATTTTTAACATTTGCACCGCGGTTGTGTTGTTCGACGCATTATCAAAAGCAATAGAAACTATTTTATTTTCTAATTTATAAGTTTTGATAACATCGTCTAAGACATGAAATATATTTTCCCCCGTGTGTGGATAACCAAATATATGGAACGCGATTGTACGTTTCATCATGTTCCACGAATTAGGATCGATCCAATGCGCGGTAACACAAATGTAAGAATCCGGTAAACCAAATGGAGCCGACCATACATCGGTTGTTAAATTAACACCGGTGTTTAATTTTTCAAAACCTAAAATCATTTCTTTTTTAGCTTTTGACCACATCTTTAAACAATCGCGTCTAAGAGTTGAACGACTTACGTGAACATAACGTGGTTGAAGCGTCTCTTGAATCAACTTAGTCAAGCGCGGATTGTCAAAGTGATCGAACGGCAACGATTGTTGAATAACAAATTGAGCCATCCTTAAACGAACCGCCTCCGGGTCGAAATTCCAAACACCTATACCCCGTGATATTTGCGCTTGATCTTTGGCGGGATTTTTTTTTAATGGCTTGCAATGCGACGTCAAATGTGCTCTCAAAGTAGAGTTCGATGACGCCCCAAGAAACGCCCCGCAATTTTTGCACCTTGCCTTTTCTTTTCCATTCGACATCTCGCATAAATCAAAATTCACCCATAGTGTCGGGTCCCTATTCGTGGTCAAGATCTTGTTCACAAACAACTCGCTAGATGAACCAACAACGGTCGAAGCATCGCCACTCGAACTCGCCATTTGAAAGTTGAAACGTATTTTGTAAGTGTGTTTTTGAGCTAGAATTGAAGTGGGATTATACATATGCATTGAAATCTTATTTATACACATCCAAACAGGTCCATAACGGTAATATTACCGTTTTTTTCATTTCAAACGGTAACATTTCATGACTGCAATTGTTCTGTGCTGCTGCTGTGCTTCTGTCTGCTGTTGAAGATGAAGCTGAGACCGGTTAACCGGTTATTAACAATCATAAAAAACCGGTTTTTAATTAACCGGTTAAAACCGGTTATTGGTATGAATATCTAAAACCGGTTACGAACCGGCGGTTATTAAGAAACCTAAACCGGTTATTTTGGTACCGGTTAAAAACCGGTTTCGGTTACGGTTATTAACCGGTTTCGGTTAAATAACCGGTTTTTTTGCCCATGTCTACCCAATGTTTTTAAAAAATTTAGTAGATGCGGTATTTTAAATTGTATAAGAACCCCATGAATACGATTACGTGGACACTATAGAAAGAAAAGGAAACCTGGTGTAGTGGTAAATCTTTCTCTTTACCAACAAGAGGTCATGGGTTCAATCCTTGTATAGCTTGTTTTTCTTCTTCTTTTTTTAAATCTAGTTCAAACCACGCTATGACCCGATCCGAACGAGCACCGACCGAAAATTTTAACCTTTTGTTATGAAAATTTTAAACACCGAAAAAAATGAACCCCATTGAAAAAAAATCCTGGGTCCGCCACTGTCAACACAAAATCTACAAGAACTAACCAAACCCTAAGAGAGAGAAGAAAAAGGAACAGAGAGATATTTTGTACACATGTGATGAATACATATCATATGAAGACAAGACTCTAACAACTTCACGTATCCAGCCATCCAGCCCATTAGCAGCAGCTGTCAAGTCCAAGCCCAACTCCATTTGTACACATGTGATGAATACATATCATATGAAGACAAGACTCTAACAACTTCACGTATCCAGCCATCCAGCCCATTAGCAGCAGCTGTCAAGTCCAAGCCCAACTCCAAATTTGTTGTCAGGTTCAAGCCAAGCCAAACTCCAAAGTTGCATGTAACAAAACAAAAATAAGAACATAAAAATATAAAATAGTTAGACAGTAATAAAAGGTAATAAAGTAATAAAAATGTAATTCTTTTTAACAAGGGTAATTTTGTTTAAACAATCCACTTTGATAATTGACCATATGAGTATATTACAATGATTAATGACCTTACAATCTAAACGACATGACTATATGTCCTTGCTAAAAACCTTTAACCGTGTAAATGAAAATATAAATTTTTGAAATCGAATTGTTGATAGTTGATCGGATCGTATTGGAATGTGAAGCCTAGTTTTTACATGTGAGTTTGATGGCTGTGTTTGCTGAAAAAGATGTGAACGATCAAAAAGCTTTTTTTTTTTTTTTTGAAAGGTGTCAATTATTCGCGAATGTCGGAAGGTCTAGCATACGTTGTCTTAACCGGGTCCGCGCTAGAGAGCCCTCTCGCACAATAGATCTCCAATTTAAACCCCTCAATGAGAAACCCCTATCACCCAGACTCGAACTTGAGACCTGAAGGGGAAAACTCAACCGGACCCACCATAGGTGGAATTTAAATATCCGTGGCCACCACTAGAGCACTAGTGATGGTTGATCAAAAAGCTTTGATCTTGATTAAATCAAGGTTGAAATTAAGGGTATAAAAACAGGGTGTGTTTGTAGAGAGAGAAAGTTGAGAGCGTGGGTAGAGAGAGAATGTTTTTTATGTACTTTCCTTCTAGTTTCTTGTTTTCTTTTAATTCATTAAAAGAGGGGAAAAGACTATTATGCCCTCAAATGAGTGGCACATGGATGGAGTTAACAAAAAAAACTTAATTGGGTTAAGCTATAAGGACACCGTTTGTTATCATGTGCAAACATAAAAGAGAGCCGGTGTAATTTTAGAAGTTCAAGGACAATATTCGATAAAACATTGAAACATAAAGAACGAAAAATGCAATTTGCTCTTTAAAATAAGACATTGAAATTGGAAAAACGAACCAACTTCTTTTATATATAATCTTTCTATTGCTTCCTCCTCCAGAATCTGACATTGTTTCTTTCCCAGTAAGCTTCACGTATGTATCTTTGGTTTTCTTCTAAAACCCAAAACTCTAAACTAATAAAATGAAAAGTCTAAGGGCAAAAGTGAAATTTTTTATCTAAATTAAATTTATATATTGGTTTGAGTTACCTGGTAAGTTTAGATTAGATTTTAAAGTGTTTCATAATTATAGAGTTTAGGAGGCGTTTGGTTTGAAGGAATTCAATGAAATTTAAGGGAATTAGAATTTGAATTTGAATTCCATCTCTTAAGATGTTTGGTTCAAAGAATTTGATGTAATTGGAATCCTAATTCCAAGCTTCATGTGTTTGGTTGACAATGGAATTTGAATTGGAATTAGGCATGAATTCCTTCAAATTCCTTTAACTAAAGGAATTCAAAATCCTTCCTATATGTGAAGTAATTAAAGTAAAATCATTGGAGTCTTCGACCGTTTTGACCCGCATCGTTTCAACCCGTACCATTTCGATCCGAACCGTTTCGACGCGAACAGTTTCGACACGTGCCGTTTCGACGCGAACAGTTTCGACATGTACCGTTTCGACACGTACCGTTTCGACCTGTACCATTTCGACACGTACCGTTTCAAAACGCGAACCGTTTCGACCCGTACCATTTTGAAACCGTTTCGACCCGTACCGTTTAGACGCGAACCGTTTCGACGCGAACCGCTTCGACCCGAACCGCATTGACCCGAACCGCATCGACCCGAACCGTTTCGACGCGAACCGTTTCGACCCGTACCGTTTCGACACCTACCGTTTCGAAGCGAACCGTTTCGACCCGTACCGTTTCGACGCGAACCGTTCTGCCCTAACCGTTTAGACGCGAACCGTTTCGACGTGAACCGCTTCGACGCGAACCGTTTCGACGCGAACCGTTTTGACCGGTACCGTTTCGACCCGAACTGGTGGTTGTGGGTGTTGGGGTGATGGATTCCAATTCATTCGACAACCAAACACAACAAAAATGGAATTGAGATTCCAATTCCAACAATTTCCAATTCCAATCTTCCAAATCATTCCGCAAACCAAACGCCCCCTTAGAGTTAAAGTCTTAGTATGATTGTTTTTTTTTTAAACCGACAACAGGATCAATCCCCAGCAATCCAGGGACAAACCATATTTATGCTACAAACCGTAAGAACAGATCCTAGCACTTAAAAAAAGTTAAATTAGCATATACCAAAACAATACATACATAAAAGTAGCACTTTTGAATTATATTAGCACATGAAAACTAATCAAGATAATTGATTTTAGCACATATTTGAATGATATCAACACTCTTCCTAATCAGCACGTTGAAAATAAAAGGAAGATCCAAATAAAGAATTAATTGCTTGTTAGCATATTTATAGGGAATTCAATATAATTGATATTATTTAGGATATTATTTTATCATTTCTCTATAATTGGTTGGATGCCACGTGACACTTTTTAAATGGTTCTTACAGTTTGTATGCGAAATGTGGTTTGTATTTGATACTACTCTTGTATTGGGGTTGGTTCCGGTACAAACCATATTTATGCTACAAACCGTAAGAACAAATCCTAGCACTTAAAAAAAGTTAAATTAGCACATACCAAAACAATACATACAAAAAAGTAGCACTTTTGAATTATATTAGCACATGAAAGCTAATCAAGATAATTGATTTTAGCACATATTTGAATGATATCAACACTTTTCCTAATCAGCACGTTGAAAATAAAAGGAAAAGTGCTGATATCATTAAGATGATGTGGTTTTGGTTTTTTTCTTCCAACCCATTAAGTGCTTAAAACTAGTATTGTATTGAATTCACATTAAGATCATGTACATAACTGTATGATTGCGTTCAAATTTATTTTATTTAGTATGACAATATTCTAATTAAATAAACTTTGTAAGTAAGATTTCATTTTCGATTATCGAAGACCCTAAATCACTTGATAATTGACTTTCTTATTTGTGTGTTCTTGCAATATTTAACTTTTGAAGTTGAAACTAGACTAACTTGTTTTTGTTGATATGTTTGCATGATTTGTTGGTCTTGATCAGGAAAATGGAGCAGATTTTATATGACCAAGTCGTTGCTCCTGTTGTGAAATTTATGACAAGTCATATCACGAAACACCTAGGATATGTGATTTGCTCCACAAAACATGTTACGAGCATGAGAGAAAAAATGAGTCGTTTGGTGGCTACAAGCACTGATGTTATAGACCACAAGAACAGAAATGAAATAAATGATAAGGAGATACCTGCTCGTGTAGAGGCTTGGTTGGGAGAGGTTGAGAAGGTCAAGGATGAAGTTGAAAGCATCTCAAATGATGACATTGGATGTTTACACATGAAAAATAGGTACCGAGCCGGAAGAAACGCTTTCAAGGCTACTATGAGAATCCAAGAACTTATTTCAGAAAATTCTGAGTTTACTTGGACCGATGCCCCATTGGCTACTGGAAGAGCCACATCCTCCACCACTTCTACACCGTTATCATTGTCAACGGGTGGAGATGACTTCAAGTCCAGAAACGTGCCGTTCAACGATGCATTGAATCTCCTTCAACAAGACGACAACAAGAGTCAAGTGATAGCCTTGTGTGGAATGGGTGGTGTAGGAAAAACCACCATGATGGAACAACTTAAAAAAGTTGCAGATGACAAGAAGATGTTTAATTTATTTGTGAAAGTAGCTATTGGGAGAAATCCTAACTTGTTTTCTATTCAGAATGATATAGCCATATGCATAGGAGGCGAAAGTTTACGTGAAGCGACTGTAACAGCAAGGGCAGATACTCTCCAAAGAAAATTTAAAAAAAAGTTAGAAGACGATAAAGAAAAGATTCTAGTTATATTCGATGATGTGTGGGAGAAGGTTGAAATCAAGGATATTGGACTAACAAGTCCTTTGCCAAAAGGCGTCAAGTTGTTGTTGACATCACGAGACTCAAATATTTGCACACAAATTGCAGATGCTTCCCTTCTTCAAGTAGTCCAAGTCAATGTGTTGTCAGATGTGGAAGCACAAAAGTTCTTTTCTGAATGTACTGGAATTTCTATAGAACATGATCAAATTCTGTTTCAAATAGGATGTGATATTGTCAAAAAATGTGGTAATTTGCCACTTGCCATCAGGCTCATTGGCACAACCCTTAAACATAAAAAAAGTCATGTGTGGAGGGATACACTTGTCCGTCTAAAGAATCATGATCTTGATGATAACGTGCAAGAAATTATCAGAATAAGCTACGAGTATGTAAAAAACGATGTGGATAAAGATATTTTTCTGCATTGTGGCTTGTTTCCGGAGGACTCTGATATTCAAATAGAGGATCTTGTTAGACATGCATGGGGCCTAAAGTTGTTTAAAAATGTTTCTACTTTGAGAGAGGCACGAGACAGGATAAAGACATGTGTGGACAATCTCGCAGACGCCAATTTGTTGATGCACAATGAACACCTTGGATGTGTTAAATTGCACGATCTTGTACTTGCTTTTGTGTTAGAAAGAGTTTCCAAAGGTGATTTTGCCTGGATTGTAAACCATGGCGATGTATCCACGTGGGGTAGAGACGAAATGAATGAATCTTGCAAAAGAATTTCATTAACATGCATGGGTATGTCAGAGTTTCCGCAAGACTTCAAGTACCCAGACCTCTCTTTTATACAACTTATGGACGGGGATCAGTCGCTCAAGTTTCCGGAAGATTTTTATGCAAGTATGGAAAATCTCAAAGTCATTGCATTTTATAAAATGCAATATCCACCGCTTCCGACATCTCTTCAATTTTCGACCAACCTTAAATCACTTTGTCTCCATAGATGCAAATTGATGTCTGATTGCTCTTTCATTGGAGATCTTGTGAATTTGGAGGTTCTCGGTCTTGCTTATTGTGGCATCCGCAAGTTACCATCTAAGATAGGGAATCTAAGAAAGCTGAAGTTACTAGATCTGACAGGATGTGCAGACCTTCATATTGATGATGGCGTCTTTAAAAATTTATTCAAACTTGAAGAGCTTTATATGAGATGTTCTCTTAAGAAAAGATTCTACTTCACGGGTGCTATCCGGTTCACGGATGGTAATTTGAAAGAGTTAAAGATGCTTTCATGCCAACTTTGTGCATTAGAGGTCGAATTCTATGATATGAACCACCTAAAAGATCTATCCTTTGAGAAACTTGATAAGTTCAAGATATCTATAGGTGACGAATACTTTGAATCTGAAAGAAAAATTTCATTCAAAACTACATTACAACTAAACCTTTTGAACGAGCACAGAAGCGACCTTGTGGACTTCAAAATTGATGAGTTGGTCAAGAAATCAGAGAGTCTATGTTTAAGAATGAAGCATATGAGTCATCTTGAAGATTTTGTTCCAGTCAATCCTAATGATCAAAGCTTTTTTTTGTATCTAAGAGACTTTCGTGTTCATGATTGTGATAATTTGAAATACCTCTTCCCAACACATGTGACACGTGGTTTGAGGAAACTTGAACGTCTCAAAATTTCGTCATGCTCTTTTTTGGAAGCACTGGTGCATGATTACAATGGCGAGATAAATGGTAAAGGCGAGATGATCATTTTTGAGGAGCTAAAGTATTTATCTTTAAGTCACTTACCAAAGCTTGTACGTTTGTTCCCGGTTGACAGTGTGGTTGAGCTACCGCAACTGGTTGAATTGATTGTTTATGACCTTCCCAGCATCACTTGCATTTATCCTGACAATAAAAATACTTCTGCATTGCAACAAGCACTCTTTAATAGTCAGGTAGCTGATTACACATAATTGATTTGTATATGTCAATTGGTTTAGTTATTTCTTTTGCCAATATTATACTTAATGTAATGTATTGTTTGGGTGGGCGGAGCTATTTTTGCAGGTTAGAATTTCCGAGTTGAAAAAGGTAGTTATTATACAGATGGAGAATCTGAAGTGGATATGGCCGAGTAGTAGTGAGGAGGAATTTGATAATATTCCCATGTTAAAAAACATCTGGGTTAAACGTTGTGATAAGCTTGAGAATCTATTTCCAACCAATCCAATGCGATTATTGAAACATCTAGAACATATAACAATTGAAGATTGTTCTTTCCTCCGAGAGATATTCAACATAGACTTGGAATGCTTTGGTGAAGTTGAACAAGTTATCAACATCAGCTTGCGTTACATTTGTTTGCGTCGTTTTAATAAAGGAGAGTGTCAAGTGTGGAGTATAAAAGGTGGTGAAAGAAACTCAAGTTTTCATGACTTTGATACAACGGAATGGAAGAGAGAAGATTATGGGTTTCGAGGTACATGTACGATATATGAAAAAACTTCGCACCAACCGAGTCCAAATTCAATTCGGTTAAGAAGAGGAAGAGGTACGTACGACATTAAAACATTTCACGTCTTAGGTTGTTTAAAGTTAGATAAGTATTTTTATCCCCAAATTCATGTTTCTAATACTATTTTTAATTTTGAGATAATAAAATCCAACGATTTTTTAATAGCTTTTAAAACTTTTCCGTAACAATTACTTAAATCCTATATACATTTTTTAATTACAAATATATATATATATATATATATATATATATATATATATATATATATATATATATATATATGGGACCGCTAAAATGAAAATCACCTCCAGTAGTAAGAACCGCGAGAACCAGTTCCTAGCCATTAGATCTTCAAGATCAATGGATGAGATTAAAAGTAACTAAAAATAATATTAAATATTTTTTGTTATATTATGTTTTTAATATTTTAATCCAAAGGGGTAATTTAGTAAAATGACTCTATTTTGTCCTTTTGTCTTTATTGTTTTTTATTAGTTTTTTGTATTATTATATTAGTTTTTATTTTTTAAACATAATTTTTTTATTGAAAGCATTTTTAAATTCAGATTTTTTTTAAAGATTTTTTATACTTTTTACATTTTACGTTTTGCGTTAAACTTTTTACGTTTTACGTTTTACGTTTTTTACGTTTTTACGTTTTTACGTTAACGTTTTTACGTTAACGTTTTTACGTTTTACGCGCCGGTTTTTGCACGCCGGGCTTTTTCAATCGTCATTTTTACGTTTTACTTAAAAAAATTTAAGTTTTACGTTTTACCTAAAACTTTTTACGTTTTACGTAAAACTTTTTACGTTTTACGTTTTTACGTTTTACGTTAAAAAGTTTACGGTTTAACTTTTTTTTTTTTACAAAAACTTTTTTACGCAAAAACGAACGCACCCAGAAATCGCAAACTCGGGAGGTGTCTTAGATATATTGTTATCATCATCGACTAGGGGGGGGGGAAATAAAAAACCAACAAAATCAAAACAAAGTGTATCTCGAAAAAAAGGGGTTTAGCTCAGATTATCGATAATCAAAAGGCTGCAAAAGTGGGGTTGCAGGTTCAAAAAACATACCCTCCGTCGTCCTTGCCGCGCCATCGTCATCAAAATCTACGTTTTTTTTTTTGCATCATCGCCGCCCAATCGACCATATCAAAACAGATCAAACCCACATATCAAAAATTTCCATTAAACAGATCAAACCCACATATTAGATCAAACCCACATATCAAAAATCAAAGTTCATCAAAAATCAAACTTCAAATCAAAGTTCATCAAAAAATCACTAGAAAAGCAAAATCACCACAAAGTTCATCAGATCAAACCCACATATCAAAAATCAAACTTCAAATCAAAGTTCATCAAAAATCACTAGGAAAGCAAAATCACCACAAAGTTCATCAGTGGGGTTACCGGCGACATCAGCTCACATAAAACCCAAACACAAATCACGTCATTGCTCAACACCGCCCATCGCCGACTTGAAACCCACCACCACCACAACTCCGCCCATGTGAACGGCGTTGGTCGTCGGTGACATCGTCGGCGACGTCGAACCGCCACCACCAGCCACTAACTCACTAACCCACTGTTAGAACCACCGCCGCCGACCAACCACCACCGTAACATGTATGGTGTTAGAACGATGATGGTGGTTGCAGATTCAAAAATCAGGGGAGATATGATGAGAGATGATGGTGGTTGCAGATTCAAATTAAGGAGAGAGAGGATGAGAAGATGGGTAAATGGTAGATGAATCTGAGGTGAGAGGATTATATTTGAAGAGAGAGAAAGGTTAGAGATTTTAAAATCTCTGTGGCATTTAAATGGAGAGAGAGAGAGGAGGAGGAGGATTTGACATTTGGGGTAAATGACCAAAATACCCTTTATGTTGGCATAATCTGATTGGTTTAGAGTAGTTCTCGTGGTTCTTACAACTAGGGGTGGTTCCTATTTTAGCGGCACTGGGGGTGGTTCCTATTTTAGCGGCTCCCTATATATATATACATATATACATACATATATATACACATATATATACACATATATACATACATATATATACACATACATATATATATATAAATATATATATAGGAGAAGCATCCGTTAGGAACCACACTTTATTGCGAGAACCACAAGAACCAGTGTGAATACAACCAAAAATACCTAAAAAAATCTAAAAAACACACAAGAATTTTTTTTAATATATATATTTTTTTTATAAAAATTGCTACTTTTCGTTAATTAAAACAAATTAAAAAAAAATTGGATACTAAAAGTAGCGATTTTTATAAAAAAAAAAAAGAGTTAATTGCCAAAATCGTCCCTGAGGGTTGGGCAGGTTTGCCATTTTCGTCCAAAATAACATTTTTGTACCAAATTGCCCCCAACGTTTGTAACTTTTTGCCACTTTCATCCAAACCACTAACTTAGTTTATTTTTTCTGTTAAGTTGAGGATATTTGGATGAAACTGGCAAATATAAAACCACAGGGACGATTTTGGCAATTTACTCAAACTCTTTTAAATTTCTTTTATTTAATTAATTTTGTTACATATATATTAAAAAAGAATATACATGCAATTTTTGTATGAAAAAAAATAATAGCTTTGTCACATAATTTTTATAAATTTTCATCCAACCACTAACTAAGTTATTTTTTCTAATAAGGTGAAAGATGTTTATGAACTAAGACAGAAATTAGTTTCTAATTTTTTATATAGATTAGTTTTATAAAAATAAAGTCTACTTAAACCTCTAAATTTTATAAAACTAAAATGCCGGTCACCTTATTGAAAAAGGTCAAATAAAAAATTCTTATCATATGTACCAAGTTTGTAATTCATCTTCTACTCTTTTAAATTCGCTCCTAAGGAAAAACAGAAGCCAGTGCCCCCCTCTATCAAACAACATATCGTTACCAAACCTTAAAATTACCTACCAAATTGTAATTATCATGCGAAAACTAGTTTTTTTGCGACAACCGCGAGAACCAATGTGAACCCAACAAAATAAACCCACTACACCACCAATATATATATATATATAGAAACGGGATCAGGAGAAAACGCCCAAAAGTGTGAGAACGGTGAGAACGCATCCTGTTCCAACACGTGTCACGCGACATAGAAAAGGGCGGAGGGGCTTTTTTGTCATTTTATCTTCCGCTTTTCACAATATTGATTTATTTTTGGGGTTTAAGATTTTTGGCGTTAACCAAATTCAATAATTATATGGCGTTTTAATGGTTTCATTGTATTAACATTTTGGCGTTTATGGAGTTTTTTCAAATCTCTCTTCACAATCTTTACTGTCATCAGTCTCTCTCTTCTTTAATACTACAAGAACTGTCACCAAATATATGGCGTTTTATGTAAAACTTAACAAAACCATCGGTTTAATTATTTTGCCTGCTCGTATGTTGAATTGGCTTTTTGTGGATGTTTGGGGACATAGATGTATGACGTGTGGGTGGGTTTTTTCGCTTTGTTCTTCAACTTGATCTTCATCTTTATAATCATCCCACTCTTCAGTGTCATTGATCTCTTCTCCTCATCCAAGCCTTCTTCAAGAACAAAGAACACAAAATGACATATGACTGTCATCAGTATCTTTTTCTTGAATATTTGTCCATCTCATGCAGCAAAATCTTACTGAGTTACTCCCCTCAGCTAACAATCCATTCAGTGAAACTTCAAAAAGAACAATACTAAATATCCAAGAAAGCATATTACCCATCTTTGATTTTTTTAATTTTTTGGCGTTTTACAGTGAGTGATATTTAGTAGTATTGGCGTTTGTTTTTTTGGTTTGATCAAATGGAAGTTGCTGAGACATATCATTTTATAAGGATGTCTTTTTGGCGCGTAAGTTAGGAGGTGCATTATTATAATAAAGTATTCGTCGTTTCAGTTACTGTTTTGTAATTATTGTTTTTGATAAGCTTTTATCTCTGAAGTCTGTAACACGTCCCATCTTTCAAGTTTGGCATTTTAGATTCTAATATAATAAATTTTCCGCCTCTTCAGTTTTACTGTTTTGTAGTTACTGTTTCTAGTTACATTTTCAAGTTTGGTTTTTATTTTTTTTTTATTTTTTGGGTTTTTTATAATACTTGTCCAAAGTAATTTTATTATGGTTTGGTAGTTTTTGGGGCGTTTTATGGCACGTTGGCGTTTTGACAAGCATTTGGCATTGTGGCGTTTTTATTACATATGGCGTTGTTATTATATAACAATCAACTAAAAAAAATTAAATATATATATAAACAATTGATCTTCCAAATCTTCACTGTCACCGGTCTCTTTCTTCTTTTGAAGCATCTTCACTGGCTGTTTCGACTTTCGTATGATTTTTTTTATTTTTGTTTTTTGAAGTAGTTTTTTTGTCGCCGTGTGGAAGCACAAAGTCTGAAATCAGCCTCTTTTTCTTGAATATTTGTCCATCTCATGCAGAAAATGTTATTGAGTTTACACCCTTCAGCCAACCATCTTTGAATTTCCAATGAACGTTGTTTGATTTTTTTAACTTTTTGGCCACTAAATAAAAGCACCTTAAAACTCTAATTTTGATCATGCTAAATCATTAATGTTTTGCTGTATGGTGATGGACAACATTGTTAATCCTCAGTTAAGGAAGATGTCTGACAATGTTGTCCATCCCATACAGCTAAACTTTAATGACAACAAACCTCAATAATGTTTTTGTATATTTTGGCGTTATAAATTGGATGGAAGTTGAGGATAAAGTCAATAAGATTTTACTCAATGAAATGGACAATATCCTCACTTAAGGATTTTGTCCATTACATTGAGCGAAACCTTACCGACAACCAAACTGAATTTCAAATAAAAGTTTTGGTTTAGAGGATATTTGATGTTTCGGTTTTTTGGCGTTTCTAAGACGAATGGTATATATTAAATATGGCGTTTGGGTTTTTGTGTGTTTTAATGGAAGGTCTGAGATGTTGTATATATAGGATGTTTTTTGGCCCTTTTTTTAGGCGAGATTTTATTATAATTAATTTTGGCGTTTTATATCTAATGGCGTTTTTTAGATTACGATGGTGTGTGCTATTGTAGGTTAAGGTGGTAATTTAATGGCGTTTTATTTCATGTGATGGCGTTTTGTGTAGAGAAGTCAAAAGACGTTTTTACCCTTAATGAAGCGCGGCACAGCAATAAAAGTTATGTTATTTACGAAAACGCCACCGCATCATCTAGTCCATAGATTGTTTTGATCGGACGATCCATAACCGTTCTCTCCGTTCTCACACTTTTCACCGTTTTCTCTAAATCCTGACCCTATATATATATATATATATATATATATATATATATATATATATATATAGGGAGAGGATCATGAGAAAACTAGATATAAATGAGAAAACCAAAAAACTAACCAAAAAAGCACTAAAAAGGAGGGGGGAGACTTTTAATGAAGGAGGGGGGGACTTTTAATGAAGGAGTGGTAAAATTGGAAAAAAAATATATAACTTTTCAAATATTTCCCATTTCTCCATACGTTATCATTTTAAAACAAAAATGGCACCATAAGATCACAAATTTTTGTATCTTTCATTCAAGTATATTCGAGCATATTTTTTATGACCTAAAAAAAGATTTATGGTGTCGTCTCGTTTTCAATACTATTATTATAGTAGTGCACATGTGCAATATAACATGTACTACAATTGCATTACATGCTTAAAATTAGCTTTTTGAGTCTAGTTTAGCTTTTAGGGTTAGTTTTTTTGGAGGTTTAGGATTAGGATTAGGTTTTTGGGTGTGGGGGGGAGGGGGGTTTAGGTTTTTGGGGGGTGGGGGTGGGGGGGGTTTAGGTTTTTTTATTGCATTACATGCTTAAAATTAGCTTTTTGAGTCTAGTTTAGCTTTTAGGGTTAGTTTTTTTGGAGGTTTAGGATTAGGATTAGGTTTTTGGGTGTGGGGGGGGGGGGGGGGGGAGGGGGTTTAGGTTTTTGGGGGGGTGGGGGTGGGGGGGTTTAGGTTTTTTTCGGGTTTTTATGTTTAGGGTTTAGTTTTAGGTTTTCGGGAGGGTGGGGGGGTTTAGGTTTTTGGGGGGTGGGGGGTTTAGGTTTTTGGGGGGTGTCGGTGGGGGGTGGGTTCAGTGGTTTAAGCTTTATGTATTAGTGCACATGTGCAGTACAACCAAATATATATATATATATATATATATATATTTGAATTTTTTTCCATACATAAAAAGTAGCGATTTTTAAAAAAAAAATTGTAAAAAAAAAAAATTTGGTATGTTTTTAGGCTTTTTTGGTTAGTTTTTTGGTTTTCTCATTTAAACTAGTTTTCTGATGATCCATCCCCTATATATATATATAGGGTGGGGTTCTGGTACAAAGTGTGTTTTTCCTACAAAGTGTAGGAAGCGATTTGGACCATCAGATCAGCGTGTTTAATTGCTGAGATCAAATGGATGGCATTTTCGTAATATCTGTGTTTTAAAAATAGAGGCTTTTAATATAATAGGGGTAGTTTTGTAATTGAACGTGTTTTAAATCAGTCAAAAAACCGTCAAATCAATAACAATCCCTCATTTCACGCGATTTTTCCCTCTCTCTCTAAACCATCCTCCGAAAAATCAATCTCATCCAAAATTAGATAGGAATCATGGATTATGAGAAGAGATTCGCTAAAAAATACAATCGTAAGTGGGTTTTAAGTTCCGTATTGTGTTGTGCAAGTCGTGGTTCTTCATCGGTGTGTGTTTTGGTTAACAGGGGAAAGATTCAAGAAAACAAACCCATTGGAGAAGAAGAACACTCCTGTGGAAGTGGCCAAAGTTGCTAAGATGCAGATTAAACCCAGAGGTGTGTTTTATATCTATATTCGTATGCTAGGGTTTTAAAATTATGATCGATTGATAGTTCAAGTATATGACATCTATTCTTGAAAATCAGTGGGTTTGTAATGGGGTATTGAAACATTAAAAGGCTTGTGTGTTTTACCAGTGTTAATGTGGGTAATGGGTGTTTTTCTTGTGGATTTAGAGTTGTTGTGTTTTAAGGTTGCTCTATTTTGCCAATGTTTTGATGGTGTGTTTTTTTAACTGTTGTAGGATAGTAAATGGTGTGTTGTTTTTTTCCTATGGATTTACGTTTGATGTGTGTTACCATTTATAATGTTTGTGTGTTTTATAAGTGTTAATGTTTTGTGTGTTTTACCCGTGTTAAATTGTTAATGTGTTTAACCATTTTAAGGTCGATGTCGTTTTGGATTTACATGGTTCAATTCGTGTGTGATTTACCTGGTTGAATTCGTGTTTTTTTTTTAAACTAGGTTATAATATTTAAATTTGAAAAACAATTGTATTTCAGTTAGGAAAAGTGAACGTATCCTCAAAAAAAGGATCTCCAATAAGAACAACAATAACACTTTTGATGACCCCATTATATTGGATGAGCCAGATACAGCTCAACATTTAGTGAATGAAGGTAAATGTGTTTTGGGTGGGGTGGATTGGAATGTCATAATTTATTTTAAATAGTGCATTTATGTTAATGTAGATTCAGCTGCTGCTGTGGCGAAAGTGTGTGATTCTAAGCATCCAAAACGAGCGGATGAGCCTATTATTAAACCTGTGCCAAAAAGTAAGTTGCGATCACAGTTGGTTTAATCCCCATACATTTCATATCAAAGAATAATAGTATGTGTTATTTAAAAGAGTAACATCGTATCTACTTTTCGTGTGTTGTTTTTTATGATTCTAACTTAACGTTTACATGTTGGAATGTGCTGTAGCGCGTATCACACAAAATGATCAACATGACTCTGATGATGATTTTGTAGAACCGCCACCAAAAAAGGCGAAGACGGAGACTAAACAGAAGGGCCAGTTCAGTAAATCGTAAGTCGCACGCAGGAATCCAACGAATACACGACAACCAATGAGAACAACAAAACCTTACTTGCCGCTCGTCGACGGGAAACTATCGCTAAGGACAGCTTTGAAACACATGGTGACTGTGGTTGAGTCTTTCAACCAAAACCAAAGAAACACGGTTATAAAAATTGGATTTGGATCGATTCTTGGATTTCAGATGAGAACAGTACCATCAAGCTTGGGGTGGTGGCTGGTAAAAAACTACGATCATAAAACATGTGTCTTGAATGTTGGAAGCCACCAGATACATATCACCGAAGAGTTAGTTCAAGAGATTTTCGGTGTACCACGGGGTGTTAAACTGGTTGAAGAGGTGGAACGAGCAAGGGCAGACTTTAGTGAAGTAGTTGCTGAATGGAAGATCCAGTTCCTAAATCCTCCTAAAAGATTGTCACCAGTCCCTTTTAAAACTTACCTGGTATCGCAAAACTCATACGACAGAACGTTCGAATTAAACTTCTTGATATTCTATAACACAGTTCTGGGCAAAACAACACAAAATTCGTCTGTTAATCTGAGGTTTCTCCCATCGATGCATCATGGAGTTGACATTAAGAGCTATAACTGGTGTGAGTACATGATCAAATGTTTGAATCGAAATGCTGATGGATGGGAACCAAAGGACAACTTCTTCGGGCCTTTGCCTTTGCTAGTGGTATGTTTTCTAGTATAAAACACTTTGGTTTACTGCATTATTATCTAAAACGAAGTAAGTTACTGAATAATGATGTCAATAAAACAAATGTAGGCGGCTATATTGAATGACCAGACAATGTATTGTTCAAAATACTTTTAAAACACATTTAACGCCTTATCTGTTTTCTACTCACAATGAGATATTGTTCTCGTTTTTGCAGGCAGCTTTAGTGAATGACCAAATGACAAACCACCCAGATCAACAAAGGTCGATTCATCTTATTAGAGATATTGTGCAAGACGGTATAGATGAACTAAGTATCAAGTTGGACGCAGTTAGGTTCGAACAACTGCTTGAGAACGAGAAAGGATTAAAACCACCACAGAAATATCCTTTTGTGAAAAAGGATGATGATGAAGGGAAAGGCTAGCAAAATGTTCAAACGAATGTTACGCGGTGTGAAGATAAAACACAAGTTCAACCTAAAAGGATAGTTGGAAATGTAAAAAAACGTAACAAGGATATTAAGGCAAAAAAAACCACAAGTAATACTCGCTAAAACACAGAATGTGGTTAATAGACCTGAAGTTGGCGAAACACATAAGGACGCTGATGAACCTGGTAAGAGGTCCATTGACGGACCTAGAAAGAAAGAAGCTGATGAAGCGAGTAAGAAGTCCAGTGATGGAGCGAAAAAGAAAGAAGCCGGTGAACCGATAAAGAAAAACGCCGATGAACAAAACTCAATGAATACCGAACGTGATGTTGTTCAGGCAGTAGACGCTAATATGAATATGTTAGATGGGAAAAACGCAGCTTCTGTTGAAAAAGAAGTTGATCCATCAGTTGCTGAGTTCGAAAAGACTGGTGTGGTGAATGTAGACGACATCGAACAGGACTACTTCAACTCGGGAGAGTATGGACAAACACAAAACGAGAGGGAAGAGTATGGGTTTTACGTCGGCGCAGATGGCGAGGTTAGGATCCATGTGGAATGCCAATATGAATCTACGCAAGAAGACACCCACAATGATGGGGTATATAAATTTATCCTTATTTTTAAACCTTTTCATACAAAAACTGTTTAGTTCACTATTGTAGTCTGAAAATTGCAGGTGCATGCGGGTATGTTGGATGTGTTTTTTAATCAATACGAAGAATGTGTAAATAGAATAAACGAAACGTTGGCTGAGGGATCTGTGTTATTCCCAGACAATGAACGAATAAAAAAAAATCAAAAACAATGGGATGATATTAGCAGCCAAAAGAAAATCAGACGGGGGCGTGTCTACAACGGATCTATCGCAATGGACTCCTACAATGGTAGCAGCAGCCCATGAACACATGGAGAGTGTTGAGCGTGATAACACACCTAAGGGGCAATTAGTTAAGATATTTCAAAATGAGCCACTTGACATCACACCTCTCTCTCAGAAAACGACTACTGAATAAGAATTTGCATGCAAAAGGGACCAAGTAGTTAGACAACTTGACATGGGGAAAGGGTGGTGTGGCCGCAAAGAAATGTAGAATTGCCAGAAGCACTTAGGTCTCCGTATGTAAAAAGAGTGGTTGATATAACAAGTAGACTTGATGCAGATGAAGCATCAGCGAGCGCTTATATGTTTTCGGCTTGGGGAAGTATGTGGTATGTAAAATTTTGTATTCTAAATCTGTTCGTTGTCCAAACAGTTAAAAATATCATATCTGTCTAAATACACAATATCATATCTAATTGTGTTTAAAACTAGTTTGTTTGGTCTGTTTATAACACAGTAAACTGTTTAGAACACTGTTTATAACCAGTTTGTTTTAAACAGTTGATGTTCACTCAAATAGCTATTTATAACCAGTTTATGACACTGTGTATAACCAGTTTGTTTAAAACAATTGATGTATACTCATATGTTCTCTTTATGGTTTGAAATGATGATGCCAACAGTCTAAAACACAAGGATAATATGAAACTTATGTTATTTTTGTTTAATTGTAGGGATGTTGTGTTTAGAACTGAAAAGGGTGTAGCTGTAATGAGATCCCCGATGGAATCGTTGTTTCCTTGTATTTGCATACATGTTAGCGCGATAAGTGCATGGTCAGCTGTTCTCAATTATGAAGAAAGGTTCAAACAAAGGGGTAGCCTATCGCACCTATTTTGTTCAGTTAACATGTTGGTAAGTATGTACATATTGGCATTATTCTTTCCGGACATGTGTTTTCGTGTCTAAATCTGGAATTTTTTCAACCTTACTAAAACAGAATGAAAATGATTAAAATTGACTGATGAAGAAGTAAGGTCAAGAATATTCGCTGAGAACATGGACTCGGTCCTCCAATCTGCGGATGTGAACAACATTAAACAAGTAAATCTCGTGTTTATACCGGTGATCCAGGAGAAACATTTCTACTGTGTGTGTTTCAATCTAAAGGGTTACAAAATTGAGGTGCTGGACAACAGCGCAACAGTTGTGTCCTTTGAAGGAAAGTACCAAAAATGGCCGGAGAAACTGGTATGCAGCTTTCACAACCCATCAAACACGTCACATAAACCTAAAACACTTGACTTCATTACAAAACACAATGTGTAATGAAAATTCCATTTGACTATTATATATTGGGATTTAATCTTTGTGTCGAATGCAGAGGGACGCATTTTCATCTTACCTGGAGTCTACTTCACACCCAGCAGCTGATATAATCCGAGAGACAGTACCGATTAGATTAGAGATGCCTTGGCGTACAACCCACAATGTCATTGATTGTGGCATCTTCTTGATGCACCATATGGAAACATACAAAGGAACAAGTGTGAAGAAATGCGAATGTGGTTTGTCAAAGGAATGTAATAATGCCGGTGAAATTTCGTACAAACAACGCAGAGAGCTTGATGATCTTAGGTATAAATATGTCTCCAAAATAATACTTAGTGATGTAAACCAAGTAAGGCTGTTTGTGGAAGCTGATGTAGCAAGGTACAAGAGGTTGACTGAAGACCAAAGGAAGAGGCTTGATGCGGTTGCATATGACACTATCCTGGCAAGGTTGGATAAAGACTAAGTATTCGGACAAGTGACATGACGTGGGTGTTTTAGACTTTATCTTCTTTTGAGTGCATCATCTTACTTTTGTTTTTGTTTGATGGGTTGTGTTGATAGGTAAGACGGAGACTTATTTTGTTTTGGTTTGATGGGTTTTGTTGATAGGTAAAACGCAACCTTATTTTGTATTGGTTTGATGGGTTGTCTTGATATGTAAAACACATTCGTAATATGTCTTTTGACTGTCGTGTCATATCTCTAACCAATTACAAATGGTTTGTGTCTTTTAAACATTGTTTTGTGGTGAAAAACTAGATTACAAAGAAACATCTTTGATTATATAGTTAATACATTTGAAATGCATATCCCTATCATAAAACACATCAGCAAACATAACAAAAAAGTTAAAGTCCGTGTAATAAAATACTCCACATGATTACAGCTTGCATACAATGAAAGCCATCAAGATATTACAAATAGTACTTGTTGCTGTCGATTAAGACGCATAAAGGGTGATAGTTTCATTGTCAAAAATCAGTATAACACATTTTGCCCAGCCATGAAAACCAAAGTTTTGATAGCATAATATCTTATTGCAAACTGCTAAATATAACTGTGTACGATATTTATAAACACATTAACAATTTAACAAAAACACCCAATTCCAAAAATCCAAAATTTGCAAATGGTTAACAACTCTAAAACACAAACAAACCCAAAACAAATACGTGTTCATAATTAAAAACCCAAACAACCTTAGACATATTTTATTATTATAAATCAAACGCACAAATATTCCAAACGTTCAAACACACAACTCACCAAACATAATGACGTAAAAACCCCACAACGGAAAAACAAAACACAATTGTTTAGAAAAAAGGAAAATTCTTAGATAAAAAAACTCGACTACTCCAGCATCTGTTCGTCATCGGCATCTTCAGCTATTTTCGATGTGTAAAACACATCATCCCCATCCTCAGCATCTTCATCAGTATCTTCTCCGTCCTCCGCACCACCAGCATCTTCTCTGTATTCCGCACCACCATCGGCCTTCTTTGAAGTGCTTGCATCCTTCGCTTTCACATTGTATTTTCCGCATGTACGATTATTGTGACCAAATTTCTTACACTTTGAACATCGCCGACATTTCTTCCTACTTGACTTGTAGCTTGCTCCTTTTTAGATTTCATGCATTTATGAGATCCACACCCCTTAAACCTAGTACCAATAGGAACACGAATAGTCGCCGTGTTCATAGGAGCAACACCAAGTAGTTCAGCAAACCTATTACGTCATGTCTTGGGAGGGGCGTCAAACTGAGCGTCATCAGCAGCAACTGACATAAACTGCTTGATGTGGTCACGAAAATTACACAGCTCGTCAAACTTGGATACCAACTTATTTATAACATACTCGGTTACATTACTAATCTCACAAATGCAACGGTTGACCTCGACGCTTCGATCTGGATCGCCCCCATCAGTAAGGATGGACCCGGGTGAACTATTTGGAACTGCTTCGCTCCATTGCCTCAAAATATATTGTCTAGGAAACTCCCTTACATCAACAACCCTCAAATAACAAAAAAATATGACTGCACAAGAGCCCAAACTGCTCGAAACTGTTGCAGCTTCATTTAACAGTAACGTCCTCCTCACGTATCATAACCTGAACATGCATATAACACCATAAAAAACACAATGTTACCTGATAAAAAATGAATTAAACCAAAAAAAAAAAAAAAAACACAATGTTACCTCATAAAATGCAGTTGTTGGCTGATCTAGATCCTTGATATAAAACTTGATAAAATCAGCAATATGCTCTAATCTGACGCTAGCACACCGGTGAATACCATATTGAATTTCCAATTGAACATAAAAAAAAACCGTTCTGTTATATATCTCAGATGCTTGTCTCTCAAGAACAAAATCAGTATTCCATATATCGGGCGAAGTATAACGAGTAACATGGTCGTTTTTATGATGCTCGTGTCTTTGTGCCTCAATAGCCGTGTCGAAGTGGCTGAGAAATTCAACCAAAGTACACTTGGGATTGCCAATCTTACCAAAGAAGTGATTCTCGCTTTCGGATCGGGAAGACGTCCGCATAAGACCGGACATTTCTTCTTCACGATAATAAGCTGGGATCCATGACTGACGAAGCCCATATATATATGTGAGCCATTCATGGTGGGATAAGTTAAACTCATTTAATATAGCCACCCATTCGGTCTCAAACGCTTCAGGCAATAAAGAATCCGTCCAAACAATTGCAGACAATCTTTTCCTGAAATCGGTGTTTGCACATATAGTTGGTCCAACCTGTGCAAGTATCAGTATCGTCAGAATAAAACAAACTAACAATTCAAAACACATCACATATGCATAACCAAAAAAAAGATGAATTAAACATAAAATACAACACCTTTGTGGTAAGTTTATCCATGATGTGCCACATGCATAACCGATGCCTTGAATCAGGCCAAACATCCACAATAGCCCTCTTCATCGCAGGGTCTTGGTCAGTAACAATTACTCGTGGTGCGTATCCAAATGCGTCCTTAAACACATTAAGTAACCAACTATATGTCTTAGCAGTTTCAGAACCAATAATAAAAGCACCAAGTGTGACATTCCTATTGTGATTGTCAATCCCAGTGAAAGGAACGAACATCATGTTATACCTAAAAAAACATGAAATACAAAAAATTATAAGCTAAAACAAAATCGAACAGAATAGTAAAACACACAGTTGCCGGAAAAGCTCCTAATGTATGCTAAAACACAATGGAACAGAATATATAAATCTTATACTTACTTATTTCGCTTGTACGTGGCATCAAAGGATACAACGTCACCGAACATATAAAATTTCTGTTCATGTCCTTATCAGCCCAGAACAGACACTTCAAAACACCTTCCTCGGTAGTTTGGTATTCACACGTTAAATTAGGTAAAAACTCTTTTTTCCTAGTTAGACGCCTGACAAGCATCTCTGCATCAAACTCACCAATAAACACATTTAGTTCTCTTTTAAAATTTTTGAAGTCACATTTGGTCGCCCCGACATTATCAAACCCAACACACAACTCCTTCATAATGTTGAATGCTCGAACAGGACCAATGTTCAAGTTGGACATCTTATTTATCATATCCTCATGCGAACGGCTAAGGCTTCTATTTTCCCTAAGTAAGTGGAGATCTTCTTCATGCATGAAAGAGTGGTTGTGCGCCTCTGTAAAGTAGTATAACACATACTTCTTATCATCATTCAACTTTATTCGAAACTCCGCTTGACAACCAGTCCTTTTGGATGGTACCCTACGTACCCACCTATTAGGAGGCTGATCGGCTAAAGTGTCAAGAGGTTTAAAGACTTTATGGCCCTCTTTTGAGCATACAAAATACTTATTTACTGTAACACCACGATTTGTATGTTCCGTTCCCTTCCTTACAGTCCAGCCACCCGCATGTGCATATGCTTTGTAGAAGTTGTAGGCAGCATCCACTGTGTCAAATACCATGCCAACGAGATGATGAGTTTGGAGTGTATGTCTTTTTGCCCTAATTGGGAGAAACATGTTCTACACCACGTGGTTGGTAAATGGGGCTGTCTACAAAAAATACAAAAATTTAAAACGAAGAAAAAAACACCACATTGGTTAGTGCATTGACCAACCAAGAAAAAAGACAAAAATTGAATGTAACGTCATAGTAAAACACACAAAAAGTAAGTAAAACACATAATTATAAAAACACTCAACAAGTAGTAAAACACTCGAAAATTAGTAAAACAAAAATACACCTGCCATAACAAATACACTACACGTGATAGATGTTTAACACACATCAAACATATACACACATGCAAAAAAAAAAAAAAAAAAAACAAGCCACAACAATATACTACACGTGATACATGTTTAAAACACATCGTAAAAAGAACTTGTGTATCAGACCATAAAATGAACATGTTAAAACACATAAAAATGATATAAAACGAAAATTTTAACATAACTTAACAGTATACATATGAGTGAACATCTACAAAAACACAACTACAATAACACACATGCCATAATGGTAAACTACATGAGATAAATATCTAAAACATAACCCATAAAGATCAGTCCGAAGTTACATGTATTCCAACCAGTAAAACACATGTTACACTGAGTAATTTTAAAACACAACAACATAAAAACTCCAAAACCCTAGTCCAATGATAATTATTTAAACGCATTTGTATTAGACTATTGCTGGTAAAACACAATGTCAATAAATCGTCCCCCATACTCATTGACAGAGATATTAACAACACTAAATTAAACAACGATAAATATTAAAACACAATGGTATGAGCCTGTTTACTAGTAAAACACTATGTCAAGAAATCGAACACCAAAGTGATTGTTATGTAAAATCTGCAATCGCTAAAACAAATCAACAAGAGAAAATCAAGTTTAAGAGACCGCAGTGTCACATAAACATTACCATCACCGCAATCAACAATAGCATTTGACGCCATAATTCTGATCAGTAAAAGTGGTTGTGAAAGAGAAGATGAATATACGAAAATCGCTGGATTGAAGGATTTTAAATGAAACTGTCGAGCCTATTAGAATTAGATATTTACTTTCCATAAATTTCTAGTTAGTTAGTTAGTTATCTAATAATAAAATCCATAATTAAAATAAATAATGAAATTACCGTAATATCCTTTTGATAAAAAACTAGGATTGCCACATGTCACATGTAGGAGGCTTCCTACACTTTGTAGGAAAAAATGGCTTTGTAGCCA
Source organism: Helianthus tuberosus (assembly GCA_030545235.1). Classification (NCBI taxonomy): domain Eukaryota; kingdom Viridiplantae; phylum Streptophyta; class Magnoliopsida; order Asterales; family Asteraceae; genus Helianthus; species Helianthus tuberosus. The sequence goes on along the minus strand of CM060361.1, from coordinate 8,015,521 downwards.
ACTCCTACCCTATATATATATATATATACTAGTCATTTACCCGCGCGATGCGGCGGGGGTGACGATTTACAATAGGATACTCGTTTACCGTTAGTTTATCAGTCGTCTCGTGATATATTGTATAGTACTTAAGTTAGTTTTCTTATTCGTGATATGTTGGCACTCGTTTTTCTGTTAGTTTATCGATTCTTTAGAGATATACTTTTGTAAAATGGGTAGTGGTACCGAAAATACCCGGTACGGTACCGGTTAATTTTAGTTAACGGTTAAGTTTGCTCACCTCTAGACCAAAGTTTCTAGCTACTTGCTAAATTGGTTTATACTATTATTAATATACGACTGCTTTACTGTTAAAAAAATTGCAGTCAATGATCTACAACTTTTACTTGGGAAATTAAATGTGTAGATGAAAATGCTAATGCAATTTTGCATGTAAACAGTAAATGAGAAATTTTGATTTAACCTTTTAACAATGACATAAAAATTTGTAAAATGGTAGTTGAGATAAGTGTTTTGGAAGGTTTCCGAATGATGATTGGATGTTTTTAAACCGAAGGACCCTAGTTAAAGAATATTAACTCGGATTTTTGTGACCGGTCAATGGATCAAGTAACAGATATGTGATTTTTTGAAAAATGTATCCCACTTTAGGGACTTAACTTAGCAAAAAAAAAACACACACACACATACACAACATATTGCATTAGTGGGGTCATAAATCAACCTACAAATATATACTTGTTCAATACCAAATACATTACAGAAATTCACATGAACACATAACACACGAAATGGTAGTAATGCCAAGAAAACACACAAACACACGTGTAAAATCCCACTCATAGCAATGGTAGGATCTAAAAAATGTCAATGCTTACAAACTTCATATATCTTTGATGCAACTCCATCCATCATGGCTTTCATCCTTTTGTTGATGCTGTCTAATCCAACTATTTGTTCAGGATTCGAGTTACTCCGGACGAATCATACCGACTTAGGATCCTTGCCAAGCACTACACGAAAGCCGAACAGCTTTTGGTTTGAATTTCAGGAAAGTAGTTAGGGCCTAACAACCTTGCATATCGAAACGCAGGGTTGGTGTTAGGTTCCCCTAAATCCCAGTTTCGGCTAATGTCATCAACGGCCTCTAATGCCTCACGAAAGAACGAACACATTAACTTACTAACCAGCCACGCGGTCTCCTGCCCCGTCTTTTCTTTCAACTCACAAAACATTTTGTATGCATGCATTCTGTGTAAGATAAAGGCATAACAAAGAGGTATCTGATCAAACCTGATTCTACCTTCCCAACATTAGTATACTTCATCTCCAAATTGTTAACATATCGCAGTGCTGTCCGTATAGCTATTTGATAACCGCTAAAATGATTTTTTAAATCATCAAGCCATCCAAGCTGCGGTTGGGGCCATTCTTTGGAAGTTTTTCTACTTGAATAAAAGTTTAAGTATCTTTCTTTTAAGCGGCTCCAAGATTATAAACGATACGCTCCATCCTAGCAGTGCACAACACATAATATTAGATATAGAACATTCTTACTTGTCTCACAAGGATTGAGAATTTTCTTACTTTTCAGACAAGGAAACCATTTTCTTCAACGCCAAGTCACACAGTATGTGGTAATTGTCCTTGTAATTTGAAATTTCATGCTCCAGCTTCTTTAGATCTCGATATGCAAATGCTGCTTCTCTTAATGTGTCGGCTTTCTTCTCCGGCCAATCGAGGTGTTTCAGCACAGCCCTCTCGTCCACCTTTTTTTTTTTTATAAAATCCAACATATAATAAATATACAAACAATTAGAGATGCACAAACTGGGTTTTTTAGAACCTGGAACCGGGTAGAAACTGGGTCCTGATTTGGTCAACAAAGTCAAGAATCGAGTAGGGTAGGAACCGGTTCCGGGTACGTTCGGGTTTTGACCGGGTAGGTTCCGGTTCGGTTCCTTTTTCTACACCCGGGTCTGGAACTAATATGTACCCGTGGGTCAGGTATGGTAGGAACCGGTTTTGGGTCGGGGCTGGAAACGGGTTTTTTGTGCATCTCTACAAACAATTACTACAATTCTAGCAGTTAACAAAATTTTGATTTTTCAACTAACAGTTTCATAAATTTCGAAATTAAAATTTGTTTCATGATAAGTAGATATGATAGATTCATCGAATTTACGAGCATGACGGCCTTAAAAACATAAGGGGATGTGAAGGGCTTTTGTTTGAATCTTGTTTATATCATGAATCTTCTAATGTCCTGCTCATCAACCGCTGCCCAATCAGATAGATTTCAGTCACTCAAAAGTCTCAAACAGAAACAAATAGAAATTAGGAGTAAAATGCCATTTTCGTTCCTGAGGTTTGGGCAGTTTTGCGATTTTCGTCCAAATGTTTGTTTTCCCGCATCTGGACCCAAAGCTTTGAAATCTTGCCATTTTCATCCGGCTCGTTAACTCCATCCATTTTTCTCCGTTAAGTCAAGGGTATTTTCGAGTTTTTTGTTAGCTTAAAGGGCAATTCGGTCTATTTCACTTTTAATAAAAAGACTGAATACCTTTGAAAAAGACTGAATTGCCCTTTAAGTTAACAAAAAAGACAAAAAGACCCCCGACTTAACGGAGAAACACGGATGGAGTTAACGAACCAGATGAAAATGGCAAGATTTCAAACCTTTTGGATCCAGATGCGGAAAAACAAACCTTTGGATGAAAGTCGCAAAAATGGCCAAACCTGAGGGACGAAAATTGTTGGAATAATCGAGTTCGTTTACGGGTCACGGGTCGGTGCGTTATCGGGTCACGGTTAAAATGGTTAATCGTTCACGGGTTAGACCGGCCGCGAGTCATGGGTTTTAGTTTGATCATCGGGTTGCAGATAAGGAAGTTAATGAACCAGGGGTAGAATGGTCATTTTGTACCTTATGTTTACGTCACTTACTGTAACTGGTAGAAGATTTGGTCAAGGATTTGACCGAGTTTCATGCTTATGAACGTGGGTTTATTATGCATGTGTTTTTTATTAGTTTTGTTATTATAAATAGGATAGTTAGTGTTTATTTATTGATGCACCCTCTTTTGATTATTGAATACAGTAGCCATTTTATAATTTCCTTCACATATACGTAAGTTTGTTTGAATATAGCTAGTGTGTTGAGGGGCCTGTAACCAACATTTGGTATCAGAGCCTAGGGCTCGTATCAGGGAAGCCTCCGCCACCGGCGGGTGTGTCGGTCGGTGGAGGGCAAGTGTTAAGAGGGCAGATGTGAAAGATGGGTTCAAGGGAAGGCTGCAGCGATCAGAGAGGTCTCGGTGATTGCAGGTCAGCAGATTGATGGTATTTGTTCTAGCAGGTCAAGTGGGTAGCAGAATGAGTCTTGATTGTGGCCAAATCAGTGGGCTTGTTAACCCAGTTCGTTGATCGAAGAACAAAAGCGAGAAATCGAGTTCGGGACAGCATGAAGCTGTTTTCGGGTCGTCTTTACAGCAGAATACAGGGGTGGTTCAGGTCAGCTGTTTTCATGGTGAAGAGAGACGGGGGTGACGGGATGAACACCAGTTTTCGTGGTTGTATTAAAGAGAAAAACGGTGTAATTATATGAGGTTAGTATGTGTTATTTCATTTGTCAGATACTCTTTCTAGCCTAGGAGAAGAATTGCAAGGAGTGCAGAATTCTTTGGGTAGAAAAACCAACGGGTGTAGCGCGGGAGAAACGAAACAGCGGGGTGGCTGAGATATTCGTTTAGCGACTCGAAGACGGTACAGGTGGTAGGCGTCTAGTTGGTGGTTGATACGCAAGGTGTGCTTATCAAGGAAGAGTTTGACGGAATAATGAAATTGCAAACTGGAGAACGACTTTGGACGGGGCAGAGGTGGAGGCCAGAATGTCCGGGATAAGTCTGAAAAAATCAGGCGTGATCGAGGTGAAGATCCGGTGTCCGGGAAGTGTTGATACAGGTCAAGGTAGAGACGTGTTTCAACAGGGAAGTCGAAGAACATGGGCGTGACCGAGGAGAGGGTCAGGTGTCCGGTATAGTTTGAGGAGAAAATGCAGCAGTGAAGGGCGTAAACAAACCACGATTATGGGGGTGATTGTTGGAATAATCGAGTTCGTTTACGGGTCACGGGTCGGTGCGTTATCGGGTCACGGTTAAAATGGTTAATCGTTCACGGGTTAGACCGGCCGCGAGTCATGGGTTTTAGTTTGATCATCGGGTTGCAGATAAGGAAGTTAATGAACCAGGGGTAGAATGGTCATTTTGTACCTTATGTTTACGTCACTGACTGTAACTGGTAGAAGATTTGGTCAAGGATTTGACCGAGTTTCATGCTTATGAACGTGGGTTTATTATGCATGTGTTTTTTATTAGTTTTGTTATTATAAATAGGATAGTTAGTGTTTATTTATTGATGCACCCTCTTTTGATTATTGAATACAGTAGCCATTTTATAATTTCCTTCACATATACGTAAGTTTGTTTGAATATAGCTAGTGTGTTGAGGGGCCTGTAACCAACAAAAATGACATTTTACTCAGAAATTAATTACATCAATAGTCTAGATGACTTAATTACTTAAGGTGTGAAATTGCCTTTTTGAAATCATTTTTATTTAATAATCAGAATTAGAGTATGCATTAGTTCTGATTCTTTCAGAAATTACATATAAAATGACCTTCAAATAATCAGTTGATGAGAATTAGTTTTGTTGCAAACACTTCTAAACTGATTAGTCAATAGTCAATACTGTTTTTCATATAATGAGAGGATCAGAATCAGTTTCTCTATAGCCAAATAATATACTTCAAAACACAAAAGTCAAATGATTACTTTCAAAAGTCAAAACGAAATGTCAGTCATATAATTACTTTCAAAAGTCAAAACGAAATGTCAAACACCCCTTAATTGAAATTTAAACTTACTGTTCGGTAGTGAAAGCAAGAGTTATCAGCAACATGCAATCCAGCCCAATCTCGATTATTAACCAACTCGTCAATTATCTGAAAGAACCAAGAAAAACCTATTAACACTCACAAACTGCAGTAGAAATAAAGATATATAGTTTGAAACCGAAGAAACACAAGTACTATTTAAAGAAGATACTTAGCACAACATGACATGGTTTTCCAAAATTAAAATAAAAGTTAAAAAATTAACAGACCAAGAAGTTTTAAGTTCACACCTGATTTTTGGGCATGTAAGAAACTAACCAACAACGATGATTCCATGCACGGTAGTTCATCGTCATCATCTGACTCGCTATCTTCGTTGGTGATGTCATCATCTTGCGTTTCACCGTTTGTATCATCAACTATAAAGCTAGGTTTTGTAACACCCTACAATATATTTTCAAGAATGTCAAAAAATCAAAGATAAACCAGGCACTTTCAGGCTGCAATAGCGGGTAATCATTATGAAGCAACCCAGACATCAAGTAACAGATAGAGAATGTTGTTTTACCTATCTGCTGACTCATCTCAACAATTCCGCCAACATTATCAGCTATTGGACCAAACATATCCATAGTGAGAACATAGGCTGCAGTACTAAGTCTCGACAAGTTGAGCAGCATCAGTGTTTGACGTTACTCCGCCAATGATGACAAGGCCATCCAACTTCAACGCGTTACGTGCAGCTAACTCTTTCTCTATGTGAGCATCCCTAACAAAATTGGAATGAAATTCAATTTCTCATGAAATGCATCGCAATTCAAAAGTAAAAGCATTTTAGTAAATGTTGTTGGGTCATGTAGACTTACATAGAGCTCCGTATACAAGATAATCTGCACGTAAAAGAAGAGTATAAAAAAGTCAATTTACAGTATAAGATAAATAATTGACTTATAGTCTAAATGGATGAACTTACTGATACAATAAGGCGACCATATTTCCCAAATGCATCTTCTCCAATATCCGGATTTGAATGTACGACATGCCATCTTAAATAGGAAAAAATAAACGTATTAATCATTCGATATTCTTCTCACCAGAATCACACGATCACAATATTCATTGATTTGAATGTGCGACTGCACATAATAGTGGACCTGCAAATTATCATTTAGATTATATATATCATTATATTTCAAACTTATACCATCGAGTCACTTCACAATTCGGTATAACGGAGTCTTACGGATGCTTTGTCAAACGTGCTGAGGCCTGCACCATAGCAAAAACCGGAAGGCCCTGTCACAAGTAGAAATAAGTGAGCAAAATGAAAAGATTCTAACCGAAGACCGAAAACAATGGAATAATGAATAAATGTAACCTCTTTTGTGTAACCGGATAATCCGATCAGCTGCGAATCACGAACTCCTCTGTAGTAATTAGCAGGAATTATGGGTTTCTGCGTAAGAAAACTCACGGGTCAGTATATTATTACAAAACATTAAAAAAAACACAAAACCAACACAGATCTGAAAGTATTATAACAGATCTGACAAAGATGTTTAAAAAAAACTTAAAAGATATAAAATTTAAAAAAACAAAAACGATAGATAGGGTAAAAAAGGGTACCACTAAGGCTGAATTTGAAGGTTCTTGAACCAAGCCGCAGTATTCTCTCTTTCACCTGTTCATCGGTCTTCATCTTCAACTATATTCACATTTCCAGAAAACAAAACCCTAATCAATACAAAAATATATACTCTCCCCGTAGATCCATTCACAGAACATTAAAAAAATCACAAAACCAACACAGATCTGAAAGTATTATAACAAATCTGACAAAGATTAAAAAAAAAAAAACTTACAAGATAGGGTAAAAAGGGTACAAATCTGGCCCCCAACCAAGCCTTGTGTCAGCGTCTTCCACCCTCAACCACGGATCTGGCGTCATATAGAGAGATCCGACCTCTGATATGATCGTCAAGACAAACCCTAGATTACTTCTGATCTCCGTAGTTCAATGAGTCCTTGTTCATACACCAACAACCTAGAACGTTAAGTTCAAATCAACAATTTGCACATCAAACACCAAAAGCAGCCGCTGCCAGAGTCATGATGGTGGCGGTTCTTACCAAAACCCTAATCGTTGGCATGTGCTTGAGTCGCCAGAGAGAGATAGAGAAGGTTGAAAAGATCTGGTGAGATGTGAGTTGTGAGAGAGATGAGAGAGAAGGAAGGGGAAAGGTTGATCCGTGTGAAAACAAAATCATCCGTCAGATCACGATCCGTGTGAAGAATTGAAAGAAAATGGACGGCTGATGATGGACCCGGGTGAAGGGTAAAAGTTTTGGAGGGCATAATTGGAATTGTAGATTATATTGTGATTTAGAAGGTTGTACAGCATGCTTTAGGGGTGTTTTAAGGGAATTTTTATGACTTTAAGAAGTCCTTTGGATATGCTTTATAAAGTAGTATAGATATAGATATAGAGAAAGTATAATGTACAAAACTGCTTATCATACATTATCGTACGCGACAGACTATATAACGTGCGTTATTATTTTTTTTTTTGCCAGTATAACGTGCGTTATTTGTATCCCATGCGTGATTATAGGCTCCCATGCGTGATTTTTGTACCTCCATGCGTGATTATCACAAAAACTAGGGTTCCATGCGTGATTTTTCCCTGATCCGACGGTTGGCGCTGTCGCGTACATGATGTACGATAAGGGGTTTTGTATGATAACCTTTCCCTATAGATATATTTATATATATATATATATATATATATAGGGTAAGGTTCATGCGAGAACCACCTTTATTGCGGGAACCGCGGGAACCAATGTGAACACAACCAAAAATACCTACAAAACCTAACCCCCCCCCCCCCCCCTCACTAAGCTAAAATGCTAAAAACTAGACCACCAAAAAACCTAAAAGAAATCTAAAAATATCAAAAAAACACACACATTTTTTTTAATATTTTTTACATTAAAATCGCTACTTTTAGTAGCCAAAATTTTTTTTTTAAATTTTTTTTTTTTTTTTTACAACTAAAAGTAGCGATTTTTTATAAAAAAATATTAAAAAAAAAAAAGAAATGTTTGTGTGTTTTTTTAGCTATTTTTAGGTATTTTTGGTTGTGTTCACATTGGTTCTCGCGGTTCTCGCAATAAAGGGTATTTTTGTATGTGTGTGTGTGTGTGTGGCTGTCTGGATGGCTGGCTGTGTGACAACCCGAGATTTCGAGACCTTTCCTTTACGTGTCACCTGTTTTATATTTCGTGTACGTGTCATTGTGTGTACTATGATTGGAATGTTTTTGGTAGTTTGATGTTTATTCATTTAATAAAACCCTTTAATGACTTTACATTATTGCCCGATGAAAAACGATCCGACGAAACAATGAAGTATTTCGTCATGGGCTTACACGACGAAAGATGAGATTCGTCGTCAAGGGTCTTTCGCCGGCCCAAGTGAGGCCCAGTAGAGTGGCTCGGCCCTATTCGCTATATATAATCATACGCATGTACGTAAAACCCTAGAATACCCTCTCTTGTGCGGCGACAATTCTGAGTTCTTGAGGCTCTCCATATCGATCGAACCTATCGTTTCTTTCATCTCGGTTAGTTACTATTATCATTTCATTATTCGATTTCCTGGTTTTATGTGATCGAATAGTTACCGGTTGTTGTGTAAATCGAATCTGTGCATGCTAGAAGCTAGGGTTTGAAGTGGATTATCTGATGTGTGGTTTGTTTGTTGTTGAATGGATGATTACCGATTAGATCACTGCATATATTAAAATAACTATGTAAGATTGGTGTCACGGCCCTCGGCCCCGGTTTGACCCGGTCCAGAGCCGCGAGGCAGGAAATCCGATGGTATCTAATTAAGTGACAGCGAAAGTCTTTTTAAACAGGATCGATTAATATTAAAACTGCTCGTTTATATATAATATAGGGATAAATCCCATAATTTACAATAAAGTGATTTCGCTGGGAAATCTTTATTTCTCAAAACATGTTTCTTTATTTATTTACATTGAGCCACTTTTCTAAGCTTGTAGTGCTCCACGGCACTTTTCCTTTGCTCACAACAGATCACCTGAAACATGTTTGAAAAAGGTTTTGTCAGCAGGGAAATACTGAGTGAATCATTCAGTTTTACTAAAACGACTCGTTTGTTATAATTCACAGTATTAAGAGAGATTACAATGTTTCTGATATCAAACCAACTACCCACAGTATTTGTTACTCGACTCATTTCGGTGACTGTGGTCATATCACCATTGGCTGCCCCAATGAATGACGAATATCACTAATTAGGTTCGCCCACCTAAAGTGATAACAACAGTAGTAATGTGCACAATACCCCACATACCGGCTGTAATTTGGTGATTACATAAACTTAATCACTGTAATTATAACATTTGAAAATAAACATGCTTTTTATAAACAAATTTGATAAAAAGAGAATGACTCACATTGTAGATTTAACGAGCAGAGTATAAGCCTACTGATTAGCCTTGATTAACCTAATTTAAATAACAATGCACACACAAACAGGTTAGTAACTAATACAGCAGTTACGACAATTCACGAGATTAACCCTCACAACGATTTACAAGTGCAATACTTAACAATTCAGCGGATTCACAACGAATGACATAGTATAGTCCGATTTCGAACATCACTCAAACATTCAAGTCGAAATCACGATGAATAACAAAGTATAAACTCAATTTGAGCGGCACTTAAACAATCATTGGATAGTTATAATCGATCGGACGTTGAATCGTAAGAGCGATCGAGTTATTACCCTGATTGTGGCAGCACTTCGTGATCAGTGTGTGTTTTGTGGACTGTTTCTGTTATAACTCAGCCTACGTAAAACGAATTTACGTCGTTTCAAAGACAGAATTCAAGTCCCAAGGCCCTGTATTTATACGTGAAATTGACATCTCCCGCGTGTCGCGGAAGATGTTATGGATGCTGTCGCGACTCGCCTGGGGTACACATCTACCCTAGGGTAGCCTTGTCACTAGTATAGGCCTGGTGAGTTGTTATTCGAACGTAACTTAAATTTGACAGCGTATTTCGAAGATAATTATCAATTAGGGTTTACTCCCCCTGAGTTTTAGGGGCCCTGATTCTAATTCCAACTATTCTGAAAATTTTAGGGTTTTTTTCAGAATTACTTGGGTTTCTCAATTAGGGTTTCCTATTGGCCAAATTAAAATAATAATTAGAACTTTTGATGAGAGTTGTTACATTATCCCCACCTTAATAAAAATCTCGTCCTCGAGATTTACTGGAATAAATGAGGATACTTTCTCTTCATTTCTGATTCCAGCTCCCAAGTGTATTCAGCTCCTCTCTTTGAATCCCATCTGACTTTGACTAAAACTAGTCGTTTATGTTTGAGAAACTTAATCTTTCGATCCTCAATTTGAAGAGGTTTCTCAACAAATTTCAGCTTTTCGTTTACCTCTATATCTTGAAGAGGTACTACCAGTGATTCATCTGATAAACATTTCTTAAGATTGGATACATGAAATACATCATGTACTCCAGCTAATTCTTCTGGTAATTATAAACGATAAGCAACTGGTCCTATACGTTGAATCACTGAAAATGGTCCTACGTACCTTGGACTTAGTTTTCCTTTCTTACCAAATCGAACAACTCCTTTCCAAGGAGAAACTTTCAAGAGTACTTTATCTCCGACCTGAAATTCTAACGGTTTGCGGCGATTATCTGCATAACTCTTCTGACGATCTCGAGCTGTTTTCAGTCTTTCCTTGATCTGAGTTATTTTGTCAGTAGTTTCTTGCACAATTTCTGGACCTGATAATTGACTTTCTCCTATTTCTGCCCAACAAACTGGAGTTCTGCATTTTCTTCCATATAGTGCTTCAAATGGAGCAGTTTCAATGCTTGAATGATAACTATTGTTATAGGAGAATTCAATTAATGGTAAATGATCATCCCAGTTTCCACCAAAATCTATTACACATGCTCGAAGCATGTCTTCTAGAGTTTGGATGGTTCTTTCACTTTGCCCGTCTGTTTGAGGATGATATGCCGTACTCAAATTTAGTCGAGTTCCCATAGCTTGCTGGAAACTTTTCCAAAAATGAGAAGTGAAACGACTATCCCTACCTGATACAATGGAGAGTGGGACTCCATGTAAAGATACCACTTTGTCTACGTACAACTTGGCTAGCCTTTCCATGCTAAAGGTTTCCTTCATTGATAGAAAATGAGCTGATTTGGTTAATCGATCCACAATTACCCAAATCGCATCATTACCTTTTCTTGTTTTGGGTAACTTAGTAACAAAATCCATTGTTATAAGTTCCCATTTCCACATAGGCATTTCTAATTGTTGTAGTAACCCTGAAGGTTTCTGATGTTCGGCCTTAACTTGTGAACAAGTAAGACATTTAGATACGTATTCAGCTATATCCTTTTTCATTCCTATCCACCAGAAATTATTTCTTAAATCTTGGTACATCTTATTGTTTCCAGGGTGCATAGTATACCTAGATTTATGAGCTTCCTCTAAAATCTTATTTCTTAATTCTTCTTGCTTAGGTACCCAAATTCGTTTCTTGTGGAATCTCCAAATTCCATCATTTCCTTGCTCTAGTTCCTTTATATAACCTTTCATTCCTTCAGCATCGTCCTTGATTGCTGTTTTCTGAACTTTCTTTAATTGTTCCATTAAATCTACTTGTAGATTTAATCTAAGAGCACGGACTCGCTTTTGTTTTTCCTGATACTTACGACTTAAGGCATCAGCAACTACGTTTGCCTTTCCTTCGTGATATTGAATATCACAGTCGTAATCGCTTAGAACTTCCATCCATCTTCTTTGCCTCATATTTAACTCTTTCTGCCCAAATATATACCTTAAACTTTTATGATCTGTATAGACAGTAAACTTACTTCCGTACAGATAATGTCTCCAAATTTTCAAGGCAAAAATTATGGCTCCTAATTCTAAGTCATGAGTTGTATAATTTTCCTCGTGCTTTTTCAACTGTCGGGAGGCATACGCAATTACCTTCTTGCGTTTCATCAACACACATCCGAATCCTAATTTTGAAGCATCACAATATACTTCAAAATCTTCTGTTCCTTCGGGCAATGCTAAAATTGGAGCATTAGTCAATCGGTGCTTTAAAATCTTAAAAGCTTCTTCTTGCTTATGTCCCCATTCAAACTTAGCGGCTTTACAGGTTAACTTAGTCAAAGGTACAGCTATCTTAGAGAAATCCTTAATAAATCGTCTGTAGTATCCCGCTAAGCCTAGAAAACTTCTAATTTCCATAGCTGTTTGTGGGACCTTCCATTTGGTGATTGCTTCTATTTTAGCAGGATCTACGTGAATGCCTTTGTGATTCACCATGTGACCTAAAAATTGTACTTCTTGCAGCCAGAATTCACACTTCGAGAATTTAGCATAAAGTTTTTCCTTTCTTAACAAAGTTAAGAGTGCATGCAAGTGTTCGCAATGTTCTTCCTGACTTTTGGAATAAATAAGTATATCGTCGATGAATACGATTACAAATTTATCCAAGTATGGCTTACAGATCCGATTCATCATGTCCATAAATGCTGCTGGGGCATTTGTTAGTCCAAAGGGCATGACTGTAAACTCATAATGGCCATACCTAGTTCTGAAAGCAGTTTTAGGTATGTCTTCTTCTTGTACTTTTAACTGGTGATATCCGGATCTTAAGTCTATCTTAGAAAAATACCTAGCACCTTGAAGTTGATCAAAAAGATCGTCAATCCTAGGTAATGGGTATCGATTCTTAAGTGTAATCTTATTTAGTTCTCTATAATCGATACACATTCTCATCGATCCATCTTTCTTTTTCACAAACAACACTGGTGCTCCCCAAGGGGATGAACTAGGTTGTATAAATCCTTTGCTTAATAATTCATCTAACTGCTTTTTCAATTCTAGCATTTCGGTAGGTGCTAATCGATAAGGTGCCTTGGCTATTTGTGTAGTACCCGGAATTAGATGGATTCTAAACTCTACTTCTCTATCAGGTTGTAACCCAGGTAATTCTTCTGGAAAGATGTCTGGGTATTCTGAAACTATAGGGATGTCTGGGAGTTCCTCACTTTTAGTGTTAATGATTACTGAAATCATATACACAATTTCTTGTTTTCTTGAATAACTGGCCAATTTTATTACTGAAATGAATTTCAGTGGCTTTCGTGGTTTATCTCCTGTAATTAAAATTACTTCTCCTGTGGGAGTACGGATTTCTACGGAATTCTTATCACAAAGGATTCGAGCATGGTTGGCTATCAACCAATCCATTCCTAACACTACATAAAACCCGGCTAACTTCATAGGTAACAAGTTTGCAGAAAACTTATGGCCTAACAGTTCTATCTTTCCTTCTTGCAAAACCTTATTTATGTTAACAGAATTCCCGTCTGCCGTTTCGACTGTTAAAATTTGCCTAATGGTGGTTAAGGGTAAGTTAAGGGCTTGGCAAAATGAAGTATTGATAAAACTTTGGTTTGCACCAGAGTCAAATAATACTTTTGCATAAACGTCGTGGACCAAGAACGTACCAGCTATGACGTCAGGGATTAGTTCAGCTTCTTGAGTGGTTAGCTGGAATGCTCGGGCATTCTTCTTTGTTGTTCCATCAGCTGGTTTGCCTTTATTGTCTGTGGTTTTAGTCAATTTAGAACATTCTGTTTTGTAATGTCCTGTTTCTCCACAGTTATAGCAGACTATGGTTTTCTTTTTGCAATTTTATTCACGATGTCCTGTCATTTTGCAGAAGTTGCAGATTACATTGCATTTTCCAAAATGATTCTTTTTTGCAATTTCTGCAAAAAGGCGGTTATGCAGATTGTCTCCTTCCTCTTTTCTTGAACCTATTATTATCATTACCCACACGAAATCCTTGGGTAATCTTTTGAGCCAATTCCTTCTTTCGATCTTCTTCTCTTGTGTGCACTAGTTCATCAGTTAGGGTATTAGCTAGTTCCACAGCATCGTCAATAGTGCGAGGTCTCGCAGCTTTAACGATGTTACGAATTTCACTAATTAATCCCCAAATGTAACGGGAAATGAGTACCGGTTCTGGCGAAGCCAGTGTTGGTACCACTCTAGCATATTCAAAGAATGTTGAAGTATAACCGCGACACTCTACGCCTACCATACGATGGTTTAGGAACTTATTTGCCATTTGTTCCTTTTCATATTCAGGACAATATTTTCTTTCTACAAGAATTTTAAATTCTTCCCAATTTATAGCATAAGCTATCCTTCTTCCTTTTGCTTGTAATACAGTGTTCCACCATTCTAGTGCCGCTTCTTTGAACAAATTTGACGCATACATAACCTGATCTTCTTCGGAACACTTACTTATTGCAATTACTGCTTCGGTTTTCTCTAACCAACGCAGTACTGCAGTTGCTCCTTCGTTGCCTACAAATTCAGCAGGTTTGCAAGCAAGAAATTCTTTGAAAGTGCAACCAGGTGTTGCGGCTTTCATTTTCTTAGGAGGTGGAGCCTGTCGTGGATTATTATCGTCATGATTGCCGCCTCCATTTACACTATGACTAAAATTGTCTTCCTGAGTACGTTTACTAGGAATGATTAGTTGTGGTTCAACAGGTTTCTGAGCAGCAACCATGATTGCTGGAATAGCATTAGCTATCCCTTGAGTAATAATGTTTTCAATATCTTGTCTAGTCATATACTGGTTTTCCTGATTTTGTTCAGATTGATTCCCTTCATTAACTGGTTCATTACTAGCGTTTTCCATCTGATAATTATTATAAATATAACTATTAGTATCAAATGATTGTAAATAAAACAATTACACAGAAGCACATAAAATCCTACAACACAAATATATGTATCCAAAATTGTCGATGTTTCGACTTCTATTATGCTTTATATATTATATAGGCATCCATACTCACTGTTTATCTTACAATGTTTTATTTCCCATTTTACAGTGTTATATTTAACTATTATTATTATTATTATACAGACATTCTTCCCAACCCACTATTCTTTGGTCAACTGACAGTTTAGTAGCGACGCTCCCTTTCGTCGTATTTCCAGGAGATTTGTTCCCCCATTTCCCGGATCCTATTCCCTGTACCTAACAGCTCTTCACCGAACTGACGGAGTTCGGCTAAGTTTTCGTTGCTCATTGGAGGATTGGGGATAGGTTCTGGATCAAACTGTGGAAGGAAAGAATAAGAACTGTTGATGATATTTTCGAATTGCCAGTCATTTGTCCACCATTCTTCCATTTGACCTAAAGGTCGAGTGTGGATTAGTGGGTCTGGAATAGCTGGTTCCAGATTTACAGGAAGTTGGGTTTCGGCTAGGTAAGGATATAGATTATTATGGATAGGGCTAATGACATCACAATTTGCCAGTAGACGGTCTATTTCGTCTTGAAATGTGATTTCTTCAGTTTGTCTAGAACTCTCTCCAATTTCTATTCCTTTTTGTTTAGAATCTTTCCTGATTTCTATCTCATGCTGGTTTAGAACTTTCTCCGATTTCGATTCCTTTTCCTTTGTTTATAGGGTTTTCTATTTTGGGGAGTTTCCTAGTGGCTGGCTTTCTCCTGCGCACTTTCCTCCATCCTACATATCTTCTTCTCTTTTTAAGTTTTGCTTTTTCCAGCGGTGGAGCTTGGAATTCCAGAGGTTCCTCTATGTCAGCAATATAACCAGTAAAGTCGTGGGAGACTTCAATTGGTACTGGGTAGAGGTTGAGATTCTGAAATGCTTCCGATATCTCATTCATGCTGGATAGCATATATGCAAAATGCACAAAAATGATAAGTTAAAACTTTGGAACAAAGTTTTACAAATAAAGATTAAAGTTTTATTGCATACTGATTTGTACAAAAGACTAGTGGAAAGAGAACACACTATAATTTATTTATTTACTGGGTATTAATTTTCTACTAGACCAGGCTTATTGATAGTTTAGAGGTTTGCATTTTCTGCTACGGTAGCTAGCATATAAAGGTTTGCCCATTTTTCATCTAATGTGTCTTCCCAAGGTGGCCTATTGCCTAATTCCTGGATTTCTGAATTAAACCTCACTTTCTTGACTTGGGGTTTCTTTATTTTCTCCTGTCCCTTCCTAAGAATCGAATTTCTTTTATCTTGGGTGAGAGGATTTTCATAATTTGCTTTACGGACAAAAATCCCTTCTTCCAGATCTACTCTGCTGGGTGTTTGGAGGAAGAGGTTCCTTTTTCTGTGGGTGCAGTATCTAATTTGTGGTAGATAGCAGAAATCTTTTGTTTACCCATACTGTAACTCAACAATTAATCAATTAATAAAACATGTTTTCACAAAATAGCAATTAAATTTCCTAAGTATCTCTCAATTATTTTAATAGGCTAAAATCAATAGTAAGCTTAAATCAGTGGCTCTGATACCACCTTTTCCTGTCACGGCCCTCGGCCCCGGTTTGAACCGGTCCAGAGCCGCGAGGCAGGAAATCCGATGGTATCTAATTAAGTGACAGCGGAAGTCTTTTTAAACAGGATCGATTAATATTAAAACTGCCCGTTTATATATAATATAGGGATAAATCCCATAATTTACAATAAAGTGATTTCGCTGGGAAATCTTTATTTCTCAAAACATGTTTCTTTATTTATTTACATTGAGCCACTTTTCTAAGCTTGTAGTGCTCCACGGCACTTTTCCTTTGCTCACAACAGATCACCTGAAACATGTTTGAAAAAGGTTTTGTCAGCAGGGAAATACTGAGTGAATCATTCAGTTTTACTAAAACGACTCGTTTGTTATAATTCACAGTATTAAGAGAGATTACAATGTTTCTGATATCAAACCAACTACCCACAGTATTTGTCACTCGACTCATTTCGGTGACTGTGGTCATATCACCATTGGCTGCCCCAATGAATGACGAATATCATTAATTAGGTTCGCCCACCTAAAGTGATAACAACAGTAGTAATGTGCACAATACCCCACATACCGGCTGTAATTTGGTGATTACATAAACTTAATCACTGTAATTATAACATTTGAAAATAAACATGCTTTTTATAAACAAATTTGATAAAAAGAGAATGACTCACATTGTAGATTTAACGAGTAGAGTATAAGCCTACTGATTAGCCTTGATTAACCTAATTTAAATAACAATGCACACACAAACAGGTTAGTAACTAATACAGCAGTTACGACAATTCACGAGATTAACCCTCACAACGATTTACAAGTGCAATACTTAACAATTCAGCGGATTCACAACGAATGACAGAGTATAGTCCGATTTCGAAGAGCACTCAAACATTCAAGTCGAAATCACGATGAATAACAAAGTATAAACTCAATTTGAGCGGCACTTAAACAATCGTTGGATAGTTATAATCGATTGGACGTTGAATCGTAATAGCGATCGAGTTATTACCCTGATTGTGGCAGCACTTCGTGATCAGTGTGTGTTTTGTGGACTGTTTCTGTTATAACTCAGCCTACGTAAAACGAATTTACGTCGTTTCAAAGACAGAATTCAAGTCCCAAGGCCCTGTATTTATACGTGAAATTGACATCTCCCGCGTGTCGCGGAAGATGTTATGGATGCTGTCGCGACTCGCCTGGGGTACACATCTACCCTAGGGTAGCCTTGTCACTAGTATAGGCCTGGTGAGTTGTTATTCGAACGTAACTTAAATTTGACAGCGTATTTTGAAGATAATTATCATTTAGGGTTTACTCCCCCTGAGTTTTAGGGGCCCTGATTCTAATTCCAACTATTCTGAAAATTTTAGGGTTTTTTTTCAGAATTACTTGGGTTTCTCAATTAGGGTTTCCTATTGGCCAAATTAAAATAATAATTAGAACTTTTGATGAGAGTTGTTACAATTGGTTCTTGAATAGCATGTAGATCTATAAATTCCAGGATGACGATTGATGGTTTAAATACGTTGATCTCCATAAAACTGATAACCTGATTTGTTTGAGAATGACATGTCATTAGTTGGATTAGAACCTTGTGATTAAGACTTGTAAGGTTATGGGATTATCAGTTGATGATTAAACAATGGCTAGGGTATGTAAAACTTGGCAGAAACCGATGTTTGATCCGTAAACCTTGTTGAAACGTGTTCGCAGTTACTTCGGTGACCTTGGCCAATCTCTAGGTGTTTCGTCACCCCTGGTGTCGACGAAACATAGTGGACTTTCATTACTTATGAACCGACGGAACATAGTGATTTTTGTCATATGTTAACTCGACGAAACATGTGTTGTTTCGTCACATAGGGTTTCGTCGTGTGCATCTTTCGTCGAAGGACTTCACAGGAACAGTAGGTTATGATGATTACACTAATTGCATGTATTGTAAAGATTGAATAACATTAATCGAGAACAGGAAACCTGATGTATCTAGTATGTATGGTAAACCATCTGTTGCGTGTATTACAAGCTGAATTAATTGTTACCTGTTAAGCCATGGTTCTACTATGAATGCACACTATGAACGTATGTGATCAATGTGAATGTAAACTGATTTTGTATACGTGAATATCATAGGCTATGACTGTTTAAGTGTGAACAAGTAATTAATCAAACCGAGCAAACCAAGGTGAGTTCACTGCTCTTTTTCCTAGCATGCATCCCGGGGAGGGATATCTGGTAATTGTTCCGGGGAGGAACGTCGGGTTATTGGGATGTTGGTTATTACACTCATTTCTATCATTAAGACCCCTTACATCTACCGATTAGTTGCCGGGGAGGCAACGAGGTTATTAGTTGATAGCGCTATTAGGTTTGGCACCCTCACACCGTACCGGGGAGGACGGGCGTGAACTAATCACCTTAACCACTTGACCAATGTTTTGATAGAGACATTGGGGTTGGGCAAATAAATCTAGCTGCCATCTACAGTAATCGAGTTAATAACAACAACAAATCAAATTATTTGATTGTTGAACTGTTTTATCCTCATATCTGGTAACTAAACGTGTAAACAAACTTTGAACTCACCAGCGTCGTCTGACATACTTGTCTGCATGCTTGCAGGTCGTTAGATTCTTGATATGGACTTGCTATCTGGGAGTGCTGGAGTGGTCATGGGACGAGACTCTTGGATACTTGATTCGTTGATTATGAACACATGTTTTGAAATAATTGATTTACAGTCTACATTATGCTTCCGCTGAATATTTACTTTGGTTTAACTCATGACTTGGATTTATATTTGAAATGAATGGAATATTTTATTTAAATACTAAGCGTAGTTCAATGTGATTGGTGGCTTAGATCCTGGTACGTCACACGTCCCGCGGTGTTTCCGCATGTGGTATTTTAGGGGTGTGACGGTTTGGTATCAGAGCCACTGGTTATAGTGAACTAGGTTTTAAAACGTTTTTATAAAACCAGACTATAACCCAACGACTTCGAAAATCGACCATGAAACTCAGCCCCAGATTGCAAGGTTCGTCCTCTGTTTACTTTATGCATCACTTGTTTAGTAGTTATACACTTACGATTTTCATGAAACGACATACTAGATACCATGGTTTGATTACCTGTGCCGCATGTTTTGTGAAGTTTGATAGTGAAACACTACTCTTCGACTTTTGTGAATCATAATTCTGGGATACCTTTTGTTTGTCATTTGAATGTGGGGGAAACTTTTAGCGCAAGTTAAGAGGCACTGAGATGAGCATGCAAATTGCCTTATTATTATGGGTGCACACATAATAATAATGTGAGGTGCATGTGAGTCCCTGTGAGGCTTAATGAGTGCGAGAAGGGTTCTGCCCTATTGTTTGGTGTAAACTTTGTAGTTTGTAGATATCAACGTGAGATTTGACTCCTACCTTGTATCGATTCTTAAACTTGTTCCCTCTTCTTATTTAGAATCATGAGTGGATGAGGTCATGGACGTGGTCACATTGCGATGACCCAGGCTAAGCTTACTAACTTAATCAACACCCGTGTGGCTGAGGCATTAGCAGCCTACCAAGCTGGTACAATATGTGCCAATTACCCTTTATTCTTGTGTCGCGTACACAACTCTTACCCCTGTGTTGTATTTTTTCTTTCGTCTAATAGGTCAGCAAGCGCAACAGAATCAAAACAATCCACCTGCTTGTACGTTCAAGACGTTCATGGATTGTAAGCCACAGACCTTCAGTGGGACTGAAGGGGGCTGTGGGGCTACTGCGTTGGTTTGAGAATGCTGAATCAGTGTTTGCTATGTGTAACTGTCCCGTGGGGGACCGGGTGAGTATGCTACTGGCACTTTGGAGGATGGTGCCTTAACTTGGTGGAATGCCCAGGTGCAAATGTTGGGCATCGAGATGGCTAACGCCACTACTTGGGATGATTTTAAGGAGTTGAATGGAGAAGAGTACTGTCCTCGTGATGAGATTCAGAATCTTGAGAATGAGTACTACGATTTGCAGATGGAAGGATCCGAGATCGAGGCTTACACGAAACGATCTCATGAACTAGCAATTCTATGCCCTAACCTGTCTCGACATCCACATCGACGAATTGAGTTGTATCTCAGGGGCCTAGCATCAACTGTAAAGGGTTATGTCACTGCTGCAAACCTTAACAATCTGCCCCAGATCATCCGTTTGGCACATAAGATTACTGACCAAGAGGTCAAGCGTGGCTCATTGCCGCCTCGTAAATCTGCTACTACCACTGCTGCTACAGCTACCACACCTGCTAGTGATAGCAAGCGAAAATGGAACGACGCTGACAAGGCAACCAGTGCCAGTCAATCTCAGAAAAGGCCTGATAATAGCAACAACCATAGTTTCAGTCAGTCATCCTTAGTTAACCAAGGCCAGGACAGCAATCAGAATCAAGGCTCCTACGTTGGAAAGAAGCCATAGTGCAACAAGTGTGGTTATCATCATTACAGACAGTGTGTCCGGACTTGCCGTAGGTGCGAAAAGGTGGGCCATGAGGCCAAAGACTGTAGAGCCCCGCAGCCAAAGCAGCAGCAGTAGCATCAGCGACAGCAAAGGCAGCAACCCCATCAGAACCAGGGCTTTAAGAAGGGTGTTTCCAGTGTGGGGATGAAGGCCACATTAAGCGGGACTGCCCTCAGCTGAACCAGAATGCCAACAACAATAACAACTGTCAGAACGACAACAACAATGCTGGGAACAACAACAATGGCAACAATGGGGGCAATGGTGCTCGTGGAAGGGTTTTTACGATCGGTGCCGGTGATGCTAGGAACGACGACAATGTCGTGGCTGGTACGTTTTTTGTGAACAATCTTATTGCTTCTGTGTTATTTGATTCCGGTGTCGATTGGAGTTATGTGTCCCTAGAGTTTGGTTAACGATTAGGGATAGCCCCAACACCTTTAGAAGTTAAGCATGTAGTAAATTAGCTGATGGTAAAACGATTGAAGATTCGCATGTCTTATTTGGGTGTAAACTAGATCTTGTGGGTCAAGTGTTTGATATTGATCTCCTTCCTGTTACCCTCGGCAGTTTTGATGTAGTGGTTGGTATGGATTGGCTGTCTAGGCACCAAGCTGAAATTCTCTGTAAAGAGAAGATTGTACATATTCCTCTCCCTAATGGAGAATCTTTATCAGTTCAAGGGCATCGCAGTGGTGCGATGGTTGGCATCATCTTAGCTATGCAAGCGCTGAAGTGTCTACGAAAGGGGTATCCTGCTATTCTAGCACTTGTTACTGATCCTCAGCCTGAAGAGAGAAAGATCGAGGATATGCCAGTTGTACGTGAATTCGCCGATGTGTTTCCTGAGGAACTTCCTAGTTTACCTCCTCACCGTCAAGTGGAATTTCAGATCAATCTTGCACCAGGAGCGGCTCTAATAGCTCTTGCTCCTTATCGTCTTGCACCTGGGGAATTGCAAGAGTTATCTAATCAACTTCAAGAACTGTTGGATAAGGGTTTTATCCGACCCAGTTCTTTTCCTTGGGGAGCCCCAGTTTTGTTTGTAAAGAAGAAAGACGGGTCCTTTCGTATGTGCATAGATTATCGGGAACTTAACAAGGTGACTGTCAAGAACCGCTACCCTCTGCCACGCATCGACGACTTATTTGACCAGTTGCAAGGGTCCAGTTTTTATTCGAAGATCGACTTAAGATCGGGCTATCATCAGATGAGATTCCAAGAGGAAGATGTTCCTAAAACGGCTTTTCGAACGCAGTATGGGCATTATGAGTTTCTAGTTATGCCGTTTGGGTTGACGAACGCGCCAGCAGTTTTCATGGACCTCATGAACCGTGTATGCAAACCGTATCTCGACGACTTCGTTATCATGTTTATTAACGACATCCTGATCTACTCGAAGAGCAAGGAAGATCACAAGCGGCACTTACGACTCATCTTGGAACTCCTGAGGAAGGAGCAACTCTATGCGAAATTCTCTAAGTGTGACTTCTGGATTCAGGAGGTACACTTTCTTGGACACATTGTTAATGAATTGGGGATACACGTGGATCCTGCAAAGGTTGATGCTATTAGAAATTGGGCGGCACCAAAGAATCCTTCGGAGGTGCGACAATTTCTTGGTCTCGCTGGGTATTATCGAAGATTTATTAAAGACTTCTCGAAGATTTCTCAACCTCTTACCTCGTTAACACAGAAGGGCGTTGTATACTCATGGGGAACGAAATAGGAAGAGGCTCTCCAGTTGTTAAAACAGAAACTCTGTAGTGCACCGATCTTGTCTCTACCTGAGGGTACCGAAGATTTTGTGGTATATTGTGATGCTTCCATTCAGGGACTTGGTTGCGTGCTGATGCAACGCAACAATGTGATAGCTTACGCCTCTCGACAGTTGAAGGTTCACGAGAGGAATTATATGACACACGACTTGGAGTTGGGAGCCTAGTATTCGCGCTCAAAATCTGCAGGCATTACCTGTACGGTACTAAATGCACTATTTATACCGACCACAGGAGCCTTCAGCATATCTTTGACCAGAAGGAATTGACTTCTGGATTCAAGAGGTACACTTTCTTGGACACATTGTTAATGAATTGGGGATACACGTGGGTCCTGCAAAGGTTGATGCTATTAGAAATTGGGCGGCACCAAAGAATCCTTCGGAGGTGCTACAATTTCTTGGTCTCGCTGGGTATTATCGAAGATTTATTAAAGACTTCTCGAAGATTTCTCAACCTCTTACCTCGTTAACACAGAAGGGCGTTGTATACTCATGTGGAACAAAATAGGAAGAGGCTCTCCAGTTGTTAAAACAGAAACTCTGCAGTGCACCGATCTTGTCTCTACCTGAGGGTACCGAAGATTTTGTGGTATATTGTGATGCTTCCATTCAGGGACTTGGTTGCGTGCTGATGCAACGCAACAATGTGATAGCTTACGCCTCTCGACAGTTGAAGGTTCACGAGAGGAATTATACGACACACGACTTGGAGTTGGGAGCCATAGTATTCGTGATCAAAATCTAGAGGCATTACCTGTACGGTACTAAATGCACTATTTATACCAACCACATGAGCCTTCAACATATCTTTGACCAGAAGGAATTGAATATGCGACAGCATCGCTGGGTAGAACTTTTGAATGACTATGATTGTGCCATCAAGTATCATCCGGGTAAGGCTAACATTATAGCTGATGCCCTTGGTCAGAAGGAAACTAAACCAAAGCATGTTCGCGCTTTGCAGCTCACCATCCATTGCGGCTCAGACCGAAGCGTTGAAAGAGGAAAATAATGAAGCTGAGTATTTACGGGGCATGGAGAAACGACTTGAGAAGAGATCAGATGGCATTTACTATTTTATGGAGCGGATATGGATTCCGTTGTTTGGTAACCTTAGAGAACTTGTGATGGAAGAAGCGGCACAAGTCTCGACACTCTGTTCACCCAGGTTCGGATAAGATGTATCAGGACCTCAAAGTCATGTATTGGTGGCCGAAGATGAAAGCTCACATCGCGACTTATGTGAGTAAATGTTTAACCTGCTAGAAAGTTAAAGTGGAATACTAGAAACCGTCTGGATTGCTGCAACAACCAGAAATACCCATGTGGAAGTGGGAGCAAATCGTAATGGATTTCGTCACAGGTTTGCCGAGAACTCAAAACGGAAACGATACCATTTGGGTGATCGTTGATCGTCTCACGAAGTCAGCGCACTTTCTGGAAATCAAGGAAATAAATAATTCTCACAACTAGCTGCTGTTTATCTTAAGGAGGTGGTTTCTAGGCACGGGGTGCCGACATCTATTATTTCTGACCGTGACCCGCGTTTCATCTCAGATTTGTGACAGTCGATGCACAAATCATTCGGCTCACGTCTCGATATGAGCACTGCTTATCACCCGCAGACGGATGGTCAAAGTAAGCGAACCATCCAGACACTTGAAGATATGTTACGAGCCTGCGTGATTGATTTTGGCAAGGGTTGGGAGAAACACTTGCCGCTGATAGAGTTTTCTTACAACAACAACTACCATACCAGCATTCAGGAAGCTCCATTCGAATCATTGTATGGACGAAAATGCCGTTCACCTCTCTGTTGGGCTGAGGTGGGTGACAGCCAGGTTACAGGCCCAGAACTTGTACTCGAAACCTACGAGAAAATTGTTCAGATCAGGAACCGTATGGCAGCAGTGCGTGATCGTCAGAAAAGCTACGCTGATAAGCGTAGGAAACCTTTGGAGTTCACAGTTAATGATCGTGTTATATTGAAGGTCTCACCCTGGAAGGGTGTGGTGCGTTTCGGGAAACGCGACAAGCTTAACCCACGTTATGTTGGGCCATTAAAAATTCTGGAACATATTGGTAAGGTGGCATACAAGTTAGAGTTACCTGCTGAGTTAGGTAACGTCCATGATGTGTTCCATGTGTCATAATTAAAGAAGAGTTTGCCCGATGAAACACTGGTCGTACCATTTCAAGAGCAGAAAATTGATGACAAGTTGCAGTTTCTCGAAGAACCAATAGAAATTATGGACCGGGAGGTCAAGGTCCGTAAGCATAGCCAAATCCCGATTGTGAGAGTTCGTTGGAACTCAAGACGTGGACCGGAATTCACATGGGAACGCGAAGATCAGATGAAGCTTAAGTACCCACATTTATTTCCAGATGACAAGTCCAGGTCTGGCAAATCTATGTCTGGCACAACCAGTGAATTTCGGGACGAAATTCCCAATCAAGTTAGGGATGATGTGGCACCCGCGGAAAATGCACAGTCATCTTGATCTAACACCGTACTGCCTTGGATTGCTTGTCAAATTTCGGGACGAAATTTCTTTCAAGTTGGGGATGATGTGACAACCCGAGATTTCGAGACCTTTCCTTTACGTGTCACCTGTTTTATATTTCGTGTACGTGTCATTATGTGTACTATGATTGGAATGTTTTTGGTAGTTTGATGTTTATTCATTTCATAAAACCCTTTAATGACTTCACATTATTGCCCGACGAAAAACAGTCCGACGAAACAATGAAGTATTCCATCATGGGCTTACACGACGAAAGATGAGATTCGTCGTCAAGGGTCTTTCACCGGCCCAAGTGAGGCCCAGTAGAGTGGCTCGGCCCTATTCGCTATATATAATCATACGCATGTACGTAAAACCCTAGAATACCCTCTCTTGTGCGGCGACAATTCTGAGTTCTTGAGGCTCTCCATATCGATCGAACCTATCGTTTCTTTCATCTCGGTTAGTTACTATTATCATTTCATTATTCGATTTCCTGGTTTTATGTGATCGAATAGTTACCGGTTGTTGTGTAAATCGAATCTGTGCATGCTAGAAGCTAGGGTTTGAAGTGGATTTTCTGATGTGTGGTTTGTTCGTTGTTGAATGGATGATTACCGATTAGATCACTGCATATATTAAAATAACTGTGTAAGATTGGTTCTTGAATAACATGTAGATCTATAAATTCCATGATGACGATTGATGTTTTAAATACGTTGATCTCCATAAAACTGATAACCTGATTTGTTTGAGAATGACATGTCATTAGTTGGATTAGAACCTTGTGATTAAGACTTGTAAGGTTATGGGATTATCAGTTGATGATTAAACAATGGCTAGGGTATGTAAAACTTGGCAGAAACCGATGTTTAATCCGTAAACCTTGTTGAAACGTGTTGGCAGTTACTTCGGTGACCTTGGCCAATCTCTAGGTGTTTCGTCACCCCGGGTGTCGACGAAACATAGTGGACTTTCATCACTTATGAACCGACGGAACATAGTGATTTTTGTCATATGTTAACTCGACGAAACATGTGTTGTTTCGTCACATAGGGTTTCGTCGTGTGCATCTTTCGTCGAAGGACTTCACAGGAACAGTAGGTTATGATGATTACACTAATTTCATGTATTGTAAAGATTGAATAACATTAATCGAGAACAGGAAACCTGATGTATCTAGTATGTATGGTAAACCATCTGTTACATGTATTACGAGCTGAATTAATTGTTACCTGTTAAGCCATGGTTCTACTATGAATGCACACTATGAACGTATGTGATCAATGTGAATGTAAACTGATTTTGTATACGTGAATATCATAGGTTGTGACTGTTTAAGTGTGAACAAGTAATTAATCAAACCGAGCAAACCAAGGTGAGTTCACTGCTCTTTTTCCAAGCATGCATCCCGGGGAGGGATATCTGGTAATTGTTCTGGGGAGGAACGTCGGGTTATTGGGATGTTGGTTATCACACTCATTTCTATCATTAAGACCCCTTACATCTACCGATTAGTTGCCGGGGAGGCAACGAGGTTATTAGTTGATAGCGCTATTAGGTTTGGCACCCTCACACCGTACCGGGGAGGACGGGCGTGAACTAATCACCTTAACCACTTGACCAATATTTTGATAGAGACATTGGGTTGGGTAAATAAATCTAGCTGCCATCTGCGGTAATCAAGTTAATAACAACATCAAATCAAATCATTGAACTGTTGAACTGTTTTATACTCATATCTGGTAACTAAACGCGTAAACAAACTTTGAACTCACCACCGTCGTCTGACACACTTGTCTGCATGCTTGCAGGTCGTTAGATTCTTGATATGGACTTGCTATCTGGGAGTGCTGGAGTGGTCATGGGACGAGACTCTTGGATACTTGCTTCGTTGATTATGAACACATGTTTTGAAACAATTGATTTACAGTCTACAGTATGCTTCCGCTGAATATTTACTTTGGTTTAACTTATGACTTGGATTTATATTTGAAATGAATGGAATGTTTTATTTATCTACTAAGCGTAGTTCAATGTGATTGGTGGCTTGGATCCTGGTACGTCACACGTCCCGCGGTGTTTCGGCATGTGGTATTTTGGGGGTGTGACAGGTTGGCTGTGTGTGTTAGGACTGTAAACGAGCCGAGCTTGACCCAGCTCGAGCTCGAATTTCAAATCGAGCTGAGATTTGAGGCTCGAGCTCGACTCGATTAGAATTCGAGCTAGCTCGGCTCGGCTCGATCTAGCTCAAACTAACAAAGAGCCGCAAAATTTATTACTTGAAAAGTCCTTAAAAATGAATTTCTTCATAGACTAAAGGCCATAATTGCCATTTAATTTAACCATAAGGCTAAATATGCAAATATAAATAGTTAATTCACTTTGTACATTGTCTTTACCTTCTTTTATAGGGGGGATACTCCCTTAGTTTTTGTTTTCCAAGCGATGTGGGACAAAAAAATGAAGGATTTAAACCTTATCGAGCCAGCTCACGAGCTCACGAGCCGAGCCAGTCCAAGCTCGAGCTCGGCTCGTTTACAAACCGAGTCAATTTTGAGACGAGCTTTCTTCGAGATTTTTTCTAGCGAGTTTCGAGCGAGCTGCGAGCCATGAGTTTTTTGAACGCCCCTAGTATGTGTGTGTGTGTGTGTGTGAAAGATCACATCAGAACTAATGTTTGCCTAAGAATGACTTTTAGGACTCTAAAACTGACTCAAACAAACTCCGACTCAACTCATTTCAGCGTCGTAGCAGCGTTGGAACTGACCCGTTGAACCTTACGATCTTAGATTTTATAGTTTAGCTTTAATGAGTTCCAACACTATTGTAATGAGTTATCAAAATTCGTTTGAGCTAGTTTCGGAGGGTATGAAAATCATTCTTTGCGTTCTTATGCAAAAAAAAAAAACAGTTCTTAGTGTATGTGAACATATCAGTTCATCTGTTTTTTGTTTTTTTTTTAAATAAAGCGGTGGCGGAG
Organism: Helianthus tuberosus; assembly: GCA_030545235.1. Classification (NCBI taxonomy): domain Eukaryota; kingdom Viridiplantae; phylum Streptophyta; class Magnoliopsida; order Asterales; family Asteraceae; genus Helianthus; species Helianthus tuberosus. Next base: position 7,987,402 of record CM060361.1, on the reverse strand, counting down.
CAGCTTGTTGCCCGTCTACCTTCTGTTTTGATGTAACTTAAAAAAAATCCATCTAATTCAACTAAAAATCAAAGTGATTTTGATGCATGTTTGATAATTTAGAGTCTACAACATCATCTCATCATAAGGTATGTCAAAAATCTAGTATATGTTGAAGTAGTGATTTCCTGATATACCTTATGATGTGCAGTTGAAGTAGGGATTGTTGAAATTGTGATAAATTTTGTAGTGCCCACATGATTTGAGGCAAATCCTTGATGAATAATGGTAGAGAAAATTTTATGATTAAGTATTAGGGTAATATACTACATATATGTAAGTGGGTTTTTGTAGATATGTTGAATACATGAATTGTGGTAGTAAAATTGATGTATTTGATGTTAATATAGTGAGCTCTAGATGTTAATCGATTATACTAGTCCTATTGACTTAATAAGGTGTGAAAAACATGGGTAATTGTTGAAGTGAAAACTTTATAAACTTGGTGTAAAACTCCATGTCCATAAGGTGTTTGCTATATTGCCTAAGTGAATGTGAGTTGTTGAATGGTGTGGAAGAATCATAACATGAACCTTGTAATTGAATACTTACAAGTTTATGAATCATAAATTGTACTATGAGTTCTAAATGATAAATCGGATTGAACTCTATAGGCAATTTGGGTGAAGTATTGAGTGGTCAAGCCGGGGCGGACACGCGCTTGAAAGGAAAGCTTTAAGGTACGTGGCTTTACGCTTCGTTGTGTTTTTGTTAAATTATGTGTTATTTGTGTACGACTGAATAATGGTAATTGCTCATCAAGTTTGGTTTGTTTAAGGTGATGGATTTCACATGAAACAACCAAACAGATCAAAATAAGGAATGTTGATGAGTTTGGTTTGTTTAAAGTGATGGATTTCACATGAAACAACCAAATGGGTTAAATAACGAATTAATAATAAGTTTGGTTTGTTCCAAATGATGGATTTCACACGAACAATCGGGTCAAAACGAAGTTGTAACGCATACCGAAATGGGTGCGAGAGTAATGACTTCGGCATAAACCCGATTGAAGGGTTAAATTTATGAAGGCATGCGTAAACCTGGTGACGGGAACACGAACAATAAATCAATGGACCTTGATAATGGGTCATAATCGGAAGATTGTGAATTCTTGAAAATAATTCGGACTAATTAAGTTCGACCATTAAAAGGTTGAACGGGTCGAATAAGAGTAAACGCAAACCGGGTAGTGGATGCATGAAATGCAAATTTAATAACCCGGGTAATGGGGTAAAGTCGTAAAAATGATGTTCTTGCGAAAAAAGATGTAAATTTCATAAGCTCGATTGCTCGAAAATGCAAATGGGTCAAATAAATAAACATATAAATTTAGAACTGATAGCGTAAAACATAAAGTTATAAACCCAAGTTATAGGTTTATAAGTTAAGAATGTTAGCAAATGTTTTTTGGTCACGTAGATACAATTTCTGTGCGAGACGGATAAGTAATCGGGAAGTTATAGACATGTTTGTAAAAAAGGGGACAAGAATGGAAATGTTGCATCTGGGCTGCGCCATAGGCTACGGCTCCCAGCCGTAATCTACGGCTGGGGATGGCTAGAAACATCAAAAAAGGGGTGCCGTAAGTTACGGCATACATGTCGTAGCTTACGGCGGGTCTTCTCACCATCTTTTTATTTGTTTGTTTTGGTAAACTTGGGTTATCAAACTACGTTTAAGCATCATATAACTAGCGTATGAGATGATATTTGATATATAGTTGATTGCTATGATGTTACGGATGAAGATCAAGAATAAAGAAGAATCAAACACAACCGAAGATCAAGCTTACGCTTTTTGTTTAGTTATTTTACGAACCGAACAACGTTAACGTGTTGAAGTGTTTTAAATACTTATGAAGTTTTTTTTATCAAACTTGAAATTTTATATGGACGTTTATTTGTATTACTTGTATATAAATGCAACGCTTTTATATAAATTTTTAGTTATGTAAGTCCGCGCCTTACAAGTTGGTAATCAGAGCTCAAGGTTAAAGATTAAATATGTTCGGTTTAAGGCTTGATCAAGACATCCTATAAGAATTAACTATGAAATGAGTTTCAATTGAAAATGTTAGAAAAGAAATGATTTAAAGTGTATGGGAGGGTGAACAAACACTGGTTTAATTGACCGGAATCAACTCAACTAGGGGGTTTGAATCTGCATAAAAGGGTTAGGTCTTTTCGTTCTATTCGGGGTGAATGATCTTCTTCTTCTAACAATCTCTGCAAAACAAACAGCTGTTAGACTCGTCACGGGGAGAATGGAGGTTCTCTCCGTGACCACACTCCAGCGTGAGAATAGGTACAAGTTTTGATGAAGAAGAAGAAGTGAAAGTGAATTGAATGTAACTTGAGAATTATACCTGAATTATCCTTCTATTTATAGCCGAAGTTTGGGCGGGAAAATTTGTTGATGAAAAGTTGACGGAAAGTGCTTTTTCCATGAGCGGTTATTTTTCCCTCCCGTTAATCGGTAACGATTTAAGTGTGCACACGGATCGCAATTTTGATCAATAGTTGGGGTGTTGCCACGTGGAAAGTGGGCAAGTGTAGATCTTTCTTCAATTCCTTGCCATCATCGTGACTTTGAGGGAGCCTGGGATGATGCCACGTGGCCATTTGGTTATAACCGACTGGTGGTGCACGATGGAGCCTTCTAGAAGAATACAGCTGTAATCCTGTGTGGCTCTTCTTTATGTCCATTGTATGGTATCAAAGAAGTTATTTTTATCCAAGTCTGGATATTAATTATGAGGAAGTGTTTGTTAGGATTTTTATCCTATCTGCTATGGAGGCCAGCGCGAGGATTTGTTAGTTTCCTTTTGGCGCGTAGATGTTAGGCATAGTTTTCTTCCTAAGTTCTCTTTGTAGGACCAGTGCGCGGCCGCGCAAGGTCTAAAGAGGGCCTTTTGACGGGATTGTAGTACGATCCCAAGTACTTGAAGCAAGGTTTTTGGGACCTTACCCCTTCAAGTCCCCCGAGTCTAGTGTTGCTCTTATGCAAATAAGTGGAGCACTGGAATATGAGAGATGGGTGCTTTTGCTGTATAGTTTTTGGCGCGAAAGGAGAGAACCTTTGGAGAAGATACTCTTGCTCATGATTTTGATTTTGAAAATCTTGACTTTGGCAGGTGAAAAGGTACAGTAATGACTGTTGACGTGTGACAGGCTGTCGTTGTCAGTTGTACGTTGCTGATCGTGTCTCCCACGCGCGCGTGAACTCGCGTTATTGCATATTCCCACTCGCCCCTGATGCTTGGATAACTGTGCCAACCCCGAAAAAGGTGTTGTTGCAGTTATCTAGATTATTTATGGCGGTGGGTATATAAATCTTTCAATTGCTTATTCTCGTCAATCATTACCTTTTTGAAAAACCTTTTCTTCTTCGTCTCCCTTATCAGTTTCTTGAAAGAATTTTGTAATTTTTCTATTCTATGTCAACAGAAGACCATCACGAAGATTCTGCTGAAGAAATGGCTGTCAAACTTCCACCATTGAAGTGGTCTAGGGAAACCTTCCATGGTTTGATTCGAAATTTTAGATTTTCGGAAAGTTGGGATGCTCGGTACCCTGATGAGGGCCAAACAGCGGCGGATGCCCCGGACGGTTATATTACTTTGTTCTGGGATTTCTTCTCTCTAGGCAATTTTCGATTGCCTGTGACAAAGTTCTTTCTTGATATTCTGGCTTATTATAAGTTTCATATCTCCCAAATGCATCTTATTGGGATGGCTAGGGTTCATCATTTTGAGTTTGTTTGCCGTACGATGCTTATCGAACCGACGGTTACTCGATTTCGAGTGTTCCACCAGATGCACTGCTCTCAAGGATTCTACTATTTTATGCAACGGGCTTCTGCCAAAAAGATTTTGTTGCAACCCCCAAAATCTTTTCACGACTAGAAATAGAAATTCTTTTTATTAAGGTTGGAGTAATTCCGATGAAAATGGTATTTAGGGGTAAAGAGGAGGCTGTAACAGAGACGATACAAACTCGTTATTCAGAGAATTGGTACCAAGATCTGAAGGATGTTCCTTTGATTGCTCTCCCGGAAAAAGCCATGGTCGGTGCTGCTATGAGCCTTTGTTGGCGGATGAATAGAGAGGATAAGCCGGTGTACATGGAGGGTGATAAAGGTAAGATTTGTGGTTTGCCTTGTTTGCTTCCCTTCCTTGTGTTATTTTCTCTCTCTCTTTTTTTTTTTGAATTTGTCTTTGCTTCTCTCTTTTGCAGTTGTTTCTTTGTATGTAGTTGCTTTTGAGAGAGAAGGTGGGAAGATGGCTACTGTTCCCAAAAAACCCGATGAGGAGCTCTGGTATCATCGTATTGTCAGGAATTTTGATTTTCCGCGCGATGAGGACTTGACTGCGCAACCCCCAATTGGCGCTGGTAATTCTTTCATAATCTGTTATACTGTTCTTTGTTTCTTTGTGCGTTGACTGACTTTTGCAGGATTTTGTGCTTTTCAGTAGGTGAACTGTCCAACCTAGGCATAGGCCCTGAAAAGAAAAAACGCGTGCCTGCTGCCACTGCTGCGCCAAAAAGAGTGATGTGGAGAAAACTCAACCCTCTAAAGCCAAAAATGTGAGAGGAGAGAAGAAAGGTATGCGCCATTCCTCTGACTCCTGGTGTGATTATGTGGTGGTATCTGACTCATTGGAGGGTCTTGCGTCTGCAGTTGTGAGGAAACCTAAACCGGAACCTAGGGATGCTGCCAATATCCCTCCGTCAAATTCTGAGGACCCCATTGACTTAGAGTCACGTCCTGAGCATTTGTTGAGGAAGAAAACGGGAAAAAGAAAGCAAACTGATGCTGAGGCTGAAGGTCAGGTTGCTAAGAAGGTTCAAAAGAAGAAAATCACCAGAAGAGGCAATCTTGATGCCTTTACTGCGAACCCGCTTCTTGGTAGGTGTTTTTCTTTGTTTGCCTTTTATGCGCTTTAAATATTTGTAACATATATTTTTGTTTCTGCAGAGAAGCCAAATTCTTCTGTTCACACGGAGCCATCATTCGTGGTTAATGAGGATCTTCCGCCCTCTACTCCTCGCGCCCCTATTAGCGAGCAGTTAGAGAGCACTGAAGCTGCTGATAATGAGGCGGAGAAGATTACTGGAGCAGAGAACCTTGAGACTGAAAGATCTGTTGATGCTGCTGTGGATGCGGAGAAAATTACTAGCCCGGAGACTGTGGATGTTGGTGTTGGGCACCCGCAATCTCCTGAATTTGTTGTGTGAGACCCGAAGAAAGGAAAATCTGCTCAAGAGATTCCTGTAACATCTTCTCCTTCTGCAGTCTTTGGTTCTGTTCCTGAGAATATCGAGAAGAATCCGGGTGGGAACCAAGGTTCTTTTGTTCAAGGTGATGAAAATTCTCCTATCCGCCCAGATGAAACTCCGGGGGATTATTATTATAGTTGCTATTCAGAGAATCAGGCGGATGAAATTCATGCGCCGGTGTGGAAGTTGAAGAAAGGAGATACTTTCTCTGATTGGCATGTGTGCCGTGAGTGGTTGCAAGGAACCTTTCCTCCTGGGGAAATTAAGTTTCAAGAGGGGCGTCCTCATGAGCAGACTTATCATGCCTACCTTGAAGAGGCTGCTAGCTATACATCCAGTACGCACCGTATAGTGCGTGAATGGCATAGCATGCATAAGGAATGGACTGCTTTTAAAGCGTCCAAGAAGAAAGCAGCTGAGGATGAGGCCCGAGCTGCCATGCTGAGAGCTAAATTAGAAGCTGAGCAGGCCAAATTTGAGAATGATCGAAAAACTGAAGAATGGTCAGTGGCAGGAACGAAGAGAAAAGCAGAAGCTGAAGCTGCCCTTCTTTCCAAGGAGCGCAAAAATTGGAAAGAGATTTGCGAGAAGGACAATGCTGAGAAGATGGGTCTCCGCAATGTTATTGTTGGTCCCCTTTGGCGGCCCTGTTCGAATGGTGCGCGATTTTCTTCGCTCGTTGAGACGGGTGTTTGTGAAGTATATAAACATTCAAAGAAAAAAATAGAGACAATGAGAGTGATATATCTTCAATGGTTAATTCTTATTAAACAAAGAAGAAGGGGTCAATCTGAGAATAAACTCGAATCTAAATGTCACCCCCTGGGCCAAACCAGGGGGTAAACTCACAAGAAAAACTCTATTTGAAATATATTACTTTACAAAAGCACACATAATTCCTTCATAGGAATTATGCATTTATAGAGATTTTTCATAGCCTATCTCAAATGTGATTGGTTGATAGGATATTGGTTTCTGTGCCCATCCATTTGCATGTGGCCTATCTTCTTTTATTACCAATATGTCCACTTCCATTTCTGATGAATCCTTCAACATTTGAGATTATATTTTATGATGAATGCTTCTTTAAAAGGAAAATATTCCTTTTCACCAGAATTCCTTTTTACCTTTTTCTCATAGGAAAGGATTCATTTTTATGAAAAAGGATTCTTTTTTCCTTTTCTGGTAAATGTTTTTCCAAAAGGAAAATTCATTTTCTTTCTCTTTTTTTTATTGAAGCCTTTTCATAGAAAATATATTATGTGTTAATAAGATATATTATCTTATTAACACAATTCTTTGACTTTGTATCTTGTAAACTCCATAATGTCCTGCTAACATTTTGAAGTCTTGTCGTGATCTTTAATCAAAGAATTAGAAGCTTTGATATTTTTCTTTCTCGGTCTTCATATCTAGTGCTTCTGGGACGGTTCGTCGGTTGGTTCGTGTTGACGAGATTATTTCTAAGTAACTTAAACTATTTTTAACAACAAATACAATAAAGTTGCCTAACAGTCACCCCCTATTTGTTGTTGAAAATGTAAACAATGCATTTATACTTAGAAATAACAAATAAACTTGCTGAAGATGTATTTTTCTTTTCTTCTTGTCACGTTATCATGTAGGCACCTTTTTAGTGATATTCGTTGACTGTATCTTCATTGGCATGAAAGTTTATTTGGCAAAAGTCCGACTTTTTATGGATGATCATCTGATTATATATCTTTTGTTGTTATAATTCTTCACCTCGATTTATAATTCCACCTAAATATAAACATTATATCTTGTATCCCCAACACCTAGGATTTAAGTATCTTCTATCCAATATAGGATAAGTGTTTTAGGCTATCGATTGATGAGGCTTCAAAAAAATAACGAATCATGCAAGCTATAAAAAATGATCTTGAACTGTCGAGGTTTTTTTTTCGGATCAGAATATCTGACGAGATGAATCTGATGAAATTTCTGATAAAACCGAAAAAAATCGTTTTTTTAACATAATTTCTGATGTTTTCTGATCAATCTGATGACATTTCTGATAAAATAATCAGAAAATCTGAAAAAAGTTTTTTATTTTTATTTATTATTTTTTAACAGAAAATCTGATGACATCATCAGAAACCTCTTTTTTTCACTAGAAATTCTAATAAATTCATCAGAATTTACTAGAAAATCTTAGTAAACTCAATTTTTTTTTCCAGAAAATTTGACAAACGCGTCAGAAAATCTGATTTTTTTATGAGATCAGAGGGAATAAGTAGAAAAAAGAGATATTACTTACACATATTTTTCTGGTGGAAGTCTAAGTGATTGTTCTTATCTTCGAGGAATATTTTGTGAAAACTTTTTAAAAGATAATAGTTATGAGTATGTTTTTAAAAGTTTCACACAATTTTTTTAATCTCTTTTTATCATTATCATTCCTTTTTTTTTGAAGATTAACTAAACAGAATTTGGAGTTATTTCATTAGATAAGATACGAATAAACTTTATTTTATCAGAAACTTTCTTTTTAGATGTCAAAATTTTTCTTTCTGATAAACTAAAGTTCATTTATCTTTGTTTAACTCCTTTTTTTTGTATTATTATATCTTTTTTCTACACCTCTTTTTTTTACTAGAAAAAAAATACTAATAGAGATAATAATAATAATAATAATAGTAATAAAAGCAATAAGAAAAGTAATGAAAATAACAAAAAAAAAATAACTCTACTACATACTTTATTATTTTTTTGGATCTACAAAAAAAAAAAATATTTTTACCTTTAACAGACCATGAATATACGTCTCTCTTACAGGAGCAAGGGATCTTGGAAATAATTTATCCTTGCGGCTCTGATACCAATTGTTGGTCCCCTTTGGCGGCCCTGTTCGAATGGTGCGATTTTCTTCGCTCGTTGAGACGGGTGTTTGTGAAGTATATAAACATTCAAAGAAAAAAAATAGAGACAATGAGAGTGATATATCTTCAATGGTTAATTCTTATTAAACAAAGAAGAAGGGGTCGATCCGAGAATAAACTCGAATCTAAATGTCACCCCCTGGGCCAAACCAGGGGGTAAAGTCACAAGAAAAACTCTATTTGAAATATATTACTTTACAAAAGCACACATAATTCCTTCGTAGGAATTATGCATTTATAGAGATTTTTCATAGCCTATCTCAAATGTGATTGGTTGATAGGATATTGGTTTGTGTGCCCATCCATTTGCATGTGGCCTATCTTCTTTTATTACCAATATGTCCACTTCCTTTTCTGATGAATCCTTCAACATTTGAGATTACATATTTTCTGATGAATGCTTCTTTAAAAGGAAAAGATTCATTTTCACCAGAATTCCTTTTTATGAAAAAAGATTCTTTTTTCCTTTTCTGGTAAATGTTTTTCCAAAAGGAAAATTCCTTTTCTTTCTCTTTTTTTATTGAAGCCTTTTCATAAAAAATATATTATGTGTTAATAAGATATATTATCTTATTAACGCAATTCTTTGACGTTGTATCTTGTATACTCCATAATGTCCTGCTAACATTTTGAAGTCTTGTCGTGATCTTTAATCAAAGAATTAGAAGCTTTGATATTTTTCTTTCTCGGTCTTCATATCTAGTGCTTCTGGGACGGTTTGTCGGTTGGTTCATGTTGACGAGATTATTTCTAAGTAACTTAAACTATTTTTAATAACAAATACAATAAAGTTGTCTAACAGTTATCAACAATCTTAAGGCTGAAGTTGAGAAGTTGAAGAAACAAGACGCGGAGATCAAAAAATTGAAACAAGAAAAAGCTTAAGCTGAGGCACCGCGGGATGAGGCGCGTTCTCATAGGGAGAGGAGTGAACAGAGAGAGGTACATACCTGTGCTACCCTTGCTCTTAGAGATAAGGAAATAGAAGAACTTATTACTTTATTATCTGAGCAGGAGCAACTTAAAGCGGAAGTTGAGGCTGCTAAAAAAGATTTAGATCTTGAACGAACCAAGCAGGCTGAAACTTCCTGTCGTCTTTCTGAGATAAAAGATAAGTTGGAAAACTCTGAGACTGCGCGGGCAACGACGGAGAGTGAGCTTGAACCGTTGAAGAGTGATATGATGTGGTTGAAAGAGCATGGGATTGCAAGCGTAAGTTTATCTTTATCCCTGATAATATTTGGTGATATTGACGCGCCTTTTAACTCTGGTTTCTTCTTTTGGTGTAGGTTGCTGAATTAGTTCTTAACTCTGAAGAACTAGACAAAACAGTTGCGCATCTGTTGGTTGCTGCGCGGAATGATGGTTACGCCCATGGGTATGTGGAGTGTTCTCACCATGTGGTTAACGCTTTAAAGGTTGACTGGGACACTAGCAAGTCTTCTACCCATGGTGTTAATATAGAGGCTGCCCTTGCTGCTGCGAAGACGCAATTTAATAATTTACAGCTCCCGGTTATGGATCTTATTAATGTCGCGTTGCAGTCTGAAGACCATGTGGCGCAGTTGAAAGAAATCTTCCCAGACAGAGAAGAAGATGAGGACGAAGACCTAGCTTAGGTTTTCTTTGTGATTGTATGAACAATGGATAATTAAATTTTAGATTTTGGGATGTGGATTCCTGCTTTGTTAATGCGCTGCTGCGCAAGTAACTTGTTTAATACACTGTATTGTATGTTTATAATTTTTTGTTAAGGCGTGTGGTGCGCCAGTAACTATTATGAAGTGTGTTTTGACTTGCAATATTTTTCATGAGTACAATTACTTTGGTCAGGTAAGGCGAATAAAGGTGGTATAAAGCTCATGTGTGAACGTAAGGCTGGGTCTTGCGCGATATGTATAATCGCTGACCGTTCATGAGACTTGTGTTATATCTACCATAATGTTTTTGCGATTACCAAAAGGAATTGCATGCACTTTGTAATAAACACAGAAATAATAGAACTTTGTTTTGATTCATGATAGGGCGCAGAGGCCGTGGTACAAAGTCGTCTATTTAGGATAATTAAATGAAACTTAACTTACTCATACTATAGTCCTCGCCATGGATTGGTAAGCTAAAGAAATTGACCAACATGTGAGGAGACTATTGTATGCTACTCGGTTCATCCGTTGCTTAGTTCTTTGCCTTCTTACTCGGGCCTTCCTCGCCGTGAGTAATTTACTTTATATCCTTTCGCACGTTCTGCAATAAGTGGGTGAGTTCACCACTTTTGAGCGCTTTTTCAATCTCGGTGCGGAGAGAGATACAATTGTTGGTAGTGTGACCATTATCCTTGTGATAATCACAATATTGGTTCGGATCTTGACCCCTCTTATTCTTCATTGGCGGGGGGGTTTTAAACTGGTAGTCTTCTGTGCTAAGCACCTCCGCCGGAGTTTTCGTTAGGGGAGTCCACTGCCGCTCTCTATTCTCCTACTTTGTCTCTCTTTGTGCTGCGAGCTTGTTTATGGTAGCTCGCGCGTCTTCGGATGAGTAGTTTCCAGAATTTGAGTCGTGCCAATTCTTCTTGAACTTTCTTCCACTGCTCGCGCTCATATCTTGTGGGCGACTGTGCGGTGGTGGTCTTCTGTTAGTGCTGAGGTTTTTCTTTGTCTGGGCATACACTTTGGTTGCTGCCATCAGCTTCTCCCAGCTCTTTGGTAGTCCTTCTGTCCCGGACAAAACCTTGATCATGTCGTCGCAGCGGACAACATACTTGAACTGCGCTCTAATCAAGTGTTCATGGACATCTCCGATCTCGAGTACTTCCTTGTTGTAGCGTGTGATAACATTTTCTAGGCTCTCGTCACCGCGCCTCTAAATATTCATCACGTTTGCAGTATCTCGGACAAACCTTCTCTGTTGGCTGAAATGCACTAGGAATTTATCTCGCAAATCTACCCATGATGTTATCTTCCCGACAGGTAGGTTATCGAACCATAGCCGCGCGGTACCTGTGAGAGTCTGGATGAATAGATGACACCACATTGGGAAGGTCCATCCTCCTACCAGACCTGCACTAGTGAAAACACGAAGGTGATCATCCGGATCTGTCATGCCATTGAATTTGCCAACATTGGATGGGAGTTTTGCTTTTTCCAAAGGAGCTAAAGCGATCTCACTAATAAACTTGGAGTTCTCTGTTGCCTCCACCGGGCGGTAGATTAAATTGTAATCGTGTTCTGCTTCTAGATTATAAACTGCACGAGGTTTACAACTTTTGTGATTCGGTTGCAACCGACTGAACACACTTGTACTGTCTCCCTCATGGTATGTTCTGTCAAACACGTTGGTGTGGGGCTCCCGCCTCTGGTAAGAACGCGGAGCCAACCAGGAGTAAACCGACTGCCTTTGGTGAGAATGAGATTCATCGTTATACTCTCTTCGCCGATTTTCAGAATGAGTAGACTCATACCTTGCGGGAGATCTAGAGTAAACTTCTGTGTCTTCTACCTGAACTCGTGATGGTGCTTCATGGTGGGAAGCATGAGGCACAGATGGTGCTCGTGTGCGAGATGCAGGCCTTCGTGACTGAGTGGGAAGAGCAGTCTGTGCACAGAGTTATGCATATACAACATTTAGTGCTCCTTGGGATCTAACATACCAGGAGATAGAGGTTTCTCCGGGAGGTAAAATTGAGCTTATTGGAATTTCTGGCTGCATTCCTGGAGTGACAGGATCGTTCGGATGATTATCAATGTTTTGAACTTCGTTATCATCCGAAGCCTCTTCCCCAATCCCTTCGACTTGGGTATTGTGAGCGAAATTTGGTCGAGGGCCGGATTGACGGTTTGTCGGGATTTCTTCCATTTGAAAAAATGAAGATGAAAAAGTGAATCGAAACAAAAAGAGATGAATAAAAACTGAGAAATCGGTGGGCGCCAATGAAGAAACACCGGTTTAATTGACCGGAATCAACTGAACCAGGGGGTTTTAATCTGCATAAAAGGGTTAGGTCTTTTCGTTCGATTCGGGGGTGAATGATCTTCTTCTTCTAACAATCTCTGCAAAACAAACAGCCGTTAGACTCGTTACGGGGAGAATGGAGGTTCTCTCCGTGACCACACTCCGGCGTGAGAATAAGTACAGGTTTTGATGAAGAAGAAGAAGTGAACGTGAAGTGAATGTAACTTGAGAATTATACCTGAATTATCCTTCTATTTATAGCCGAAGTTTGGGCGGGAAAATTTGTTGATGAAAAGTTGATGGAAAGTGCTTTTTCCGTGAGCGGTTATTTTTTCCCTCCCGTTAATCGCTAACGATTTGAGTATGCACACGGATCGCGATTTTGATCAACGGTTGGGGTGTTGCCACATGGAAAGTGGGCAAGTGTAGATCTTTCTTCAATTCCGTGCCATCATCGTGACTTTGAGGGAGCCTGGGATGATGCCACGTGGCCATTCGGTTATAACCGACTGGTGGTGCACGATGGTGCCTTCTAGAAGAATATAGCTGTAATCCTGTGTGGCTCTTCTTTATGTCCATTGTATGGTATCAGAGAAGTTACTTTTATCCAAGTCTGGATATTAATTATACGGAAGTGTTTGTTAGGATTTTCATCCTATCTGCTATGGAGGCTGGTACGAGGATTTGTTAGTTTCCTTTTGGCGCGTAGATGTTAGGCATAGTTTTCTTCCTAAGTTCTCTTTGTAGGACCAGTGCGCGGCCGCGTAAGGTCTAAAGAGGGCCTTTTGACGGGATTGTAGTATGATCCCAAGTACTTGAAGCAAGGTTTTTGGGACCTTACCCCTTCAGAGGGGTGTATTAATACATTCGAACCCGGGAAATACACTAAGCATAAATGGTTAAGGCAAGGTATATACTTGACCAAACCGAAAGAGAAGGATACATCATGTGTAATATCAAGTGATGAGAATAAATTTCCATATAATAATATGGAAATTATTAAACAAGTTGTTTATCAAATTGTTATGGACATTTCAGCTAAAGAGATGTTAGAAGGAACGGGTGATGATACGGTATCCCTCATGATAGAGGAGATACGAGAGAAGATTTCTAAGGAAGTAGGAAAAGCTCTAGAGGCTAGTCTACCCCAATTTATGGATAGACTACAAACTACAATCCTATCGGTTGTAGAGGAAAGAAAGTACGAGCTAAAAGAAAGCCTTGTACCAGAAATAGACAAGACTTAAGAGAAGAAAGCGTGTCCATATGATAAATTCATGGCTTGTAAACCTCCAATCTATAATAGGGAAGTAGATCCTATCGTCTGCCAACAGTGGATAAGTGACATGGAAGGAATCTTTGAGCGGACTCATTGTGACAAAACTAATTTCGTAGCTTACGAGACCGGTCAATTGAAGGGTCAAGCGAAGGATTGGTGGGACAATCTTAAGAAGGAATAAGGGATTGAGGCTACAAGAGCCATGACATGGGAAGAGTTTAAGGTGTCTTTCCTTTAACATCATAGCCCTAAAGCCGTGATTAACAAAATTAAAGAAGAGTTTTTCCAGTTAAGGCAAAAAGGTGAAACAATTGACAAGATCATGGGAATATTCCTCGACAAGTTGAGGTTTTGTGATGAGTTGGTGCAAACAGAAGAGCAAAAGATCTATTATTACTATAATATGTTGAGTGCGGAATATCGGGAGTTTATGACTCCTTTAAAATATGAAAATCTCACGGAGATTGTAAATGTCGCACGGCAGCGAGAGATAGAGTTAAAGAAACAAATAGAGAGAGGCAAAAGTAGGGCGTTGGATACAAATCCAATCCGCACGAAGAAATAAAAGGTGAACGAGTTCCCAAAGAAGGGGAACATGAAAGGGGGGTCACCTAGCTGCAAGATATGTGGACGTGCCCACCGTGATGAATGTTTCCTTAAGAACAAGCCGAGTGTTACATGCGGAAAAATGGGACATGGGGCTTCGAATTTCCCCGGCAAGGTGTCGGTATGCTAAAAGTGCTACAAACCGGGTCATAAGAAATCTGAGTGCCCGGAGTTGGTAGGAAAGAAAGAGATGCCCGGCACAAAGACGGAAGTTCCAAGATCAAAGGCAAGATCCTTCCACATAACTGCGGCTGAGGCCAAGATTGAATCCGATGTGGTTTTAGGTACATTTACCATAAATAATATTCACGCACACATTTTATTTGATACGGGTGCAAATAAATCTTTTCTTTCACTTAGATTTATTCAACATCCTTCATTTACATTAATGAAATTACCTATGCCTATGGAGGTAGACGAAGGTATTAATAAAAGTTTTATTGTTTGTGATATGTGTCATACCCCGACTGTGTAAAACAACAAACCGCGGCGGAAACGTCGGGGAGTGGAGCGACAGAATTATTGTTTCACAACCATGGTAATTAAAGTTTTGTTTTATTAGAATAATGTGTTTACATCGTCTTGGAATTTAACAAAAAACATAACATAATTAACTGTCTTTTAAGTCACTAAGGCCCGAGTCCGCCTAAGTGTAGCATAATCAACATCAAGCATTAACTCCTGAAACACATGAAAAAATAGGTACGTCAGCATAAAAATGCATGTAAGATACATAGGTTTTATTTATAAAGGATTCATGACTTGTAGTTAAATGATGTGTTTAACAAAAGTAGTCATAAACCTTGTAAAATGTTTTCTTTTATAAAATCATGTGGAAATCGATATGAAAATCATATGATATAAAAGAATAATGCATGGTTAAATAAATAACCAAGTGGAAAGGAATTTGTATAAAATATGTCGTTTGTAAAACAATGCCGTGTCTTTGTATAAAATGTTTCATGTCTTTGTCGAAGTGGTTTAGATAACACAACAATATGTAATATAATAAAAGCACTTAAATATAGGAAGTACCAGCGGCGTATCCACCATGCTTTTATCACATTACACATAGCCTCATTATATAAATCACTTATCAATAACCAACCAATATGTCTTGTTTAAACCAATGTCAAAATGTTTATGTGTAAACCATGTCCAATGTCATGTGTAAACTGTGTCATGTATAATCAAATGTAATGTATGGAAAGTAGAAAGTATCTACTCAAACCATATGTATAATGTCAATGTGAAAACAAATGTCATGTATGGTGAATAAATAGTATTTACTCAACCCCATAGGTAAAATGTAAAAAAACAATGTTTTTGAATAAACCTAAGTTTAAATCAAAAGTTATGTTTTGCAGAAAACAATGCTTTATGGATACAAACATTTATGCAGTAATGTTTATCGCATACATTCAAGCCTTGCGACTGTCAGATAAATCCTTAACAAGTTAAAGGTTCATCAATTATGTATATCGGATTCTGTCATTCCATACTTCCAAACAAACCTAGGAAGTCGGGAATGGGATTTGTCAAGTCCTATGGTACCATTACATACTACCGAGCGGCGTGATCAGTGTTAATGAATGTATTATTGTCTCGTTAAACATACCAAATGTCATACCAATGTAAGCATGCTATGTGAAAACCATGTACTAAGTATGCTAAGTAAACATACATAGTAGAAATGTTCATGAAATCGATTGTGCCCATATGCTGAGTAAACATATGCAGCAGAAATGTAATGTAAATCAATGTGTCCATATGCTGAGTAAACATATTGATGCGGGCCCAAGTGTGGAAGAGCGGGCCATCTTGTATTTGGATGCCCAAGATCGTGTAACAAAAGGGGCTTCACTAAAATGGCTCTAACTTGGACTACGGGGGTCCGTTTTGGGCATGCGAAAAAACGCTTATTTCTATTAGTTATTTGCATTTCTATGTTTTTTGAAGTGTTTTGGTCATTTTGTTTTTGGGCTTGTGTTTAGCCCATTGTCTTTTTGAGGCCCTTTTCGAATTTATGTTCCTATTTATATGTTCCCTTAGTAATTTGAACAATCAGACTTGAATTTTGATATAACTCATTTTCACTTCAAATTTTGTGCTCTTTGGGTTGAATTTTGAGGGTTGGGGAAAAACTACACAGGTATTCGCAGAATCAACGTGTTTGATATTCGTTTTTCGTAACACACGCTACATCAGTTGGTATCAGAGCCGAATTCCTGGCTCAACATGCCTCTGAGGAGAAACAACACTAGGCATCTCGATGAAGTGTATGAACGAGAGTTGGAGCAGCGACTTATGGCGAGAGTGGATCAACGGTTGGATCAAGTGGTCGATCAGTTGACTGACCGGATGGCCGACTTGATCAATCGTAGGAGGTAGGGACCCAATGACGGGTATGGTTCTGATTTTAGTAACCCATTTGGGGACGGTTCGTCTTCCGAAGATGAACACGAAGGACGACCAAGGGGTGAACGTGGAGGGGGTAATAGGCGTTGGGATTCTGGGATAAGAGTTTATATTTCGGAATTTGATGGGACTAGTTTAAATCCGGAGGGGTTCATCGATTGGTTGGCTACCATGGAGGAGGTGTTTGAATACAAGGAGGTGCCTGAAAATAAGCGGGTGGCCTTGATCGCTACCAGGTTATTTGGTAGGGCCTGTGCGTGGTGGCAACAATTGAAGTTAACACGAAACAAGCTCGGAAAGTCAAGGATCATGACATGGACCAAGATGAAGAAGTGCTTGCGGTCCAACTTTTTGCCTCATATGGCATGATTTAGTAGACCTAACATTCTGATTTGGAAGTTAACCTAAGTGCTTTTGACCCGTTTCGACCCGTTACGGTAGTTTAAGCTACTATAACGCGTCGTTTGCGTAAATCTAAGGTCGGATGGTTATCTATGTCCTATGTCAAGTCTTACATGCCCAATTATGCTTAAATATGTTACTAAATCAGTTTAGATGTCAAAAACTTGATCACATATGCAAAATATTAATTTATGCTTAAAAAGGGCATTTTGGTCATTTTCTATGGGCATATGATCGACTTAATGGATAACTAACCAACCTAAGTGATCATAAGGTATAACCTCAGTAGGTTATTCCCTATGCAACTATGATCACTAAATAAGTTTGGTCGGATCCTGATGATCGACCAAACGGGTCGTGTTCGAAAGTCTAAGCGGTTGTCGAGACCGCTTAACTTACGACCCTAAACAAGCACTAAACTAGTAGTGACGAGTTAAACATGTTAAAACATGTTTAACTAAGTTAGAAAACTGATTTGGTATCAAAACACCCGAAAATAGTTCCATCGCAAAATACGAGTAAATACACATTTTGACCGAAACTTTGACTCGTCACTACGCCTAGTCAACGTGGTAATCAGTAGGTATAATCGCTAAGGATTATAACCATCGTGATTACAATCACGTTGCAAAGTTCAATTGCACTTTGATTTGACCAATTGATGGTAAAAACCGAACGTTAAACTATTGGTCAAACTGTTTGACTTTCAGCTCTAAATGGCTGAAAATAGAAACTAAGCCATGAAAGAACACTCACAATGCTCTATGGCTGAAAGATTAGACTAAGAGAACTTAGGTAGGTGGCTCCCAAGAAGGAAATCCTCCACTTAGAGTTCAAATGATGGAAATGAGCAAATGAACAAGTGAAAGGGGAGGGGTATTTATAGTTGTGGAGGTGAATCAAGATCATGCGAAGTGTTTATCTAACCTCCAAGGAATAAATCTGGACCATACAAGTGTTTAGGGACAGCTAACATGCTTGGAGAGGTGTTAACTTCCTGCCCAAAACATTAGAATTTGATTAAAAGTCCCTGAAATATCAAACAGTTGATGAAAAACAAGTTTTCTGTCAACAGGGGGCTGTCGTGCCCCGCGACGTATGATGGCTAGGCGGTCGCGGCCTGCGAGCGATCGTTATAACAGAAACAGTTTTAAAAATTACACATTCAGTCCCTGCATGCATATTTAGTCATATTTGACGTATTTAACCCATGTTAAGCCATTTTCAAGGCTCTACAAGGTCGTCAAAGTTTAGGGAACTCAAAATATGCTCTGAAAAATCATAGATGTTGGTTCGTTTGGTCGTACAGTCACGTTGTTCGGTAAATTACGACGGAATTCGAACGGACGTGAAAACGATCCAAATTAAGCGACGAATGGTATTTTTGCATTCCAGTCATGAAATAAAATATTGTAGTGACTACAAAAATTTTTGGATGTCCGGATGTGGTCAGAACGTAAGATATGCGCGTAAATGCAAACTTATGTCGTTTTTGACGCTTTTAGTCCCTGTTTGATCTAATAAGCGTATTTTCGCATACCGAACCACTCAAAGCTTATTTCTAAGCAATGTTAAGGTTATTTTTGGTATGTTTAGGTTATGATCATGTTCCGTAATGTAAGTTGCCATACGAAACGGCAGATTTTTGCAGTTTGACACAAATAGTCCCTGTGGGCGAATAAACTTGTTTTTGCCATACCAAACCCTTTAAAACTTATTTCTAAGTTATGTAAAGGTTATTTAAGGTATGTTATGCATATGTTGCTGTTCCGGAGTGTTTGTCGCGTTAAACTGATTACGTTTGTGCATCAGTTTGCGTATGTCTTTCCCGAAAGCGACGTAGAGTTTAAAATTGAACAAAAATCAAAACGTGCAAAATGTCAAACATAAATAAACAAATATTGGGATCAAAACACATTGTTTTATTCATATTTGAATTGTTCGGAGTTGTACAATGATTACACAAGCACAAATGTCACAGTCTCCCCTACTTTAGGAAATTTCGTCCCAAAATTTATTTAGAGGAAACTTGTGAGAATAGATGTGGATATTTCGCTTTTATTTGATCTTCACATTCCCAAGTAAATTCTGGGCCACGTTTAGATTCCCAGCGAACTTTGACAATAGATATGCGCTTGCGTTTTAGCTATTTGACTCACGGTCCATGATTTCCCCAGGTTTCTCAACGAAGTGCATCGTGTCATCAACACGAATTTCATCAAGTGGTATGTGGAGGTTCTCATCAGCTAAACACTTTTTGAGATTGGACACGTGGAAAGTTGGATGAACATTTCCAAGTTCAGGAGGTAGCTCTAGTCAGTAGGCTACTTTTTCGATTCTTTCAACGATCTTGAATGATCCAACATAGCGTGGTGCAAGTTTTTCTTTCTTTCCGAATATAGTCACACCTTTCCATGGGGATACCTTGAGTAGGACGTGATCACCGACTTGAAATTCTAAGGGCTTACGTCGTCGATCCGCGTAACTCTTTTGTCAGCTTCTAGCTGTCTGAAGGTTATCACGAATCTTCTTGACCTTATCTGTAATCTCTAGGATGAGTTCAGGTCCAGTAAGCTGAGCTTCGCCTCTCTTATTCTAGCAGACCGGTGAACGACATTTTCAACCGTATAAAGCCTCGAAAGGAGCCATGTTGATGCTAGAGTGATAACTATTGTTGTAGGAGAATTCGATCATCTCTAGATGCGAATCCCAACTACCACCAAAATCAATTACACAAGCTCTAAGAATATCCTCCAGTGTCTGGATTGTTCTTTCAGATTGACCATCCATTTGAGGATGATACGCTGTGCTCAAATTAAGTTGGGTTCCCATGGCAGATTGCATGGTTCTCCAAAAGTGAGACAAGAATCGAGCATCTCTGTCAGATATAATGTTCAAAGGAACACCATGTCGGGATACAATCTCATCCACATAGATTTTTGCAAGCTTGTCAGCAGATAGATCCTCACGGATTGGCAAGAAATGTGCTGACTTGGTTAGACGATCAACGATTACCCAAATGGCGTCATGACCTCTTTTAGTTCATGGCAGTTTGGTAATGAGATCCATAGCAATGTTTTCCCATTTCCAAACTGGTATCTCTGGTTGTTCCAATAATCCAGAGGGATGTTGATGTTCTGCCTTAACCTTGAGACAAGTAAGTATAACAACCCTCCTAAATTTTTCGACACCCTAATATATATTAAAATATCCAAATATGTCCTGAAATACACCCCATATGCGGAAACCGAGCCCAAATACCCTTATATATTTAAAAATAAAATACAAACAAGAAAAAGGGGTCGCTCGCGGGCCGCGTAAGACCACATCAGTGTCTACGCGGGGCGTGACAGCCCAAAGTCAGGGCGACACCCTAGCGTACCACGTGTCATCATCGTGTCAAAGCTAAACTCAACGAATCAGCAAGCCTCCGCCCTATTACTCTATGTCGCGGGCCGCGTAGCCCTTGGCTACGTCTTACGCGGGCTGCGAGAGGAGTTGAAAGGTCACCTATAAATAAAGGCCTTCAATCTTCAGTCGAACTCACTCATTTCTCGCTTTCTCTCTTGAATTTCTGCATAGATAACATAATCTCCGGGCATAATACCCCCCCTAAATAACAAAGTTCTGCCTCGTTGTAAGTATTATAACCCCGGTTACGTATTAGATACGTTGCTCGATTGATCCAGGGTTCCGTAACGGCTGTCGTGGTTCTGCCCGACGTAGTCGTTGGAATGCCGTCTCAGGGAGGGTATTGCTAATGTAAATATTGGGTTATTATACTAACGCGTGTGCATTTGTGTAATTTATAGATAATCACCAGGAAACCCTTAAAGAAAACCTAAGACAGCAATGTGAGTAATCTCCTTTTTGTAAACTGTTTTTACAAAACCTTAAATATTTTACAATGTGATTAAGCAGTGATTGAGTCTTTGTAATTCTTCAATTACTGCCGGTATGTTGGGGTTTTGTATACAAAATGTGGAACACGTTACCATTGGACAACGAGTTAGCCAATGTGTAATATGAACCACCAGTCAGGATTGACAGTACTGAATGAGTAATTGTGTAGATGTAAACATTGTAATCGCTCTCAATACAGTGAAAATTGATAAAACTCTTCTTGATTAAATTGGGATTCACTCACCAGTATTTCCCACTAACAAAATGTTTTTAAACGCGTTTCAGGTAACAAAATGTGAAAGCCAACTAGAAGCCAGCTGGACAGCACTGAAGGCTTGGAAAAGTGGCTATAAAAGTTACCAAAATAAAAGAAGACGTTTTATTTCAATAAAATGGGGTTTACTCCTATAAATCAGTTTGTAATGAAAACTTGGGTTTTATCCCAATATGCTTATTTATATAAAATGTGGTATTTTACTCTGATAAAATATTTCTTAACTACGGTCCTGATGTGATTTCCGCTGCCAAATTGATAAACACCGATACCACCAATACTGAGTCTCACGGCCGCCCGTTCCCGAGACTGATAGGGGACAGGGGTTGCGACAGTAAGGCATTTGGAAATATATAAGGCAATGTCTTTCTTCATACCAGACCACCAATACTGGGTTCGAAGATCCTTATACATTTTATCTGCACCAGGATGAATAGAATAACGAGACTTATGTGCTTCATCCATTAACAAGGTGCGAAGATTGTATTGACTTGGGACCCACAAATGGTCCATGAAGTAATAAAGCCCATTGTCCTTCAGTTCAAGCTCAGGTTTAAGATGATATGGTAATTCCTTACCCATCAAGTCTTGTGTAACACAAGTATGTTGAGCCTAAGAAATGCGGGTTTGAATATCAGATCGAACCTGAACACAGTGAAGCTTGACACGTTCCTTACGACTCAATGCGTCAGCTATGACATTCGCCTTACCAGGATGGTAGCGAATTTCGCAATCGTAGTCGTTTAGAAGTTCAACCCAACGTCGTTGCCTCATGTTTAGTTCTTTCTGATTGAAAAATATGTTGGAGACTCTTGTGGTCAGTAAACACTACACACTTTGTACCATACAGGTAGTGTCTCCAGATTTTGAGAGCAAAAAACTACTGCACCCAATTCAAGATCATGAGTCGTGTAGTTTTTCTCCTGTACCTTTAGTTGTCTTGATGCATAGGCTATGACTTTGTTTCTTTGCATGAGAACGCAGCCAAGGCCTAAGTTGGATGCATCACAATACACGACAAAATCGACGTTGCCCTCAGGTAAGGATAGAATAGGTGCATCGCAGAGTTTCTATTTCAAGGTCTGAAAAGCTTCTTCCTGTTTGGATCCCCACTCAAAAGGTTTGTTCTTCTGAGTTAAAGCAGTGAGAGGAACCGCAATTTTGGAGAAGTTTTCAATGAAACGATGGTAATAACCCGCGAGACCAAGAAATGAACGAACCTCGGTAGGAGTAGTAGGTGTATCCCAATCCTTAATCGCACTGATTTTGGCGGGATCTACATGTATACCTTGTTCGTTAACGTTGTGTCCCAAAAATTGAACTTCCTTAAGCCAAAATTCACACTTGGAGAACTTGGCGAAAAGCTGTTCTTTCTTTAGGAGCTCCATTGTAAGACGGAGATATTGCTCATGATCAGCTCATGTCTTAGAGTAGATCAAAATGTCATCAATGAAAACAATGATGAACTTGTCCAAATAATGCTTACAAACCCTATTCATCAAGTCCATGAAAATAGCAGGAGCATTAGTTAAACCGAAAGGCATAACAATAAACTCGTAGTGACCATATCTTGTACGAAAAGCTGTCTTGGGAATATCTTCTTCAAGCACTCGAAGTTGATGATACCCAGAACGTAGATCAATCTTTGAAAAGCAAGTAGCACCCTGTAGCTGATCAAAGAGATCATCAATGCGAGGTAGGGGATATCCATTCTTGATGGTAAGCTTGTTGAGCTCACGATGATCGATACACATCCTGAAAGATCCATCTTTCTTTTTCACAAATAGAACGGGATCGCCCCAAGGTGAAAAGCTCGGACGAATGAATCCTTTGTCAGAAAGTTCCTGAAGCTGTTTAGATAACTCTTGCATCTCAGACGGTGCAAGACGGTAAGGTGATTTAGCAATAGGATTAGCACCAAGTACGAGATCGATACGGAACTCAACTTGGCGTACATGGGGTAAACTAGGTAATTCTTTAGGAAATACCTCAGGATAATCCCGAACAACAGGGATATCTTGAACAGACTTACCCTTGCCTTTCTCCTCTACGACATGTGCCAAGAAGGCGACATAGTTCTCTCGTATGTATTTTTGGGCTTGGGTACAAGACATGAGTTTAAGGTTACTAACGGGTTTCTCCCCACGAACTTCTAAGATTTTACCAGTCGAAAGCGGTATACGAACAATCTTCTCAAAACAAACCACCTCAGCATGGTATTTGGCTAACCAATCCATTCCTACTATAACATCAAAGCTCCCAAGTTGCATCGGTGTGAGATCAATAGGAAAAAGATGGTTATTAAGGTTCAACTGGCAATTTCGAAGAACAGAGTCGAGTACAATGGGTTCACCACTAGCTACTTCTACAGTCAAGGGCTTTCCTAGTTTTGTTCTAGTCATCGAAAGCAAAGGCTCAAAAGCTAAGGACACAAAGCACTTATCGGCTCCCGAATAAAATATAACAGAAGCAGGTTGGTTATTAACAAAGAACGTACCGTTCACCACTTCGTTATCTGCGCGTGCCTCATTTGCATTCAGATTAAAAGCTCGACCACGAGCCTGTGCCTGATTTGCGTTTGCCAACTTCGGGCAGTTGTTCTTGTGGTGGGTCAGATCCCCACAGTTATAACACGAACCAGGCGGGTAGTGAGGTCGTGCAGGATTCTGGGCAAGGTTTTGTGCTAGGTTTTGAGCTGACTGATTTTGGTTAGGAGCGAAACGGCAGCTGTTTGCAAGATGACCAGATTTCCCACAGTTTGTGCAGATGCGGCATTGCACCTGTGGTTGGTGGTGGCTGTTACATTTATTGCACTAAGGTGCATTGCTGTAAGACCCTTACTCCATTTTATACAATTAACAAATATTTTGCTATTATAATAGTGTATTCAAAATTAAACATACACTTAAAATGCGTGTTATTTAAAACATTTTACTAAATAAAACGTTACAACAATTTGTAATTTGAGTCTCCGTTTAAAACATGATGACAAAACTATTCGCGGAAGCTTTGTTCTTTATGTGTTCGGTTCCTTGCTGAGCTTGATCGTCTTCCGGTAACTCGGTTAGAACCTACATTTCATAAAACATGAAATGAGTTAGTCATATAGCGTTTATAACATGTCTAAACAAGTTCGCGAGTCAAAAACAAGCAATACACAAGTTTCAGTAACAAAAAGCAGCAATATGACCCATCGCGTGCCGCGACGGGATTTAGTAAGCTCGCCTCGTACCGCGATGACCATCGCGTGCCGTGACCCCAATGGCTTTTCTACATGTGTGCATATACGTATGCTCATAAAAACGTAAGTTAAATTAGTAATACGTGACTTAAAACGCGTTTAAACGAGTTCCCAAGACAAAACGGAACCAACAAACAACTTTCCCCAATCCTTGACCCTGTCGCGTCGCGTGACGGCCCTTAGGCCATGTCGTCGCGTGGCGCGATACCCTGAAATGGGCAGAAAGTTTGCAGCTGTTGCTGCATATTCCCAGCATAACCCAATTTCACGGAAACGAGCATAACTCTCTCGTTTTTTATCCGTTTTACACGATTATTTTTCCTACGCGATCGTAATTTAATTCTCCATCCCATTGAGTTAATATCTAATATTAGAATTAATAAGATTCGAGACTTTTAAGCCTTCGGTTTAATACCTTTTTACAAAATTTTGACCCATTCATGCATTTACCAACATAACCTGTTTGTCTGACCTAAAATCCTCATGAACCTTATAATTTCTAAGTCGTCTATCATATAACGTTCCAATCACGGGTCTCTTACAACATCCCAACCCATTTCTGCTTACATGTTATTTTGACCCGTTAAGGGTATTTACGCATTTTTAAGACTTTGACTTGCAAAGATCAAACTTTCCGCTTACATACTTGTTCAAAGTAATCATTTAATCTAATGACTTGTTTCTAAACAACCTTTTAAAGTCGTTTGCCCGATATACCTATCAAGGGCATTTTTGTCAACTTCGCTCCATCCTTTACAACAAAGGACTTCATTGCACCTTCAACCAGCCTAATCACTTAGCTTCAATTTTAAACACACATACCTGACTCGGATCAATATATTGACCCGTTTCGATACCTTGCCTTAGTAGCCGCTAAGCAATAACGATGTACATATCCATTTGATATTTATTCCTATAGTCGTATAACTCAACAAACCATTAGTCGATATTGTCAAAGGGTGATAATTTCACCTTTTGGCCCGTTTGGTCTTAAATGACCGTAAAACTCTATAAGATGATATTTATTACCATCTTATCCATATGACTAATTCCGGTTTACTCTGTATAGTCGTTTTCCTTATAAATCATCTATTATTTCTTTTGACCCATTAGAACTTACGCTATAACGTGTCTTTTCCAAACTAACGGTTATTGTTAACAAGTGACCAAAATACCATTTTACCCTTATTATTTGCATTGGTTTACCATACAAGGTAATCATTAAAAACTTGTTATCTTTTAGTCATTTCATGACTAACTAACCATATTAGCTCCTTTCTATCCATTAAACATGAATTATGACCATTGTCTTTTGTTCCGGACCGCACTTGTCATGTCGGAACATCATAATTTAAACAAGACTTAACATTCATAACCTATAACCAATAGGTATTAAATAATTAGAGTGTAAGCTTTACTTACCTTACATCCAAATTATGCTCTTTCGTCATTCTTGCTTCGTCTGACCCGCTTCGTTCCCAAGCTTTCACCTAGCTTGTTAATCGTCAAACTATCATTGTAAATTGTAAGATGGTTAGACTAGTCATAATTATTCACGACTATTCCATCCTACGCTCTTTAGGTCAAAATTATCATTTGATCATATCATTGGTTATTTTAACTTTAAAAGTCAAACGGCCTATTAACACAAATAATTTACACGAAATAGCTCATCTTCTCGTTTAATTACTTGGCCAATTATCCGGTATCGTCATTTTTATGTTACCGGTTAAATCACTTTAACACATGATGTTATCAACATCTTTCTAATCAAGAATATTTCATCATTTTATCATATTATACTAAACTTTTTTCATATTAAGTATTATTATATACTCAAACACACAATTTGTTCAAGTATTTCCTGATTACTAACATGCATGATGATTCTAATCATAATCATATCATCAATTTCATCTTATGAATAATACCCACTTAGCCTAGTGTGGGAATTCATTCAATCATTCAATTCATAGCATGTTAGGTATGATTTTCACTTAGGGTTTTGTTCCTAAGCAAGCATACATCACTAATCTAGCCATAGCTTCTCTAATCCATGCCTAATTCATGATTAGGATGATTATCAAATCTTTACAACTTCACCAAATATCAAGATTTTACATACCTTATGATCCCCTAGCTTGGGTGATCATTAATCCATGTTCAATTGTGAATTTTGACTCCATTTCGACCTTCAATTTGATGATTCTAAGTGAGATTAGGGTTTTGGTTCTTGGGGAACCTTCTGGTTGACGTACAGAACACACCTTGTGTGTGTGTGTTTTTGTAACACCCCGAAAATTTACGACCTATAATGTGTTGACACGTGTCATAACCTTTGAACGTGTGAAAGAATACTTTCAAGGGACTGAAGTTGACGAACAATGAAACTATGTAAATATAAGGGTTCAAAGTGTCAACAATGAATAAATATACTTTACAACAACCCTACATGATGTTTATAATCTTAAACGAATGGATCATGGATCATACGAAGCGAATTGTGAAAGAAAGTGAGAGATTACAAACTACAGGGGTTAAATGTGTCAACATGTTAAGATATACCCCTGAGTGACCTTTTAGCAAACCCAAATCCTTGTAACGATTAATTATGCTCACTAGAATGCACCATAAAAATTTCACCAAGTTTCGTTATCGTATGAGAAAGTTATGATAAAATTCGTGTGCGAGGGGTTAGAAGCGTCAACGCTGAAATTCATGAGTTTTCGGGTAAACACAAAGTGGCCAAGGACTTCACAAAGTGGGTATAAGTCTTAAAGCCCCTAAATGTCAAATGTAAAGGCTTAGAATGCAAGAAACAATGAGAAAGCGACCTTTTGGAGGACCAGGGACTGAAATGCAATTTATGAAAACTTGTTTGGCAGGTCACCAGGGGCTCGCGTAGCGCGAGCACTAAACACCCTGGCAGTCGCGCTACGCGACTGCCTTGTCTGATCAGAATATATGCACAGATGTCCTGCAGCTCACTTAACCGACTTACATGCATTTCTTTGATACCATGGGCTGCCTAAGATGGTATTTAGACTATAGAGGACACATGTAAAGATCCATGATCAATTGTAGACTCATTTGTCAACAATCAAATGGGTTTGGATCAATTTATAAAGTCACGCAAAGTTGCAACTTTGTGTTCATCCATTCCAACTTCATCTCTGAGCATTTCTAGAGCACAAGGACCACCATCAAGCTTTCCAAATCGTTCATAGGACTTGTGTAAGTATGTTTGACCCTTCTTAATTAAGATATGCTTAGTATTTAGCTTAGAAGTCAAACCGTCGAAACTACGGTTTGACTTAACGATAAAACATAAACGGTCCAGTGTTTTGCCGAAATGAAAGTTGTTATAAGTTGGTAATTATGTGGGCTTTAAACCCTTAAAAGGGCACCCACTGATTTCCATCCTATCTAGGTCGTTTGTCGAGTCAATGGTAATTAGAAAAAGTCAACAGAAATGTAAACTTTAATTGAACGCGTAATTAACGATGTAAAAGGCGTGTAACCTATTTTATCATTCATATAACTAGATAATAAGTATAAGAACTTGTCTAAGCTTGTTTGATTCGACAACTTTCTGTTTTGAACCGATTCGGAACCGAAAGACGCAAAAGTTTGACTTTTGCTTTGACCTCAGTTCTGACCCGGTTTAGATAGGTTTAGACATGCCTTAAAGTTCCATTAGGACCTAGTTACATGTGTGTATAACCCTCTGCGTTTATACCACTTAAATCCTTAAGTGTCCGACGTTTCCGTTAAAAGCTTAAATATTGACCATAATGCCCTTATGATCATAAAACGAGATTTTTGAAGATATGAAAGGACAATAACCTTTATTACTGATTATTAAACATGTCCCTAAAATTTCACATCAATCGGAGGTCTAGATTAGGAGTTATGCTCAATGGCGTAATTAAGAACGCTTTTATTAATTAAACGGCGTCATTAGCATAAAACCTATCAAAACCCAATTTTTGACACCAAACCTTTTAACCACTGATGTAATATAATATTTTGGGATTTTTGAAGATTTTTAATTATTTTTAAACTGATCATAAGCTACGATTAGTGCCTTGATTCGGTAAATACCGAATATGCCCTTTTCGGCCATAAAATGAGTTTTACAAATCCTTTTGACACCAATCCAATTGCTACTGATTTCAAATAATAAATGGAGTATTTTGAACCTGTTGAACTGATCAGAAAACTCAGAATCCTATATTAACCCGTAAATCGCTTAAAACGACATTATACGCGTATTAAACGCATAGTTAGGGTTTAAAACTATTTTGGCATATAAGACTTATAACCAAATGTTATAACCTGTTAAAATAAGTTATTTTACTGATTTATTCAGACCCGGATCACAGAAGATAAATTAATCCCTTTTATAATCTTTAAAATGACCAAAATACCCCTACGGGACTTAATATGAGATTAAACTCGTTTTGGGCATAATGGAAGGTATCCTGCTGATATCACAACATATTTAAGGCATGTTAACTTAGGAAACCTGTTTAGGACTCTTATGGTTACCCGTTACGCTTCATGCGCGTTCGGTTCGGTTTACGTAACTGGTTTACATAAATTAGCCGAAACGGGTCAAACCTTATCAGTTTTATCTCAAATTCTAGAATGTGTATAATATATTAGGGATGAGCTCGGTTCGGTTCGGTACCGAACCGGTACCGGTACCGAAAGAACCGGTACCGAAAATCCTCAAAAGTAGGTACCGGTACGGGTACCGAATATACCCGGTTCGGTACGGTTCGGTACCGGTACCGGTTCGGTACCGGTATTTGAGGGTAAAAACGAGCAAAATACCGGTACCGTACCGGACTGGTACCGAACCAGTACCGAAAATGTCAAAAGTGGGTACCGAATCGGTACCGAAAAGGTACCCGGTTCGGTAAATTCGGTACCGGTACCGGTTCGGTACCGGTACCGGGTCCATTTTGCTCATCCCTATAATATACCCATATTAGGAAAGTCTTCAAACTTGTCGGGTCTAAATAACATTCTATTCTGGTCTTCGCTTAATCATGCGTTTGAACCGTATCTTCCTCTTGAAAACTAATCGGTCAAAGTCAAGGCTTAATTAAAGACCGTTAGGATTCTAATAGGTTATTAAAAACCTTCGTTCCAGATTTAGGAGCCCAGTAAAAGCTATCCGTACTTGCTGATTTGATACGACTGGGATTGAATTTATATTTAGCTCAGGTAAATACTTTTAACTTATTTTCCCTATACGGGCTTGGGGTACGGTATATAAAATACCGCTTGGTCAGGCATTGAATCTTTAATTGTATGATGGTTAAAGTATTGAGATGTCTCGTTTAATTTGTTTTGTTTGCTTAAAGCCTTTGGGGGGTTAATGACCGTGTCCCGGATATCCCTGGCATCATTTTACGAAATGGCCACGACCTTAGCACACAGGTGTAGGCGTACACCTGTCAGTGTCTCATTTACATAATGTGGTGTGTCTATTGATCTTTAACCCGGCTCGATCCGGGCTACTGAACGCATAAGAAACATGTAAATCCTTTACAAGTATTATATTCAAATAATTATTCCAAGTTATAAAATATCATTTGTGCCATGTGCACTCAAATGCATTTTCTTAAACCCTTTTCAAAATGAGTCGGTTGATTGTATTTACCAGTGTAAACTGACGTCTTTTCCCAAAAAGGCTAAGTGCAGGTACTAATCGGAATGGGCTGGCTACTCCTAGCATCAATAAAGAGTCTCGCAAGCTTAGATGCCTAAAATCTGTTGAACAAAGTTATTTTTTTATTTTTGATCCGCCTGTGGATCCTTTACTTCCGTTGTAATACTTTGATGTTACACTATTTCGGATTGTAATGTAATATATCTATCTTTTGCTTCCGCTGTGCATTTATATATTGTGTTGTTTGACTATTATGTTACCAACCACGTCACGATACTCCCCTACCGGGCCCACCGGTAATACGTGGAAATTTGGGGTGTGACAGGTTGGTATCAGAGCCAACACTGAGTGAATTAAACACTAGTCTTTTTTGTTTAATCTCAGTTACACAGTTGCACATTCTTGAGTCTAGACAAGAACATAGGACAAATCCTAATTCGTTTTATTGTCTTTTAAATTGCTCCTTTTTGTTATTTTTCTGATTTGCCCTTGCATGGACAAGTCATTTTCTTAAGAAGTCCCGTTTAGGGCAACCGTATACTTGTGTAAATTTTTAAAGGAACGATTATGTTTAAAATATCATTCCTATATTATAAGATCTACCATTATATAGTAAAAATGGCAAAATCTAAAAAGGAGAAAGACCTAGCCATATGTCACCTTAAGACAGGGCCAAGATGGTAGTCCCACAATTAGGTTCACATCCTTGTTAACATTTCAATTTAGGACTGTTCTGCGTTTATTATTTAAAAAGGAATCTTAAAGGTAAACCTAGCCTATATGAAGAGGCCAAGATGGTAGGACCTATTCAAGAGATTCAAATCCTTGTTAACACCTAAGAACGTGTTAGCACTCTTGACAGATGTGATTCGAGAAAATCACAACAGTCATTCTTATTATTGGATTCTTCAAAGATTCCTAACCCAATTTAATGATCTCTGAATCATGGGTTTAGATCATCACTTGAGATGATCATATTTTGACCATACGTGGTAATATAGCGCCTACGGGCCCTGCTCATTTCCATATGAGCCAAAAGACAGTGGTAGCAATGACTCCCTGTCAGATAAAGGTAATGAACTAGGTTCAAACCTTCATGCTTTGATTCTCTGAAATCATAGCTTATAATTTATAAATGTCCTTGTGACTAGGCCTATTGTGCCAGTATACCTTCATGCTTTGATTCTCTGAATTCATGGCTTATAAATTAAACTTGTCTACGCGACTAGGCCATTTGTGCTATTATTAACTTATAAATTAGGATTATGATAAAAAAAATCCTGAATAAAAATAAATATCATTCCTTTCCTGCCAGTATAATTATTAAAAGAGAATCTTAAAAGGTTTGACCTAGCTTCAATGTCATGAAGACCTAGCTAAGATGGTAAAATCTGTTTAAAAAGAGATTCAGATCCTTGTTAACATCTGAAAATGTGTTAACACTCCCGACAACCGTGATGCGATAAAATCACACTTGTCATCCTTATATTAGGAAGTTTCCAAATCCCTTATTTAGCGTAAATGATCAATAGGAATCTTGGCTGGTAGACGTCGAAAATGATGTACGCATCAAAACATCCATTTGGGATGTATACCTACGGGAAAAGGTGTATACATGAAAAGATAGTTTTTATTTCATAAATTCTTGTCAAGACAATGAACTATGAAATTTTCCGATCCAAAGGAATCATCGATTATGTTTTAGATTTTTCCCTAGTGACAAGGCCCTGAGCCATCAAGAGTCCTTGGGAACAAGCTCTTGTGCTATATAAAATGTCAGTACGACATTGACAGTCGTGATTTATGTCCCCTGTCTAATAAATATGAAGGATTCTATTCTGTTTACACGCCAAGGATGGTTTATTTAAAAACCTAGGCAGAACATAATCAAATAACTTAAATACTATCTTTTGGCCTATATGGTTTATTTACACTATAGCTATTTAATCAACAAATTCGACAATTCACCATATAATTAAACAAATTATTATTACTTGGTTTGTAGCCTTCAAAGCTTCACCATGTCTGACCCATTTGAAGGTTACAATCATACAGTCGATCAGAATAATGATGCAAGACTGAACTTAACGGGCATCGAGCTATAGGCTATGTTAGACACAGCCGTAAACAACGCCGTGGACCGTGTATTAAAGGATCATAAGCGAAAGTTTGATAATACCCCAAATAAGGGTTATAAAAAGGGTAAGACCGGTACAAATTATACCCGGTCCAAGCCAATGGAGGCAAAACCCGAATGTAAAACCTGCAAGAAGAAGCACTTCGGAAAATGTTTCTATGATCGGACTAGAGGATGTGTCATCTGTAAGGGGGCGGATCACAAGACCCATGAATGCAAGGACTTGAAGAACAACCAACAGTCGGGTGAAAAACCCGGATGTAAGATCTGCAGGAAGCAACATGTTGGAAAATGCACAATCGACCCACGTGCTAAATTGTGTGGAATTTGCAAAACCAAGGGTCACAACACCTTGGATTGCAAGAAATTGGAAGATGCGACCTGTCATAGCTGCGGCAAAAAGGGCCACATCAGTACTAATTGTCCTAAGGCTGCCAAGGGAGAAGCAACTAAGTCTGGGAAGGATTTGAAGGACAGACAGCAGACCGGTGAAAAGACCAAATGCAAAACCTGTAGGAAATATCACCTCGGGAAATGCAGAGATGAATCTCAACCTCTACCCTGTGGAATCTGCAAGTCCAAGGAGCATAAGACATTGGATTGTAAGAGATTGGGAGACGCAACCTGCTATGGTTGTAATGAAAGAGGGCACATTAAGACCAACTGCCCTAAATACGCTAAAAAGCTTGAGGAAGTTAAAAAGATCAAAGCTGGAAGTTCTCAAAGGGATGCTCAAGAGACTGTTCAGGATAACAATGTCACAACAGGTACTTTCTTTACCAATAACGCTCATGATAGAGTATTAATTGATTCAGGTTCAGATAAGTCTCTCGTAGACAATAGATAATGTAAATCATTAAATCTGCCTGTTAAAACTCTAAGCGTTAAGTATGAAGTAAAATTGGCCGATAGTACCTCAGAGACTGCTTCAGCAATATTAGATGGATGCTTTATATCCATTAGGAATCATCTTTCCGATGTCCTAGTTTCCGTTAAAATATAAAGACTCAATATAGTTATAAAATCGATTGGTTGTCTTAAAAAAAAAAAAAAAATCAAGCCCATATTGTGGGTGATAAGAAGCAATTAATTATCAAGACTCCTTATGAGACAACCCTCATAATTATATGTATCAGTACGATTAATTAATATTAAACATTAAAAATGGTGGAACCGGCCGTCCCCGGAATCGAACCTGGGTCTAGGCCACACCCTTTCGCGCGCCTAGCCAACCGAGCTAGGTGCCTAGTTTGTGAAATTTCCATTTTGATTAAATATAAGCACATGTACAATAACTTCCTTACTTCTTACTATAAGTCACCTACTTATCCTCCTTATGTTGACTAAGTATTAGAATCCAAGATTTTACCTCTATGTTTTAATTACTCTTGGCTTGCTTATGTTGACTAAACACTAGAAAGGATGAAGTAGAAACCATTAAGTATATCAGTGGTTATGCTAGAAAGGACATGGTAAGGTATACATCACAGTCATTCGATGGCAATACTCTTAATTAGTAAGGACATTAATGAAATCCTCAAGAAGGATCCTCTTATACATTGTGGAATGGTCCAAGTTTTAAGGACCTTATTAGAAAAACCTAGTATCCGTTTCGCGAAAAGGGAAAAGACGGAATAAGAATTTCTGACTCTCGCCATAAAAGTTCTAGACTGTTGACAGTATGTCGCAAATTTTAATTCATTGGCTGAGATAGTACCCTATTAAAGCACATAATTATTAGTGATTAGCATTGGCAATAAGAGGGCACACTAAGGTTTCAAAACCTACTCATTAAAAATCCATTATCGATCTACCTCAGTTACCCACGTTATAATGATTAAGAAGTAATCAGTCAAAGCTGAGACTGCCCTAAAGTTATCTAAGATTTTACAGCTAAGTTGAGAAGGATTAATAATGGAGGCGTTTAACCCTCCTGTTGAATAATTAGAGACAGCTCACATTAGGAATTTCACCAGATAAACCCTTATTTGTGAATTTATTGCTATAAATTACATGTGGTTTCGGGTGCTGTTAAGTCTCTCACAAGATCATAAACTTAGCAAACTTTTAGAAATTTTCCCGTAAAAACCCCAGATATTAAGTGTAAGGTAAAAGTTACAGACGAAATCAGAAGAATCATTTCTTTTGTTCCTATCAGAAACCTTCAGTCATAGAGTTCTCGAAATGTCCTCTTTCTAAGAGGAAGTGCGTCAGCATATATAGTTGATATCTCTTTAATCTCTATCGATTCCGAATCCCAGATGGTATGATAAAAGCGCCATATGAAGATTGGTGTATCTTAATAAGTTCCATAGATTGCTTCCATGCCTGATCAGTATGGAGGTTTAATGCATGGGACCACAAAGATATTCCGAGAGGTCATATGGTACTAAAGTCAACTAATGGTATTCAAAGGAGATATCCAGAATGGAATTGTCCAAGTAAATGTTCCCGATTAAGGAGTTCTTGGACTCATAACATAAATGTGTCACTTAATTGACACAAACAATGGTGGATGAATTGGAGCCTGAGATTTGTAAAAATCTCTGTAACCTCCTTGTACCTTGATTATCTCCTCCTAATATTTCCCTGTTTACTCCTGAGAGGCAGGTAGAGTTAAGGTTTAAATTCCGTTAAGGCTGTATTATTATGAAATCTCCAAAACGGCTAGTACCATCATTGGAAAAATCGAAACCCTGATTAACTAAGTTTAAAATAGAGGGTTCATATAGCCTAACTCAATATCCTGGGAATCCGGTATAGTTAATTATGAAAGACGGTTCATTTTGCTTATGCATTATCACCGCAACCCTAATTAGGCAACGATTAAGAATTTGCCATCAGCTGCCCAGGATCGTCGATCTGTTCTACTAACGGCAAGGATTAGCTATTCCTTAAAATTAGTAAAGTAGTGGTTGGAATAACCATATCACCTTAAGATGAGCTTTTCTATAATAGTTGATATATAAGCATCAAGGCTGCTCCTTTGGAGACCTTGTATAGATGGAATGTTACACATCTATTGTTAGGACAATAGATTGGTAAATCCAATTATCAGGATCTGAAAGTTGTATTGGAAACAACAAATAAGATCACGTAGATTCATGACCTTCAGTAAGATGCCAGTATTCGGCAGAAAATCAAGGATTAATGAAAATAGCAAAACCTTCTAAATTCTTGTTAAAGAATAAGGCTCAACAAAAGATAGCACCCCGGAAGGGTGTGCCCAATTTGTTAAATTATCAGGCTAGTTAAGCTCTGAATATATAAAATCATTCGAAGGAAATCGAATGTATCAAGATTAAATAGCTTACGAGCTAAGACCTAATTAAGAGCTGGGTGGAACGCGCAATGTGACCCACACTAATGATTTAAGGACGTGTCACCAATAAGTCGAAAAGGACTATCACATAATGATATGCAGATTATGATTTGATGAGCAACCTATGTCAATTAAGGATCGACAGGATTAGAAGCTCCAAAAGGATACATGTACCCATTATAAAGGTTAACTTGGGAGCTTGGAAAAAGCTCCAGATATACTATATAGAGATTTAGCCCAATATAAGACAGAAGGTATTTCCCTTACTTTAGCAAATCTCGAGGTCGAGATTTCTTTTAAAGGGGTGAGGATGTAACACCCCGAAAATTTACGTCCTATAATGTGTTGACACGTGTCATAACCTTTGAACGTGTGAAAGAATACTTTCAAGGGACTGAAGTTGACGAACAATGAAACTATGTAAATATAAGGGTTCAAAGTGTCAACAATGAATAAATATACTTTACAACAACCCTACATGATGTTTATAATCTTAAATGAATGGATCATGGATCATACGAAGCGAATTGTGAAAGAAAGTGAGAGATTACAAACTACAGGGGTTAAATGTGTCAACATGTTAAGATATACCTCTGAGTGACCTTTTAGCAAACCCGAATCCTTGTAACGATTAATTATGCTCACTAGAATGCACCATAAAAATTTCACCAAGTTTCGTTATCGT
Organism: Helianthus tuberosus; assembly: GCA_030545235.1. NCBI lineage: Eukaryota > Viridiplantae > Streptophyta > Magnoliopsida > Asterales > Asteraceae > Helianthus > Helianthus tuberosus. Next base: position 7,951,280 of record CM060361.1, on the reverse strand, counting down.
ATGAGAAAGTTATGATAAAATTCGTGTGCGAGGGGTTAGAAGCGTCAACGCTGAAATTCATGACTTTTCGGGTAAACACAAAGTGGCCAAGGACTTCACAAAGTGGGTATAAGTCTTAAAGCCCCTAAATGTCAAATGTAAAGGCTTAGAATGCAAGAAACAATGAGAAAGCGACCTTTTGGAGGACCAGGGACTGAAATGCAATTTATGAAAACTTGTTTGGCAGGTCACCAGGGGCTCGCGTAGCGCGAGCACTAAACACCCTGGCAGTCGCGCTACGCGACTGCCTTGTCTGATCAGAATATATGCACAGATGTCCTGCAGCTCACTTAACCGACTTACATGCATTTCTTTGATACCATGGGCTGCCTAAGATGGTATTTAGACTATAGAGGACACATGTAAAGATCCATGATCAATTGTAGACTCATTTGTCAACAATCAAATGGGTTTGGATCAATTTATAAAGTCACACAAAGTTGCAACTTTGTGTTCATCCATTCCAACTTCATCTCTGAGCATTTCTGGAGCACAAGGACCACCATCAAGCTTTCCAAATCGTTCATAGGACTTGTGTAAGTATGTTTGACCCTTCTTAATTAAGATATGCTTAGTATTTAGCTTAGAAGTCAAACCGTCGTAACTACGGTTTGACTTAACGATAAAGCATAAACGGTCCAGTGTTTTGCCGAAATGAAAGTTGTTATAAGTTGGTAATTATGTGGGCTTTAAACCCTTAAAAGGGCACCCACTGATTTCCATCCTATCTAGGTCGTTTGTCGAGTCAATGGTAATTAGAAAAAGTCAACAGAAATGTAAACTTTAATTGAACACGTAATTAACGATGTAAAAGGCGTGTAACCTATTTTATCATTCATATAACTAGATAATAAGTATAAGAACTTGTCTAAGCTTGTTTGATTCGACAACTTTCTGTTTTGAACCGATTCGGAACCGAAAGACGCAAAAGTTTGACTTTTGCTTTGACCTCAGTTCTGACCCGGTTTAGATAGGTTTAGACATGCCTTAAAGTTCCATTAGGACCTAGTTACATGTGTGTATAACCCTCTGCGTTTATACCACGTAAATCCTTAAGTTTTCGACGTTTCCGTTAAAAGCTTAAATATTGACCATAATGCCCTTATGATCATAAAACGAGATTTTTGAAGATATGAAAGGACAATAACCTTTATTACTGATTATTAAACATGTCCCTAAAATTTCACATCAATCGGAGGTCTAGATTAGGAGTTATGCTCAATGGCGTAATTAAGAACGCTTTTATTAATTAAACGACGTCATTAGCATAAAACCTATCAAAACCCAATTTTTGACACCAAACCTTTTAACCACTGAAGTAATATAATATTTTGGGATTTTTGAAGATTTTTAATTATTTTTAAACTGATCATAAGCTACGATTAGTGCCTTGATTCGGTAAATACCGAATATGCCCTTTTCGGCCATAAAATGAGTTTTACAAATCCTTTTGACACCAATCCAATTGCTACTGATTTCAAATAATAAATGGAGTATTTTGAACCTGTTGAACTGATCAGAAAACTCAGAATCCTATATTAACCCGTAAATCGCTTAAAACGACATTATACGCGTATTAAACGCATAGTTATGGTTTAAAACTATTTTGGCATATAAGACTTATAACCAAATGTTATAACCTGTTAAAATAAGTTATTTTACTGATTTATTCAGACCCGGATCATAGAAGATAAATTAATCCCTTTTATAATCTTTAAAATGACCAAAATACCCCTACGGGACTTAATATGAGATTAAACTCGTTTTGGGCATAATGGAAGGTATCCTACTGATATCACAACATATTTAAGGCATGTTAACTTAGGAAACCTGTTTAGGACTTTGATGGTTACCCGTTACGCTTCATGCGCGTTCGGTTCGGTTTAAGTAACTGGTTTACATAAATTAGCCGAAACGGGTCAAACCTTATCAGTTTTATCTCAAATTCTAGAATGTGTATAATATACCCATATTAAGATAGTCTTCAAACTTGTCGGGTCTAAATCAGATTCTATTCCGGTCTTCGCTTAATCATGCGTTTGAACCGTATCTTCCTCTTGAAAACTAATCGGTCAAAGTCAAGGCTTAATTAAAGACCGTTAGGATTCTAATAGGTTATTAAAAACCTTCGTTCCAGATTTAGGAGCCCAGTAAAAGCTATCCGTACTTGCTGATTTGATACGGCTGGGATTGAATTTATATTTAGCTCAGGTAAATACTTTTAACTTATTTTCCCTATACGGGCTTGGGGTACGGTATATAAAATACCGCTTGGTCGGGCATTGAATCTTTAATTGTATGATGGTTAAAGTATTGAGATGTCTCATTTAATTTGTTTTGTTTGCTTAAAGCCTTTGGGGGGGTTAATGACCGTGTCCTGGATATCCCTGGCATCATTTTACGAAATGGCCACGACCTTAGCACACAGGTGTAGGCGTACACCTGTCAGTGTCTCATTTACATAATGTGGTGTGTCTATTGATCTTTAACCCGGCTCGATCCGGGCTACTGAACCCATAAGAAACATGTAAATCCTTTACAAGTATTATATTCATATAATTATTCCAAGTTATAAAATATTATTTGTGCCATGTGCACTCAAATGCATTTTCTTAAACCCTTTTTCAAAATGAGTCGGTTGATTGTATTTACCAGTGTAAACTGACGTATTTTCCCAAAAAGGCTAAGTGCAGGTACTAATCGGAATGGGCTGGCTACTCCTAGCATCAATAAAGAGTCTCGCAAGCTTAGATGCCTAAAGTCTGTTGAACAAAGTTATTTTTTTATTTTTGATCCGCCTGTGGATCCTTTACTTCCGTTGTAATACTTTGATGTTACACTATTTCGGATTGTAATGTAATATATCTATCTTTTGCTTCCGCTGTGCATCTATATATTGTGTTGTTTGACTATTATGTTACCAACCACGTCACGATACTCCCCTACCGGGCCCACCGGTAATACGTGGAAATTTGGGGTGTGACAGTTTTGTATTTTAAGTTTATTTTATAATTAAACTTTCCATTTACCCGAATCTGGCCCCTCTTGTTTGGTTAGTTATTAAGTAGGACACAACCTACTTATTTCTAACAATATTCCCACTTATTAACTAGGTTAAACATTCCTAGTTAAATTAGTGGATTCGGGAAATCTACGACTTAGTTTATTTTAAGCCCCGTTAACCCGGGCTTCGATAAACTTTACTTTCCCAAAAGCTTTCGTTCAGCTTTTATTTAATATTAGGCTTATTTATTTAAAAATCCTAATATTCACCCGGTTACTTTTACCCCTAACGGTAATTTACCCGTCTTTTAGTACAAACGTAGTTTAATTATCAAGTCTATTTTCGGGGTGTTACAAGTCTACCCCCTTAAAGAGGTTTCGCCCTTGAAACCTTTTCTTACATAATTTATTGAGCATTGCTCAGATTTTAACCAATTGTTAGTATTACCAGAGAAGTATGATAATATCTTTTTGGTTACTAATCCATCTACGTATCTCATACGACATAATGCAACTTGAAATAACGTAATCTCGTTATTTCCACTAGTTTAATTAACTTAGCAATATTCATCTCTCGGCTCTAATGTGATTATACTTCACATTACACTTCTTGACCGTGATCATGTCACGTCATGCCAAATTTTATATCAACTTTTTATTTTCAAAAAATATCACTTTTCGAACATATCGTCTTGCACCTATCAGTGTCAAGACTTATATCTTTCATGCTTACTATTTTTATGTCTATCAGAATTCATATTTGTAAAAACGTTATTTCTTACCAAAACTGAAGTTTTAGTTTAGTATCTTCTCTTTAAATTTTGTCAATTATCCATACCGGGATATTGATAGTCCAAAATTTATTCTTTTACAGTCTTTGTTTTATGCGTGGATTCTTAACTAATTTCCTCGCTTAGTCTAATTAACCCATAGGTTTTATCACTTAGCCTTATGGGCTATTTTATTAGACTTTCACCTCTTTAAGGCAAGTCTTTCTAGTCATGACCCGTGGGTCGTTTTAGTCTCGTAGACCTTTCCATTGTTTATAACCCCAAAGGTTATGTTGATTCCGTAGATCATTCTTTACTCATGTCGTTCTTAAAATACATGTTTGGTGTCGAGGCACCCTGTTTTTGTTTGAAGAATCATTTGGTTTCAAGCTTAAGATCCATTAACCTTGACTGTAGTTCGTGGCTATAATCGTTTTATTTCGGATCATTCTTCCGACTCTATGACTTCTCACGTTATTTATACATCGGTTTGTCTTATGCTCACTGTTATTTGGTTTGCATATATTCTTATTTGGTTATGTCCCAATACCGGGCTCATTATTCTTTTGCATTTAACGCTACCTTTATCTGGCTAGCATGCCACATCACCAACCACCTGGTCTTTGCAGCCCTTGTGCTCCACCACGCGCACGTGGTCAAGAATACAAAGGCGGCTCTCAAACTCACACGATTATGAACATCCACCTCAGCACAACCTTGCCGGCGTAACCAACAACCACCACCACCGCACCGCAATCACCAACAAAACATTGCCACTATGAGTCAAGAATTAGATTAATCGATGCCGCCGCCGAGCACCAGTTTGAAACGACACCGCGCCAGTCCAGTCCTCCTACGGTTCTTGTGTGTAAAGCCACAAAAAGAGCACTAAGCATCGCCACCATGTTGATCAATTTTCCGCCTCTGTTCAAACCGATAACTCCGAGCCACTGCCGTGTCGCCAATCTAAGCCGCTCGCTGCTGCATTGCCGGGTCTGAACCGCATCACCGCCGCATTGAACTGTAGGAATCCGTTCGTGCAAAATAAAATAAAACTTTTATTATTAACTTGAATTACAACTGAAAAAGAAAGCTGAAATAAATTACTGTTGCAACTGAAATAAGAAGAAACAAGAACAGGAAATTCAGAAAAATTAAAACGTTCTTGGCTGAGTATCATGTTAGACACGACTCCCTTAAAACAAATTTCGTGTCGCCCAGGAGAACACATTTGTTTTCAGGATACAACAGCCCGAAGTAGTTGCACTGCCAGTCTTGACTCCAACCCGAAGGTGTACCTTGAATGCTTGAAGAAGAAGAATTCAGAGGAAGAAGATTGTATTGCTGTGTGTTTTTTGGTATGTAGATTCTGCTGAATGAGCCTCCTATTTATACAGCAGGTCTCCTTGCCAGACATCATCTTTAGGATGACAGTGCCTTCCCCCTTGATGCTTGTGGTAACTTTATTTCCCATATAAAGCTTTTCTTCACCCGAGGCTTCCTTGAATGTAGAGAAAAGAGCCTTGTCTCCACAAACATGGCGAGTTGCACCCGTGTTAACAAACCATCCTTTTGGGTTTTCACCCATCGCGTTGACTTCTTCAATCATAGCCGCTTCCTCAGTTATCATCGCGATCAGAGGCATACCATCCTCATCAACCATATGCGTACGCTCACGCTTAGGTTTCTTGCATTGGTTAGCACGGTGCCTCGTCTCGTTACAATTGTAACAAGTACCTTGGAAAGGCGCAAGCTTCTTTTTCACAACCCCTTTTTCATTCCAAGGTTGTTAAACTTTGCTTTCCCTTTGTTGTCCTTCTTACCCCGTTTGTCCTTATTGCCCTTTGAGGACTCCCCAACTTCCACCATGTTTGCCTTAGCCGAAGCTTGCAAAATAGTGCCTTTTTGGGCCACCCTGTTGTCCTCTTCTATACGAAGACGGACGACAAGTTCCTCAATCGTCATTTCCTTTCGCTTGTGTTTTAGGTAGTTTTTAAATACTACCCACGAAGGAGGCAATTTCTCAATCGTGGCTGCCACTTGAAATGTCTTGCTAAGTACCATTCCCTCAGCATGGATGTCATGAAGTATAATCTGTAACTCTTGGACTTGGTTCATAACAGTCTTGTTATCAACCATTTTGTAGTCCAAGAAACGCGCGACAACAAATTTCTTTGTTCCCGCATCCTCCGTTTTGTAATTTTTATCCAAAGACTCCCATAAATCTTTGGAAGTCTTGATATTAAAGTACACATTATACAAGGCATCCGAGAGACCATTCAGTACATAGCCTCGATATATGAAGTCCGAGTGCTTCCAAGCCTCTACCGCGCTCAGAGCCTGAGCGTCGGCCTCCCCTTCCGCAGGTTGGGGAGCGGTTTCAGTCAAGAACCTCGCAAGGTTCATGGTGGTCAAGTAGAAGAACATCTTCTATTGCCACCTCTTGAAGTGGAGACCCGAGAATTTCTCGGGTCGTTCAGCATGATTTGCCACATGGACGCTCCCACAGTGGTTGCAGGGGTACCGACAACAACGTTGACGTTGGTATTTTCAGTCGACATTCTGAAAGATTCCACAAAACCAAGTTAATAAATCTGTTGAAATAATAAATGTTGTTGAAATAATAAATGTGCTGATTTATTATTTATTAACAGAATCGATGAGTAACAAAACCAAATGTGTAGCTTCTAAGTCCAACTTTGAAGACTACAACAGAAGATCTTAGAACCCAAAGATAAAGAAGGAGTAGAAGAACAGAATCTGTTTTGACAAAGTCGCTACTTTGAATTAAAAGAGAGAAAAATCTTTTTAAAACACAACCTGCTGTGAAGAAAAAAAATTGAAATCACAGCAGAATTGTTTGTGATATACACGAACGGTGTTTTAAAAATTTGTTTTAGGATTGTAGGAATCCGTTCGTGCAAAATAAAATAAAACATTTATTTTTAACTTGAATTACAACTGAAAAGAAAGCTGAAATAAATTACTGTTACAACTGAAATAAGAAGAAACAAGAACAAAAAATTCAGAAAAATTAAAACGTTCATGGCTGAGGATCGTGTTAGACACGGGTCCCTTAAAACAAATTTAGTGTCTCCCAGGAGAACACGTTTGTTTCCAGGATACAACAGCCCAAAGCAGTTGCACTGCCGGTCTTGACTCCAACCCGAAGGTGTACCTTGAATGCTTGAAGAAGAAGAAGAATTCAATGGAAGAAGATTGTATTGTTGTGTGTTTTTTGGTGTGTAGATTCTGCTGAAGGAGCCTCCTATTTATACAGCAGGTCTGAACTCGAAACTGAAAAAGATTTAAATGGGATAATTAAACTGCATTAAACGTCTTCAATGCACTATAATTCGTCACTTAATTCTAAGTCAAAAGCATTGACTCGTCAGTTTCTAATGCTGATGTGTAACTGCACTGGCATTAACTGTTGGAAGCTTCTGCGCGCGCGCGCAAGACAAACTGGTGCGCGCGCCCTTGCGCGCGCAGGTCTGCACTCTCATGCGCGCGTGCGCCATTTTGGCTCACTTCCATGCGCGTGTGCGCCCCCTTGGCTTAATCCCATGCGCGCGTGCGCCACGTCACCTGTGAGCCTATACGAGCACGCCACACAGTCATGCCGTATTGGCTCACTTTGGTGCGCCGCACACGTCACTTCAGTGCCCATGCTCCATGCGCGAGTGTGCGCCACCATGCCACGTGTACTCGCGCGCGTACGCGCATGACTGCCATGTCATGCGCCACTGCGCGCGGACCCACCAGGGTCATACGCCTGCCTGCATGCCACATCACCAACCACCTGGTCCTTACAGCCCTTGTGCTCAACCACGTGCAGGCGGTCAAAAATACAAAGGCGGCTCTCAAACTCACACGATTATGAACCTCCACCTCAGCACAACCTTGTCGGCGTCACCAATAACAACCACCACCGCACCGCAATCACCAACAAACCATTGCCACTATTAGTCAAGAATCAGATTAATCAATGTCGCCGACCACCAGTTTGAAACGACACCGCGCCAGTCCAGTCCGCCTACGGTTCTTGTGTGTAAAGCCACAAAAGAGCACTAAGCATCGCCACCATGTTGATTAACTTTCCACCTCCGTTCATACCGATAACTCCGAGCCACTACCGTGTTGCCAATCTAAGCAACTCGCCGCTGCATTTCCGGGTCTGAACCGCATCGCCGCCGCATTGAACCACCATAAGGTATCCTTAAAACCATTACTCGACAGATTTCTAACCATTGATCTCCGATGTGAGACTTGGGATTGGGTTCGTTGAATTTTCAGGCGATACATATTGATATCGAGTGGGCTCTTTTAATTAGACGTGTTTGAAATTGATGTGTAAAAAAAACCGGTTATATTTTGATGTGTGATGTATATGTTTTGTGATAAAGGAAAGAAATAGAAATATGATTGTGTAGATTGCTTCGTACGTATGTGTGTGTTGCGTGTGAGTTGTGTAGAGGGGTGTTGTGCTATTATGTGTATGTGTTGCATGGTGTGTGAATAAATGTGATGTGTGTGCTACGTATATGTGTTTTGTACGTGTAATGCATGTGATTTATTTGTGTGTTTATTGTGTGCATGCATGTGTGCCTATGTGTTATGCATATAGTGGTATGTGTGTGTTGACGTGTGTGTTTAGTATATGTGTGTGTTGACGTGTGTGTTTAGTATGTGTGTTCTTGTGTGTGTGAAATTTACATAAATTATTATGTTACAAATAAACCTATATTATGAACAGATTAGTATTGGTTAAAATCCGTATTTTGATTGTGTATAATTTGGTTGGATCATTACATTATTAAACTACACTCATTACCAAGATGATAACTTATATTTTTATAGAATGTGACGATTAAGTATTTTTTGTGAGTATTAAACCAAAAGCGTATTTTATTATTGTGAATGTTTAGTTTGCGGTCGCGGGGAAAATCAATGAACGGTATTTTAGTTTAAAGGAATTATAACAAAACTATTCTAAAAACAAAATATACGTGATATAGGTTTGCACTATTTTATGGATGAATTGATTTTGGATTTTGCTTTGCTTTGCTGAATCGAGGTACGGTTTCTTTGGTCTTCATATCATAGTATTATTTGCTATTCATCACGTCGTATTACAGATTCTGTCTTCTTTCCATCGTAGTACAAATTCTAGCTCTTTATATGAGTATGAATTTTGAGTCTTGGTATCATAGTATAATTTCATCTTCATTGATCTTTAGTACGGATCCATGTCCTTGTTTTAAGGTCTGATTGTCATGGTTTGATACCTTTATCTTTTGATATGTGATACGTTATCTGAGTCAGTATTGTCTTTGTTTGCTTGTTTATTAGTGTGTTGTAGCATGCCATACCTCAGACTTATACTTATGGTCGCATGTTCCTGTCGGTAATTAATTTTAGTTATCTGTAAATTATATATATGGCCTTAGTATTTGTACTCTGTCACCCAAGCATGTATGGCTTGTCGTTTGGGCGTCAACGACATGGCACTTATCGTGACAGTGCGTAAAAAAGGTTCACGGCGTCTCTAGCTCGTGCTTGTGTAGCACCTTGGCCACTAGAGGCGTATAGATCGATCTCAGCTCTGAGTTTGAGTTTGTTTGTCTGGAGATGGAATAATGGATGAACGCCACACTCACCATCTCATAGGTGCATGGACTAGCTAGTTGTGTACCAGTCTGTTCTGTTTATGACTTTGGGTGCTTCTGTGTTACACGACTTAGTTTGTTGATATATCTGTCGTGTAAGTTAATATACATTTTTGTTTGTGAATATGTTCAGTATCTCTGTTCTGATATGTTTTGTATGCATCTGATTATGTTTCCGATCGTGTATGGGGTTATGCTTCTGATTATGTTCAGTATCTGTTCCGATATGGGTAATATATGGTTATGTTTCCGATCAGTATTGGGTTAAGTATGCTTCTGACTATGTTCAGTGTCCGATTCTGTTATGTATTAGTTATGTCTGTTTTGACTCAATATCTGTAGTGGTTAGTATTAGTTTTGTCTCCGTATCACTCTTGATTTAGATTCGGTGTTATATGTTTAGTTTGTATCTGTCAGTACACGTATTCAGTATTTGATTTAATGTCTGTTCTATTCTTGTCGTTGGATCTGTTTTTATTTCGTGTCGATTGTCTCAATCGGTTTAATTAATTTTGTTATGATTTTATTATTATTCATATAAACTTAGATTATCTAAAGTATTTTGTTTACTAAATATAATTCTCTAAAGTTATAAAAAAAGTTATTTTGACTAAATAATAACTTATGAATATTGATTAATTAAAAGATATGAATTTGAATCTAAACGTGTATTTAAAGATAATAGTTCGACAATTTTTTTCTTTTAAAGATCATGGGATTTTAAATGGTATTTAAAATGTTTTGGCTTAGCTATTTGTTTTGTTTCGGTTTCCCATCTCGTTTTACGGAATGGTCGAAAGTGTTTCATTCGGAAATCCAGATTATTTAAATTATTCCATTTTAGAATATAACTTTTCAAAGTTAGAAAATTTGTTCTTTTTGTCCAGTAATGATTTGCTATGAAATATAATAACCTATTTTATTTTGATGAAGTTCAAACGTTCAATATAAGAAAATAGCTTTGCCAAGTATCTTGTTTTAAAAATAATAGCATTATTAAACGTTGTTTCAAACTATTCGATAGTTATTAGTTTTTGATTTGTTCAAAAGTTTCATTTACAAACGATAGGTTAGAAATTTTTTTTTGTTATACGAATACTAGATTATTTAAATGATGTTTTAAAATAAGTCCGTCTATACAAAATAAAATGCTTTTGACATCAAGGTCAACTATAGTTTCTACACCGGTTTCGTGTTGGGTTCGGTAACAGTTGTGTATATGTCTGCCTTTTGTTTCCGTATCAGTTTCCGTTACAGTTTTAGATCGGTTCGTGTATCAGTTTTTGTATCAGTCCTGTGCTTCATCTATTTTCAGTACTTGTGTCAGTAAGCGTCTCAGTCCTATCATGTTGTGTTTTGCTTTCGCTGATATGACTTTACTTGTACTGTTGATTTCTCTGTTACCGAGCAATTTTTGGCTCGGCCGTAGTTTTCTTTTTGTGTTTTCCCTTTTTGTTTTACAGGTAATCTGGGATTTCAGTGAGGAGCGTTAGGAAGTTGCGGACCAAGATTCTTTATTTCAGTAATGTAATAAATGTAATTAGGATCTTTTTATTTAATGTTAAGGATTAGTTTTGGTTTTGATATCTGTAAGGGTGACACGTCAGCCCTATTCGGGTCGGGTGTTACATCAGTTTTGTCGCAAGTGTGTGTGGCTTAAAATTCTCATTCCGACTGTTTTTGAATCTGTCAAAAGATATGCTGGAGCATGTTTCTAGGCTGCAAGTTATCAAAACCAGGAAAAAAACGATAGAGGCGATATTCTTTCTCTTGTATTCCTGTTGTTTTGGCCATCTTAGCTCTTTGCTAATCGTATTCCTGCTGTTTTGGCCATCTTAGCTCTTTGCTAGGTTTGGTTTGGGTTGATGGTGGGCACTAATATGAACCGGATGTCAAATTGGAAACCTGTCAACGACAAATTTAATTTCAAGTTGTCCGAGTCAAAAGCTAAATCGTGAACTATGGAAGGGAGAGTAGTCACTTTGATTAAATCAGTTATGGAGAATCTCGCCTCGTATTATTTATCTTTTTATAAAGCCCTTGTTGGTGACATCCGGACCCTGAAGGCATTCAGCCGAAATTTCTGGGGGTTATAATAGCCTAAGTCAAAATATCAGGAGGGTTGCATTGGATAATATTACATCTTTTTAAAGGATTTAGAGGTTTGGACACATTAAATCCACACCCTCTTAGTTGTGGGCTGAAGTAATCAAGGCTATTCATGATGGAGGCAAGGAGTCAAACTTAAGGCTGGTTAAAAAGTCGCCTACATGGTTTGAAGAGAAATAGGGGGGTCGATAAAGACCTACTCAAACTTAACATGGGGTACAATAGTATCTTTCGCTTAACGTTGGGAAAGGCAATAAAACGGCTTTCTGGATGGACCATTGGATTCAAGGGGAAACTTTTAAGAGCAGGTTCCCGTTGTTATTCAAACGTATTAGAATTTTAATAAACTGAACTTTAGGATAATTATTCTGTATTATTTAGATCAGTTTATAGCTTGTAATTATGTAATAATATCCGAATAATGAGGGCTGGTATGGTGGTTATATTACAGCAATCAACAATGGTTTGGCAGTTGAAAATGGCGGGAACATAACAACTGCTGATGACGGGGGTAGCTCAAGACTAAATAAAATGATTAAACATGTAAACGCTCAAAAGGTTAAACGGTTCAACGGTTGAAAAGCTGTGAGTTGGGAAAAGCAATACGGAAACAGTGGCCGGTCACATCTGGAGATCGCTTCACCAACCCGCAGCCGCAAAAGCAAAGCAGGTCTGCACAATGCACACTATTATCCGGGGGTCAAAAGCTTTCAACCCCCGAAAGGGGAAACCCTCCACTGCAAGCAAGGTTACTAGTCTAATACATTCCACTTCGGGAGATGTCTTCTCTTATAAATTGACACTTCATTTACTTCAGAAAACATCTCCTGACCAGCTCTGATTCTCTAATCTCTGGTCATTCACATCGAATGCTTGTTTCACACAAGTCATTCCCTTTCACATCCAACACACACATTCCCTTTGCTACCACTTCCGAATCTGAGTACAATTCAGAGGAGGATCCATAGCAAAGAACAACAAAAAACTAGTAAACCTCCTTCCACGTCTCGCAAACGTGGGGGGACCCCACGACCTGCGTTAGGCAAGCTTGAACCCTTCAACCATTTTGCCTAGCCAGTCCAGCTACCACCGTTGGTCTTGTATTTGTTGCATCAACAAGTTGGCGCCCACCGTGGGGCTACGCCGCTATTTCTTCTCAAAAAAAGACCTAGTAGTGTAGCTCTATTCACTTAAAAGCACCATGTCTGAAAGTGGATCCCCGGAAGAAGTAAATCAGATTCCAAACGCTTCCACTCCGGGTAGTAGCCAAGCTCACGTGGCTATACCAACTTCTTTCTCAACTTCGGGGAGCACACCCGAGTTCCTCAACTTCAACACACCAACTCCGTCCAGATCCGGAGTTCCATCTCCCAATATCGGTGTCTCCGATGCCCCATCATGTGTTGAACTCACCCCTGAAGGGGTTGCCAACAATTTCCTTGTGCTAAGGTCCCTTCTCAACCAGCACGTGAATAAAGAAAGAGAAAAGGGAGTGAGGATTCGTTTAGACTATGATGAACCTGAACCAACATTGTCCCCTGGGCCACCTCCCCCTCTTTTTGCAACAAGAAGTGAGGTTGGTCCCAGTAACCTTTCAAACCCTCACCCTTATCTGTCCACTATGACAAATCCTACGGTGCATCCTATCTTCTCTTCCCAACCAATTACTAGTGGTGCTCCTTTGGGACATGAGCTAACTCTTGACCAGCTCCTACAATCCCCAGTGACAAGCTATCCAGCATCTACTACAACTACATGGGAGCAAGCTCTGTCCGTGCTCCCCTTAGCACGAAGTGCTGTTATGAGTGCTCCCCTCGGGATAAACTGCTCCGCTGGCCCAGGAAGCCTTCAAGGCTTCAACCCCATGCCCAACATGATGACCCAGATGATGGCCAACTTCCCATGGCAACACTTCATCAATCAAGTGCTTGCCACTCAGGGAAACAACGGCAATAGCAGTAATGTGGATGCAAGGACTGAAGAAGACTTGGCTAAACCATACATGCCCGGCAACCTTTCCTGCTTTTCAAGGCAGATAGCCGATTATGATTTCCAGTCAAAGATCAAAATGCCAGCCCACATCAGGACATATGATGGGACTGAAAATCCCGAGGACCATCTTCAGATCTTCACCGGTGTAGCTCGGATAGAGAAATGGTCCAACGCTGAGTGTTGCCTAATGTTCATGCAAACTCTTGTTGGATCCGCCAGGATCTGGTTGAACGATTTACCTGCTCAAATCGTTCGAAGCTTTGACGATCTCAGCAAGGGTTTCCTGGCCAATTTCTCCCAACAAAGGCGATATGTCAAAGACGCAACAGTGATCTTTCAGATAAAACAACGTGATGATGAAAGTCTCCGTGCTTTCATTGAACGATACAAGAAGGAAGGTCTGACTTATGTAGGGGCCGATGAGAAAATGAGGGTGGCTGGCTTCATGAATGCCATCACCTCTAAATACCTTACAAGGGATTTCAACAAATCTCTACCCAAGACCTTAGAAGAGGCTGAAAGGGCTGAAGCCTACATCCGGGGAGAGGAGGCAGTAGACATTAAGGAACAAAGAAAAAGAGGGTCCGGCTGGAGAAGCAACAGTCCAGCCAGAGAAAGAGGGAACTTCAACTCCTATGACAGGCGGTCAAAGGGTTCAGACCCTCGAAGGTCTGAAGGATGGAACCTTTCAAGCAGGGAAAAAGGCATAAGTTTCACACCCCTCACAAAGACCCCTCAAGAAATCCTCGCAACAGAAGAAGTTAAACAAAACTTTCGGCCTCCTAGACCTCTCCCCAAAAGCAGGAAAAACGAGAACTCCACCCAATACTGCGAGTTTCATGAAGAAAAAGGTCACCACACCTGTCACACCCCAACCAATGGCGGAAACATCGGGATGAGACGAAGTGTGAAGATTGCTCGAGACATCATAACACTATTTGTGACAATATTTAAATAATTCCAATTTCATTCCATAAGTAAGCTTGTCAACATTACAAGAAATCCAAATAACAACAAGTTCAAAAGAAGTACATAATATCATATTCAAAATTGATACAACACTTTAAACCTAAACGTCTAAATGTGTATCTAGGCATCAACGCTACTCCATTTCATAGCATCGTCATCATCAACCTGTAACATGTTTAAAATACAATTCAATGCAAAAGCAAAGGCGAGTATACAAGTTTAAGCATATGTATAAGCATAGAAAAATGTTTAAAACGAATCCACATGGCAACTTTGTTAATACAAGATCTAACATGGCATGCAATATTTCTAGCCAAACCAATGTTTACGCAAGATGTTTAATACATTCAACATGACCCGAGTATAAAGGGGGCGGTGCGTTACTCCTATAGCGCTATACATGTCAAATGGAGGCTTGTGAAGCTAATGACTAAAACATATCACATAAGTATCACCCATGTAAGCATCAAGTATCATAGCATTGTATTCATGTATAAGGATTGTTTCGTGTATTGCAAAAGAATAAGTGTAAGTGAGTTTGAATAAGGTAACATGTTACACCCCAAAAGTGTTAAAATTAAAAAGGGGAAGTACGAGTATACTCACAAAGGTTGCATAAGCCTTCCAATTATCCAATTATAGACGAGTGAATGAGGTTAAAAGATTGAAGGTGTAAGGGTTAAAGTTCAAGTATGCATAGAGTCGAGTTTCGGTATTTAAAACAACATAAAAGTAAGGTATGAAAATATAACATGTGAAAATAATCATCTAGTACATATGATGCTTGTTCTTGACACTAGGAAACTCTAAGGAGTTTAAATGTTTTCATGGAACAAAGTTCCATTAGAATCGTGACAAGTTATCATAGTCTAGAATGATGAAATCTAGTACCTTGACATATGAACACTAGTTCATCATCAAAGATTCGATTATTCGAATAATATGGTTATGTATTGTGTTAGGTATATTAATAAGTACAAAGTTCAAGTATTTCAAGCATGAGGTAGAAGATTACATCTTCATTTAGGTACCTCAAATGTGTCATAGAAGTCATGTAGGAGGTAGGAAGATTAAGCTTCCATTTAGGCACCTCGTATGCGTTCACCACTACACTTGTTGTAATAACAAACAAGGAGGGTCATGAACTTGAGATTAGTACATTAATATAAACATTCTAAACTATGAGAAATCATCAAATCATGTGGGGATTTTATGTTGGAACAACCCAAGTTGTTCCTTAATCACTCCTATATCAAGATGAAACTTGAACATGACTTGTGGTTTAAAAACCCTTATAAAACAGAAAGTATTTGAGGTTTTAACCTCTGATTTAACATGTCTCAACCTTGTTTTTAAGCTTAACTAACCATAGATGAGGTTATAAGCATTAGGACATAGGTTTGAGATGAGAAAACTCAAGTTTGGTTAAGTTTAACAAAGATTTCATGAAAGCACAAAAAAATCAGTGGACTTTGGAGCCTTTTTGCCGGAGTTCCAGGGACCTATTCACTGTGAAAAACCCATGGAATCGAAGGTAATGAAATTCTAAGCACATAGGAAAAAGAATGGACCAAAACGGATAAGAAATGAAGAAGTTATGCCCATTTTCGTGAGGCTTGCTGAATCTGGCCGAACATGGAATTTAGCTACGGGTTTGAGAGGTCTTGAAGTGTTTGGAGGCTTGTAAAAGTGTAATGAGGAGTGGGGAAGTGTCTAATATATAGGGAAGGATTAGGGTTTCAATGGGTTGGGCTTTGGAAGTGTTTAGAATGGGTTAACCCATTAAACAAGCCCAAAACTCAATCATATGGGGCTGAATTTTTTTGATGATTTGGGCTGCCATATTTCTTTATTTTCTTCTTCTTTTAAACATTATAGTGAGTAATTTTGTTAATTAAGTTGTGCAATAATGTGCAACAATGTTTCCCTAGCTTGTAACAAGGTATAATATGAAATAAAACATGATTTAACTAGATAAAAAAAAAGTGTGATGCATAAGTATGCAATATGTTTGTAAGTGACACGTGTATGTATTAAGTTGTTTCACCATTAAATGTGTAGCTATATACGAAGCATGTGTAACACGTATTTAAAGAAATGAAAGTTTTTTATTCATAATTCAAGTCTCGGATTTTACATCGCTTTTAATGAAAGAATGATTTCAAGACCACAAAGTTTCCAAAAGTAGTTTTACAAACGATGGTTTCTAAATATAGAAAGTATGAAAATGCGGGGCGTTACAGTCTCCCCTCCTTTAGGAAATTTCGTCCCGAAATTTATTCAAGAGGTAGACTTGAAGAGTTTCAGTAAAAATTTGAGACTTGAAAATTTTGAAATATTTTGAAAGGCACAAAACTTTGGAGAACGACAAGGCAAATTTGTGAGTGAGTTTATTGCCTAAAATAATTTGAGGTGTCTGACATAGTTGAAAACATGTAGGTGCGTATACAGGTGAAGTGAGTCTAACAACCTTGAGTAACTTAAATTGGCGAAGTATTTAAAAAGGTGACGTATTAAGAAAGAAGATGTTGACAAACGGTTTGTATTTTGATGGGACGTGGTAACGAATCACATTTGTAGGAGATTGTTTATTGGGTGAAACGAGAAGGTTTGGCACATTAAATAAAGCCTTAAGGGTATACTAAGTACAGTTTCACAAGAATCCAGAATAGGAAGACTATTTTATGGGTAACGAGGTAAGTTAGGACCCAAATGTTTAAACAAGCTTGATTGCGAACGAGGTTTGTATGAATTAAAAGGATAAGGAGAATCATTCGAGTATAGAGTGAACGAATGACTCTTAAAGAGTGCAAGTATAAGAATAGCATAAGTGTTGGGTAGATGAACGTAGTGTGTTAAGGATGAAGTCTCGTCATTGGATAATCGGATATAATGCATTTGAGAGTTGTATAAAGTTTGTATAAGGTCCAAAATAGGTCGGTAAAACACTGAATTTCTCGTGACACGTTTTACGAAAGTTTGGTAACGTGGTGAAAACACTTATATATAGGAAGTACCAGCGGCGTATCCACCATGTTTCGACCATGTTACGTCTGTTTCGTTATTCGTGTCATGTTACGTTCCGTGTCTCATCACACACAGTAGTACACTCTATGGTTCTCATACGCCTGTCACTATAATCCCGTGTGCACCCGTGATTATATTGATCGTCGCCTGATCCGCATAGCTTGTACTAGTTGTGTATGAATTAGGGTATCCATAATTTAAAAATTAAGAATGTGCACGTGTAAGAATGTAGTATGCAAGCAATCCATGCTTAAGTATGTATGGGACCCACGCAAGCGAATCACTCGGATTACGTTCGCGTATGGGTACGAATGTATGGATCATGAGTATGAATGGAAGTGTGAGCATAAGTATAAGTTTGGGTATGAATAAGCACGCAAGTATGTGTATCGACACAACATGTACGAGTAGTATGTGTATATGTATAAGCACGCAACGTATGAGTATAAGTGAAATCATGAAATATATGAGTATAAGTATGAATACGATTATAAGTATAGGCATAAAACATATGAATGTAAGTGTAGGTATGAATATTTAAATTTACGTATATAGTGTATGTTGGAACATCACGGATTTAGGTGTATAAAATCGTCCAAAAGGTTAAGTATGTAAATACGAATGATTATAAGTGAATTGTTGCGTTAAAACGACTAAAACGTGTAGGACGATACGTGGGTATAGTTGTTAAATGAAACGTTGAGTTTATTGTATCAAAATTTGATTGGGCTTGGTTTGAAAGGTAGGATATAGTTGCATATGTAAAAGGATATGAGGTACTCATTGGTTAAGCCCAATGCATTTTGTAATAAATGGAAATGCTACTTTTGTTTTAAAAGAGTTTACGAGATCCAAGGATGGTCGGTCTCCAAGAAGTCTTCTTGCCCACGTGTTTTGTAAATTGGTGTAAGAAGGTTTTCAATCAAAAGTAATTTCATTTCATTAGACAAGAAGTTATGAATTTAGGAGGTTCTTGTGAAAACGAGGATCCTTTAGAAAAGATTTTTTTTTTTTTTTTTTTTTTTTAGAGCAAAAGGACTTTGTGATTGTTAAAAGTTCTAACAAATGATTTGTTGATGTGAAAATAATCCTTGGTAAAACGATCATATAACATCCATAAGATCTTATAGGTGTAAAGAAATGTTGGTTTGATCCTCCGATTGAGAATGAAAATCTTTAGTCTGGTGATATATATCATGAGTGCGCTTTAGTGATTATGTCGAATGTGACGTTCATGGGCAAGAGATTCCTTGGGCCGATTAAATTGATAGGTAGCATTGCATGAGGTTTAAAAATTTGTGTGGTAAAACATTTAAGATATGCTTAAGAATCTCGTGTATGAGAGTTAAGCGAAAATAAGTTGTAGGATAGAAAGTGCGTTTGATAAAACAATGTATTTCGAAATCGTATACGTATGTACTTTGAATGATGATAAATAATTTAGGTATAAAACATGATCGAGTTTGCATAATAAGATATTTTGGAAGGGAAATTTTGGTAACGATCACCTTGGTAAGGGAATCACCCCTAACTCGTTGGTGAGGCCGTCTTAAGAAAAGGGGTAGTGGAGTTAATCGTCAAGGTAAGGAAATCACTCCTATCTCGATGATATGTCACCACTTAGTGTTACAAGGAATATGAA
Source organism: Helianthus tuberosus (assembly GCA_030545235.1). Classification (NCBI taxonomy): domain Eukaryota; kingdom Viridiplantae; phylum Streptophyta; class Magnoliopsida; order Asterales; family Asteraceae; genus Helianthus; species Helianthus tuberosus. The sequence continues at coordinate 7,932,060 of CM060361.1, read as the reverse complement.
TCTAAATTATATGAAATCATGCATAAGTGTACGAAAAGATTTAGTATGATGTGTGTGTGAGAAGAAAATATCGAAAGTAAATTTCGAATTTGAAAGACTTCATCACATAAAAAAAAATAGTAGAAGACATGTTTGGTAAAAATTTAGGATGGTTCCGAAACGGAACTTTGACTAACCAAAGTGGTCGAAAAGTCTTTCGAATTTGAGGAGCATGCTTTGGCCTAATAGGTGAAATACTCTCGCCGACAAGTCGGTTAACGGTATTTACCCTTCCGGTTACTACATGTCCCAAATCAATCGAAATTTCGAGACTTGGCGGGATTTATGAAGAAGATCAAGGAGTGGAACTAGTCGACAAGGTGCGGGTTTCACCCCTAACTTGGCGATTTAGTATCCTAAGTGTGGTTGGTGCTCGTCGGGTCAAAATTTAATTTTAACACTTTGACGAGGGTCCACTAGAATTTGAGTTTGAATTTCTCCATCAAGGTGAGGATGTCACTCCTAACTTGATGGTGAATTTCGTGCAAGAAAAAGAAAAGTAGAAGGATTGAGAGTCATTCACCAAATTGTGGGTTTCACGCCTATTTTGGTGAAGTCGTCTCGTTGGTGTATTACGAGTGGTTTGTGAATTTTAGAATAGTCGAGTAAACGACGTATTCTCAAAATAATAGTAAGTGTAGGCACATAAAGCATCTCAAGAAAGTAACACGTAAAAGACATTTCAAAATGGCACATAAATAATGACATATTAAAACAAATATGAACACATATTAAAAACATGTATAATAACATAAGAATAGCATGCCAAGTATGATTCATAAGGATAAAATGTCATATATGTTCAAAAGGCACAAAGAGAATGTATAAGAAACACATAAAGTGGCATGCGTGTAGTTTCAAGTAAGGCATAAGAATAAGGCTCTAAACTATAGACTAGGTAAAAGCATGGCAATTCTACCTAATTCCCTATAGTTATGGCTCTGATACCAATCTGTCACACCCCAACCAATGGCGGAAACATCGGGATGAGACGAAGTGTGAAGATTGCTCGAGACATCATAACACTATTTGTGACAATATTTAAATAATTCCAATTTCATTCCATAAGTAAGCTTGTCAACATTACAAGAAATCCAAATAACAACAAGTTCAAAAGAAGTACATAATATCATATTCAAAATTGATACAACACTTTAAACCTAAACGTCTAAATGTGTATCTAGGCATCAACGCTACTCCATTTCATAGCATCGTCATCATCAACCTGTAACATGTTTAAAATTACAATTCAATGCAAAAGCAAAGGCGAGTATACAAGTTTAAGCATATGTATAAGCATAGAAAAATGTTTAAAACAAATCCACATGGCAACTTTGTTAATACAAGATCTAACATGGCATGCAATATTTCTAGCCAAACCAATGTTTACGCAAGATGTTTAATACATTCAACATGACCCGAGTATAAAGGGGGCGGTGCGTTACTCCTATAGCGCTATACATGTCAAATGGAGGCTTGTGAAGCTAATGACTAAAACATATCACATAAGTATCACCCATGTAAGCATCAAGTATCATAGCATTGTATTCATGTATAAGGATTGTTTCGTGTATTGCAAAAGAATAAGTGTAAGTGAGTTTGAATAAGGTAACATGTTACACCCCAAAAGTGTTAAAATTAAAAAGGGGAAGTACGAGTATACTCACAAAGGTTGCATAAGCCTTCCAATTATCCAATTATAGACGAGTGAATGAGGTTAAAAGATTGAAGGTGTAAGGGTTAAAGTTCAAGTATGCATAGAGTCGAGTTTCGGTATTTAAAACAACATAAAAGTAAGGTATGAAAATATAACATGTGAAAATAATCATCTAGTACATATGATGCTTGTTCTTGACACTAGGAAACTCTAAGGAGTTTAAATGTTTTCATGGAACAAAGTTCCATTAGAATCGTGACAAGTTATCATAGTCTAGAATGATGAAATCTAGTACCTTGACATATGAACACTAGTTCATCATCAAAGATTCGATTATTCGAATAATATGGTTATGTATTGTGTTAGGTATATTAATAAGTACAAAGTTCAAGTATTTCAAGCATGAGGTAGAAGATTACATCTTCATTTAGGTACCTCAAATGTGTCATAGAAGTCATGTAGGAGGTAGGAAGATTAAGCTTCCATTTAGGCACCTCGTATGCGTTCACCACTACACTTGTTGTAATAACAAACAAGGAGGGTCATGAACTTGAGATTAGTACATTAATATAAACATTCTAAACTATGAGAAATCATCAAATCATGTGGGGATTTTATGTTGGAACAACCCAAGTTGTTCCTTAATCACTCCTATATCAAGATGAAACTTGAACATGACTTGTGGTTTAAAAACCCTTATAAAACAGAAAGTATTTGAGGTTTTAACCTCTGATTTAACATGTCTCAACCTTGTTTTTAAGCTTAACTAACCATAGATGAGGTTATAAGCATTAGGACATAGGTTTGAGATGAGAAAACTCAAGTTTGGTTAAGTTTAACAAAGATTTCATGAAAGCACAAAAAAATCAGTGGACTTTGGAGCCTTTTTGCCGGAGTTCCAGGGACCTATTCACTGTGAAAAACCCATGGAATCGAAGGTAATGAAATTCTAAGCACATAGGAAAAAGAATGGACCAAAACGGATAAGAAATGAAGAAGTTATGCCCATTTTCGTGAGGCTTGCTGAATCTGGCCGAACATGGAATTTAGCTACGGGTTTGAGAGGTCTTGAAGTGTTTGGAGGCTTGTAAAAGTGTAATGAGGAGTGGGGAAGTGTCTAATATATAGGGAAGGATTAGGGTTTCAATGGGTTGGGCTTTGGAAGTGTTTAGAATGGGTTAACCCATTAAACAAGCCCAAAACTCAATCATATGGGGCTGAATTTTTTTGATGATTTGGGCTGCCATATTTCTTTATTTTCTTCTTCTTTTAAACATTATAGTGAGTAATTTTGTTAATTAAGTTGTGCAATAATGTGCAACAATGTTTCCCTAGCTTGTAACAAGGTATAATATGAAATAAAACATGATTTAACTAGATAAAAAAAAAGTGTGATGCATAAGTATGCAATATGTTTGTAAGTGACACGTGTATGTATTAAGTTGTTTCACCATTAAATGTGTAGCTATATACGAAGCATGTGTAACACGTATTTAAAGAAATGAAAGTTTTTTATTCATAATTCAAGTCTCGGATTTTACATCGCTTTTAATGAAAGAATGATTTCAAGACCACAAAGTTTCCAAAAGTAGTTTTACAAACGATGGTTTCTAAATATAGAAAGTATGAAAATGCGGGGCGTTACAGTCTCCCCTCCTTTAGGAAATTTCGTCCCGAAATTTATTCAAGAGGTAGACTTGAAGAGTTTTAGTAAAAATTTGAGACTTGAAAATTTTGAAATATTTTGAAAGGCACAAAACTTTGGAGAACGACAAGGCAAATTTGTGAGTGAGTTTATTGCCTAAAATAATTTGAGGTGTCTGACATAGTTGAAAACATGTAGGTGCGTATACAGGTGAAGTGAGTCTAACAACCTTGAGTAACTTAAATTGGCGAAGTATTTAAAAAGGTGACGTATTAAGAAAGAAGATGTTGACAAACGGTTTGTATTTTGATGGGACGTGGTAACGAATCACATTTGTAGGAGATTGTTTATTGGGTGAAACGAGAAGGTTTGGCACATTAAATAAAGCCTTAAGGGTATACTAAGTACAGTTTCACAAGAATCCAGAATAGGAAGACTATTTTATGGGTAACGAGGTAAGTTAGGACCCAAATGTTTAAACAAGCTTGATTGCGAACGAGGTTTGTATGAATTAAAAGGATAAGGAGAATCATTCGAGTATAGAGTGAACGAATGACTCTTAAAGAGTGCAAGTATAAGAATAGCATAAGTGTTGGGTAGATGAACGTAGTGTGTTAAGGATGAAGTCTCGTCATTGGATAATCGGATATAATGCATTTGAGAGTTGTATAAAGTTTGTATAAGGTCCAAAATAGGTCGGTAAAACACTGAATTTCTCGTGACACGTTTTACGAAAGTTTGGTAACGTGGTGAAAACACTTATATATAGGAAGTACCAGCGGCGTATCCACCATGTTTCGACCATGTTACGTCTGTTTCGTTATTCGTGTCATGTTACGTTCCGTGTCTCATCACACACAGTAGTACACTCTATGGTTCTCATACGCCTGTCACTATAATCCCGTGTGCACCCGTGATTATATTGATCGTCGCCTGATCCGCATAGCTTGTACTAGTTGTGTATGAATTAGGGTATCCATAATTTAAAAATTAAGAATGTGCACGTGTAAGAATGTAGTATGCAAGCAATCCATGCTTAAGTATGTATGGGACCCACGCAAGCGAATCACTCGGATTACGTTCGCGTATGGGTACGAATGTATGGATCATGAGTATGAATGGAAGTGTGAGCATAAGTATAAGTTTGGGTATGAATAAGCACGCAAGTATGTGTATCGACACAACATGTACGAGTAGTATGTGTATATGTATAAGCACGCAACGTATGAGTATAAGTGAAATCATGAAATATATGAGTATAAGTATGAATACGATTATAAGTATAGGCATAAAACATATGAATGTAAGTGTAGGTATGAATATTTAAATTTACGTATATAGTGTATGTTGGAACATCACGGATTTAGGTGTATAAAATCGTCCAAAAGGTTAAGTATGTAAATACGAATGATTATAAGTGAATTGTTGCGTTAAAACGACTAAAACGTGTAGGACGATACGTGGGTATAGTTGTTAAATGAAACGTTGAGTTTATTGTATCAAAATTTGATTGGGCTTGGTTTGAAAGGTAGGATATAGTTGCATATGTAAAAGGATATGAGGTACTCATTGGTTAAGCCCAATGCATTTTGTAAGAAATGGAAATGCTACTTTTGTTTTAAAAGAGTTTACGAGATCCAAGGATGGTCGGTCTCCAAGAAGTCTTCTTGCCCACGTGTTTTGTAAATTGGTGTAAGAAGGTTTTCAATCAAAAGTAATTTCATTTCATTAGACAAGAAGTTATGAATTTAGGAGGTTCTTGTGAAAACGAGGATCCTTTAGAAAAGATTTTTTTTTTTTTTTTTTTAGAGCAAAAGGACTTTGTGATTGTTAAAAGTTCTAACAAATGATTTGTTGATGTGAAAATAATCCTTGGTAAAACGATCATATAACATCCATAAGATCTTATAGGTGTAAAGAAATGTTGGTTTGATCCTCCGATTGAGAATGAAAATCTTTAGTCTGGTGATATATATCATGAGTGCGCTTTAGTGATTATGTCGAATGTGACGTTCATGGGCAAGAGATTCCTTGGGCCGATTAAATTGATAGGTAGCATTGCATGAGGTTTAAAAATTTGTGTGGTAAAACATTTAAGATATGCTTAAGAATCTCGTGTATGAGAGTTAAGCGAAAATAAGTTGTAGGATAGAAAGTGCGTTTGATAAAACAATGTATTTCGAAATCGTATACGTATGTACTTTGAATGATGATAAATAATTTAGGTATAAAACATGATCGAGTTTGCATAATAAGATATTTTGGAAGGGAAATTTTGGTAACGATCACCTTGGTAAGGGAATCACCCCTAACTCGTTGGTGAGGCCGTCTTAAGAAAAGGGGTAGTGGAGTTAATCGTCAAGGTAAGGAAATCACTCCTATCTCGATGATATGTCACCACTTAGTGTTACAAGGAATATGAATCTAAATTATATGAAATCATGCATAAGGGTACGAAAAGATTTAGTATGATGTGTGTGTGAGAAGAAAATATCGAAAGTAAATTTCGAATTTGAAAGACTTCATCACATAAAAAAAAAATAGTAGAAGACATGTTTGGTAAAAATTTAGGATGGTTCTGAAACGGAACTTTGACTAACCAAAGTGATCGAAAAGTCTTTCGAATTTGAGGAGCATGCTTTGGCCTAATAGGTGAAATACTCTCGCCGACAAGTCGGTTAACGGTATTTACCCTTCCGGTTACTACATGTCCCAAATCAATCGAAATTTCGAGACTTGGCGGGATTTATGAAGAAGATCAAGGAGTGGAACTAGTCGACAAGGTGCGGGTTTCACCCCTAACTTGGCGATTTAGTATCCTAAGTGTGGTTGGTGCTCGTCGGGTCAAAATTTAATTTTAACACTTTGACGAGGGTCCACTAGAATTTGAGTTTGAATTTCTCCATCAAGGTGAGGATGTCACTCCTAACTTGATGGTGAATTTCGTGCAAGAAAAAGAAAAGTAGAAGGATTGAGAGTCATTCACCAAATTGTGGGTTTCACGCCTATTTTGGTGAAGTCGTCTCGTTGGTGTATTACGAGTGGTTTGTGAATTTTAGAATAGTCGAGTAAACGACGTATTCTCAAAATAATAGTAAGTGTAGGCACATAAAGCATCTCAAGAAAGTAACACGTAAAAGACATTTCAAAATGGCACATAAATAATGACATATTAAAACAAATATGAACACATATTAAAAACATGTATAATAACATAAGAATAGCATGCCAAGTATGATTCATAAGGATAAAATGTCATATATGTTCAAAAGGCACAAAGAGAATGTATAAGAAACACATAAAGTGGCATGCGTGTAGTTTCAAGTAAGGCATAAGAATAAGGCTCTAAACTATAGACTAGGTAAAAGCATGGCAATTCTACCTAATTCCCTATAGTTATGGCTCTGATACCAATCTGTCACACCCCAACCAATGGCGGAAACATCGGGATGAGACGAAGTGTGAAGATTGCTCGAGACATCATAACACTATTTGTGACAATATTTAAATAATTCCAATTTCATTCCATAAGTAAGCTTGTCAACATTACAAGAAATCCAAATAACAACAAGTTCAAAAGAAGTACATAATATCATATTCAAAATTGATACAACACTTTAAACCTAAACGTCTAAATGTGTATCTAGGCATCAACGCTACTCCATTTCATAGCATCGTCATCATCAACCTGTAACATGTTTAAAATTACAATTCAATGCAAAAGCAAAGGCGAGTATACAAGTTTAAGCATATGTATAAGCATAGAAAAATGTTTAAAACAAATCCACATGGCAACTTTGTTAATACAAGATCTAACATGGCATGCAATATTTCTAGCCAAACCAATGTTTACGCAAGATGTTTAATACATTCAACATGACCCGAGTATAAAGGGGGCGGTGCGTTACTCCTATAGCGCTATACATGTCAAATGGAGGCTTGTGAAGCTAATGACTAAAACATATCACATAAGTATCACCCATGTAAGCATCAAGTATCATAGCATTGTATTCATGTATAAGGATTGTTTCGTGTATTGCAAAAGAATAAGTGTAAGTGAGTTTGAATAAGGTAACATGTTACACCCCAAAAGTGTTAAAATTAAAAAGGGGAAGTACGAGTATACTCACAAAGGTTGCATAAGCCTTCCAATTATCCAATTATAGACGAGTGAATGAGGTTAAAAGATTGAAGGTGTAAGGGTTAAAGTTCAAGTATGCATAGAGTCGAGTTTCGGTATTTAAAACAACATAAAAGTAAGGTATGAAAATATAACATGTGAAAATAATCATCTAGTACATATGATGCTTGTTCTTGACACTAGGAAACTCTAAGGAGTTTAAATGTTTTCATGGAACAAAGTTCCATTAGAATCGTGACAAGTTATCATAGTCTAGAATGATGAAATCTAGTACCTTGACATATGAACACTAGTTCATCATCAAAGATTCGATTATTCGAATAATATGGTTATGTATTGTGTTAGGTATATTAATAAGTACAAAGTTCAAGTATTTCAAGCATGAGGTAGAAGATTACATCTTCATTTAGGTACCTCAAATGTGTCATAGAAGTCATGTAGGAGGTAGGAAGATTAAGCTTCCATTTAGGCACCTCGTATGCGTTCACCACTACACTTGTTGTAATAACAAACAAGGAGGGTCATGAACTTGAGATTAGTACATTAATATAAACATTCTAAACTATGAGAAATCATCAAATCATGTGGGGATTTTATGTTGGAACAACCCAAGTTGTTCCTTAATCACTCCTATATCAAGATGAAACTTGAACATGACTTGTGGTTTAAAAACCCTTATAAAACAGAAAGTATTTGAGGTTTTAACCTCTGATTTAACATGTCTCAACCTTGTTTTTAAGCTTAACTAACCATAGATGAGGTTATAAGCATTAGGACATAGGTTTGAGATGAGAAAACTCAAGTTTGGTTAAGTTTAACAAAGATTTCATGAAAGCACAAAAAAATCAGTGGACTTTGGAGCCTTTTTGCCGGAGTTCCAGGGACCTATTCACTGTGAAAAACCCATGGAATCGAAGGTAATGAAATTCTAAGCACATAGGAAAAAGAATGGACCAAAACGGATAAGAAATGAAGAAGTTATGCCCATTTTCGTGAGGCTTGCTGAATCTGGCCGAACATGGAATTTAGCTACGGGTTTGAGAGGTCTTGAAGTGTTTGGAGGCTTGTAAAAGTGTAATGAGGAGTGGGGAAGTGTCTAATATATAGGGAAGGATTAGGGTTTCAATGGGTTGGGCTTTGGAAGTGTTTAGAATGGGTTAACCCATTAAACAAGCCCAAAACTCAATCATATGGGGCTGAATTTTTTTGATGATTTGGGCTGCCATATTTCTTTATTTTCTTCTTCTTTTAAACATTATAGTGAGTAATTTTGTTAATTAAGTTGTGCAATAATGTGCAACAATGTTTCCCCTAGCTTGTAACAAGGTATAATATGAAATAAAACATGATTTAACTAGATAAAAAAAAAGTGTGATGCATAAGTATGCAATATGTTTGTAAGTGACACGTGTATGTATTAAGTTGTTTCACCATTAAATGTGTAGCTATATACGAAGCATGTGTAACACGTATTTAAAGAAATGAAAGTTTTTTATTCATAATTCAAGTCTCGGATTTTACATCGCTTTTAATGAAAGAATGATTTCAAGACCACAAAGTTTCCAAAAGTAGTTTTACAAACGATGGTTTCTAAATATAGAAAGTATGAAAATGCGGGGCGTTACAACACCAATGATTGCTTCCAACTCAAGAAAAGAATAGAAGAAGCTGTTAAGTCCGGAGAACTCGCTCATTTGGTAAAGGGAGTCCGGGACAAAATGGCTGAAGGAAAGGGTAAGGAAGTCAATATGGTAGATTTCGATGGAAAGGTTCCTCACAAGAGGCAGAGGTTGGAAGCTTGGGAGCTTCAGTGTGTCTGTTTCCCCCTACGGAGAATGACCCTCTCTCTAGCCCTCTCGTGGTAGAAGCTACTGTGTGAACGTTGCAAACATGCAAGGCATACATAGACACGGGGGCAGCCACTGAAATCATGTTCGAAAAATTCTTCAACCGATTGAGCAATGAAGAACGTTCAAGGCTTCAACCCTCTGGAACCTCTATAAAAGGTATCGCTGACATACCCCTCAAACCTTTAGGGAAACTGACACTTAATGTTCGTTTCAGTGAAGGTTTAAAAGAAAGAACCCAACCACTCACCTTTGTGGTTATCAACATCCCCTCAAGCTATGATGTGATCATCGGAAGACCAGGACAGTGTGCATTTTACATGGCCGTGTCTGTTGGCCATGGCACAGTCAAATTTCCCACGGAAAGGGGCATAGCAACCCTTCAACCCTCTCAGGAAGCCTACATGGTTGAAGGTGAAAGTTCAAACAGTGAAGAAGACAGGCAAAGGTTGGTCATAAACCCTAAATACCCTGAACAAAGAATAAGGGTCAACCCAGACCTTTCTCAAGAGACCCTTTCATACCTTGAAAAATTGCTAACACACTACAGCGATATATTCGCTTGGTGTCCTGAAGATATGACCGGGATCCCCCGGGACATTGCCGAGCATGAGTTGAGAATACCACCGGAGGTCAAGCCTGTGGTCCAGAAGAAAAGAAGCTTGGCACCTGAGAGAAGTCTGGCAGCCTGCCAAGAGGTTAAAAAGCTTGTGTCAGCCGGTATTCTCTGAGAAGTCAAGTACCAGTCATGGGTTGCAAACCCGGTTATGGTCAAGAAACCAGACAACTCTTGGAGGATGTGTATAGACTTTAAGGATCTTAACAAAGCTTGTCCTAAGGATTGCTATCCACTACCAAAAATCGATCTCAAAGTTGACTCCCTCACAGGCTACTCGTTCAAATGCTTTCTTGATGCATACAAAGGCTATCACCAAATCCTCATGAAAAAAGAGGATGAGGAAAAGATAGCCTTTCACACGGACAAAGGGATCTTTTGCTATTAAAAGATGCCTTTCGGCCTCAAAAATGCAGGAGCAACCTATCAACGGCTCGTTGACAAAGCCTTCGAAAGCCAAATTGGCAAAAACATGGAGGCATATGTCGATGACTTGGTTATTAAAAGCAAGACGGAATATCAAATGCTCGATGATATTCAAGAAACTTTCAAGAACCTCAGAAAGGTTAACATGAAGCTTAATCCGGAGAAGTGTTCATTTGGATTCGAGGAAGGAAAATTCTTGGGCCACATTGTTGGAAAACAAAGCATCAAAGCCAACCCTAACAAAGTGAAAGCCGTCCTTGAAACCAAGCCACCAAAGACCAAAAAGGAGGTTGAAAGCTTGAACGGGAAGCTTGCAGCCTTGAAGCGTTTTACCTCAAAGTTAGCCGAAAGATCCCTGCCCTTCTACAAAACGCTCAAGAACTGCTCAGATAAGAAGGATTTCAAATGGACTGAAGAAGCTGAAGAAGCTTTCAACCAGATGAAGCAACATCTAGCTTCCCTACCAGACATTGCGGCACCAAAAACCGGGGAGTTAATATCGGTGTACCTCTCAATCACGGACGAGGCCATCAGTGCAGTCCTCACCATTGAGCGAGACAAGGTCCAGGTACCCGTTTATTTTTTCAGCAAAACTTTAAAATTAGCTGAAACGAAATATCCTCCCCTTGAAAAACTTGCCTTAGCCTTAGTTCAAACAGCTAGAAGACTTCGAAGGTATTTCCAAGCACACCCCATACAAGTGGTCACCAACCAACCTATCAAGAGTGTGCTTGAAAAACCTGAAAACTCGGGGCGATTAGCCAAATGGGCCATAGAACTGGGTGAACATAACATCACCTATGTCCCAAGAAAAGCTATCAAGGCCCAAGTCTTGGCCGACTTCATTGTGGAAGTCCAAAACCAAACAACCACTGAAGTAAACACTACCACCACTGAACCTTCCAACCGTGAAGCCTGGAAGCTTTTTACTGATGGGGCTTCAAGCGTTGAAGGGTCAGGGGCCGGGTTAATTTTAATCAACCCAGAAGGTTTGGAATTCACATATGCTCTCCGTTTCGATTTTCAGACCACCAATAACGAGGCTGAATACGAAGCACTAATAGCCGGCCTAAGGCTGGCCAAAGAAATGAAGGTTGAAAAGCTTGAAGTGTTCACGGATTCGTTGCTGGTCTCAAGCCAAGTGAATGACAGCTACATAGCTAAAGAGCCCAACATGAAAAAATACAGAGAAAAATCAAAGGAACTGATGAGTACCTTCTAAGCGTGCAACATCAAACAGATCCCAAGATCTCAAAAAAAAAAGGCCGATGCCCTAAGTAAGCTTGCATCCCTCACTTTTGCCCACCTCACCAAGAAGGTACTGGTCGAAGTGTTGAAGGCCCCATCCATTAATGAATTGGAGGTTCAAGATGTGGTTACCGAAGAAGAACCAAACTGGATGACTCCCATAAGAAAGTTCCTCAAAAATGGTGAATTACCCAATGATCAAGTGGAAGCCAAAAGGGTTGAAATCAAGGCAAGGCAATACATACTACAAGGAGAAACCCTTTACAAAAAGGGTTACCTTGCTCCCTTGCTAAGATGTGTCGGTCCCGAGCAAAGTAAATATTTGATCAAGGAAATTCATGAAGGTGTATGCGGAGCTCACTTTGGAGCTAGGTCGGTAGTTGCAAAGCTCATGAACCTTGGATATTTTTGGCCTTCAATGCATCGCGATACAGCCGAAGAGTTGAAGAAATGTGATGCTTGCCAGATCCATGCACCGATCCCAAAAAGTCCCAAGCATGATTTAGTTCCGATAACCTCGGCATGGCCATTCCATAAATGGGGAATGGACATTGTTGGTCCATTTCCCCCAAGCAAAGGGGGAGTGAAATTCTTACTGGTGGCAGTAGATTACTTCACTAAGTGGCCCGAGGTCAAACCACTCGCTAAGATCACAGGAAAGCAAGTCATCGACTTTGTCTGGGAGAACATCATTTGCCGTTATGGATTGCCGGGAGTACTTGTCACCGACAACGGAAGACAATTTGCTGAGAAGCCTTTCAACATTTGTTGCAAGAAATACAAAATCAATCAGGTTTTTAGCTCAGTGGCTTATTCACAATCAAACGGTCAGGTTGAAAGAACAAATAGAAGCATAGTAGAAGGCATAAAGACAAGATTGGGAAGATATGAAAGCAATTGGCTTGAAGAATTGCCTAGTGTCCTATGGGCAATTAAAACAACCGAAAAAACAAGCCATAAGAAAACACCGTACAGCTTGGTATTTGGATCCGAAGCTGTGATCCCTGCCGAGATAGGAGTTGTAACCCAAAGAATTGTCAACATGGATCCCGAAACAAACCAAAAAGAGACCATGTTGAATTTACAACTCCTAGAGGAAGCAAGAGATCAAGCCGCAATTCAAGAGGCCAAATACAAACAACAGATGGAAGCCTACTACAACAAAAAAGTCAAGAACGAACGTTTCAAGCCAGGGGACCTGGTCCTCAGAAACAACGAAGCCAGCAAAAAAGAAAACCAAGGAAAGCTTGGCCCAAAATGGGAAGGCCCATACACCATCCTTGAAGCACATAAAGGCGGATCTTACAAGCTGGCTGATTCAGAAGGCAAAAAGCTTCCAAGGCATTGGAATGGCAAAACCCTGAAAAGGTTCAATGTTTAAACGGGAAAGTCTGATTTGTATCAAAAATGTATTTCAAGCAGGATTATGAATACCTTTTGTAAAAAGCAAGTATTGCTTTAATGAATGAAGTTGTTTTTATCAAACTTGTCTTTCTATCCCAAAATCAGGTTGAGAACCTAGCAAAAAACTCCATGGCAAGGGCCATGTAAGGGGATGAGCTCCCAGGCCACATCGCTCAATAGGCTTAAGGGTTGAATGAGCCTATGTAAGGGGTGAGTTCCTAAATCAATACAACTCCATGAGACTTGTTAAGAAAAAATAAAATTGTCTCATAGACGGGTATGAGCAGCCTACACCAAATGTTCCCTAAGCCTTAGAAATATAGTCTACAAAAAAGGCTAAAAAACCAAAAGAAATAATTAAAAGGATAGGTGCCATCTCTTCTTGTTAAAAATGCCAAGGCTAAGTGTTTGCAGCACTGAACCCTTTTAGGTATAAAAAACATAAGGGCAGCACAAACTCGACAAAGACAAAGTTACAAAAGAACAAAGCAAATCCAAAAAGAACAAAGTCAATTGGACAAAAATCACAAAGGTACAAACCAAGCCAGGACGCAAAACTAAGAAGCCTTCAAGGCTTCAAGCCACCCGGGCAATATCTCGAAACCTTAAAGGCTTCAACCTATTAACAGACAGCCAAAAGGCTTGGACGGTTAAAAGCCAAATGAACTGCCTTGTCCAAAAAGGCACAAGCATAAAACCATAATAAAAGGAAAATAGTTAAAACATAACATCATATAAAAGAAAGCCCCAAAAAGACTTTCAAACATAAGTTAGAGCAAGTCCTAATAACTTGCAAGCTTAAACTACTGTTCCAGCGGCCACAAAGGCCTTAAAACACAACCAACAGGAACCTTAAGGGTTCCTAATAACCTAATGTTGTTCAAGTTAACATTACAAAACATAAATTGTTTTCAGTACTAAGAAAGCTACGAATCAAGCATCAACAGATTTGGAAACTCCAGAACCTTCGCCCTTGGCCTTCTTTGTTTTCTTCAACTTTTTAGTCTTCACACCTCCATCACCACCAACCGCCGAAGCCTCCAAGCTCGCATCCTTGGGAACATCCGGCTGACCTGAAAGGGTATCATCACTATCCCCCGAATAGGATCTCTTCCTTGAAAGAGAGCCCAAAATCTCAGCACAGACCTTCTCATTTAGGCCTTCCGGTTTCAAGTCCTGCAACACAGCAAGAGGCTTACCAAAACAAGTGGAAACCTGATGGATGTAAGGATAGGTCAACTTCTCCATTTGCTCAACGGAGCCTTTAAAAACATCAGAAGCCTCGGGACGAAACAGAGGTGACTTCTCCAAAGGATAGCCGGATTCATGAAGTTTATACCCAGCAATGAGGCCTTGGTGTTTCCCCAGGTTAAGAAGCTTAGTGTAAACGTCACCAAGAGCAGAGTTAAACTCCTTGGAGTGCAATAGATAAGTAACCACTTGATGAAAACCCTGCTCTATGAGCCATTGGTTATCCACAGTAGCCTGAGCAACTGAAGCCTTCAACCTCTCTTTCTCCTTACCAAAAGCCTGTTGTTGAACAAACAAAGCTTACCGGTCAGCCCTAAGTTTCAACCTATCAGCCTCGATGCTCTTTTTCAAATCACCCATCTCAATCTCATGCATCTTTTTCAGATCACTAACCTTCTTCTCCCATGCTGCTTCCTTCTCGGCAAAACCAGCTATCTCCTTTTTCATCCCAGCCATGGAGGATTTCATTTTATCCTTCTTCTTGGAGAATTCTTCATATTCCTGCATTCTTTGACGAAAACGGGCAATGCATTGAGGAAGCATGGCAGCAAGGTTGCAAGTACTCAAAATCATACGGGACAACATCAGGTCATCATCCATTCCAGCAATAGTCTCGTGCACTGAGGGAGGAGCAATGTGACTCAGAGCATCCTCACAAACATCAGCATCTTTGAAACTGTCATCATTCTTCACCGACCAAGTAGGCACATAAATCCCTTCCGGATCCAACCCTTCAACGTCCCTGCTCAAAGACTCCTGAACAGGAGTGGCAACAACATTCTTGCCTGAAACCTTTTTACCATGAACAACCAATTCTTTATCCTTCTCAGCACCTGCTTCAACACCTTGATCTTCCGAAACTTCAATATCATCACTCAAGACCACTGGTTCAGTAGAAGTGGATTGAGGACCAGCCTTCAACAACCGACGAGAAGATCGGCGGGTTGAAGACTTAGGAACATTAGACTTAGAAAAACCCTTGGCAGTAGCAGCACTAACGTAACCTGAGCCCTCAAACCTTTGATCAGCAGTTCTAACCACAACATTCTCACCAGGAACAGACGGAGCATCCTCAAAAACAACATCAGAAGTATCGTCGCTCTTAATAAAATCCAAAGCAGACATGACTGCAAAAAGCAAACAACATATAAGTCATAAGTTAAGAAAAGCATAAAGAAGGCAAAAAAGGAAAATGCATACCCATGCCACTCCTCATAAGAACCGGATCCCGATCAACATTCCCCCAAATTTTACTAACCCCTAATAGAACTAGTAAGTGTTCAGGAAAGGGACGAACCCTCGAAGGGCACCCCCGGATGGCTTGGAGAAAAACATCATTCAATTCGGACTCGGAAGGTTCCGGATCATTGATGTCACACCCCCAAAATCCACCATGCGGAGTACCACCGCTTGGAGGCGTGACGTGACCAGGATCGAGCCACCAATCATATCGAACAACGTATTTTAGTAAATAAAATCAATCACAATATAATTGGTGACCAAAAGGAAGTTACCCAAGTTCAATTTAAACAGCGGAAGCATAAGACGTTAAACCAAAACATAAGTTTGTAGTTTCATAAGTTTAAAGACCCCAACATAAGTTTCATAAGTTCATAACGTTTATTTAGTAAGTACGGGACATATTAGTTCGCATTCCACAACGACCACCTCCATGTGCAAGCTCCACAACATCTAACGACCTGCAAGGCATGTAACAACTAGTCAACAACAAAGTTGAGTGAGTTCACGTTTGGTTATTTAGTTAATGAGTTCGTATCAGGAATCGGAAGTTCGTTTCATAACCAAGTATTACCCATTATCCTTGATTCCCAAACCTTTACGATATTTAGTGGGGGCTTCCCATTATGTATGTTACTAGACTAGGCGTATCCATAAGTGTCCTTCCCAATCCGAGGACGGTGTTAAGTATGAGTGTACGTAGGTTTTACGTACGTGCCCTTCTCATCCGAGGACAGTAGTGAGTGTGAGTGTACGTAGGTTTTACGTACGTGCCCTTCTCATCCGAGGACAGTAGTAAGTGTGAGTGTACGTAGGTTTTACGTACGTGCCCTTCTCAATCCGAGGACAGTAGTAGGTGTGAGTGTACGTAGGTTTTACGTACGTGCCCTTCTCAATCCGAGGACAGTAGTAGGTGTGAGTGTATGTAGGTTTTACGTACGTGCCCTTCTCATCCGAGGACAGTAGTAGGTAGTCTAGTTGTGT
The DNA here is from genome assembly GCA_030545235.1 of Helianthus tuberosus. Taxonomy (NCBI): domain Eukaryota; kingdom Viridiplantae; phylum Streptophyta; class Magnoliopsida; order Asterales; family Asteraceae; genus Helianthus; species Helianthus tuberosus. Next base: position 7,915,563 of record CM060361.1, on the reverse strand, counting down.
TGGTAATATAAATAGAGTGATAGTACGAGTAGTTATTCAATCCCATTCCCAACCACCGGGAATCCCATGCCTTAGTAAGGGTGTGAACTCACCTCGGTTTGCTCGGTTAGACTCTCAGATATAGCTAACAGTCAAGGTCGGTCAATCACGTCCTAGTATGATTTACCAGTTAGTCATTTAGTGGTTTTCAAATAGAACACAAAATTCCTACACGTATCTATCACACAACATGCATCACTGTAACGGTTTATGCCCATCTAAGTTTCCCGTCCATTCCCCACTCAAAATTAAACATACAATAATGCACATAACATATATAACATGTTAAATCATTCACAGATAGCATACTCGGCATTTAGACACGCAAGTCACAACTTATGTCAATTCAGCATTAATACTCAAAACCGGCTGTTTTTCGGACATTTAAATAAAATAGTTAGATTATTCCAAAAATTTCCAAATTTTTATAGAAGGTCATAAACGTTCCATATTTTATTGTGTAAAAATATCGGGGTCCGGTTCATTACCCACATTTTATAAAAAAATCATATTCGGGACTGAACTCAGATTTATGTATTTCTGACCACAGTCCGCGAAACAATTTATTAAAAATTCATCGAGTGTCCGATTTACGAAATTCCAGTGGGGTAATTACAAATACATCGGTTGTCATCTACTGTACAAATTTCATGGTCCGATTCATCACAAAACTCAGGTTATGACTGAAAGTACGACACCCATTTATTGCTGTCAAAATTCAGCTTAAGTTGCTGTTACAAATCAACACTTTAAAAATAGTAAACGGAGTCCAAAAATTACGATTCTGGTGCCATTAGAACCGTATTTCATAATAACATATTTTAGATTCAAAATATCAGTTTTTAGTTAAGTTTAAGACCTGTTTACAGCCAACTGAAGTTGGCTGTAAAACCTGGACAGATTCTGTTTTTTCAGTGTTTAACCTTCTAAATCATGTTCGATCTATTTCGTTAACAAGTTTATTAATCACAACAACATTATCCATCAATATAAAACAGCAAAACATCAGATAATCAACCAATAATCATAATCACACAAGATCTACATGATTTACACACATAACTTTTCTTTATCCATCTTATTCATCTTATGTTCAAGAGTTTATGTTATGTTATTTAGTGTTCTTCATATTTCATCATACAAACATCTATTAACCACTTAAATAACATAAAGAATGAACGGATCTAAGTTCTTACCACTAGCTCAAGGCTAGGGAAGTTCGAGTGAAGAAATGTGGTGGTTAATAGCGAATGGAGAAGGTCCTTCAACTTCCGAACACACCGGGCTTCGTTGTTCACCTTCTTACACCTATGGATGCTCTTGGATTGTATGAATGATGACCAAAAATGGAGGTGGTGTGTGGGGGTTGTGTGGCCGTGAGCTTTGAAGGGAGGAGAGAAGAGAGTGAAGTGTTGAAGATGAAGAAGATAAGTGTTTATGATCCTTTATATAATCCCTAAACTTATTGTCCATAGGTTCCTTTGTCTCATATAGTACCAACATAATCAAACCAAATCCCAAAACAAGATTATGGAAGATTTAGTAAGGATTAGATAAATCTTAGGTGGGGTCCCCATTGTGGGCCGTAGGCTATATATGGGGGGGGGGGGGGTTTAAGTGTAAATTGCAAGATCTTAATTAGATTTACCAAATCTAAGTGTATCAAAGTGAATCTATGAAAGATCTTGTGAATCTAAAAGAGATCTATGAAATATCATGTAAGATTTTAAGGGATCTTGGCAAGATTATTATGGATTTGGAAAGATCTAGTAAATATTTGGATGTTCCGGGTAAAGTCCGGTTGCTCGGTTCGATCCTGTTCCGTTAAACCGCTTAATTAATCCGTAAAGCGTCCTACTTATATATTTCTGCAACGTTTTTAATTTTTAACACTCAGGAAGTCATAGCAGATTATTTAATGACTTTTCTGTACACTACTAGTGTGTCAACATGCACATGTAAATATAACACAGATATCAGAAAGCAGTTACGTAATTCCACACCGTCGTCAAGCACATTAATCATTATTAATAAACTGTACGGTTACATGTAAATTCGAGGGTTGTCACATTCTCCCCCTGTTAAGAGAATTTCGTCCCGAAATTTAGCGCGTGGTTACTGAGGAAGCTGGTTAAGTTGCGTTTTCCAGATTTTCCTGGGGTGTCACATCATCCCCCCGTTGATTTGGAATTTCGTCCCGAAATTCTGCAGTAGCTTCAGCCTCAGTAGTGGTTGCGTTTTTCTTAAACAGTTGGGGATACTTGAGTTTCATCTGGTCTTCTCGTTCCTAGGTATACTCTGGGCCACGACGAGCATTCCAACGAACTCGGACCAGAGGTATCCTGGTATGCTTGAGGATCTTAACATCTCGATCAGTAATCTCTACAGGTTCCTCGACGAATCGGAGCTGGTCGTCGATAGTGAGTTCCTTCAGAGGAACTATGAGGGTCTCATCTGACAGACACTTCTTCAGATTCGACACATGGAAAACATTGTGAACTCCGCTGAGTTCTTCAGGTAGATCCAACCTGTAGGCGACTTGGCCAATTTTCTCCATGACTTTGAATGGTCCGACATAACGCGGATTGAGTTTGCCTCGTTTGCCAAAGTGGACTGCACCTTTCCAAGGTGAGACTTTGAGTAGCACTCGATCCCCAACCTGGAGCTCGAGTGGTTTTCTTCCCTTATCAGCATAGCTTTTCTGACGGTCACGAGCTGCCGCATTCGCTGTCGTATCTGAGCAATTTTCTCGGTGGTGTCTACCACATGTTCTGGGCCAGTGATTTGGCTGTCACCAACTTCTGCCCAACAGAGAGGTGATCGGCATTTGCATCCGTACAATGCCTCGAACGGAGTAGCCTGGATGCTGGTGTGGTAGCTGTTGTTATACGAAAAATCCACTAACGGGAGGTGCTTTTCCCAGCCATTACCGAAGTCGATCACACATGCCCTAAGCATGTCTTCAAGGGTTTGGATGGTGCGTTCAGATTGCCCATCCGTCTGCGGGTGATAAGCGGTGCTCATATCTAAACGTGAGCCAAAGGACTTGTGCATTGCTTGCCACAGTTCTAAAGTAAAACGTGCGTCACGATCAGATATAATAGAGATTGGCACTCCGTGCCTTGATACCACTTCCTTTAGGTAAATGTCTGCAAGAGTAGAAAACTTGTCTGTTTCTTTGATGGCCAGAAAATGTGCAGACTTGGTTAATCGATCTACGATCACCCAAATGGTATCATTTCTGTGTTGAGATCTAGACAGGCCGGTAACGAAATCCATGGAAATTTGCTCCCATTTCCATTTCGGGATCTCCGGTTGTTGAAGTAGGCCTGATGGTTTCTGATATTCAGACTTGACTCTCACACAAGTCAAGCACTTTTTGACGTAGGTTGCTATGTGGGCTTTCATGCCAGGCCACCAATACGTAGTCTTGAGGTCGTGGTACATCTTGTCCGAACCAGGATGTACCGAATAACGAGACTTGTGCGCTTCGTCCATCACAAGCTCGCGTAAGTTTCCATAAAATGGAACCCAGATGCGTCCGTTTACATAGTAGGCACTGTCTTCCTTTTGTTCTAGCCGCTGCCTCGATCCTCGTAGGGACTCAGCCCTGATGTTCTCTGCTTTCAATGCTTCGACCTGGGCATCTCGAATTTGAGCGGGAAGGTTGGATTGGATGGTCAGCTGTAAAGCACGTACACGCTTTGGTCAAGTATCCTTTCGACTGAGGGTGTCAGCCACAACATTGGCTTTGCCCGGATGATACTTGATAGCGCATTCGTAATCATTCAAGAGTTCGACCCATCGGCGTTGTCGCATGTTTAACTCCTTTTGCTTGAAGATATGCTCGAGACTCCTGTGATCGGTGTAAATGGTGCACTTGGTACCGTACATGTAATGTCTCCATATCTTAAGCGCGAAAACAACTGCTCCCAGCTCCAGATCGTGAGTAGTATAGTTTCTTTCATGAACTTTAAGTTGGCGTGATGCGTAGGCAATGACCTTGTCACGTTGCATCAATAGGCAACCAAGTCCTTGGATGGAAGCATCGCAATAAACCACGAAATCATCGGTGCCTTCAGGCAATGAGAGGATAGGCGCGCTACAAAGTCTATCCTTTAGGTGTTGAAAAGCGGATTCTTGTGTATCACCCCATTGGTAGATGACACCCTTCTGAGTCAGTGAAGTGAGAGGTTGCGCAATCTTGGAGAAGTCTTTGATAAATCTCCTATAATATCCTGCCAAACCCAAGAATTGGCGGATTTCTGTTGGTGTGCGGGGTGCAGGCCAGTTCTTGATCGATTCAACCTTAGATGGATCCACATGAATCCCATCCTTGTTTACCACGTGGCCTAGAAAATGAACTTCGCGAAGCCAGAAGTCACATTTCGAAATCTTGGCATACAACTGCTCGTTTCGAAGAAGTTCCAGCATAAGTCGTAGGTGCTGCTCGTGTTTGTCCTGACTCTTAGAATAGATCAGGATACCGTCGATGAACACAATAACGAACTTATCCAGGTACGGCTTGCACACTCGGTTCATGAGATCCATGAAGACCGCTGGTGCATTCGTCAGCCCGAATGGCATAACCAGAAACTCGTAATGGCCGTAACGAGTTCTGAATGCTGTTTTGGAGACGTCCTCATCTCGGACTCTCAGCTGATGGTCTCCCGATCTCAAATCAATCTTAGAGTAATAGCTCGACCCTTGCAGCTGGTCGAATAAGTCGTCAATACGTGGAAGAGGATAACGATTCTTCACAGTCACCTTGTTGAGCTCGCGATAGTCAATACACATTCCTAAAGTACCATCCTTCTTCTTTACGAACAAGACTGGAGCTCCCCAGGGTGAAGAGCTAGGACGTATAAAACCCTTTTCCAAGAGTTCTTGTAGTTGTGCAGACAGTTCTTCGAGTTCTGATGGAGCTAGACGATAAGGTGCTCGAGCTACTGGCGCTGCTCCAGGAGCTAGCTCGATTTGAAACTCAACTTGGCGATGAGGTGGAAGACCAGGTAATTCCTCAGGAAATACCTCGGGAAAATCGCGCACAATAGGGATGTCTTCGATTCTCTTCTCTTTCGTTGATGTGTCAGCAACGAGTGCTAAAATGGCAGTGTGGCCCTTTCGCAAACACTTCTGGGCCTTAAGGAAAGAGATGATGCCTTCGACAGCACCACTCTTGTCGCCACGTATCATGAGAGGTTCTTCACCGGAACGAGGAATGCGGACGATTTTCTCCTTGCAAACAATCTCCGCTTGATGATGAGATAGCCAATCTATCCCAATAACGACGTCGAAACTACCAAGGGTGATAGGAACAAGATCGATAGGGAAAGTCTGACCAGCTAAGACGAGGTTACAACCTTTAGCTACGTGTGTGGCTCCAAGACTTTTACCATTAGCTAGTTCTACCATGTGTTTGGTGTTCAAGGGTGTTGGAGTACGCTTAAGCATTTGACTAACTTTTAAGGACACATAACTAGTATCGGCACCCGAATCGAATAAAACAGTAACAAAGAAGTCATCCAGAAGAAACTTACCCATCACAACGTTGGGATCGTTTTTTTTTTTTTGCATCACTCTGAAGATTTCAAGGAGTGATCACCGAGGATCGAGAGTCGAGCCTTCCAAACTCTCTATGCTAGAGGGTGTTCATTTCAGTGTCTTTGCATGGTGGAGCGAGAACGAAATGTCACTGTGGTAAGAGAATGACGGTTTGGTCTAACCAATAATCATGTGTCGGTACAAAACTAGTATAAGGATTCCGCGTATTTAAGAAGACTATCATGGAATAGTACGATTTCTTGTAGTGTGAGGCGGGTCAGGTAAGCGTATAGATTATCGTGTTCGCCTATAGATTGAGTGATTCCATATTTCCGTCCTTGAGCGTCCTGTTGACTATCCTATCAGTAACGGCATCCATTCGCTAGGTTGGGTTTTCGAAGGAGTAAATCAAGCAGAAGAAGCATTAACCACTCAATAAGGTACTGGGGGTAAACTTGTGATCGGTGGAAATAGTGGTGTGGTTGTTGGCGTTTTGTTAATCAGTTCCCAATCGAAGAAACAGGGAGTTAATGAGGTTCATGCGAAGAATCGAGCGAAAACAGGGGTCCACCAATAACAGAAGAATTCAACCAAGTAATATGTCGCTTAGAAGCAATTCTAGTAGTGAGGTGTGGCGGCATGACCCAAAAAGGGAAGTTCGTTGCATCACGATTCGCGGAAGTATATCACTTGTCCGAAATAGAGTTTGGTTGGTATAGTTGCGAGTTGCAAAGCGATGAACGCGCGTAACTGTGGCTGCTTCGTTTCTGGTAATGACGACCAGTGGAGATGATGAGGTTCGTCAATGGGGATGCGTGGGTATAGTTCTCCAAATCCCAAGTTCGTTTGAGTCAGGTCGGGTCTTTCGTGAATGTTGACGTACAAGCCGAATGCGCGGAGGGTCAGATGGTGACGTCATGTCGAGTTAAGCGTGTAAATAGATAGAATGCATAAACAGTTGTCGTAGAGGGGTGACGATAAATTAGAATAGAATTTGACCACCACTTGTCAAATTTCAAGTAAACAATTGCATATCATAAAGAATGCAGTAGGGCCAATAGACAACACGCTACTACCCTAAATAAACACACCATAGACACCACACCGGACAAAAGTAATCTAGCAAGTAAGAAATATAAACTTAAATCATACCACCTAGTGTGTTGAGTCTTGCACGTGGAGTGAAGCGTCGTTGTGGATCGTTGAGCACTGTACAGGTTATAGTCTGGTTTTAACAAAAACTTTTTCCCTTTTAAAACCAAGTTCACTATAACCAATGGCTCTGATACCAATCTGTCACACCCCCAAAATCCACCATGCGGAGTACCACCGCTTGGAGGCGTGACGTGACCAGGATCGAGCCACCAATCATATCGAACAACGTATTTTAGTAAATAAAATCAATCACAATATAATTGGTGACCAAAAGGAAGTTACCCAATTTCAATTTAAACAGCGGAAGCATAAGACGTTAAACCAAAACATAAGTTTGTAGTTTCATAAGTTTAAAGACCCCAACATAAGTTTCATAAGTTCATAACGTTTATTTAGTAAGTACGGGACATATTAGTTCGCATTCCACAACGACCACCTCCATGTGCAAGCTCCACAACATCTAACGACCTGCAAGGCATGTAACAACTAGTCAACAACAAAGTTGAGTGAGTTCACGTTTGGTTGTTTAGTTAATGAGTTCGTATCAGGAATCGGAAGTTCGTTTCATAACCAAGTATTACCCATTATCCTTGATTCCCAAACCTTTACGATATTTAGTGGGGGCTTCCCATTATGTATGTTACTAGACTAGGCGTATCCATAAGTGTCCTTCCCAATCCGAGGATGGTGTTAAGTATGAGTGTACGTAGGTTTTACGTACGTGCCCTTCTCATCCGAGGACAGTAGTGAGTGTGAGTGTACGTAGGTTTTACGTACGTGCCCTTCTCATCCGAGGACAGTAGTAAGTGTGAGTGTACGTAGGTTTTACGTACGTGCCCTTCTCAATCCGAGGACAGTAGTAGGTGTGAGTGTACGTAGGTTTTACGTGCGTGCCCTTCTCAATCCGAGGACAGTAGTAGGTGTGAGTGTACGTAGGTTTTACGTACGTGCCCTTCTCAATCCGAGGACAGTAGTAGGTGTGAGTGTACGTAGGTTTTACGTACGTGCCCTTCTCATCCGAGGACAGTAGTAGGTAGTCTAGTTGTGTTGGTAATATAAATAGAGTGATAGTACGAGTAGTTATTCAATCCCATTCCCAACCACCGGGAATCCCATGCCTTAGTAAGGGTGTGAACTCACCTCGGTTTGCTCGGTTAGACTCTCAGATATAGCTAACAGTCAAGGTCGGTCAATCACGTCCTAGTATGATTTACCAGTTAGTCATTTAGTGGTTTTCAAATAGAACACAAAATTCCTACACGTATCTATCACACAACATGCATCACTGTAACGGTTTATGCCCATCTAAGTTTCCCGTCCATTCCCCACTCAAAATTAAACATACAATAATGCACATAACATATATAACATGTTAAATCATTCACATATAGCATACTCGACATTTAGACACGCAAGTCACAACTTATGTCAATTCAGCATTAATACTCAAAACCGGCTGTTTTTCGGACATTTAAATAAAATAGTTAGATTATTCCAAAAATTTCCAAATTTTTATAGAAGGTCATAAACGTTCCATATTTTATTGTGTAAAAATATCGGGGTCCGGTTCATTACCCACATTTTATAAAAAAATCATATTCGGGACTGAACTCAGATTTATGTATTTCTGACCACAGTCCGCGAAACAATTTATTAAAAATTCATCGAGTGTCCGATTTACGAAATTCCAGTGGGGTAATTACAACTACATCGGTTGTCATCTACTGCACAAATTTCCTGGTCCGATTCATCACAAAACTCAGGTTATGACTGAAAGTACGACACCCATTTATTGCTGTCAAAATTCAGCTTAAGTTGCTGTTACAAATCAACACTTTAAAAATAGTACACGGAGTCCAAAAATTACGATTCCGGTGCCATTAGAACCGTATTTCATAATAACATATTTTAGATTCAAAATAACGGTTTTTCGTTAAGTTTAAGACCTGTTTACAGCCAACTGAAGTTGGCTGTAACACCGGGACAGATTCTGTTTTTTCAGTGTTTAACCTTCTAAATCATGTTCGATCTATTTCGTTAACAAGTTTATTAATCACAACAACATTATCCATCAATATAAAACAGCAAAACATCAGATAATCAACCAATAATCATAATCACACAAGATCTACATGATTTACACACATAACTTTTCTTTATCCATCTTATTCATCTTATGTTCAAGAGTTTATGTTATGTTATTTAGTGTTCTTCATATTTCATCATACAAACATCTATTAACCACTTAAATAACATAAAGAATGAACGGATCTAAGTTCTTACCACTAGCTCAAGGCTAGGGAAGTTCGAGTGAAGAAATGTGGTGGTTAATAGCGAATGGAGAAGGTCCTTCAACTTCCGAACACACCGGGCTTCGTTGTTCACCTTCTTACACCTATGGATGCTCTTGGATTGTATGAATGATGACCAAAAATGGAGGTGGTGTGTGGGGGTTGTGTGGCCGTGAGCTTTCAAGGGAGGAGAGAAGAGAGTGAAGTGTTGAAGATGAAGAAGATAAGTGTTTATGATCCTTTATATAATCCCTAAACTTATTGTCCATAGGTTCCTTTGTCTCATATAGTACCAACATAATCAAACCAAATCCCAAAACAAGATTATGGAAGATTTAGTAAGGATTAGATAAATCTTAGGTGGGGTCCCCATTGTGGGCCGTAGGCTATATATGGGGGGGGGGGGGGTTTAAGTGTAAATTGCAAGATCTTAATTAGATTTACCAAATCTAAGTGTATCAAAGTGAATCTATGAAAGATCTTGTGAATCTAAAAGAGATCTATGAAATATCATGTAAGATTTTAAGGGATCTTGGCAAGATTATTATGGATTTGGAAAGATCTAGTAAATATTTGGATGTTCCGGGTAAAGTCCGGTTGCTCGGTTCGATCCTGTTCCGTTAAACCGCTTAATTAATCCGTAAAGCGTCCTACTTATATATTTCTGCAACGTTTTTAATTTTTAACACTCAGGAAGTCATAGAAGATTATTTAATGACTTTTCTGTACACTACTAGTGTGTCAACATGCACATGTAAATATAACACAGATATCAGAAAGCAGTTACGTAATTCCACACCGTCGTCAAGCACATTAATTATTATTAATAAACTGTACGGTTACATGTAAATTCGAGGGTTGTCACATTCTCCCCCTGTTAAGAGAATTTCGTCCCGAAATTTAGCGCGTGGTTACTGAGGAAGCTGGTTAAGTTGCGTTGTTTTCCAGATTTTCCTGGGGTGTCACAATTGAGAACGGCATCCGGATTCCTCCACACCATTTTAAATGGGAGAATAGCATCGGAAACCCAGAAAAAGCGATCCTTCCAAGCCCCAAGCGTAGTAACCATTGACGAAATAAGGCAGGTATCAACTTTGGATGTTTCAAAAGTAAACCAATCGCCATTCTTAGCCAAACGAAAAAACCGGCGAAAGAGTAAAAGGGAAGGATCATACCCAAGAGCACGACACAAAACCTCAAAATGTAAAACCCTAGCCATCCCCTTTGGATGAACTTGCCCAAAAGAAACCCGATAATACTCCAACAAGTTCAAAACAAAAAACGAAAAGGGATAACGAAGATTCGAAAACTCAAAATGACTACAATAAAGGGCAATCGAACCAGAAGTCGGTTTATCAACAGGAACATCACAAGCAGGAGCAGTTGGGTTAAACTTTCTATCGATACCATATTCCATACAAAATAAATCTACCTCCTCTTGTGTTAACCGGGAAAAAGATTTTGCTAAGTCCTTACGAGCACCCATTTTTGAAAAATGAAGAATGCAAGATGAAAAGGAAACCGGAACTAACCTTAGAGAAGGAGAGAAATGGCAGAAACTTGGAAAGAATTATGAAGCAAATGGATAAGTTTTGGAAATATAAAACAAATCTAAACCCATAATAGGGGTAATAATGGCAAATAGTAAATTCTGCAAAACCGCCACCCTATCAACTGCCATACATCAATCAAATCAATTGTCAGTTATTTAAAATTCAAATTCAAAATATTACCTGCCTTCAACCTTTCAAGCCTTCAAGCAACGAACCCTTGAAACCTTTAGGCAAATAATAAACGCACATAAAAGTCAGAAGTCCTTGAGCTCATCACCCAAAAACCTCTGACTTGGGGGGCTGATGACGGGGGTAGCTCAAGACTAAATAAAATGATTAAACATGTAAACGCTCAAAAGGTTAAACGGTTCAACGGTTGAAAAGCTGTGAGTTGGGAAAAGCAATACGGAAACAGTGGCCGGTCACATCTGGAGATCGCTTCACCAACCCGCAGCCGCAAAAGCAAAGCAGGTCTGCACAATGCACACTATTATCCGGGGGTCAAAAGCCTTCAACCCCCGAAAGGGGAAACCCTCCACTGCAAGCAAGGTTACTAGTCTAATACATTCCACTTCGGGAGATGTCTTCTCTTATAAATTGACACTTCATTTACTTCAGAAAACATCTCCTGACCAGCTCTGATTCTCTAATCTCTGGTCATTCACATCGAATGCTTGTTTCACACAAGTCATTCCCTTTCACATCCAACACACACATTCCCTTTGCTACCACTTCCGAATCTGAGTACAATTCAGAGGAGGATCCATAGCAAAGAACAACAATAAACTAGTAAACCTCCTTCCACGTCTCGGAAACGTGGGGGGACCCCACGACCTGCGTTAGGCAAGGTTGAACCCTTCAACCATTTTGCCTAGCCAGTCCAGCTACCACCGTTGGTCTTGTATTTGTTGCATCAACAACTGCCATTACAACTTTTTTTATAAATCGAAGTGTCCGGCAATCTTTGTCGGTACCAAGATTGAATTCAATTAATCAATTCATAACGTTCTCACCTTGTCTGCAAATTTCTTTAATTATGTTTGATACAAGATCAAACTTAGTAATCTTTGTTCTCAAATGTTTTATTCGAAATCATTCAAACGTCGATCCGTTGCGAATTTCTATTCTAACAAATCTTGCAAAACAAAAGTTCCCCCTTGAATCTAAATGGGATAATCATTTGGGATTGGACGTGGAAAAGGCTCCCACATTCATCAGGCAAACAAGAGGAATTCCAGGAGTAGAAATGATAATATTTTCAAAGGGGTGCACACCTATTGCCACAAGATGATAGATGATACTAAAGAGGTGTCATAGTGGTGGGATACTAATAGATCCAGATGGAACAACCCCTAAATAAACTGGAGCGTAGGTGTTGGAGATGAGTTTTTTATGTAATTTGTGTCATTTGTGGCTGTTGTTAGGCAGCTTGTGCTATTTTGTAATTATCTTGTATTCTTGCTGTTTTGCGGCTTTCTAAGTTCTTTGCTAAGTTTAGTTTTCGTTTTTCTATTGGGATTCTTTGTTTGTCGTTCAAAAAAAAGATGATTCTTTTAAATTAAAGCACCTTGAAGTCGCTAATCGTGCACACCCATAAGGGTTGATTATATGTTAGTTTAAAGGTAGTTATATGGCGGTTACAAAGTACAGGGACTAAAGTTGTCAATGTCACACCCCAACCGATGGCGGAAACATCGGGGTGAGGCACTGAGCGAAACAGATTGTCCAAGAGAATCCATAACAACTAAATTACCAGATATTTAACGTTATGTCCCATACCATAACATATCAAAATAAAGCAGTTATTACAGACAAGTTGTTCTCAAAGACAAATCATAGTTTCGACAACTCATAAATTGTTTATTTGTTTCTAGACTCCCCTAGCTCGATTTCCACAAAGCAAAGCCTACCACAGCATCCTAAACACCTGTCACATACGTTAAAATAAAAGTCAATACACATAGTGTAAAGGTGAGCATACAAGTTTAATAGTATAATAGATAGGGAAAAACGGTTTACGCATAACCAGCATGTAACATGTTGAAAGGTGAAGCTAGCAAGTTATCGACAATGAAATATGCACAGACATGACTGCGAGTTGTAGAATGTGCAACACATATCACCACTGTGACACGCGAAGTAAAACCCTTAACAACCCCCGTCCACGACAGGTGCTGAGTCCAAACTATAGTACTATCGTTGCTAAGGTGTCAGGCAACAATCACTGTGTAAACATAACATACAAGCATTCATCGAATAACACGTATAACATGCGGAGACGGTTAGCGTATAAAAGTGTTTGCATTGTGTGTCGATATGATTTGATATAGGTAACGTATGTAACACCCAAAAGTGCGTAAAGCAAAAATGGATCGAGTATACTCACAGATCGTGTTTACGAATAATCACAGTCTTGGATTGAAGGGAGCGCTGAGAGATTAGCCAGAACACAGTACGATAGTATAAGCGTTGAACGGTGCGTAAAACGGTGCGTTGAGTGAGCAGAGGGACGAAGGGTGATCCGATCGGATGACCTTCCGGACGGATGGCCATTCGGTCGGAGGGTCTTCCATCTAGGATGGATGTGTTTGTGTATGATGTGACTTTGAAGTTTTCGTTGTAGCATTTTGTAAAACAAGATGTGTTTCTTCCCATCAGGTCATCCGGTCGGATGGTCATCCGGTCGGATGGTCATCCGGTCGGATGGTCATCCGGTCGGATGGTCATCCGGATGGATAACCGTTCGGTCGGATGGCCTTTCATGGAAACTGATCTTCTTTGAAGTTTTTTGAAAATTATTTAAGTATTGAACATACTTGTCACCTGATCAGATAGTCGTTCGATCGGATGGCTGTTCGATCGAGCGACTTGTTCGAGTTGAAAAGTTGTAAAATTTAAGTTGTAAAGTTTTGCGATTGAACTGAGACGGTATGACAACGTGTCAAATAACAGAAGCTCCACCGAGTCCAACTCGTCCGATCGGATAGGAATCACCCCGTCCGATCAGTAATTATTCTTGACGGAAGTTCATGTTCAACCCGTTAAGTCGATCATCTCGTTCGGTAGAAATCAGTTCTCAAACGGCACTTCACTAGAGAATGAGTAGAAGGCCTGATCGAGCTCCGATTCTATCGGTTTTATGTGAAAAGTTAAGAAAGATGAAGAAAAGTATGAATCTAGTTGAAAATGTTTAGATTTAGGTGAAATCAGTGTTTAAACATTGTTGAAATCCCTTAGATCTGAGTTGTTCTTGGTGAGATGATGTCACACTTCAATGTTCATAAGAACTCCATGATGACATCACCCTTGAACAGCCTGAATCAGTAGATTTCATGGTGCAATGGTGAGATTTGATGGTGAAATTGATGAGAAAGTGTGTGCTGATTAAGGAAGTACAAGATTTGAGTTGAACACTTACAAGAATCGCGAAGAATCAAGAGAAAAATGGCCAAAAGTGTGCTGGTCGAACGGGAGCTGTCACATCACATGAACAGTGATGTGACAGGTGCTATTTATAGGTGGTGAGGGAGAAAGGCGGTGCAGATGTGACGGATCGGAGGGCCTTCCGATCGGATGGTCATCCAGACGGATGGTTAGTGCGAGTTGGTTTCTGACTTTTCGTTTCGTGCGTTGAGCGTTGCAAGTAAGCGATGCGATAGTATTAAATAATAGTTACACAAATAACATAACCACTAATAACCATAAAAGTAAACCTTATATTTCAAGTTCGCGATGAGATTGCGTTGCGATAGAGTTGCGATTGCGTTTGCGATTGATCACCTCAAAACATATAATAAACATGCACAAGTAACGCATAATAGGGCACACACATAAAACAATATCCAGAACTGCGATGCGATTGCGATGAGATTAGCGTTAAGTAAATTAGCGATAAACTGCGATTATTGCATTTACTCCACATAATACAACTAAAGCAACATAAATCAAAGTATCGATCATTAGGTCAAAGAGTACAAGTAATAATTAAGCAAGGAATGACATATCAAATTTGCAATCTTTTCTTCCTTTGACTTTGACTTTGACTTGTACTTTGACTTGTACTTTGACTTCGAAAGTCGGGTTGTTACAGTCAAAACAGAACTTGTTAACCAACACCCCAAGGGTTGCGACACCCTTGAAGTCGCACCTGTTTGATCTCGGCCACAAGTAGAAACAAAGGGACATGACTCTTGGACAAGAAGACACAACCTTTCAAGATTGATTCTCATCCGCACATTCCAAGAGACACACACGTTCATGAAAGGACACGTCTATTCGTTCACACCCATTAGAAACTATAAATAGGGATAAATTTCATTTGTAGAACTCGTTCATGTTCATTCATTCACATTCATTTACAATCATTGTATTCAAATTCATTTTATATTCAATTTAGTTTATCATTTGTGATCTAGAGATCAAAGATCATTCTGCACAATAATTGGTATCGGAGCATCAGGCTCTAGGCATCGCAGGGAATTCGCGATCAGGTTTTATCTTTCAAGTCGCAAGTTCAATTCAATTTTATTTTCGATTCAAGGTTATCAAACCAGGGGTTAGGAATCTAGGGTTGTTGATTCTGGGGTTTAGTGCGAATTAGATTGATTGATTGTTACGCGTTGGGTTATACGCGGGGTTAAGGATTAGAGGTTTGTTGAAACCAAGAAAGATAAAGTTTATTAAAAGTGAAGATTGTTCGGTCAGAAGATATGTTAGGAGTAACCAGACCAAATCCACAAATTGTAATTCAAATGGAGGGAAGTTCTCTTTCCCAATTCCAGTGTTCTATTTTGAAACCAACAAACTATACGGTTTGGGCAATTCGCATCAAAACGATTTTGGAAGCGAATGGACTTTGGGAAACGATTGAACCGGCAGAGAATACACAGTCGGATGTTAAGAAAGATAAGTCGGCAATTGCTTATCTATTCCAAGCAATACCTGTCACACCCCGATATTTCCATGTATTACCAGTGGGGAGTATTGTGACGTAGTTGATATCATCATAGACAATTTATCACAGTATAATACACAGCGGAAGTCGAAAGATAAAAGTATTACAATCCGAATAAAAGTAATATCAATTATTACAAAACGGTTGTAAGGGATCCACAGGCAGATTAAAGTTTAAAAGGATCATTGTTCAACAGATTTATAAACATCTAAGCTTACAAGACTCTTTATTGATGCTTGGAGTAGCCAGCCTATTCCGTTTAGTACCTGCACTTAGCCTTTTTGGAAAATACGTCAGTTTACACTGGTAAATACAATTAACCAACTCATTTTGAAAAGAGTTTAAGAAAATTGATTTGAATGCACAAGGCACAAAATAATCTTTTATAACTTGGGATAATTATTTATACATATAAACTTGTAAAAGAATTGCATGTTTGTTATACGTTCAGTAGCCCGGGCTGAATACCGGGTTAAAGATTAATTGACACACCACATGATATAATCCCGCGGCGAGTTATTCTCGAACGGGCGGTTATATCTTTTTTATATACGCACCGGCAGGTGTATGCCTACACCCCGTGCTTAGGTCGTGGCCATTTCAATGAATGATGCCAAGGATATCTGGGACATGGTCATTAACCCCCAAAGGCTTTAAGCAAACAAAACAGTTTAAACGGGTTATCTCAATGATTTAACCTCCATATGATTAAATATTCAATACCCGACCAAGCGGTATTTTATATACTGTACCCCAAGCCCGTATAAGGGAAAATAAGTTAAAAGTATTTATCTGAGCAAATATTCAAATTTATCTCAACCGTATTCAATCAGCAAGTGTAGATAGCTTTTACTCGGCTCCTAAATCTGGAACGAAGGTTTTTATAACCTATTAGATTCTAACGGGTCTTAATTAAGTTTAAACTTAGACCGGTTAGTTTTAAAGGAAGATACACGGTTCAAAATGCAAGATTAAGCGAAGACCGGATTAGAATGTGGTTTAGACCCGACAAGTTTGAAGACTTGTATAATATGGGTAAACTAAACACCTTCTGGATTTTGAGATAAAAAAAATGATAAGTTTTGACCCGTTTCGGTCAATTTATGCAAACTAGTCACATAAACCGTACCGAACGCGAAAATCAATAACGGGTATCCAAAAGAGTCATGTACAGGTTTCACAAGTTAATATGCCTTAAATATGTTGTGATATCCGTATGATACCTTCCATTATGCCCAAAACGGATTTAACCTCAATTTAAGCCCCGTAGGGGTATTTCGGTCATTTTAAAGGTTATAAAAGAGATTAAATATTAATCTGAGGTTCTGGTCTGAAATGATCAGTAAAAATATTTATTTTTATAAGTCATAACAGTAGGGTATTGCATATATGTGAAATTTATCATTCTTAACCAAACTATGCATCGTAGGGGCATTTTGGTAATTTCACATAAGCTTAAAAGGTCAAATTTGGAAATCTGAGTTTAAAACTTTTGCTTACTGTTAAAGTATAAAAATTTACTTAAAAAATCAGTAGGTACTAAGTCTTATATGTTAAAAATTGTTTTAACTCATACTATGCGTTTAAAACACGTAAAAAATCGGTTTTAAGCGATTTTCGGGTTAAAATAGGAAATCTGAGTTTTTGATCTGTTTATAAAGTTCAAAATATTTTATTTATCATATCAAATCAGTAGCAAAAAGTTTGGTATCAAAATATTATGTAAAACTCATTTTATTAGCAAAAAGGGTATAACCGACATTTACCGAATTAAGGCAAGGACCCTATGTTATGCTCAGCTTAAAAATAAATAAAAATCTTCAAAAATCCCAAAATATTATATTACATCAGTGGGTAAAAAGTTTGGTGTAAAAATTTAGGTTTAGATAGGCTTTATGCTAATAATGCCGTTTAATTAATAAAAAGCTTTCTAATTACGATATTGAGTATAACTCATATTTTAGACCTCAAACTGATGTCAAAATTTAAGGACATGTTTATAAATCAGTAACAGATATTTTTGTCCACTCACATTTGTATGAATCTCGTTTTATTATCAAAAGGGCATAATGGTCAATATTTAGGCACATAACGGAAACATGCAAATGAATTGGATTAATTAGGAACCAAGTTGTATAATCTCAGAGGGTTATACTAACATGTAATATGGTCCTAGTGGAACCCTAAGGCATTCCTAAAATACTCTAAATCGGGTCAGAACTGAAAGTCAAAGAAAAAGTCAACTTTTGCAACTTTCGGTTCCGAACCGAACCTAAACTTGAAATTGTCGGGTTGAACATGCTTAGACATGTTCTTACATTAATTACCAAGTTATACAAGTGATAAAACAGGTTTCATGGCTTCTACATTGTTAATTATTTGTTTATTTGAAAATTAGCTTTCTGTTGACTTTTTATAATTAAGTTTGACCCGACATTTGACCAAGTTAGGGTGATAATCAGTACGTGCCCTCTTAGGGGTTTATTACCTACATAATTACCAACTTATATCTACTTTTAATTCGAGAAATGACTGGACCATTAGTGATTAATCACTAAGTCAAAGCATAATTACGACGGCTTTGACTTTAGGTAATTAAACTAATAAAACACGAATTAGAGAGGTTAAGGAAGCTTACTGAAGTACTTAGCACGACTAATGATCCTTAGGGAAAGATCTTGAGCACCAGGAGACTCCAGAAATTAAGTTAGAATGATTTTTGTGTGAACAAGTTCAAGTGTTGCAACATGGAGCCTTATATAGGGATTTTAATTGCACAAGATGATGCCAACAAGGTCTATGGGTGATCCCTGATGAATCCCAAGTGTCCCTATGCATGAAAATCTGTTGGCCAAGCTCCTGAATTCGAAAACTACCAAGCAATGGCGGTGTAACCTGCTAAAACAGGCATCTGTGCATGTTTTCTGCATCTGCAGGTTTCAGGCGGCCCGCATAAGGATTGGCTAAGGTCTTACGCAGCCGGTATGAGGCCCAGATCCGGTTAGCAAGTTTCATTTAATTGCAACTTTGGTCCCTGGTCCTTTAAAACATATTTTAACTATTATTTATTGCACTTTTGACCGTCAAATTTGACTTTTAAGGACTCTAAGTCATAAACAAACTTCGTTAAGTCCTCGGTTAGTTATACGATCACCCGAAAAGTCCTGAATTTCAACGTTGACGCTTTTAACCCCTTATTTACGAATGTTAACGTATTTTCCTCATACGATATCGAAACCTTGTGAAATTTTTATCACTTATTCTTGTGAGCATATTTAATTATTATAAAGCTTCGGGTTCGCTAAAGGGTCACTCAGAGGTATAAATTAAACATGTTGACATATTTAACCCATGCAGTTTGTAAACTTTCACTTTCTTCCACAAACGGCTTCATACGATTCATAATTCATTCGTTTAAGGGTATAAACATCGTGTAGGGTTGTTGAAAGGTATAATTATCAAACGTTGACACTTTGAATCCTTTTACACACATACTTTCTTTGTTTGTCAACTTTAGTCCCTCATATTCAATTCATTACACGTTTAAAGCTCATGACACGTGTCTTCATTATATTGGTCATGATTTTTGCGAGGTGTTACAATACCGGAAGATGTCGTATTACAAGTTGCAAATTGCAAGACGGTAAAAGAAATTTGGGAAAATTTGAAGACAAGACACGTTGGTGTTGATCGGGTACAAAAGGCTCGTTGGCATACACTAATGATAGAATTCGAGCTAATGCAAATGAAAGAAGACGACACGGTGGACACTTTCACCGCAAAGATAAACAGTGTTGTTACACGGGCAAGTGAATTAGGGACAACACTGAGCCAACCGACTCTGGTACGCAAACTCCTAAATGCCATGCTAGATAAGTTCACTCAGATTGTCGCCTCCATGGAACAATACTCTGATCTAGAAACAATGACGTTAGAGGAAGCAGTCAGAAGGTTAAAGACTTACAAGGAAAGGCTAAGGTTAAAGAAAGGAAGCCCAGGAGATAGCCAAGATAGATTGATGTTTACACATCACGACAATAACTCAGGCAGAGGAAGACAGTTTGGAAACCGCAAGCGTGGCAGGTTCAACCAACCGCGTGGAAACTGCCGAGACAACAAAGAAAAGTAAAGCACTAAGAACGAAGGATCTTCATTCAGACCTAGAAATGGAAATTCTAGAAATTGGAGGAAGTTTGCAAAAGGTCAGACAGACACAAGTAAGATACAGTGCTTCAAGTGTCTGAAATATGGACACTTCAAGAAAGACTGTCCTGAGAAAGATGTTGTACAAGAACACTCAAATCTCATTGAGGAAGACGAAGCACCAGTATTGCTAATGGCAATACAAGTAGAAAACGTTGTTCAAGAAAGGGTTCTGCTAAACGAAGAATGCATAAAACCAGCAAGTTACGCCACAGAAGATAGTCTATGGTATTTAGACAACAGAGCTCGCAACCACATGACAGGAGTGCGAAGTCACTTCAAAGAATTAGATGAAAAGGTGACAGGGCAAGTATGTTTCAGTGACGGGTCACACGTAGAGATTAAAGGCATAGGTTCAATACTGCTGGAATGTCTAAACCAAGAACAGAAGATTGTTTCTCAAGTATATTACATTCCAAGTCTGAAAAGCAACATATTGAGCCTCGGACAACTCACAGATATCGGTTGCAAAGTAGTTATGGACGGAGACTTACTAACAGTCTGCGACAGAAATAGAAAGTTACTAATGCGAGTTAGTAAAATGAGGAACAGACTGTATAAAGTAAGATTGAAGATTGGAAAGCCAATCTGCCTGTGTTTAAACACATAAGATTTAGCATGGTTATGGCACGCAAGGTTAGGCCATTTACACTTTGATGTTATTAAGGAAATGACTCGAAAGAACGTGGTACATGGAGTTCCTCAAATAAGTCATGCCAATCAAGTATGTGATGCAAGCTTATTAGGAAAACATAGTAGGACACCATTTCCAAATCAGGCGAAATTCAGATCTTTAAGACCTCTGGATCTAGTCTACGGAGATTTGTGTGGTCCTATATCACCACCAACACATGCTGGGAGGAAGTACATATTTCTACTTGTAGACGATTGCACTCGCTACATGTGGGCATATCTACTAACTTCCAAGGATCAAGCATTCGAAACTTTCAAGCAGTTCAAAGAAAAGGTGGAGACAGAAACTCAAACCAAGTTAAAGATGCTAAGGACGGACAGTGGAGGAGAATTCACGTCAGCTGAATTCAACAGGTGTTGCAAAGACAACGGCATAGCGAGACAGCTTACAGCGCCGTATTCCCCACAGCAAAATGGAGTAGTGGAAAGAAGGAACAAGACGATGTTGTCAACTACTCGGACTATGCTCAAGGCAATGAATATGCCAAAGAATTTTTGGGGTGAAGCAATAAGACATACGTTATATGTATTAAACCGGATTCCAATGAAGGCTTTGGTGAACAAGACCCCGTATGAAGCCTTGAAAGGAAGAAAGCCGAATCTGGAGCACCTAAAGGTTTTTGGCTGCACAGCATACGCTAAGGTATTACCACTTCAACAAAAGAAGTTAGATGATAGAAGTGCACCTATGGTTTACCTTGGAATAGAAGAAGGATCAAAGGTATACAGATTATACGATCCGGCGAAGAACAAGATATTTGTCAGTAGAAATGTAAAGTTCATGGAAGGTCAACCATGGAACTGGGATAGTTATATGGAAACAGTAGATTCAGGGAATCCTGAATGGACAAACTTTGTCATTCAAGAAGATAACAACCCACCAGAGTTAGCAGAAAATGAACCAAGTAGTCCTGGTAGTAGCGGGTCACATCATGGAGATTCAGGAATAGATCAGACAAAAGAAGAACAAGACTCCTATGTAACCCCTCCAGTACATTCGTACAATCAGAACTCATTAGGGAGTTCAAGTAGATTATCAAGTAGAGGTCCATCTACATCTGACAGTACAACGGATAGTATTAGTGACGCTTCAGTAAAACTAAGAAGTCTCGAAGAACTATACGAGGAGACGGAGGAAATTCAACTAGATCAACAAGAATTACTACTTGCTGAAGAAGAACCAAGGAATTACCAGGAAGCATCTAGTGACAGAAAATGGATTGAAGCAATGAAGGCTGAGTTAGACTCAATAAAAAAGAATAACACTTGGAAATTGACAGAGTTGCCAAGAGAGCACAAGGCAATATGTTTAAAGTGGGTATTCAAAACAAAGAAAGATGTAAACGGAAACGTGGTCAGACATAAAGCAAGGCTGGAAGCAAAAGGATACGTTCAGCAACACGGAATAGACTTTGATGAAGTCTTTGCACCAGTAGCACGTATAGAGATAGTTCGACTAATGTTGGCTTTAGCAGCATATCAAGGTTGGGAGGTACATCACTTAGACGTGAAGTCTGCATTCTTACACGGAGATCTCAAGGAGGAGGTCTATGTCACACAACCGGAAGGTTTTGTAAAGCCAGGAGATGAAGGAAAGGTTTATAAACTATCAAAAGCACTGTATGGATTGAGACAAGCACCAACAGCTTGGAATACGAAGTTAGATCAAACCCTAATGTCACATAACTTCAAGAAGTGCACTTTAGAAAATGCAATCTATACAAGGACGAGTAAGACTTCTACACTAATAGTCGGAGTCTATGTTGATGATTGGATAGTCACTGGCATCACTTAGACGTGAAGTCTGCATTCTTACACGGAGATTTCAAGGAGGAGGTCTATGTCACACAACCGGAAGGTTTTGTAAAGCCAGGAGATGAAGGAAAAGTTTATAAACTATCAAAAGCACTGTATGGATTGAGACAAGCACCAAGAGCTTGGAATACGAAGTTAGATCAAACCCTAAAGTCACATAACTTCAAGAAGTGCACTTTAGAAAATGCAATCTATACAAGGACGAGTAAGACTTCTACACTAATAGTCGGACTCTATGTTGATGATTTGATAGTCACTGGCATCACTTAGACGTGAAGTCTGCCTTCTTACACGGAGATCTCAAGGAGGTCTATGTCACACAACCGAAAGGTTTTGTAAAGCCAGGAGATGAAGGAAATGTTTATAAACTATCAAAAGCACTGTATGGATTGAGAAAAGCACCAAGAGCTTGGATTACGAAGTTAGATCAAACCCTAAAGTCACATAACTTCAAGAAGTGCACTTTAGAAAATGCAATCTATACAAGGACGAGTAAGACTTCTACACTAATAGTCGGAGTCTATGTTGATAATTTGATAGTCACTGGCATCAAGAAAGGAGATAGATGTTTTCAAATCTCAGATGGAAAACAAGTTTGAAATGAGCGATCTAGGATTGCTAGCATATTATCTGGGAATAGAAGTTATTCAAGCAGGGGGTGAGATAACCATCAAACAGATAGGCTATATCAACAAGATACTCAAAGACGCTGATATGTTATAACCTGCAATGACACAGAGATTCCTATGAATCCAGGAACACAATTAACAAAGACTGAAGAAGGAGATCTAGTAGATGCAACACATTATAGAAGCCTGATAGATTCTCTCAGGTACTTATTGCATGCAAGGCCAGATCTATGTTACCCAGTCAGTCTGCTTAGTAGATTCATGCAAGAACCAAAGGAGCATCACTTGAAGGTAGTGAAGCAAGTACTACGTTATATCAAAGGAACTAAAGAGCATGGAATCATATACAAGAAGCAAGGAGGATGTAAAATCACAAGTTATAGTGATAGTAGTTATGGAGTTTGTCACACCCCGAAATATCAGAGTTGGCATGACTGGACTGGTATCTTCATTGCACAGCGGAAGTGTTTGAACTAGGACTTCTAAACAGTGAACGTCGACTAGGTACTCGAATCCCCATGGGTTCTCATATTCCAACCGTTCCTGTAGGATCGGATTGCGACCTAAACGAGTCGTTCGGAAGAGTTCTAGTCCGTTTCAAAGGCGGAAACAGAGAAACGGATACGAAAACAGCTTGAATACACTTTAATCCTCTTGTATATTGATTTTACAACCTTTACAATCAGAAGGAAATCAGAAGGAAAACCGGCAGCACCTCGGTATCACTTGGCAAAATCTGTTCGAAATGAAATGCACTCATGCCTATATATAATATTTAGATTTCGCTTGAGTCTATACATAACACTTCAAGCGAAATCCTCTAGAACCTATCAAGCGAAATCTTCAACTTTACTTCAAGCGAAACCCACCAATAACATAAATCTGATTAGTAAATTCTTTTGTCTTTTGTAGATGATGCAATGATGATGTCACTCATGTGATGTCATCATTCTATAAGATGACATCAAGCTTGAACAAATCCGCAACGCAGCCAAGACTCGATATAAGACGAAGACGATAGATGTGTGCACCAACAGACTCCCCCTCAGATGTTGACGAGTCTTAAGTGTCGAGTCTTCTCAATCTTCAGTCTTTATCAGTCTTTGGACTTCCTTCATGATCTCTATCTGGCTCTATCCTATATCCAATTCTCTTTCAGGATCTCTGGCTCCTAGCTCTTGCATTTTCAGACTCTCTTTCTCTAACAGACTCCCCCTCAACTTGTGCTGGGATCGTAGTCTGGATTTTACATGATCAGGATCGAAACCTGGCTCTCTATCTGCTCAGAATCCAGTCTATCCTGCACATCCTCTACTCAAAACATAAGTTTCATCAAAGATAAGATATAGCAATTTTAGTAACCCTGCTAATCCCTTGAAGACACAATCTCAAAATGATTTATCATGTCAATCACTGATGAACCATTTGAATATATATCATTTTCATTTCACACCTCTTCAAACAAACTTTCCCAAACCTGTTCGTCATGTCTAGCACTCGGAATTTTGAAAATCAGCTTTTCAACATCAGTTGTCTAAAATCTTTTTGAATTTTTCAAAATTTATGCTAAAACACACCGAAACTCTTTTTGGATTTTTGATATAAGAGAAATGAAATGCAGAAAAGAAATATTTACATACACTATTTTTGTGAGTTTGCGTAAGAGGATCATATCAGTTTTTGAGACAAATCACCAACACCGTTAAGCTTCAAACATTTTAAGTTCTAAACGATTCACTTAGATTGTCAGTATACTGATCCACTTAAATTTTCACACAAAGTTCAACTGCTTCGAGATATGATTTTAATGTCTTAGATACTTAAACTTAATCGCGTGTCCCACCTCAGAATATACTCCCGTATCCGGATCCCAATATTCAGTCTTACAGGTGAGTATACCTAGATGATATCTGTAAGGGGTTAGGTGCGAAACCGTGAGAGCTCAGGTCAGAACTTCCATTCAGCAGAGAGATGGCGGTTCGACTTTTGGTGGGTCCCCTTTAGAGGATCTTTTTTACAACAGCATTAATTAGCAATTTTATTGTCTATTTTTGCTGAGGGCGGCGCTATATTTCAAGCAAGCAGAAAGTATTCTCCGGGGACTAGGCCATTGCTTCCGCATTATCAGAAGTCCTGGGATAATACCCCAGATATCACTAAGTATAAAGACCTAGTATCTCAGAAAGAGGGGTCTTTCAAACGAGATTTCGGGGGTTACCCATATATCTGAGAGATGTTACCCACGAATTAAGCAAGTTTGAATTTAGGTTTATATCTCGTCACAATCTACTAAATGTGCAAAAACCTACTGACACATCATCAGTGAGACCGTTTATCACATTTAACTTTCCAATTCTTTAGCGTGTTGTGATAGTCCACTGATGTACTATCATTTCCTCTTTTATACAACAAACCTCATTTTGAATTTTATCATGTTTTTGCCTTTTTCAAATTTTCAAATGTTTTTGGATTTTCAGAAAATTTTTTACTCCCCCTAAAATGCAAATACATTTTAGGAAATTTGAAAACAAACTATACAATAAAACGACAACTGATATCAAATCACTTCAAATCGCCATCCACTTGGCATAAACAATCAGAACTCCCCCTTACAACAAACTATTTTCCCATTGTGATTTCAAAACACTTAAGTTTGTTTTAATCAAAATGGTTTTTCCGGAAAATTAGTTTTGTTGATTTTACCACTTGTAAGTTAGGGGTTCATCATGTTGTTTTCCAAACAATCGTTTGTAAGTATGGTCCAATCAAGTTCAACTTAATGACCTTGATTAACCACATTGTCAATGAAAACCTCTTTCAACCACTTACAGATTCACTCACCAACCATAACCACTTGTAAATCAACATATAACAATTTAAATATACCACCTGTACTTTACCAACTTTACCACATGTAGGATCAATTGCTAAGAAAGATGCCGATTCCTGCTCCACTCTTACCAACCTGGGAGCTCCGGCAAGTCCAGTTTTTACTCAAACATTATGTCCACCCAAGCCTCACCAGCCTTGGGTGATTTTGGAACACATCTATCCCACCAACATTTTGATTTGTAAAAATCTTTTGCACTTTTAACCTTCCCATCAACCATCTTACCAAAAATATGTTTGACTTTCCCGTTGAAAGCCTTCTCAACATCAAATTCTTCCTTATCAGCGAAGAATTTATTTGAAATCTCTACCTTTCCCACTTTCTTCATCAAATTTTCTTTTGACAATTTAGGAAAATTCTCATCGTTCACTTCTGGAACGAAATTCACAATCTTTTTCTCAACAGATGACTCCTCTGATTTTATGGAATCAGATTCATTGTCAGAATTACCCTCAGATTTAACCACCCACTTTTGTTTACTCAAATCACCTCTTCTTTTGTAAAACCTTTTTGAACTTTCTCCTTCCTCAGAAGTAGAATTTTCAAACTTTTTAACAATTTTTACAGGTTGTTCTTTCTTATCAACATAAGTCTTTTTCAAAACAAAGTTAGAAGAAACTTCCTGTTTTTGGTAGTTGATCTTGGGACAATTCCAAGCTATGTGACCAACTTCTTGGCATTTGAAACAGGTTCTTCTGTCAACTCTTTCAGCAAACCTTCTCACATTCTTCTTCACTTCAGCAAGAAACTCCTGATTTGACTGCTTCCAGAACGGTTTCTTCTGTTCATCCTCTGAACTTCCTCCTGAAACAAATTTTGTTTTTGGTTTATAAGTTTTCTGATTTTTATAATTTTCTGAAGAATTAAAACCAAGACCTTGTTTTTTGAAATTACGGTTGTGGTTTGGTTTCTTTCGATAACCTGAACCATAACTGTAACCCTTTTTCTTGTTCAATCTCTGTTGAACTCTTGAAGTGTACTTTTTAGGTTTTTCAGCAAGATTTAAATCTTTTATTTCAGAAATATTAATTTCTGTTAATTTGAAAACCTGTTTAATCATTTCAGTTTTTACACTTCTTATTGGAAATTCCTCATCAGAATATAATTTGTCTGAATCATACAAAGTATAAGCCACTTTGATTGACCCATCATTCAAATTAGATTTTGATAACATGAATTCTCTATTGTAAACCCTGTTAACCGGTGAACTCGGACTCTTCTCAGACGAACTCGAACTATCTGACTTAGACTCCGACTTTGACTCTTCATCCGTATCTAACACCTGATCGACAACTTTCTTTACTAACTCAGACTCATGATCAGTGTCAGACGCTGTGAATGTAACATCAATATTGTCTGGTAATTCAACAATGATTTCAGACTTTAACTTGATGTTGACTGCCTTTTTTAGACGCTCCTCGTTAGGATTCCTGGGAGAATAAGTTTCATGGATCGGGGGCGGACATCTGTTATACTTGACACTTGGTTTCTTACCAGTATCAGTATCTTCAGTCTTTTTATCCATGAAAGCTTCCAGACCTGCAACAGTAGGATAAACACGATCAATCAGATAATCACAAGTAGTGTAACTCAACAGTAATCGTTTAATCCTTTCACTTTCGATCTTTTCAAACTCCACTTCTTTCTTTAACTGTGCACAATCTTCAATATACTCATTGATGACGCTTTGTTTTGTCATTAACGTTCCACTCATTTTCTCCATTGCTTTTTCGGTTTCTGAATTTGTCTTCTTCAGACTATCAACTGTTCTGTTCAGTACATCATAAGACTCTTTAATGTACTTCACATCAGACAATAAATCTTCTTTAATCTTTTCTAACTCAGCAATCTTTGTATCTTTTTCCTCACAAGCTTTGCAAGATTCTTTACAATTCAAACAAGGTTTAATGATTTCGACTATCTTATCAACCTCAACAACTTTCTCAACTTCTACGATCTTTTCTACTTCAACAATTTTCTCTACAATCTTTTCAACCACTGATTCTTCAGATTCTATTTCAGCTTTCTGTCCCTCAGTTTCTTTTGTTGAGCTTTCTTCAACTTCAGCTTTCAACTCATGTTCTTCAATTTTCTGAATAAACTGTGCCAGATTCATGTTTTCATGTTTTCTCATATGTTTTACAATCAACAGATAAGTTCCCCATTTTTGCTGTGGTAATGCATTAGCAAGTTTATCAATCCATTCATCATCATCTTTCTTAATTTTCAATCTTTCCATTTCCACGACTAAATGACAATATCTATCAATGGTCATCGTTGTTGTTTCATGGTCAAAAGCTACAAACATATCAAATGACTTCTTCAACAACTCCTTTTCCATATTTCAAAGTCAAAGCTTCATAAACACAAACTTTCTTGTTTTAAAAATACTATTCTCCAATGAGCCGGATCACTTCGTAAAAACACCTCGGTAAAACACTCAAACGAACTGATTCACAAAAACACGATCTGGACAACTGTACTTGTACGAACTGAGGTTATGTCAATCCGTGTGTCCTGATTTACTCAAGCGTCTTTAACTCACACAAACACTATCAATTAAAATTGCACATAACCCGATCGACTAGGCACATATAACCAATATATCACAAACAATTTCAAATCACACTAATGAACCAAGATGTTTATTTTTTTTAAACATATGAGCCGAGATTATGACCCAATCACATGAGCCTAGAACTTCAAACCTTGAACACATACACTACACATTAATACTAAATGAATAACCAATATTGACAACTAAACTATTTTTAATTTGACCAAAATACTCCACTAAGCCGACACCTTATCACACAATTCAATATATGAATTTACACAATCGAGGCACATCACACACTTTAACATGCAAACTTTTTCATTGAGCTGTTACATCAAATCACCGACAACTACATCACATTTATTACAAAATGGTGGCCGACAATTCCTCTAAACACATTCACACACTTCAACACATGCACATGCAAATACAACCGACAAGTATGAAATGTGTATTAATCTGATTGAACCGTAACAGAATATTCACATGCAACCAATACAATATGTCTTCAAAGTTAATCACGTGACTACTAGTATTTAATTCAGGTTACATGGCAGACAATATCATCTCATTCATTACTTGATTTTATCAAAAGCTATTTGCAGGACCCGAAATGATTCTTCACAATCACTATATAAACCGATATATTCACATGCACACACAAATCGATATATTCACAAGACTCGAAGCATTTTTTCAACAAACAATACGTGTTTTCAATTAACAGCAGAATTCAAGCAAGACATCAGAATATTTCAAGTGAACTGCAGGTTTCAAGCAGATGCCAACGTATTTTCAAGCGAAATCTTGTGTATTATATATCAGATTCAAGCGAGATCTTCAATTATCACACAATATTCAAGCGAAATCTAGTGATATTTCAAGCGAAATCAACAAGATATCATACTTTCAAGCGAAATCTATCCAAAATCTCAAGCGAAATCTGATGACATCAGCACTAACGATCTGATTATGGTCCGATTGAACAAGTTTTAATCCGTTTTACGTTCTGAAACTCTCAAGGGTTTGTTAAAACATGTTTACGCACGTATTGTGAAAGTTTGAACCGATTTTAACCGTGAAAATATGTTTAATTTTGAAAGAATGGTGTAGAAACAGAAATCGTGATGAACACAAGCTGTTTTTGGCAAGAACTCCTCGTCCTGAGCTCTGATACCAATTGTAGGATCGGATTGCGACCTAAACGAGTCGTTCGGAAGAGTTCTAGTCCGTTTCAAAGGCGGAAACAGAGAAACGGATACGAAAACAGCTTGAAATACACTTTAATCCTCTTGTATATTGATTTTACAACCTTTACAATCAGAAGGAAAACCGGCAGCACCTCGGTATCACTTGGCAAAATCTGTTCCATAGTTTGTTTATACAAACAACCTAAGAAAGAAACATGCGAAACATCAACATAAAGTTGAGCGACTTCATAGTTTGTTTTGAAAAAGATTTAAAACAAATCTTTTTGATAACCGGTTTAAGTAATGTTGAGAGAATGTAATAAAACCATTTTTTTAGCATGTCATTTGAAAATCTTGTGCTTGTAAAAGTTGTATAATAGTTAATGTCCGCGTACGACAATGACAACATGCCCGCATGAGCCTATAACCCACCCCGTGCTAGCAAGTGCCTCGTCAAGCCGTTTATTCAAGATGGCCGACTAGCAGGTGATTATAGTTCCAATTAGTAGCGAGGACTTCACTGTACAGTTTTAGAGACCCTACGGCCCTTAGTGAGTAGTGGACCATCCAGTCCTTGTGTCGTTGGGCATTTTCCCACGTCCTTGGGCCTTTGCCCATGTCATTGGGCCTATGCCCACGCCCTTGGGCCCTTGCCCTTGTCATTGGGACTTTGCCCATGTCATTGGGCCTATGCCCACGTTATGAAAACTCATGCATGTTTCGAAAACCTTGTATTGTTATAAGAACCGGTAAGTATAGCATGAACTCTTCGTAAACCATTTGAGTTCGTTGAAATCCTGTTGCGAAATGGTTTAGGAATATGTGATTTTTGTTTATCGAAACATTGTGTTTTTGCAAAAACTTGCATGTCTTTCCACCTCCGAAAAAATTTATAAAAATGTAAAACAGTAAAAAGTGGGGGTTATGAACTCACCTGGATATTCCTGTGCAAAGCGAGCTTAGCGTGATTCCAAAGTGTCATTCCAAGAACGTGAATTAGCTAGCGTGCATCTATAGTATTCCTAACAGGGAATAACTCATCAGTTTCTGGTTTAAACGTACCTAAACTACGTGTCCGAGCTCTACCGAGTTGTTAATTAAACGACTCTAAGGTAGTGTTATCTTGACTTAGAATAACCAATCTATGGTTATTTGATCCCGTTTATAATAGGGATAGAACTAAGTCTCGAGATCGACTTAGTTTCCGAGTGTTCTAAGTTATATACTTATTTTTACATATATAATCAAATATATATACACGAAGTCGTGTTAGTAGTCGCGAATAGATAGCGTAGATGAAACAGTAGTACGACTCTTCGTAGTTTTCGTAAGACGTAATTAAATACCGTTTTACGGTAAAATATTGTATGTTGTTTAGGAGTTCGGAAATAAATATAAATAATTATATTTATTTTATAAAATTATTCGAAATTATCGGCGTTTGAGATAAATGTAAACACTTACATTTATTTTATAAAAGTAATCGAAAGTATTAGAATTATCGATGTCTGAAATAAATATAAATAATTATATTTATTTTGTAAACTTTCGAGTCGTAAATGTTGTCAATAAATATATTATTTATTTTAAACAATCGTCGAATAATAGATGTTTGGATTAAACATTAGGAATTATGTTTATACGAAATAAGTTTCAGTGTTTTGTTATCTTGTAATCACTTTTGTCAAAATGTTATAAACTCATTTTCTAAAGCGTCGCCAAAATAAATATACTCTTATATTTACTTTATAAAAATAGATGTCGTTTTGTGTTACGAATACGTTTCGTATTATGAATTTTACGAAAAACGGTCAAAGTTTCCTTTGTTTTTGGAATAACCCCGACAACCCAAGTTGTCGTTATCGTATCAAAAACTCAACCATTGTCAATCAAACAATGAATGTATATATATTTTTTGTCAAAATGCGCCAAAAGTTAAACGTATATAATCACTAAATAAACAATGGTTCGAGCTCGGTTCGCGTATTTCTAACAATCTAAAAATAACGTACTAATAATTTGCTACGTTTAAACTTTACCGAGCCTTACATTGACTGAGTTTAACCTCAGTTGACCGTTTGTTGACCCGAGTTGCCTTGGGTGTTGACCGAGTCAACCAGGTTGAACCCAAAATGCAGCTGAGTTGACTCGAACCTGATTGAGTCGCGAAACCCGAAACAAATCCAACTTGAACCGAATTCTGACCTGATCTACTACAAACCCAAACCAAAAATTGAACTAACTCTCGAACCCAAAATCAAATATGTTGTTAACATGGCTTAACTGAACCTGAACCGCACATGTGAACCAGAGCCATGACCCGAACCGTAACTGAGTTGCTGACTATTTGATCGAACCGGACCAAAACGTCGGCGATCACCATCACTGCCGTCAACCCTGATGCCACCCCCCCCCCATCGTCACCTCTCTGAAACGTGCCATAACATGACTGAGAGAATGCAGAACCATAAGAATCTGAGAAAAATTTAGGTAGAGAGAAGTGAGGGTTGAAAGATTTACCGATTACTATAGCTTCCGTCAAAATCGTCATCATCCTTATCACCAAAAGCACCACCGCCTGTGCCTCCACCGCCGCCGCCGTGAGCGGCGGCGCTACCGCCGTTCCACAATCAAGCTCACCACTGCCTCCTGTTGGGATTGAACCCTATCAAAGGAACATATAATTAAGGCCAAAACTGGATCAGAGCAGTGGATCCAGAATAAGCAGATGTTATGCATATAATTCTCTCCCCTTAAAAGTGGTTTCAACATCTGCTGACCTCCTATCTACTGATCGTACAAACTGCTGACCTACAAACTACTGATCAAGTAAAGGCCTGATGGAAGACTAAAACATCGTTTGATTGTGTGCAAAGTTTGTTTCCATCTTAATTCCGCTACACAACTCATCAATCTTCATCTTAATTCAAACGTAAAACACAATCAAAACCAAACTCAGATCCTAACAATAAACATGATGATGAAAACACTGCTTTTGAAAAATCTGTTCAAACCACTGATGTAACCTCTGAGTTCATCCCCACAAACAAGAATGGCCAAGAAGTGAAAATCATTGATAAACTTGGTAACAAAATCACACTTGACAGACCAGTGGGAACCTCTACTTTTGAGGAGATTGAGAAATACCAGTTTAAACCCTCATGGTCTGACGAGTGTTACATTCTTGAAAATTTTAAACCCATGGATTTCACAACCACTGATGGTGTTAAAGCTCCAAAAGCTAAAGTCATTCCTCTCAAGGACATCCCAACAGAGGTTAAAAACTCTATTGCAAAGGAGTCTAAAAAGAGAAAGAAGAGAGAAAAGACCAATAACTTGTTTTGTGAATTTTGTGAGAAAAGGAATCATCTAACAAAAGATTGTTTCCATTTAAAAGCATATGATTTGAATAAAACAAGTGTCATTGTTCCTGCTGAAAGCTGCACCATCTGTGGTAAATCAAACCACAAAACTCAAGCATGTGTGTATCTCAAAAACTTTGATGTGAAAAAGAATGAATACACTGCTAAAACATCCTTGAGTCCATCAACATCATCTGTCAAATTCACCAAGAACCAACCACTGTTTGTGCCAGTTCAAACAACTGTCACAAAACAGCTGAACCAAACATTTGTTAAAAGAGATGTTCAGGTTACTGATGCACCCCCTGCCAATCAATACAGAAGAGGTAAGGGACAACCATCTTACCAAAGGATTCCACACGTTTATGAGACCTACAAAAGGCCCTCTAAACCTAAAGTGAATAGGCATCCTTTTGGGTATCAACAGGTGATTGGTCAAGACCCCCAACAGTGGTTAGAAAGAAACAGTCCTAAAACTGTCCAAACCCCTGACCTAACCACTGTCCATCAATCTGCATCCATCCCAGACACTGTTGAGACCCCATCCAAAGCCTTATTGGCTTTGGAAACCCTAATGAACTCATCCTTTTACTTCATGTGCAGGGAGCTTCTGCATGCTTAGATAGCCTTTGGTATGTAGATAGTGGAGGCTTCAGGCACATGACAGGATGTAAAGCCCTACTCAAAGATTTCAAAATTCATGGAGGGGGTGATATATCCTTTGGGAATAATAGTAAACGGAAAGTTCTGGGGTCTGGTACAGTGCAGTCTGGAAATGTAAAATTTGAAAATGTCAATCTGAAATTCAACCTCCTGAGTGTTTCACAAATGAGTGATAAGGGGTATGGGTCATTCTTCATAAAGGAGTGTTGTAGGATTGTTGGACCAGAAATGGTTGAAAAGATTGAAGCAATAATAAAAACTGGAAAAACAAAACTTGTTGCTCAAAGAAGTGGCAATGTTTATGTTGTTGATATGTCAAAAGAGTGTCCCAGAGCTGATGCCTGTCTGTTCTCAGCTGCCTCTAACAAAGAGACAGAACTTTGGCACAGGAGACTGGGGCACACAAATCTCAAGACAATCACTGAAATTTCAAAAAATGGCCTTGTAAGAGGCCTGCCACAAAAATTGTTTTCATGTCCTGAGCATTGTGTTTCCTGTTTAAAAGGCAAACAACATAAAAGCTCTTTTAAGTCCATTGAAGAGTCAAAAACAACCCAGTGTTTAAAACAACCCAGTGTTTGCAGATGCTGCACATGGACTTGTTTGGCCCAGTTCAAGTCATGAGTCTCAAAAAGAAGAAATATTGTTTGGTTATTATTGATGACTTTTCTAGGTTTACATGGACTTTCTTTTTACACTCAAAAGATGAGACTGCAGGCATTTTGCAAGACTTTGTGACACAGGTTGAAAAGCAATTTGACCTTCCAGTAAAAGTCTTCAGGAGTGACAATGACACAGAATTAAAAAATAAGGAGTTGGATGCCTTCTGTGTGAAGAAAGGGATTGTAAGGCAATACAACATCCCTAGAACACCAGAGCAAAATGGTGTAGTTGAGAGAAAGAATAGGACATTGATTGAAGCTGCTAGGACCATGCTTGCTGACTCAGGTTTGCCTTTGACTTTTTGGGCAGAGGCAGTAAACACTGCTTGCTATGTCCAAAACAGAGTTTTAATAAACCCCAGGCACAAAAAGACTGCCTATGAAATTCTGTATAAAATCAAACCACTGATCTCATACTTCAAGGTATTTGGCTGCCCATGCTTTATTTTGAACTTAAAAGATTCAATCTCAAAATTTGCAACCAAAGTTGATTGTGGTTATCATCTGGGATACTCAACCACTGCCAAGGCCTACAAAGTGTTTAATACACGGACCAAAGCAGTGGAGGAGACCTTGAATGTGAAGTTCAATGAACTTTCATCAATGAAAATCCCAGCAAATCCTGCTGATCTGTTTGATCTTGATAAATTCACTTTTGAAAATACTGCTGTCAAGACTAACAGTGCAGGTCCATCAGAGGATTCAACACCAGACTATGGGTATGAAATCATCATCCCTCAAAAGTCTGTCAGAATGGGAAGAGCATCAGATGTTCAAAACAGCTGTCAAAGCTCAACCACTACTACATCAACAGTTGTTGACCAAAGTAGCCCCTTAACCACTACTTCCACATCATCAAGCACTGTTGATAAAAGTCCTCAAACAGTGGATAAAAATCAGCATGTGTCCACACCTTTGCCTCCAATTCCACCACCTTTTGAAGACACTGCTGGATCATCAAAGTCACCAGCAGTGGTTAGCTCAGATGACACACATCTGCAGCCTTCACCAACAAATGCCATCATACCATACCAAGGAGATTTAATCTTTTTGAGATCTCATCCACCTGATCAAATCATTGGCAACATCAATGAAGGGGTGCTCACAAGAAGCCAAACCCAAAACATTTGTCTTTTTGCTGGTTTTCTATCACTCCATCAGCCAGTTAAGTACCAAGAGCCACTGAAAGACAACAGCTGGGTAGAAGCCATACAAGAGGAGCTCCAACAGTTTAAAAGACAACAAGTATGGGAGCTTGTACCACTGCCAAAAGATGTAAGTCCCATCGCACAAAGTGGGTCTTCAAAAACAAAACTGATGAAAGGGGCATTGTTGTCAAGAATAAAGCCAGGCTTGTGGTTCAAGGTTACAGACAGGAAGAGGGGATTGATTATGATGAAACATTCGCCCCTGTAGCAAGATTGGAAGCTATAAGATTGTTCCTGGCCTTTGCTGTCAACCACAACATGAAGGTGTTCCAAATGGATATCA
The DNA here is from genome assembly GCA_030545235.1 of Helianthus tuberosus. Taxonomy (NCBI): domain Eukaryota; kingdom Viridiplantae; phylum Streptophyta; class Magnoliopsida; order Asterales; family Asteraceae; genus Helianthus; species Helianthus tuberosus. Next base: position 7,879,872 of record CM060361.1, on the reverse strand, counting down.
AAAGTGCTTTCCTCTATGGTACAATTCAAGAAGAGGTGTATGTCTGTCAACCTCTAGGTTTTGAGGATCCATTTTATCCAGATCATGTCTACAGGCTAAACAAAGCCTTGTATGGCCTGAAACAAGCACATAGAGCCTGGTATGAAACTCTTTCCACCTTTCTACTCTCAAATGGTTTCAAAAGAGGTACCATTGATAAAACACTGTTTCTAAAATGGAGAGGAAAGGATTTAATGATTGTCCAAATTTATGTGGATGACATTATTTTTGGAAGCACATGTAATAAAATGTGTGAGGAGTTTAGGGAACTCATGACAGCTGAGTTTGAAATGAGTGCAATGGGTGAACTGCAATGCTTTCTTGGTCTCCAAGTTCAGCAAATGCAAAGTGGAACTTTCATTCATCAAAGCAAAGATGCTAAAGAACTTTTAAACAAATTTGATATGAATGATTGCAAACCATGCAGCACACCCATGGCAACAAATAAGCTTGTCATGTCTGATGAAAAGGATGAGCTGATTGACCAAACACTTTATAGAAGCATGATTGGGTCTTTACTGTACCTAACTGCATCTAGACCAGACATCATGTTTGCAACATGTGTCTGTGCAAGAAGTCAATCAGCTCCCAGAAAATCAAACCTCATTGCTGTAAAAAGGATCTTCAGATACATAAAAGGTCCTCCCATACTTGGTATCTGGTATCTAGCTAATGGGAATATCAAGCTTTCAGGATTCTCAGACAGTGACTTTGCTGGATGTAACACCACAAGGAAGTCCACTTCAGGAGGGTGCCAGTTTCTAGGAGATTGCTTGGTTTCTTGGCAAAGCAAAAAGCAAAAAGCAAGCAGCTGTTTCAACATCCACTGCTGAAGCTGAATACATTGCTGCTGCAAGCTATACAGCCCAACTCCTGTGGCTTCAAAACCAGTTGCTGGATTTTGGTATCACTGGCCTAAAGATACCACTCATGTTGGATAGCCAGGCCGCAGAAAATATCATCAAAAATCTAGTTTCCCATTCAACCACCAAGCACATCGACATCAGACATCACTTTGTAAGGGATTGCTATGAAAAAGGTTTGATTTCTCTGCATCATGTTCCAACTAAAGACCAGCTGGCAGATGTGCTCACAAAAGCATTAGATACAGCTACCTTCGAAAGCTTGGTCTCTAGAATTGGCATGCTAAACATGGAATAACAAGCAACATCTTGTTTTTCTATGAATAAAAGCATTAAAATGTTTTCAGAAAATCAAAAATCCATCCTAAAAAATAGCTAAAATAGAAGTTTTCATTAAAATCCTTAAAAGTCTGCCATAACCACTGCTTGTTCAAAAGTCTGCTCTACTTCAAAGTCTGTCCACTGCTGAAAGTCAACCCCTGTTTGTAACAACCCTCGGTAAAACCAACACTCCTATAATATTTCCGACTCTCTGATATATGATAAATGTCTTAATATATCTTATATTATACCCCGTATGCGAAAACGAAGCCCGTATTATGTTATAGTTGGTAAAAATAAATAAAATTCTGAAATTTGAGGTTGAGGCGGGCCGCTTTAACCCACCTCCCTATCTAACGCGGGCCGGATGAAGACCAGACATTGACTTCGCTGACTTCTTTAGTCAACGCGGGCCGCTTTAGGTTTACCTTAAGTCAATGCGGGCCGCGAGTGTTCTGTATACGTGATAGCATCAGAGTGCGACACGTGTCGCAATCGTGTCAAGTCTAGTATCATGACTAGACAAAGCTAGGCTTGACGCGGCCCGCTTTAGGGTTCGGTATATAGGACGCGGGCCGCGAGAGGGTCAGATTACACAACTATAAATAGGAGGCATCAGTTTACAATTTCCGTCGCTCACTTTCTTTTCTCAATCACGAAAACTGAATTAGAGAAGCAATATTTTGGGTATTATACCCCTAAATTAGCGAGGTTCTGCTCCGTTGTAAGTATTATAACCCCGGTTTCATAATAGTTACGCTGCCCGATTGATTTAGGGTTCCGTAATAACTGTCGTGGTTCTGCCCGACGTAGTTATTGGAATACCGTCTCGGGGAGGGTATTATTAATAATTTCAAAGGGTTGTGATACTAATCAATGTACATTTGTATATATTATAGATTATACCCAGGAAACCCTTACGGAAAGCCTAAGACAGCAATGTGAGTTTATCTTATTTTTGTAAATGTTTTTGGTAATGTTTTACCAAACCTTAAATATTTTACTATGAAAATTGACAGAAATTGAGTCTTTGTAGTTATTACATTACTGCCGGTATGTTGGGGTTTTGTATACAAAATTGTGTACTACTTGCGAGTAGTAAGTCAGGATGACAAATACGTTACCATTGGACAATGAGTTAGCCAATGGGTAATATGACCCACAAGTCTGGATTGATAGTACCAAATGGAGTAATTGTATAGACTAAACAAAGTGATCACTCTCAATACTGTTCACTGTGACTTTAAACTTGATTAAACTGGGATTCACTCACCAGTATTTCCGACTGACAAATGTTTTTAAAACACGTTTCAGGTAACCCAATGTGACAGCCAATTAATAGAAAGCCAGCTGGAGAGCACTAAAGGCTTGGAGATAATGTGGCTATAAAAGTTACCTAATAAACAATGTTTTAAATTCCATAAAATAGGGTTTATCCCTATAAATGTATTGTAATAAGAAACTTGGGTTTTGCCCATGTGTTTATTAATATCAAAGATGGTGGTTTTTCTCTGATAAATATTTCCTAACTACGATCCTGATGTAAATTCCGCTGCAATACTAAATGACAAACCTGATACCACCACACTCTGAGATCACGTCCGCCCGTTCCCGGGGGAAAAGGGATCGGGGGTCGTGACAGAAGGTGGTATCAGAGCCTAGCCACTGGTCTGAGCCAAAGAAGTGTTCTGCTGACACTTAAATTTTATTTTGTGTTAGGAAATAATTATGGAAATATATGCATAACTGTAATTACTTGTTATGTATTATTTGACTATTTGTTAGTTTTCAGTATGAGTGATCAAGGGCCATCAGACGTGAATCGTTGGTTAGCTGATTCACCTAAGAGTGAAGGTACCTCATCCCAGCCTGCCCTCTCGGGGTACGTTGCTGATCAGGAAGATGGAATATTTACCTTTAGAGCTCAGTCTGAAGAACCATTTCCTAGTAAGAAAAGAGGATGGTTTAGTAAAGAAGCTTTTGCTCGTAGGAAGAGAATGAGGAAATTGCAACAGCAAAGAACTTTAGCAGCTATTAAACGAGAAACCGATGCCCATACTCAAGATATGCTTAATAGAAGATTAGCAAATTTCCATATTTTAGCTACGACTGCTGCTGACCTAGATCTGGAACAACAAGTAGCTCCACAACCTTTACCTGTAATCCCAAATCAACCCATGGAAATAGAAAACATCGATAATCAAGCAGAGATGCATGATTTTAATCCGGAAGAAATCCCTAGGATACCTGCACCAAACCCTTTAGACCCAAATTATGATCCTTGGTGGGATAATAATAGGGACTTTGTGCAACGATATCCTATCCAGGATTATCCACCCATGCAAAACATAGAAGATTTATCAGGTATGGACCCTTTAGATCCCTATTACCAAAATGATTATGTTAGGGGAATTTTAGAGGATCCTTACCAATTTCAGGAACTGTCACCCATATCTCAGGAACCAGCACCTCAGTTTCCAACCCCAGTCCGAGAACCTGCACCCCCAATGAGTGCAGAAAACGTTCAAGAACTTAGGGCTTTTGGGGAGGAGATCTTAGAAAGTAGTGAGAGGATGCGTCAAGTGGGAGAGCGTCTCGTATTGAAATACGATGAGCGCAATATGGATTTCTGGATGAATCCATATCCTTGAATGTAAGAATGGAGGAAGCAGTAGTAATAAAATAAATAAAAGGTGTTTGTATGGATGCATATTACTAGTGTGATTTTACTTTATGTCGGTATTGTAATTTCATTTCAGTAATAGTTTGTAATAGATGCATAATATGAATAGAGTAAAGTAGCAATGATCTACGTTTTTGATTAAGATTAAGTGTGATATTATTAACTAAGATTAAGATATTAATTATGATATTAATATGAGATAAATGTTTAAAATTCAGATGGCCGACGAAGAAAATCAAGGAAATCTGAATAATGATAATCATAGTAACATTCATGTGGGAAATGATAATCCAAGCAACAATAACCATGGACCTCAATTGGATAATAGCGCTATTCAACACATAGTAGCACAGGGAATTATAGATGCAATGCCATTTATAGTTCAAACTGTTAAGGATGCTGATAACAAAAGTAAGCATAGCAGTAAGCGACCAAGTGAACAAGAAAACAGTGTGAACAATGGACCCATACTTCAATTGCCTATTCCCAAAAGAAGAAGAACCATGCCTTATGGTTGTTCTTATAAGGAATTTTGGTCATGCAAACCAATGGAATTCTCGGGCAATGAAGGGGCTATTGCAACCTTACGTTGGATAGAAAAGACTGAGGCAGTTCTAAGGATAAGCAAGTGTGCTGAAGAAGATAAAATATTGTTTGCTTCTAATTTATTTAAGAATGCAGCACTAGAATGGTGGAACACTATCCTTCAGACAAAAGGAAGTGATCAAACCTACAATATGGAATGGGAAGAATTTAAAAACAAGGTAGAAAGGAAATTCTGCCCACCTAATGAGAAAGAACAGATAGCGAACAAATTCCTAAACCTTAGGATGATGGGTGTAGATAGCAAAGGGTACACGAAGCTATTCTTTGAATATGCTAGGATAGTGCCAAATCTTGCTTCACCAGAACCAGTGTTAATTTCTCGTTATATTTGGGGATTGATAGGAGAAATTAGACACATAGTAAAGGCAGCTAGACCTCAAACCATAGAAGAAGCGGTAGAATTAACAAGTACCTTGACTGATGAGTTAGTCCGTACTAGAGAAGAGGATCAGAGGAGAAACTTAACTCAAAGGCTTAAACAAGAATTTCGTTCTGGAAATTATAATCGTAAGAATATGAGTTCTACCTCTGCAATATACTGCAAGATCTGTAAGAAAAAGCATGCGGGAAAATGTGCCATTCTCTGCAATCATTGTAAAATGCCAGGACACAAGGAAGAAAATTGCAGGAAGAAAATCAGTAATGGATTATGCTACAATTGTGGAGAAAAAGGTCATATCAGGCCAAATTGTCCAAAACTAGCTCCAGCCACAGATAACAAGAATACTAGAAATGCTAGAGCATTTGTGCTGACTGCAGACGAAGCCAGGATGATTCCCGACGTCATAGCTGGTACGTTTTTAGTTAATGATATTTTTGCTAAAGTATTATTTGACTCTGGTGCAAACCAAAGTTTTATTAATACATCGTTTTGCAAAATTTTAAACCAGTCATTAACTAAACTACCACAAGATTGTTTAGTAGAGACAGCTAATGGAGAAACTGTTAGAATTTCTGAAATCTTGCAGGGGGCAAGTATAGAAATTTCAAATCAGAAATTTATAGCAAACCTATATCCCATGAATCTGGTAGGATTCGACGTTGTTTTAGGAATGGATTGGTTAATAGCCAATAGAGCCAATATTTTATGTGATCAGAAATTAATTCAATTAAATTCACCAAAAGGTAAGAAGATCACAATTAAAGGAGATAAATCTTCTAGAACCACAAAATTCATCTCTATGATGAAAACTGCAAGTTTTATAAGAAAAGGTTCTATAGTGTATTTGATTTCAATAATCACTAACACTAAAGGAAAAGATTTAAAAGATATTCCCGTAGTATCTCAGTTTTCAGATGTATTTCCAGAAGAATTACCAGGGCAACCTCCAGATAGAGAAGTTGAATTCAGAATTCATATAATACCAGGAACATCACCAATTGCCAAAGCACCTTATCGTTTGGCACCCGTGGAAATGAAAGAATTAAAGAAACAATTAGACGAATTGTTAGAAAAAGGATTTATACAGCCAAGTTCATCGCCATGGGGAGCGCCAATATTATTTGTTAAAAAGAAGGACGGATCAATGCGTATGTGCATTGATTACCGTGAATTAAACAAAGTCACGATTAAGAATCGGTATCCATTACCGAGAATCGATGATCTGTTTGATCAACTGCAAGGAGCTCGATACTTCTCAAAGATCGATTTAAGGTCAGGATATCATCAATTAAAGGTACAGGAAGAGGATATTCCTAAAACTGCATTTAGAACAAGGTATGGTCATTATGAATTTACTGTCATGCCATTTGGTTTAACCAATGCCCCAGCTGCATTTATGGACATGATGAACCGAATATGTAAGCCATATTTGGATAAATTCATAATTGTATTCATAGATGATATTCTAATTTATTCTAAGAATAAAGAGGAACATGCAAAACATTTGCACACACTTTTAAGTATATTAAGAAAGGAAAAACTTTATGCTAAATTCAATAAATGCGAATTTTGGTTAGAACAAGTACAATTCCTTGGACACTTAATAAATCATGAAGGAATTCATGTAGATCCAACCAAGATTGAAGCAATTACTAAATGGAAAACCCCTGAGTCACCAACCGAGGTTAGAAGTTTCTTAGGATTGGCCGGTTATTATAGGAAATTTATTCAAGATTTCTCAAGGATAGCCATTCCTTTAACTATGTTAACTGGTAAATCGGTTAAGTTTGAATGGGGACCAAAACAAGAAGAAGCCTTTAGAATTCTTAAGCAAAGATTAACCCATACACCTATATTAGCATTACCAGAAGGAACTGAAGACTTTACAGTCTATTGTGATGCTTCTAGATTAGGTTATGGAGGTGTGTTGATGCAACGTCAAAAGGTTATAGCTTACGTATCAAGACAACTTAAGAATCATGAAAAGAATTATTCAACCCATGATTTAGAATTAGGAGCTATAATTTTTGCTCTTAAAATTTGGAGACATTACCTTTATGGTAGTAAGTTTACCATATTCACTGATCACAAGAGTTTAAGGTATGTTTTCAGGCAGAAAGAGTTGAATATGAGACAAAGACGTTGGATGGAATTTCTTAGTGATTATGATTGTGATATCCAGTATCATGAAGGAAAAGCAAACGTAGTAGCAGACGCTTTAAGCCGAAAATATCATGAAAAGCCGAAAAGGGTACGTTCTCTTAGATTAAGTCTGCAAGTAGATTTAAATAATCATATAAGAGAAGCACAAGAATCAGTAATCAAGGATGATTCTGAAAAATTAAAAGGTATGCTAAAAGAATTGGAACAAGGAATAGATGGAATTTGGAGATTCCATAAAAAGAGAATGTGGATACCTAAATTAGGAGACTTGCGTAACCGTATACTAGAAGAAGCTCATAAATCTAAGTATACCATGCATCCAGGAAGTAATAAAATGTACCAGGATTTAAGGAAAAATTTCTGGTGGATAGGAATGAAAAAGGACATAGCAACCTATGTTTCTAAATGTTTAACTTGTTTACAAGTTAAAGCAGAACATCAGAAACCCTCAGGTTTGTTACAACAATTAGAAATGCCAATTTGGAAATGGGAATTGATAACAATGGATTTTGTTACCAAATTACCCAAAACTAGAAAAGGAAATGATACAATCTGGGTGATTGTAGATAGGCTAACCAAATCAGCTCATTTTCTACCAATGAAGGAAACAATTAGTATGGAACAATTATCTAAATTGTATGTAAATGAAATTGTTTCTTTACATGGTATTCCTTTATCAATTGTTTCTGACAGAGATAGTCGATTTACATCTCATTTCTGGTCAAGTTTCCAAAAGGCAATGGGAACCAAGTTAAAGCTAAGTACGGCTTATCATCCTCAAACGGATGGACAAAGCGAAAGGACAATTCAGACAATGGAAGATATGCTTAGAGCTTGTGTAATTGACTTTGGAGGTAATTGGGACGATCATTTACCTTTAATAGAATTTTCTTATAATAATAGTTATCACACGAGTATCAATGCTGCACCATTTGAAGCACTTTATGGAAGAAAGTGTCGAACCCCAGTCTGTTGGGCAGAAATTGGGGAACAACAACTATCTGGACCTGAGATAGTACAAGAAACAACTGACAAAATTATTCAAGTTAAGGAACGACTGAAAGCAGCACGTGATCGACAAAAGAGTTATGCTGATAACCGATGCAAGCCATTGGAATTTCAAGTAGGTGATAGAGTATTGTTGAAAGTCTCTCCTTGGAAAGGAGTAGTAAGATTCATCAAACGAGGAAAGTTAAGTCCCAGGTATGTTGGACCTTTCAAAATTATTAGAAGAATAGGACCTGTAGCCTATCAGCTACAACTACCGGAGAAAATGGCAGGAATACATGACGTATTTCATGTATCTAATCTTAAAAAGTGTTTAGCTGACGAAACATTAATAGTGCATCTTAAGGATATAGAGGTAAATGAGCAACTCAAATTTGTAGAAAGACCTCTACAAATTGAAGACAGAAAAGTTAAAAATCTCAAGCATAAGAGACTAGTTCTAGTCAAAGTGAAGTGGGATTCCAAAAGAGGACCTGAGTATACATGGGAACTCGAGTCAGAAATGAAGAAGAAATATCCGCACTTGTTTCAGTAGATCTCGAGGACGAGTTCTAAACAAGGTGGGGAGAATGTAACAACCCTCGGTAAAACCAACACTCCTATAATATTTCCGACTCTCTGATATATGATAAATGTCTTAATATATCTTATATTATACCCCGTATGCGAAAACGAAGCCCGTATTATGTTATAGTTGGTAAAAATAAATAAAATTCTGAAATTTGAGGTTGAGGCGGGCCGCTTTAACCCACCTCCCTATCTAACGCGGGCCGGATGAAGACCAGACATTGACTTCGCTGACTTCTTTAGTCAACGCGGGCCGCTTTAGGTTTACCTTAAGTCAATGCGGGCCGCGAGTGTTCTGTATACGTGATAGCATCAGAGTGCGACACGTGTCGCAATCGTGTCAAGTCTAGTATCATGACTAGACAAAGCTAGGCTTGACGCGGCCCGCTTTAGGGTTCGGTATATAGGACGCGGGCCGCGAGAGGGTCAGATTACACAACTATAAATAGGAGGCATCAGTTTACAATTTCCGTCGCTCACTTTCTTTTCTCAATCACGAAAACTGAATTAGAGAAGCAATATTTTGGGTATTATACCCCTAAATTAGCGAGGTTCTGCTCCGTTGTAAGTATTATAACCCCGGTTTCATAATAGTTACGCTGCCCGATTGATTTAGGGTTCCGTAATAACTGTCGTGGTTCTGCCCGACGTAGTTATTGGAATACCGTCTCGGGGAGGGTATTATTAATAATTTCAAAGGGTTGTGATACTAATCAATGTACATTTGTATATATTATAGATTATACCCAGGAAACCCTTACGGAAAGCCTAAGACAGCAATGTGAGTTTATCTTATTTTTGTAAATGTTTTTGGTAATGTTTTACCAAACCTTAAATATTTTACTATGAAAATTGACAGAAATTGAGTCTTTGTAGTTATTACATTACTGCCGGTATGTTGGGGTTTTGTATACAAAATTGTGTACTACTTGCGAGTAGTAAGTCAGGATGACAAATACGTTACCATTGGACAATGAGTTAGCCAATGGGTAATATGACCCACAAGTCTGGATTGATAGTACCAAATGGAGTAATTGTATAGACTAAACAAAGTGATCACTCTCAATACTGTTCACTGTGACTTTAAACTTGATTAAACTGGGATTCACTCACCAGTATTTCCGACTGACAAATGTTTTTAAAACACGTTTCAGGTAACCCAATGTGACAGCCAATTAATAGAAAGCCAGCTGGAGAGCACTAAAGGCTTGGAGATAATGTGGCTATAAAAGTTACCTAATAAACAATGTTTTAAATTCCATAAAATAGGGTTTATCCCTATAAATGTATTGTAATAAGAAACTTGGGTTTTGCCCATGTGTTTATTAATATCAAAGATGGTGGTTTTTCTCTGATAAATATTTCCTAACTACGATCCTGATGTAAATTCCGCTGCAATACTAAATGACAAACCTGATACCACCACACTCTGTGATCACGTCCGCCCGTTCCCGAGGATAAGGGATCGGGGGTCGTGACACTGTTTTCTCATTTCCTTGATAAACACTGTTGTTCAAAAGCAGTGTCTTATCCACTGATATGCTATCCACTGATAGTGAAAATCATCCACTGCTTCCATTTGTTACCGTTATAACCACTGCCTTCATCAGTAACTTTCATAAAAGTATTGTCCTTCATTTCATCAGGGGTTGGCATGTAGGCAGTACATAGTGGTCAGACCTTTTGTAACCGCTGCCACGTCAGCATTCACTTTTTCCTCTATAAAACCCCCATTCAAAACCCAAAACAGGGTTTATTTATTCGATCGTCTTCTCAAAAATGACTAAATCGAAGTCTTCCTCAAAATCATCTTCGAAAGAGGCCTCTCAAAAGGCTAAACCCACTGAAATTCCACACAAACCTTCTCACAACCTTCTGGGTCTTCTCACAAAACCCGGCACCACAGATGTTTTCGACTCCATCCTTGATATCATTTCTGCATCAAAGTACAAAACTTTGTTAACAGCAGATGCACCAATTTACTTGGCGACCCAAAGAGAGTTTTGGAAGAATGCAACCCTTGACAAACAAGAAGAAGTTGTAATAGCCATAAACTCCTCTCTAAAGGGTAAAGCCGTCAAAATCACACCGCAATTCATCTCAGAAGTCTTTCAACTCGATGATCAGCAAGGTAAAACTTCCTTCCCTAAAAACGAGTTAAAAATTGACTTTCTTGAAAGAGGGTATGCAGACACAATGATGAAGAAGGATACCTTACAAAAAGGTTACTTCCTTCCTGCAACAAGGTTTTTATTCCATACCCTCCTAATGTGTGTTTCAAACAAAACCACTACTTTCAATGAAATACCATTAAAAATTCAAAACCTGGGATATGCTATTCTCCAAGAAGAAAATTTTAATTATTCTCAGGTAATTTTTAATGATCTGGTTAAAAATGTTGAAACAAAATCATTCTTACTGTTTCCAAGATTTCTAAGTTACTATTTTGAAAAGAAACTTGGTAAGGATGAGACTTCTGCAATAAAACAAGGTGAATCTTTTGAAATGCACAGCTTAACTGCTGAAAGTTTTACAAGAATGTCAACACCTTGCAAAACACAAGCAGAGGTGCCTGAGCAGAATTTAGCAGCTACCACTGCTCCTCAGGTATCTGCTGTTGAGCCCACTGCTCAAGGTGATCAAAGTAGCAAAACAACTGCTTTGAAACCCGCACCTAAAATCACCAAAAAGCCACAGCAAAAGAAAATCCAAAAACCCCCCCAAACCCATCAAAAAGGCAACTCTGGAGGATGAGATACCAGAGCAACTGCCAGTGACAGCACGAAAGTCACAAGAAACCACTGCTGCTTCTTCCTCACAGCAGTTGGTATAAATATCTCAACCCATAACCGAAACTCCTCCTGCTTCTTCTCAAAAAGAACAGGTTGTACACATGGGGACTCCACAATATGATGCTTTGGAATCACTCGCTTCCATCATCCACAGCCCAATGCCCGGGGCAAATTCTCTTCTCACACCAAACCTCACATCTACAATTCCTCCACCAACTAGACTTTTGTTGGATGCAATTGATTTGAACCAGGCACAAACCAGTCCCTCTCAATCACCTATCAATGAGAACATGCCTCAACAAATGACTGGGTCTGATGTATCAATCTTTGCTAACCCACCAACACAACCTGAGGAGGTTACACCCCTTGAGTTACAAGTAACTCTTGGTGATAATCCAAGTGAAGCAGCCACTACAAGTGCTGAACCCACTGGTTTGCATTTGGACAGTGGTTAAATCAATAAGACTTCCTTGGAGGCAATTCCTTCCATAGCACCTCTGACATCCACCAGTGGATTTGTTTTGACCACTGGCAACATCAAAAGGCTGTCAAGTGTTGAAGGAAGAAGATCCTAGTACCAAGAAAAAGAGGCATCAGTGGTTAATGTTTGGAGTACACTCCCTACCTCAACCACTGATAAAACCACTGCTAGTGGGAAATCAGATGATCCCATTCAATTGGGTGATGGTTTGAAGTACCTGGAATTGACAGAACGTGTTAACAAACTGGATACTTTGATTGCAGAAATCAAAGAAATGCTGCAACAGTTGTTGAAAGTACAAAAGGTACAATCCACTGCTGTTCCACCTCAAGCACCTGCTCCACCACAAGCACCTGCTGCAAATGAGCTCTGGAATCTATTTCAACCTTTTCTCCAACAACAACAACAAATGGCTGATCAGCAACATGCAAAACATGCACAAGAGCTGTGTAACACCTGTGCCTCCACGGCCATCAAACAAATACCAAACAAATGAAATATTATATTTCATACTTGGGATTTGTAAAAATATGTGTATCATTTGCACATATCAATTCTTGTTCAATTTCAAACTCTAAATCGCTTTCTGGAAGGTTATACGCGCACTGATGCGTAAATATAACCAGTTTAATGCAACAAACACTCCGGAATAGTGACATAGGCTTAACATACCTTAAATAACCTTTACATAACTTAGATATAAGTTTTGGAAGGTTTGGTGTGGTGAAATCAAAGTTTAATCGCTTACAGGGACTAAATTTGACAAACTGCGAAAGTATGCCAATTTGAACTGTAACAGACATTCCGGAACATGAACATAAGTTAAACATACCATAAATATCCTTCACATAGCTTAGAAATAGGCTTTGAGGTGTTCGGTATGCTAAAATAAACTTTTGTGTCATTTAGGGACTAAAAGTGTCAAAAAGTGCACAAGTTTGCATTTTCGCGCATAACTTACGCTCTGAATACATCCGGACATCCAAAAAATTATGTAAGCACTAAAATATTTTATTTTAGTGTTCGGCATAAGAAAAATCCATTCGTCGCGTCATTTGGATCGTTTTTCGCGCTTATGCGCATTCCGTCGTAATTAAGCGAACATCGCGTTCGTACGACCAAACGAACCATCATCCGGCATATTTTTGAGCATGTTTTGAGTTCCCTATACTTTAACTTCATTTTAGAGCCTTGAAATGAGGTTAACGGGGTTCAAACGCATCGAAAAAGGCCTTAAACACGTGCAGGGACCATTTCTGCCAATTCTGAAACTTTTCTGATTCAGTGGGGTGCTAGCGTAGCGCGAGCACTATAGGCTTACCCGTCGCGCTACGCGACTGCCTATCAGATCAGATTCAATGTTTTTAAACACAAGTTGCAGCTGATTGATCCTTCACCACATGTTCTAAGTTGCTTAGTCACTAAGATAAGGATCATATGTAGCTTCCATAACCTTTCAACAAGTGTACGGATGTGATCGAATCACGGTTTCCATGAAACGATCTCAACGGTTCACCGAAAACTATATATACCCCATGCCTTTCATTGTTTTAAAGCACAAGAATTCTGATTTGAGAGCTCTAAGTTGAAACCATTGTTTCATACCTGAGTTCTTGGATCGGGATTAGCATTCGGGGACCCTTCGTAAGTATTCTTTTGTTCTTTTATTGCTTTTCGAGTCTTTCGAGTCTGAAAGTCAAACTTTGTTTGACTTTCTACATTGACCAGTTATGGTCAATGCGAAGTTCGTTTGAACTTCGCAACGTGAGTGTAATCACGTTGGTCATAGTCCCTTGGGACTATGCCCACTGATTACCACGTTGTCTAGAGTCGTAGGGTAGGCGATCTAATAAATCGCCTATACCTTCGAACTCGACCCATTTGGTCGATCATTAGGATCGGACCAAATACATTAGGTGACCATAGTATATAGGGAATAACCTTCCGAGGTTATACCCTATGGTCACATCGTTTAAGTAGTTGTATGATAGGTAGTTTATATGCCTTAGGTAAATTACCAGAATACCCTTTTCATGTATAATTGATAATTAAGCATATGTAACTTAAACCTTTGTCACATAACTGATTATGTAACATGTATAGGCATATAACACTTGTCATAGGGCTAGTTAGGCGGTCCGAACGCGTTTCACGCGCACGACGCGTTAAAGTAGCAAATGTTACCTTAATGGGTCGCGATGAGTCGAAAGCACTTAGGTTTGGTTTCATTGTAGTATGTAGGCCTTGTTAAACCATATCATATGAGTTCCAATACTCATTTGGTTTACCAAACCTCATCCTATCCGATCTCCCGATTTAAGCCCGGTTTATTTATATAGTTTTAGATTGCCGACTGATTCCGTGCTCCCTCTAGCTTTGTTTGGTTGTTGTTCAAGACCTCTAAGCATTCTCAGGCGAGTACATTCTTCCCCTATTTTACTGTTTTCAATTGTTTTGGGGTGACTCATATGTGCTAAATGTTTTCGATGTTATAACGATGGTTTCAAAAACAATTAAGGCGATTTATACAAAACTAATAACGATTTCATAAAGTGAACAAACTTGTTGGTTGTAGTTACATAACAAATGACATTCATTAGCAATGATCAAGCCGACCAGTATTAGGTTATGGTACCATAGGATCTGACAAATCCCGTTATTTACTACACCCGTGGTTATGTGTGGGTATGGTAGGTAGCGACTGAATCTGTAATTGTTAACTTACCCTATGGAGGTTTGTTAATACGAAAACGAGAAGCGACGAAAACGAGAAGCGACGAAAGTCAAGAAGGTTTGAATGTTATTAGCGAGACGACCATTTAAGTAGTCTCACGACCTAAAATGAATTAAACAATTTACGATTGGTTTTCACACGATGTTTTAACGATTGGGTAACGATTGGGTTTCACACGATGTTTTAACGATTGGGTAAACATTTGTACATGATTTACATTTGGTCATGCATTTCCACGAAACATAGTATTGATTTAAACCAAGTTTTACCTCAATACTTTGTTTTGTGCTTTCACCTATGGTTTAGTTGATGCATTTCACTAGCCATACATATCATTTTGGTTATACAGTACATGGTTTACATTTGTTGGTTTGGTTTGAGTAAGTGATTAAGTAACGATGCGTGTGTAATATGATACAAGCATGGTGGATACGCCGCTGGTACTTCCTATATATAAGTGTTTGTATGGTATTACATATTCTAGTGTTATTTGAATCATTTCAATTTGAGACATAGAACATTTTATACAAATAACATATTTTTCACAAGACATTGATTTACAAACAACTTAACTTATACAAACTCATTTTTACATGGTTATTCATTTAATCATGCATTATTCTCTTATTTATACATATAATCTGAACTTATTATTTTTCAAATGATTTACAAAGACAAAGCAAATTACAAGGTTCATGACTAAATATTTTCTTAAACAGAAGTCATGAATCTTATTTTCACAAAACCTATGTACTCGCCAGCATTTCTTTGCTGACCTCGTTTTTACATATGTTTCAGGTATTGTTGAAAGATATCGATTGATAGGATGCATGCTCACATAGGACTGGACAAGGCCTTAGTGACTCAATAACAATGATAGACTATGTTTAAATGTGTATTTAGATTTCCAGACGATGTAATTATTCAATGTTTAATAAAACGAAACACTTTTTGATATCCATGGTTATGAAACATTAATTCTGTTGCAACACGCCCCGATGTTTCCGCCGCGCTTTGTTGTTTACGCGGTCGGGGTGTGACAGAAAAGATGGTATCAGAGCCAATGGTTATAGGGAATTAGGTTATTAGTAATGCTTTGACCTAGTCTATAACCTTTCTAGGACCCTAACGCGAGTTTATTTGCGTTTAGTCATAAAACAATACTGTCGCCTATCCTTAGGCGACAACCGCAACAAGAACATGAATTTCAAAACCGCTTTGAAAACTAATCATCTGTTCTAGGATGATTGATTACTAGGTTTTGAACCCTCTATTGTAAGGTTTTGAACTCTCTGTTATATGGTTTTGAACCCCTTTGAGTTTTCAAAATCTCGTCAAGGTTTTGGGTTTTAAATAATGTGAACACGTGCAAACTGGAAGGGTGAATGCCTGTATTCTGGGTTTTCTGTCTAGGCAAGCACTTCGTATACATCTCATCAGACGCGAGACCAGTTGTGCTTACCTGGGAATTCTTGGGATGAGTGTTCACTTATAGGCGAGCATGTCTTCGCGATACATTATTTTTGACCTATTTACTTTGATTAAATCACCGAGGTCGTTTGTTGCTTTGTAGTAACAAACAAATGACCACTATCCTTGCTTTCATCAGATTTATTTCATCTCATTCTTTTCGTCTAATTCTCTCACTCGTTTCCTTGTCAGACAATGCCTCCTCGACGCGATACCCGAACCGATACTCGGACTTTTACTATTGAAGAACTCGCAGCCCTGATCTCTCAACAGGTGGCTGCTGTGGTTCCCGGTGTTGTAACCCAAGTCCACGAGATGTACAACAACGGCAACAACAACAACAATAATGCACCGTGTAATTTCAAGAACTTCAATTCTGCGAAGCCACTTAAGTTTTCTGGGTCTCAAGGAGCAACTGCGCTCCTGCAGTGGTTTGAGAGTATCGAGAGCACATTCAGACATGTGCAGTGTCAGGATGCGCGTAAGGTGGAATTTGCTTCGAGTGTGTTTGAAAAGCGAGCACTTACTTGGTGGAATGGTGTTATGCGAGATAGGGGTGCCGAAGTGGCGTTGGCACAAACATGAGCAGAGCTTCGGGCTCTCATGATGAAGGAGTTTTGTCCCCGTCACGAGATTCGAGTCTTGGAACGAGAGTTTGACGACTTAAAGCAAGATGGGGTTGAACACCGTGCGTACACGGATCGTTTTGAAGAACTCAGTCTATTGTGTCCCACCATGGTTACCCCTCTGGAGAAAGCGATCGAGAGATACATAGATGGTTTACCCGATTCTATTATGGATATTTTGATCGGTGTTAATCCTACCACCCTTCGTCAAGCAATCGAGTTGTCAGCTACCCTGACTGAGTCTCAAGTCAGAAAGGGTAAACTCACCCGCAAGGGTGATAAAAAGAAGGCAACCGATTCTGGAAAGGACAAGAAGAAGGATAAGGGGAAGGGTAAGGAAGGTGAGACGTCGAAGAAATCGAAGAAGCGGAAGGGTGCCCAAAATTTTGCTGTTACAGCACAGACTGCTCAGAACCTGCAGAATCCACCGGCTCAGCCACATGCAAAGAAGGCATATGCTGGTACCGCACCACATTGTGCCCGTTGCAACGGTCATCACGTTGCACAACAAGATTGCAAGAAATGCACAACGTGTGGTAGACTTGGGCATTTGGCCAATACTTGTCGTCTGAGACAAAATCAGGCTGCTCAGGTTCAAGCTCCGGTTCAAGGGAATGCTGCGAGATTCCCACTGGGTTCATGTTTCAACTGCGGAGAGTTTGGTCATTTCCGCCCCAACTGTCCGAGACTGGTGAATGCAAATGCTAACGCAAACCCGAATGCGAACGTTCACGTCAATGTGAATCCAGCACGTGGTCGAGTGTTTAACATCAATGAGGCAATCGATGATGAAGAAGTGAACTTTTAGTATTTTGTATTTCCTCTGGTTGTTATCTTGTAACATTTAAAGACAATGCGGTTGCTATATAAATAAAAATTTGTGGTTTTTATTTTTAACTAATGCAGTTGTATGAATGTTTGATCCAACCTTATGATGTTAACACAAAGACAAAACTACTCGTGTGGTTCTGTCATTTTTATGATCACTTGTGATCTCCCTAAGAACCTCAAACACTTGTTTCTTTTAAATCTAAAGTATCTTATCGTCTTGTACCGTTCGAGATGCAAGAATTATCAAAACAACTTCAAGAGTTGTCTGATAAAGGATTCATCCGTCCGAACTTTTCACCTTGGAGAAACTCCTGTTCTCTTTGTGAAAAGAAAAATGGATCTTTTCAAATGTATATCGATTAACGTAAGCCTAGTAAGCTTACCATCAAGAATCGATATTCCCTACCTTAAATCAATGATCCGATCATCTGCAGGGTACTTCATGCTTTTCCAAGATCGATTTGCGTTCTTGGTATCATCAACTTCGTATTCTCGAAGAAGATGTTCCCAAAACGGTTTTCTGCACGAAGTTTGGCCATTACGAGTTTACAGTCATACCTTTTGGTTTGACAAATGCTCCAGCCATCTTCATGGACTTAATAAATAGGGTCTGCAAGCCTTATTTGGATCAGTTCGTCATTGTTTTTATTGATGACATCTTGATCTATTCAAAGTCCCGAGCCGACCACGATCAACACCTTCGTTGATTTCGGAGCCTGATTGGATTCCTTGTACACCTTAATATGTACATTACAACTCAATTAGGACAAGCCGAATTCCTTTTTAGATCTTCCTATTTTCATAGTTAGATTCTTGAAAATATTTAAAGTGCCAAGTGAAATCCACGGATTGGATTCCTAGTATGCTTTAAATACCCATGTCCAAAGATAACAAATTAAACGATTATACGATTAAACGATTTTGCAATTAAACGATTATACGATTAAACGATTATACGATTAAACGATTTTGCGATTAAACGATTATACAATTATGCGATTATGTGTTTATGTGTTATGTGTTCTCCTCTATGTTTTTGTGTGATCCAATTTTCAAATCCTCATAGAATCTTTCGTATCTTTATATGAGGGATTCATAGTAGGATATTCAAAAGGTACTACTTTAAATCCTTAATGGGCTTCTACGTTGTAGTTAAAGACCCTTGGGATTATATGGTACCATTCCATGATTCGATGAGAGACCCTTGAGTGGTCTAGTTAAAGATTGATTCAAGATCTGGTTAAGAATAGCATGTGATGATACAGCTGAAAGGACCCTATGGTGGTCCAGTCACGCTCATCACAGGTTCATTCATATGGTTTTCCTCTACACATTATGGAATACACTGTGTCAACTATGCAAAGAATTGGGTAATTATGGACGCGTACATAATTATAAAAATTCAGTGCACGGAAACCACAGTAAGATTTATCATGTGTAAGAACCGATAGTGACGACAAATAACGAAACGTGAACAATGTAATGGAGGTACGGTGGACGCACCAATGACACTTCATATACTTGTATATAAGTATCCCTCTTACATTGCAAGCATAAGGTTATTAAGGTTACTAGAAGTTCAAGAACCCTAACCAATGTTGTTCGATCTTTTCAACTTTATGTTTTAAACTCTCACAAGTTTCCTCTAAATAAATTTCGGGACGAAATTTCCTAAAGTAGGGGAGACTGTAACACCTGTGCCTCCACGGCCATCAAACAAATACCAAACAAATGAAATATTATATTTCATACTTGGGATTTGTAAAAATATGTGTATCATTTGCACATATCAATTCTTGTTCAATTTCAAACTCTAAATCGCTTTCTGGAAGGTTATACGCGCACTGATGCGTAAATATAACCAGTTTAATGCAAAAAACACTCCGGAATAGTGACATAGGCTTAACATACCTTAAATAACCTTTACATAACTTAGATATAAGTTTTGGAAGGTTTGGTGTGGTGAAATCAAAGTTTAATCGCTTACAGGGACTAAATTTGACAAACTGCGAAAGTATGCCAATTTGAACTGTAACAGACATTCCGGAACATGACCATAAGTTAAACATACCATAAATATCCTTCACATAGCTTAGAAATAGGCTTTGAGGTGTTCGGTATGCTAAAATAAACTTTTGTGTCATTCAGGGACTAAAAGTGTCAAAAAGTGCACAAGTTTGCATTTTCGTGCATAACTTACGCTCTGAATACATCCGGACATCCAAAAAATTATGTAAGCACTAAAATATTTTATTTTAGTGTTCGGCATAAGAAAAATCCATTCGTCGCGTCATTTGGATCGTTTTTCGCGCTTATGCGCATTCCGTCGTAATTAAGCGAACATCGCGTTCGTACGACCAAACGAACCATCATCCGGCATATTTTTGAGCATGTTTTGAGTTCCCTATACTTTAACTTCATTTTAGAGCCTTGAAATGAGGTTAACGGGGTTCAAACGCATCGAAAAAGGCCTTAAATACGTGCAGGGACCATTTCTGCCAATTCTGAAACTTTTCTGATTCAGTGGGGTGCTAGCGTAGCGCGAGCACTATAGGCTTACCCGTCGCGCTACACGACTGCCTATCAAATCAGATTCAATGTTTTTAAACACAAGTTGCAGCTGATTGATCCTTCACCACATGTTCTAAGTTGCTTAGTCACTAAGATAAGGATCATATGTAGCTTCCGTAACCTTTCAACAAGTGTACGGATGTGATCGAATCACGGTTTCCATGAAATGATCTCAACGGTTCACCGAAAACTATATATACCCCATGCCTTTCATTGTTTTAAAGCACAAGAATTCTGATTTAAGAGCTCTAAGTTGAAACCATTGTTTCATACCTGAGTTCTTGGATCGGGATTAGCATTCGGGGACCCTTCGTAAGTATTCTTTCGTTCTTTTATTGCTTTTCGAGTCTTTCGAGTCTGAAAGTCAAACTTTGTTTGACTTTCTACATTGACCAGTTATGGTCAATGCGAAGTTCGTTTGAACTTCGCAACGTGAGTGTAATCACGTTGGTCATAGTCCCTTGGGACTATGCCCACTGATTACCACGTTGTCTAGAGTCGTAGGGTAGGCGATCTAATAAATCGCCTATACCTTCGAACTCGACCCATTTGGTCGATCATTAGGATCCGACCAAATATATTAGGTGACCATAGTATATAGGGAATAACCTTCCGAGGTTATACCCCATGGTCACATCGTTTAAGTAGTTGTATGATAGGTAGTTTATATGCCTTAGGTAAATTACCAGAATACCCTTTTCATGTATAATTGATAATTAAGCATATGTAACTTAAACCTTTGTCACATAACTGATTATGTAACATGTATAGGCATATAACACTTGTCATAGGGCTAGTTAGGCGGTCCGAACGCGTTTCACGCGCACGACGCGTTAAAGTAGCAAATGTTACCTTAATGGGTCGCGATGAGTCAAAAGCACTTAGGTTTGGTTTCATTGTAGTATGTAGTCCTTGTTAAACCATATCATATGAGTTCCAATACTCATTTGGTTTACCAAACCTCATCCTATCCGATCACCCGATTTAAGCCCGGTTTATTTATATAGTTTTAGATTGCCGACTGATTCCGTGCTCCCTCTAGCTTTGTTTGGTTGTTGTTCAAGACCTCTAAGCATTCTCAGGCGAGTACATTCTTCCCCTATTTTACTGTTTTCAATTGTTTTGGGGTGACTCATATGTGCTAAATGTTTTCGATGTTATAACGATGGTTTCAAAAACAATTAAGGCGATTTATACAAAACTAATAACGATTTCATAAAGTGAACAAACTTGTTGGTTGTAGTTACATAACAAATGACATTCATTAGCAATGATCAAGCCGACCAGTATTAGGTTATGGTACCATAGGATCTGACAAATCCCGTTATTTACTACACCCGTGGTTATGTGTGGGTATGGTAGGTAGCGACTGAATCTGTAATTGTTAACTTACCCTATGGAGGTTTGTTAATACGAAAACGAGAAGCGACGAAAACGAGAAGCGACGAAAGTCAAGAAGGTTTGAATGTTATTAGCGAGACGACCATTTAAGTAGTTTCACGACCTAAAACGAATTAAACAATTTACGATTGGTTTTCACACGATGTTTTAACGATTGGGTTTCACACGATGTTTTAACGATTGGGTAAACATTTGTACATGATTAACATTTGGTCATGCATTTCCACGAAACATAGTATTGATTTAAACCAAGTTTTACCTCAATACTTTGTTTTGTGCTTTCACCTATGGTTTAGTTGATGCATTTCACTAGCCATACATATCATTTTGGTTATACAGTACATGGTTTACATTTGTTGGTTTGGTTTGAGTAAGTGATTAAGTAACGATGCGTGTGTAATATGATACAAGCATGGTGGATACGCCGCTGGTACTTCCTATATATAAGTGTTTGTATGGTATTACATATTGTAGTGTTATTTGAATCATTTCAATTTGAGACATAGAACATTTTATACAAATAACATATTTTTCACAAGACATTGATTTACAAACAACTTAACTTATACAAACTCATTTTTACATGGTTATTCATTTAATCATGCATTATTCTCTTATTTATACATATAATCTGAACTTATTATTTTTCAAATGATTTACAAAACAAAGCAAATTACAAGGTTCATGACTAAATATTTTCTTAAACAGAAGTCATGAATCTTATTTTCACAAAACCTATGTACTCGCCAGCATTTCTTTGCTGACCTCGTTTTTACATATGTTTCAGGTATTGTTGAAAGATATCGATTGATAGGATGCATGCTCACATAGGACTGGACAAGGCCTTAGTGACTCAATAACAATGATAGACTATGTTTAAATGTGTATTTAGATTTCCAGACGATGTAATTATTCAATGTTTAATAAAACGAAACACTTTTTGATATCCATGGTTATGAAACATTAATTCTGTTGCAACACGCCCCGATGTTTCCGCCGCGCTTTGTTGTTTACGCGGTCGGGGTGTGACAAGCTGAGAAACACCATGGAGTCTAGGTTCAAGAACACACAAGCAGACATTAAGGCAATCAAGGCCCATTTATTGAAAACCACTGGCACTGCTCCTCCAACTGTTCTCTTTATTGATCAACTTCCCCCAGATAATGCCAAAAAGGGGGGAGAAAATTCAGGAGTGGAAAAGAAAGGGAATAGATGATCGTCTTTACATTGAACCAGAAAGGGATTCTATGACCAGAAAAATCCCTTTGCCAGATGGTAGCAAAAAGGTTGATGTTACCCAAGAAGCACTTGATGAAGGAGTAGCAAGTGTAAAAAGGGACAGAGCGGCAAAGGATATGTCAAGGTGAAATGAGGAGAAAAGAGCTTACATGGAGCTGAATGCGCAAGGTTGTTCTGGGCTAAAGGATGTTCAAAATCCTGTGCCAAAAAGAAATCCCACTACAAAAGTGAGGGAACCCAAGTCCACACCATCCAGAATTCCAACGCATACTCCAAAACCACCATCCAAAAGCCACCAACATCAAACCTCCACCCAAACAGCTGTTGTAACTCCTGTTGTATCAACTACTATTGGTACTTCAGAGGTTTCAACATATGTTATCACTTCAACACACACCACAACCATTGCCTTACCACCACCACCACCACCACCATCACCACCAAAAACAACATCACCACCATCGCCTCCTGCCAAAAAGCAGAAGACAGCAGATGTTACAACATCTGTTGTAATGACAACAATGGTTGAAACACCAGTTGTTTCAACAGCTGTTAGTCAATCACAAATCACTGCCACTCAAATCACCACCACTGATCCATCCAAAACATCATCTGC
This sequence comes from Helianthus tuberosus, assembly GCA_030545235.1. Taxonomy (NCBI): domain Eukaryota; kingdom Viridiplantae; phylum Streptophyta; class Magnoliopsida; order Asterales; family Asteraceae; genus Helianthus; species Helianthus tuberosus. The sequence continues at coordinate 7,856,479 of CM060361.1, read as the reverse complement.
CTCTCCTAAAATAAAAAGGAGAAGGATTTTCATACCAGATGATGATTCACCATCTTCAAAATCTCTATCACTTGTTACAATACCCAAACCTGTTCCTCTCTCATCAGCTCAAATTCAAAAGCCCTTAGCTCCTGTAGGTGTTAAATTCCCTCTTGAACTCATAGCAGTCAGAGAAGAAATAAAATCCTTTTACTATGAGGATGATCCTGCTAAAAGGAGTTTGCCATCTGTTGAAGGATATCCAAGGCCAAATAATATTGAAGAATATCTGAAAGTCAAAGCTAAACAAGCAGAGGATATCTCAAAAAGAAATTCACAAGGGAAATCTGATAGTGAAATTCAGCAGAACTATCAATACTTGTTCACACAAGTCAGATCTTTGGAACAATTTGCAAAGAATGTGTGCCAGCAAGTATCAGAAAAGGCAGATGAATCCCTGAGAAAAGATTATGTTGAAAACATCATGGCCCACAAGAAATACAAAGGAGAAAAACACATGTATAAGGATTGGACCATTCCTGAGCTGGAAAGTGAAACAGCCAGGATTCAAGACATGATCAAAAATAAAGTGAAACATACTCCTCCAGATTGGGCAAAGTTCAAAAAGAATGTACCTGATAAAAAGGTAGAGCTGAGGAGAATGAAAGAGGAATTAGCTGCTGCTGATTATGGGTCTTTGAATCAAGTATTGAGATGGAAAGAAGATAAAGTCCGTGCTACCTACAAAAGTTTGGAGAAATTAAGAAAGACAGATCCTACTGCTCCACAAAATCCTGACTATCCTGAAGCAGAGGTTTCAAAAAGACCATCAAAGCTGCAAATCAGGAGAGCCACTGCTCCAGCTGGTGCAGCCATCTTTAAAAGAAGGCCACAAAAACAGTTGGTTACTGAAACAGTGGCAGAACTAATGGCAGGAGATGAGCTTGTAAAAGGAGGCATTAAGCAGATGATAGCTGATACTCTTGGCCTGAATCAACCTGCAAACAGTGCTCAAATAGTCATGAATAGGCCGGCATCTCCAAACACCTCATCTAATAAAAATCTCCTAAGAAACCCACCAGGCTCAAAAGTACTAAAGTGGGAAACTGACAAACAGACCCATGTACTGACTTTGTTCAGGTCTAGTGGAGAAGTGAAGAAAATAACAAGGGAACAAACACTTGGCCTAAGTCTTGAAGATATGCAGGATCTCCTTGATCTTCCACTTGGTTGGGATGAAGATGACACAGATGCCCTACACTTTGAGTTACAACTTAAAGGTCAGATAAGGGAACTGTTGATGAGGCAATAAAGTTCCACAATAATGAAGGGTTTTGGCATTATCTGTTCCAGGGGGAGATTGTTGGGATTGAACCCTATCAAAGGAACAGATAATTAAGGCCAAAACTGGATCAGAGCAGTGGATCCAGAATAAGCAGATGTTATGCATATAAGTCTATTCCCTTGAAAGTGGTTTCAACATCTGCTGACCTCCTATCTACTGATCATACAAACTGCTGACCTACAAACTACTGATCAAGTAAAAGCCTGATGGAAGACTAAAGCTCTGCTGTTCAATCTACTGCCTTGAGTCAAGCTCTACTGATCCGGACAAGTACTGCTGGGTTCACAGCAGTGGAAGGATGCAGCAGTTGTTTAGTTGTCTTTATGTAATGAAATGTATTAACAGTAGTTTAGCATAGCAGAGGTTGTATAGATCCGAGGTTAGAGTTTGTTAGGAGGTTAGATGTCACTTTCATGGTGACGTCAGCTTAGATGCTTCAGTGGTTTGCTCGTTCCTATAAATAGAACAGTGCTCTGTACTGTTCTATTATCTCTTTGCAAAAATCTTCTTCCTGCACGAACAAACACTGAGCTCAGGCTGAGGGGGAGTTTGTATTCATACATTGCATTGTAATCGTTATTGAAATAAATTCAATCTTTCGGTTCTTTGTGGAAAATGTTTGATTAAAGCAATACTCTCGTTTGATTGTGTGCAAAGTTTGTTTCCATCTTAATTCCGCTGCACAACTCATCCATCTTCATCTTAATTAAAACGTAAAACACAATCAAAACCAAACTCAGATCCTAACACCTCCGACCACCAAGACTCCGTCTCGTCTCTCTCTGCTCCCGTTTTTCTGGTCTCACCGCCGCACACGACGGCTCTCTTGATTACCGAGGGGTGTGAGTGTATGGGGGTGGGTGTGTCGCGTCGGAGGAGGGGTGCCGGTGGCCTGAGTTGCTCCGACACCGGCTAGTCACCGGTGAAATGAGGGATTCAGGTTTGAAGGTAGGTGTCTGGTTGTGGTTTTGAAATCGAAGAATAAGAGGGAGCAAGGGAGGGAAGTCTGATGGTGTGCGTGTTTGTTGATTAAGGTTTTCTAAAAAGAAATTAGGGTATAAGGAGGTTTTTTATACCTAGGTTTTTATCAAGTGGGTTGGGCCCAGGGCCTGTTAGCGTGTTTTGGAGCGGCCCAATCACCTTCCCGAAGCCCATTTCCACTCCCGAACATCAAAAAATGTCGTAGAATATTATTTCAGGGTCAAAACTTCGTAAAAAGATGTCGGTAGTCGTTATTAATCGCGTAAGTTTTCGGTGCGTTAAATCGCATAAACTACGTAGTTCGTCGCTTTTAATCCATTTTTCGATCCATTTTCAACTACGGATAATAAAAAAAGGAAGCCAAATATATCAAAATATATTGATATCGAGACGAAATTCGAGTCAGGTGCTTCTGTTTTGTTGTTGGTTGTCAGTGCGTTCATGCAATTGCGTTTATCATTCACGTTTGCGCTTTGTGACATTCGGTAGCGCTATAAATTCGTAAAAACCAAACTCATGGGTATAAAATATACGTATAAAATTCGTATTTGTCGGTGTTGTCCGTAATTCGTACGGTTTCAGTTCGTTATCGCTTTATATTCAACAGATTTCCTGTAAATCACCATACGCGCACTGTATCGTCAGATAAGCGTTCCTAGGCATATCAAGAGCCTAATTAAGTTAATTTACGCCTTAAACGCTATTTATTATCGCCTTAAACATTTACAAATTGGGTAATTAGAAGCTGTTAATTACCGGTAGTCACAGAGTTAACACAAACAAAGGAAAAGGTACAACCGGTCTAGTATTCTACTTTGGAGAATCACCTATAACCTGTTGCACACAGAAGCAACAGACAGTGGCACTCCCATCATGTGAATCAGAATTTATGGCAGCCACTGCTGCAACATGCCAAGCACTATGCCTTAAAAGATTGTTAAGTGAAATTACAGGCTGGAAGGAAGAGAAGATAACACTCAGAGTGGATAATGTTTCAGCAATAGCACTCATGAGAAATCCAGTCTTTCATGGAAGAAGCAAACACATTGATACACACTACCATTTCATAAGAGAATGTGTGGAGAACGAGGATATCACTATGGAACACATCAGTGGAGAACTGCAACGGGCAGACATACTAACAAAGGCACTAGCAAGGGTCAAGTTTGCTACAATGTGAGAACTGCTCAGAGTTCAAGATCTACAACAATTCAAGGATGTTCATGATTAGGGGGGTGAATGAAGTCGCTAATCATGCACACCCATAAGGGTTGATTATATGTTAGTTTAAAGGTTGTTATATGGTGGTTACAAAGTACAGGGACTAAAGTTGACAAAACAGAACATGTCAACCAACACCCCAAGGGTTGCGACACCCTTGGAGTCGCACCTATTTAATCTCGGCCACAAGGAGAAACAAAGGGACATGACTCTTGGACAAGAAGACACAACCTTTCAAGATTGATTCTCATCCACACAATCCAAGAGACACACCCGTTCGTGAAAGGATGCGTCTATTCGTTCGCACCCATTAGAAACTATAAATAGGGATAGATTTCATTTGTAGAACTCGTTCATGTTCATTCATTCGCATTCAGTTACACTCATTGTATTCAAATTCATGTTATATTCAAGTTAGTTTATCATTTGCGATCTAGAGATCAAAGATCATTATGGGCAACACACCTTTGGTCCTATGATACAACCTAGCTAACATGCTAGGACTAAAATTATGTTGAAGTTGCTGAGAACTACAACAGTTGATGCATATTCATCCTCATTTGCAGAACTTGCAAATTCACAATGCAAAAGCAGTTGGTTTTTATGGCTACATTTTTCTGAGTGTCTTTCTCACCTTCCAACAATTCTTAAAAAGAAACAAACAAATTAATTATTACTTGATAGAATCATAAGCAAAATAAATAAAGAATTATAAAGAAAAAATAATATACAATATTGATTGTTGATTTTTTTATGTATTAACTTAATTATTTATGGTCTATGAATATCTCTTTCGAAAGAGAGGTCAAAATCATATAAATATGAAACTAATAAACTAATGTAGATTGTAGATATATGTACAATAAAACAGATAGATATAACTACTCTTAACTTTCAACTAATTTGTCCTAGTTGCTGTTGTTTTCCAAATCCCAACAGGTGATGAGACAAATCGAACTATTGAAAAGCATATCAATGGAGACAATTCTGAATAACGTATTGAAAAGCTAAAATAAGACTCGTTTAAATATTAACAATGATTAAACCGTGTATATATATCATTTAGTTTTTACATATTTAAAAGTGCGCAGGCATGCACAGAAAGAAATTCAAACCTAAACAATTCAAGAACTAAGTGAATGAATACAATGGGATGACAATGGTTAATCACCAAAAAAGTGAGATTAACTAAGCCACCTAAATCTATTGAGATAACTTACTTTAACTTCTAAACAATTGAGAACTAAAAAGACCTCTTTAAGATGAGAAAAAGAACAATTTATAAGCACAAATTAAGAAGAATTAACTAAATCAGTGACAAAAAGTTCACTTCAATATGGGAATTGCAACATCTCATAATAGGATGTTAAGTTGTAAGCGGTCATATTAACATATAATGTGTTGTAATGTCAATATGAGGTTAGCCCACTTAGTAGAGACACATACCTCTTAAAGGGAAAGTGATCCCAGGTTCAAACCTGGGCAAAGGTGAGTTATTTAATTAATTTGTGTAATGTAAGGTAGGAGCAAACTTTGCCGTTCAAAAAAAAGTGTTGTAATGGATGTTATGAGGCAACCTGGATATTAAGAGTCACGTTAACTTTTAACAGGTTAGATTGGATTGTAACGAGTCATATTACGTTGTAATAAGTTATCATGATTGATAGCCTTAATGAGGCAAGATGGAGAATAACTTGGGTCATATTAGGTCTTGATTGGATTGTGACAAGTCGTCTTAAGTCATACTGAGTTATAACGCACCATACGTGTCTTGGTGGATATAGACATATTGGGACAAATGCAGTCTAATATTAAAGTCCTTTGCTAAAATAGTTAGGTTGCGATTTAGTTCTTTAATCCTTTACATCAGACTACTAAATTCGCTAAAGCGGACATATTAGAATAAAGAGTTTTATTTCGATACTATTACATCAACTAAGAATAAAATAAATACATTGTTATATATATGTGTGTGTGCGCATGTTATAGAATGTTATAAATCATATATATTTAATTATCTTTTTGAAATTTATTTTTTGTTTATAACTTTAGGAAATCATATATTAGATTATAACTAGTTATGTTAGGCATTAATGAGTTGTAATGTACCAGAAATGTCTCATTAGAGATGGTTATACGTAGGAGTGTAAACGAGTCAAGCCGAGCAAGCTCAAGCTCGTTTAACTTATGAAAACTCGAGCTTGAGCTCGGCTCGATTCTAGCTTTGTTTCTAAAGCTTGAGCTTCGCTCTTAGGGAGTTTTCAAGCTCGAGCTCAGCTTGGGCTCGTCTCATATATTATTTATTAGTTATAACTATTATGTTATATATAATTTAGTTATGTTTTTATATTTTTATAAATAGTAATTATTGTTGTTTAAATGTATATTTAATATAATAATTAAAAGTTATATAAACAGTGGGCTCGTTTGGGCTCGCCAACCGGCTCGGGCTCGATCTCATTTAAGCTAAACTCGTTTCGAGCTTTTTTTCGAACCGAGATTGAATAACTCGGCTCGTTTGCACCCCGAGTTTTACTTTTACGGCATATAGTTTGTAGTAGGAGAATATAGAAAGGTTTACACCAAAAGAGGTACTAACATCCCTCAAAGCCACTTGTACCAAATTACAACATTGTAGTAAGATTCACACAGAAAGAGGTGCTAAGAGCCCTTGAAATAAGATTCACACAGAAAGAGGTGGTAAGAGCCCTTGAAACCACTTGTACCAAAATGCAATTATGTATTAGGTTCATGCCAACGTAAGATGTATAGTTGATCTAAATAAACCATTTAATAATATACTTAATTTACCTCTTATGTGATAAAACTAAAAAGGATTTTCTGGAATAAACCATTTCACAGTATTAAAAGAACTATAAATATGGATATTTAAAGCCTGTAATGTTTGAAGGGGACATCACACATTTCCAATATGTGAAGGTGAGGCCTTAAGATTTGAAAGAAGACAAAAATTTATAAAAAGGCCATGTTGGAAAAGGCATTTGGATTGTGATGTATCATGTATCAAATTTTGTAAAACTTTGTATTTATTTTATTTTTTTACCATATATATAGTTAGATGAAAACACATCAAACATAAATATAACTATTTTACTAAAGATTAAAATGTGCAACCTTAAAAGTTAAAAATGTATTATACATGATCGTTGCAGAAGTTGTTAGGCGCTTTCATGTCGTTTGATTCGTGAGTAGCGTGTACTCGACTTAGGTGGAGAGTACTTCGAGAGTACTTGGACATGATAAATTTTAAAGAAATTAATTTTCAGGACATAGAAATTATGTTTTATTTTTTTATTAAGTTAAACTCGTCACAAATTGATCGACGAGTAGTTGGATTCTAAAGCTACTTTTACAACATTGCATATGCAAGGGTGAGCCAACATCCTTGTTAATTGTTTCTTCTTTGAGTTGCATTATATTTTGAAAAGCTAGATATCTTTATTGAATCTATTATATATATATAATAAATGAAAGGTGATTTGAGCCACGTGTCAATAGGGCATCACTTTCCCGTCCAACAGTTCTCCGTCCCTTTTTTTTCCCTTTTCCAACCCTAATATTCATTCATCTCCTTCACGCCTTCATTCTTCAATCTTCAATCATCTGCTCCATTCACGCCTAGAATTCAAAACTTTCTCATTCACGCCTTCATTCTTCAATCATCTGCTCCATTCACATATTTTGCCGCTTTGATTTAAGGTTCGTATCTTCTTAATTTCTTTTAATTTTTAGGGTTTTTGTTCTTCATTTTGGGTTTTAGGTGGGATCTAGGGTTTTTACGGTCAACAATTTCATTTCTACCGTTGTTGCAGTTCAGATACAGGTGGGATATAGGGTTCCTATACCTCAATTCTTCGTCTCTTACTCGATTGTACCTTTTATTTGCCCTATGCTCGATCAATTGACCTATTTCTGTTCCTTTTTATTTCAATTCAAATGGAGGCTCTCTCCTCCAACGTGTATGATAAGTACACCAAACTCAAGGTTTCTCTTTCCCCTTTCTATACTTGTCATCTATGATGTACGTATGATTGTGTTTGTTGATTGACTAATTTTAGTTTCGTGTTTGATTTCTGTACACAGGTACAGAAAGCTTCTGAAATAGAGCGGCTAAGTTTGGATCAAGAAGAAAAGTTTAAGACCTATGTCTCTGGTATGTATGTGCTTCATTTTTTAAATAATTGTAATATGCTTTCTGGATTCCTGTAATATGCGTATACTGCTCATTTTCAAATGACAATCGTAAGTTTGTTTTAGTTTATCAGATTTGTGTACTTTTTTGTTTCTATTGGATGCATAAATGATGTAAAAAACTATAAAGAAATTAAGAATAATAATGATATAGTAGTTACGAATTAAGGAAGGGTGACATTTGACTTATGTGAATGTGGTGAATGGTGATTATGTTTTTGTTTGAACATTGATTAGGATTATGAAATATTGCACAGTGGAACATTTGGATCTGAATAACAATAAGTTATATGTTAGAAATTTGTGTTTGGAAATAAGCATGGTGAGAGTCAACTTCTTTGAGAAACAGGCCTTAATACATGTGTACAATATATACTACTTAAATGTTGAAATTCTCAATTTGGAGTTCAGATGGAGGAGGCCTTAATACATGTGTACAATATATACTACTTAAATGTTGAAATTCTCAATTTGGAGTTCAGATGGAGGAGGCCTTAATACATGTGTACAATATATACTACTTCTTTGAGAAACGGGCCTTAATACACTGCGCTTTATTAAAACACGATTTTAAATCTGGTATCCACATGTGCAGGAGGAAAACAAGATCTTAGAGAAAACGAACCGTCAAAAGGTTTTAGAGGTTGAAAAGCTCGGTGAAACCATTAAAGAACTCGAGGAAGCAGTTACACTTTTTTTTGTGGTGACCTTTGTCCACGAAGGATTTGATGAGACCTGTCGGCTTGGTTTGCAAAGTGAAACAGAGCAGGTCTGTTGGTTTTTATTCAACTTTATTTGTTGATTCGTTTATGCAAAGGAAACGTTAAGTTCTCACGTTTTCATATTTGGTTTGTTTTTTTTAGTTGGTTCGCAATTCATCTCCACTAAGTCTTGCAGTTTGTATTGTAAAATTGCTATCTACATGTTCAGCAATACATTCATGCCTGACATAATCATGGGCATGGTGCAGGTGCCAGGTGGCCCAGCTTATGACCATTTGTGTCACACCCCAACCAATGCGGAAACATCGGGATGAGACGAAGTGTGAAGATTGCTAGAGACATCATAACGCTATTCGTGACAATATTTAAATAATTCCCATTTCATTTCATAACTTCAAATTGTCAACATTACATAAACTCAAATAACAACAAGTTCCAAAAGTAATACATAACAACATAAGCAAAAATTGATACAACATATTAAACCTAAACGTCTATATGTGTATCTAGGCATCAACGCTACTTCTTTTCATAGCATCGTCATCATCAACCTGTAACATGTTTAAAATACAATTCAATGCAAAAGCAATGGCGAGTATACAAGTTTGGTACGTACATAACAGAAGATAAGTTTTAAACAATTCCTCATAGCAAGCATGTGATTCAAGATAAACAATAAATATGGCATGTGTCTAACGTATCAAACCAAATGAGACGCAAGATGCTCATGACATAACCACAAGTCTACGGGCGGGTCGTCAATCCTATAGCGCTACATATGTCACGGTTAGGCTCGTACGAAGTTAATGATAAGTTCAACACATAAAGTTTCACCCAAGTTTAAAGTATCAAGCAATCACGTATACAAGCATGTTATAGGAATGTTCATGTGTTTAAGCAAAATGTTCATGTGTAAGTTTTTGATAAGTAAACATGTTACACCCCAAAAGTGGTAAAAGTAAAAGAGGGGAATACGAGTATACTCACAATATTGCATAGGCTTTCCGATTATCCAAGTGTCGATGAGTGTGAGGTTAGGATGATGGAACACCGATGCCACCCTATATGGGCCAACACAGGCGTATGAGAAATCAGAATTACGACGAAGGATTGAATTGGAAATTGGAAATTAGAGTATAGTTAGTTAATATAAATGTATACATATACATATATATTTATATAGTTTAAGTAAAAATTCTAAATTAAGTCTATCAATAGCATTATAAAAGTGTTGTCAAAATAAATATACGTTTATATTTATTGTTATAAAAATCATTTGAACTTCGATACGTTTTCATTAGCGGTTCGTCTACAAAGTACATATATATTTTTAACGAAAATCGGGCAGAGTTTCCTCTGTTTTTGTACGATCGTTAAAATTTTTAAAATTCAATAAGCAATAAACGGAACAATATGGACATATTTACTTATCTATTATGTTTACAAATTATATCAGGTGCGGTTCAGCGATAAAAAAGTAAATAAATAAATAAATAAATAAATAGATACGAAACAATATAATTTATATGCGCAACATTGTTATACCGAGGCTCGTGTCTAACCCGTCGACCCAACCCGACCCAGATAAGACTGACTCGACCGGTGCTGACCCGAACCCGATTCTGACCGTTGACCGTGGTTTGACCAAGAACCGAATCCGCACCGAAACTGAAACAGAACCAACAAACCTGATTAGAATTATACGAATTTGAAACTTGAAACAAACAAAACCCGAATTAGACTCTAACCTGAACATGAAGTCCGACCCGGTTGACTGAGCCGCTGACCCGACACGAATCTAACCCGAACTGGAACCATTCATCAGAACCGAACCGAGACTGAATCCAAGCACGAAATAAGAACGAACCAAGTCAAATCCAAACTCGTGCCAAACAGAAACAAAATATTCTTTAACAAAACTGAACCAAATAAAGCTCAAGACCTTACCGGTGAAGCTCGCCGGAAAAACGTGACCCAAAACAAAGCAGCTCCGCCGCCGCCGCGAAACAGATGCACCACCGCCGTCGCCGTCACTGACGGCGGCGCTGCCCTCACTCGCGATCTCTCTCTCTCTCTCTCGTCAGCCTCTTTCTCTCTCTTTCTCCTTCTGCCGCGTCTCTTTCTGTTTTAGTCGAGAATCCCATCGATTAGTCGCCGGTAAAGTCAAGGAGGTCGGGGGTGTTTGTGAGAAGGAGAGTTGTGAGGGTGTGGTGTCGTCTTGTCCGATTACACAACACCGGAGCGCCGATTAACCGGCTCCGGCAACCGTCTATCGGGGTGGAGAAGGGGGAAACCGAGAGGGAGGAGGGTTGTTGAGAGCATAAGTCTGATGAATGAGGTCAGTGTGTGTTATTTAGTGTGATAGAGTTGCAGAGTGATTTTGAGAGGGGATGGGGTTATGAACGGCTGCAAACATGAAGGAAGGGGGATTAGGGTTTAATTTTCTTAGATTAGAGGGCTTGAGCCCAAGTGCGCGAGCCCGTTAAACGGCTATGAGTTTCGCTCAACAGACTGGCCCGAGTTTATCTTAACACTTAACATTATAACGGTAAATAAATTAATAAATAAATGGATAATTCTCTCGTCGAGCATTTCTAATCCGTTTTTCGACTCGGGTACGATTGCGGATATTTAAAATAGAAAGTAAATACGAAATTTCTAAAAAAAACATTGAAACACGAAAATACGAGGCGTTACAGTCTCCCCTCCTTTAGGAAATTTCGTCCCGAAATTTGTTTAGAAGGAAGACTCGAAAGGGTTTTTGCAAACCGAAGAAGATTGTTTAAAATTGGGGCTTGTATGAAGGACAACGGAGAATAGTGGGGGCATAAGGGTGAACGATCGATCCAATAAACGATTATGAGTGTAAGAATAGCATAAGTATCGGATAGACGGAAGTAGCGTGCTAAGAATGAGGTCTCGTCGTGGATAATCGGATATAATGCGTTTGTGAGTTATTAAAGTTCACGTATTAGGTCTAAGTAGGTCTGCAAAGCACCGAATTTCTCATGGCACGTTTCACGAAGTTTGGTAACATGGTGAAAACACTTATATATAGGAAGTACCAACGGCGTATCCACCATGTTTTGACCACATTACGTCCGTTTCGTATTCGGTGTCATGTAACTTTCCGTGTTTTACCAAACGCAGTAGCACACTCTATGGTTCTCATACGTCCATTACTATAATCCCGTGTGCACCCGCGATTATACCAATCGTCGCATGATTCGCATAGCTTGTACTAGTTGCGTATGAATCAAGGTATACATAAATTTTGAAAATAAGATTGCGTGTGTAAAGAAATGTAGCATATAAGCATGTTTATGTTCCAAATAGCATAAGATCAACGTAAGCGAATCCCTCAGGTTTCGCTCACGTATGGGTGCGAAAGTATAAATCTTGTGTATAAATGGAGCATAAGTTTAAATATGAATACGCGTGTGCGCACAAACACAAAACGTATGGCAAGAGTGTGAGCATAAGTATAAGCATAACGTGTATGGAAAATGAGTATAAATGTGAGTACAAACATGAGTATGAGTATAAACACAAAGCGTATGAGCATGAATACGAGTATAAGTGTGAACATATGACGTATAAGCATAGATATGAACGTGTATATAGGTGTAAAACATGAAGGTTTAAGTAGGAATAGAACATATATGTATGAATATGAGTGTAAACGAAGTTGTATAAGCGCATTTGAAAACATAAAATGTATGAACATGAATGTGGATGTAGTATAAACATGAATGTAAGTACAATGTAAATGTGTAATTGTGAATGTATATATAAACGTAAAACGTATGAATTTTGAATCATGAGTATAACATAAATGTGTAAGTGTGGACATAAGTGAAGGCATAGAATGTACAAGTATGGATGTAGGAAATAATGATTTTGTTTATAGTATAAGTCGAATTACACGAGTTTATGCGCTTAAAAGATCAAAAATTTGGAGTATGAAAGAAACAGGGGACGAGTGACACGCGTGAGATCTTTGTGCGATATTGTCTAAAACGTGTAAAATTGTATGCATAAATAGGTGTTTGCGCAAAACGTGGAGTTTAAATAGATTGAATTGTCACGAAATATAGACTCTAGTTTGTGAATGTAAAGAGAGTATAAAACATCTATTGGTTATGTAGAAAGTACTTTGTAAAGGAATGGAAATGCTACTGCGGTTTTAAAAGAGTTTACATAAGTTGAAAATTTGTCGGTTCTTTTGTAGTTTCCTTGCCCACATGTTTTGAATTTAATTGTCGTAGAGTGAGGTTTTGAAAAAGTTCTAGAGATTAATAAGTTTGCATCGTTTTAAGTAACTTTGTGTTAGAAAATTCTGAAACTTACAGCTTCTTGTGAAAAAGTTGATCCTTAGAAAAGGAATTTGGTACATGAACTTAGTGATTGTTGAAAAGTGTTTCATTGGTTTTGAAAAGGAATTTTAGTAAATGATTAAATAATATTGGTAATATTTTACAGGTGTGTGCGAAAAAGTTGATTTGATTCTCAATTGAGAATAACAATCTCTAGTTTAATGGTGTGAGAGGAGCGTGTTTCAACATTTACGTTGATTGGTGAATTTGTGGGCAACGGATTTATTAAACCGACTAGGCTGACAGGTAGTATTTCGTGAAATTTTGAAAATCGAGGAACACGCGTTTATGGTAACATTTAAAATTTTTGTGTATGCGAGTGATGTGAAAATAGATTATAGAATAAGAGGTACGTTTAAATAAATGAAGCATTTTGAAATACATGATAAATGATTTAGGTATAAACATGATCGTGTTTACATAATATAGCCTATTAAAAGAAAGCGTTGGTAACGATCACTTAGGTAAGGGAATCACCCCTAATCCGTTGGTGAGGTCGTTGTAAGATGAGAAAAGAAACGGAGTTAATCGTCAAGGTAAGGAAATCACTCCTATCTCGATGATATGTCTCTGCTCGTTACAAAAGTGTAATTAAAATTAGGTGAAATCATGCATGCTAATAATGTATAATCGTATGAAAAGTAAGAGTATGATGTGTGTGTGTGAGGAACGATCTTGAAAATATATTTGAATTTTGAAACGAGAGAATTGTATCATATAAAAGCGATGATAGTAAAGCATAGGTTTGATTAAAACTTGGATTGTTCCAAAACGGAACTTTGACTAAACCAAAGCGGTCGAAAACTCTTTTGAATTTGAGAAACATGCTTTGGCCTAATAGGTGGAATACTCTAGTCGATATCTCGGTTACGGCATTCACCCTTCCAGTTACTACATGTTTCAAATCAATCGAAAATTCGAGACTTGGCGGGATTTTTGAAAATCAAGGAGCGGAACTAGTCGGCAAGGTGCGGGTTTCACCCCTAACTTGACGATTTCATACCTTAAATGTGGTTGGTACTCGTCGGGTCAAAATTTAATTTCGACACGATAACGAGGGTCCACTAGAATTTAAAATTTGAATTTCTCCACCGAGGTGAGGTGAGGATCTCACTCCTAACTTGATGGTGAATTTCATGTAAAAAGGGAAAAGTGAATGAATTGAGAGTTGTTCACCAAATTGTGGGTTTCACACCTATTTTGGTGAAGTCGTCTCGTTTGTATATTGCGAGTGGTTTTGAGTTTTTTGTAAAATCGAGTAAAATGTCTTAGGAAGGACGTGTGTCGAGAAGCATGTAATCAAGTATTAACACATAAGAAGGCATGGCAAGTTTAGCATATAAAGAATAGAACGATAAGACAAGCATTTAATTAACATGTGATAAAACAAGTATTAACACATAAGAATAGCATGTCAAGTAGTAACACATAAGAGGCATTTCAAAAATAGCACATAAGGATGTTTCATAAAAGTGGTATGTGAAGCAAGTATGGTCGAATTTGGTGTTTAACTATAGACTAGGTCAAAAGGCATGGCAGTTTTCCTAATTCCCTATAGTTATGGCTCTGATACCAATCTGTCACACCCCAACCAATGGCGGAAACATCGGGATGAGACGAAGTGTGAAGATTGCTAGAGACATCATAACGCTATTCGTGACAATATTTAAATAATTCCCATTTCATTTCATTTCATAACTTCAAATTGTCAACATTACATAAACTCAAATAACAACAAGTTCCAAAAGTAATACATAACAACATAAGCAAAAATTGATACAACATATTAAACCTAAACGTCTATATGTGTATCTAGGCATCAACGCTACTTCTTTTCATAGCATCGTCATCATCAACCTGTAACATGTTTAAAATACAATTCAATGCAAAAGCAATGGCGAGTATACAAGTTTGGTACGTACATAACAGAAGATAAGTTTTAAACAATTCCTCATAGCAAGCATGTGATTCAAGATAAACAATAAATATGGCATGTGTCTAACATATCAAACCAAATGAGACGCAAGATGCTCATGACATAACCACAAGTCTACGGGCGGGTCGTCAATCCTATAGCGCTACATATGTCATGGTTAGGCTCGTACGAAGTTAATGATAAGTTCAACACATAAAGTTTCACCCAAGTTTAAAGTATCAAGCAATCACGTATACAAGCATGTTATAGGAATGTTCATGTGTTTAAGCAAAATGTTCATGTGTAAGTTTTTGATAAGTAAACATGTTACACCCCAAAAGTGGTAAAAGTAAAAGAGGGGAATACGAGTATACTCACAATATTGCATAGGCTTTCCGATTATCCAAGTGTCGATGAGTGTGAGGTTAGGATGATGGAACACCGATGCCACCCTATATGGGCCAACACAGGCGTATGAGAAATCAGAATTACGACGAAGGATTGAATTGGAAATTGGAAATTAGAGTATAGTTAGTTAATATAAATGTATACATATACATATATATTTATATAGTTTAAGTAAAAATTCTAAATTAAGTCTATCAATAGCATTATAAAAGTGTTGTCAAAATAAATATACGTTTATATTTATTGTTATAAAAATCATTTGAACTTCGATACGTTTTCATTAGCGGTTCGTCTACAAAGTACATATATATTTTTAACGAAAATCGGGCAGAGTTTCCTCTGTTTTTGTACGATCGTTAAAATTTTTAAAATTCAATAAGCAATAAACGGAACAATATGGACATATTTACTTATCTATTATGTTTACAAATTATATCAGGTGCGGTTCAGCGATAAAAAAGTAAATAAATAAATAGATACGAAATAATATAATTTATATGCGCGACATTGTTATACCGAGGCTCGTGTCTAACCCGTCGACCCGACCCGACCCAGATAAGACTGACTCGACCGGTGCTGACCCGAACCCGATTCTGACTGTTGACCGTGGTTTGACCGAGACCCGAATCCGCACCGAAACTGAAACAGAACCAACAAACCTGATTAGAATTATACGAATTTGAAACTTGAAACAAACAAAACCCGAATCGGACTCTAACCTGAACATGAAGTCCGACCCGGTTGACTGAGCCGCTGACCCGACACGAATCTAACCCGAACTGGAACCATTCATCAGAACCGAACCGAGACTGAATCCAAGCACGAAATAAGAACGAACCAAGTCAAATCCAAACTCGTGCCGAACAGAAACAAAATATTCTTTAACAAAACTGAGCCAGATAAAGCTCAAGACCTTACCGGTGAAGCTCGCCGGAAAAACGTGACCCAAAACAAAGCAGCTCCGCCGCCGCCGCGAAACAGATGCACCATCGACGTCGCCGTCACTGACGGCGGCGCTGCCCTCACTCGCGATCTCTCTCTCTCTCGTCAGCCTCTTTCTTTCTCTTTCTCCTTCTGCCGCGTCTCTTTCTGTTTTCGTCGAGAATCCCATCGATTAGTCGCCGGTAAAGTCAAGGAGGTCGGGGGTGTTTGTGAGAAGGAGAGTTGTGAGGGTGTGGTGTCGTCTTGTCCGATTACACAACACCGGAGTGCCGATTAACCGGCTCCGGCAACCGTCTATCGGGGTGGAGAAGGGGGAAACCGAGAGGGAGGAGGGTTGTTGAGAGCATAAGTCTGATGAATGAGGTCAGTGTGTGTTATTTAGTGTGATAGAGTTGCAGAGGGATTTTGAGAGGGGATGGGGTTATGAACGGCTGCAAACATGAAGGAAGGGGGATTAGGGTTTAATTTTCTTAACTACTTAGGTTTAGATTAGAGGGCTTGAGCCCAAGTGCGCGAGCCCGTTAAACGGCTATGAGTTTCGCTCAACAGACTGGCCCGAGTTTATCTTAACACTTAACATTATAACGGTAAATAAATTAATAAATAAATGGATAATTCTCTCGTCGAGCATTTCTAATCCGTTTTTCGACTCGGGTACGATTACGGATATTTAAAATTGAAAGTAAATACGAAATTTCTAAAAAAAACATTGAAACACGAAAATACGAGGCGTTACAGTCTCCCTTCCTTTAGGAAATTTCGTCCCGAAATTTGTTTAGAAGGAAGACTCCAAAGGGTTTTTGCAAACCGAAGAAGATTGTTTAAAATTGGGGCTTGTATGAAGGACAACGGAGAATAGTGGGGGCATAAGGGTGAACGATCGATCCAATAAACGATTATGAGTGTAAGAATAGCATAAGTATCGGATAGACGGAAGTAGCGTGCTAAGAATGAGGTCTCGTCGTGGACAATCGGATATAATGCGTTTGTGAGTTATTAAAGTTCACGTATTAGGTCTAAGTAGGTCTGCAAAGCACCGAATTTCTCATGGCACGTTTCACAAAGTTTGGTAACATGGTGAAAACACTTATATATAGGAAGTACCAACGGCGTATCCACCATGTTTTGACCACATTACGTCCGTTTCGTATTCGGTGTCATGTTACTTTCCATGTTTTACCATACGCAGTGGCACACTCTATGGTTCTCATACGTCCATTACTATAATCCAGTGTGCACCCGCGATTATACCAATCGTCGCATGATTCGCATAGCTTGTACTAGTTGCGTATGAATCAAGGTATACATAAATTTTGAAAATAAGATTGCATGTGTAAAGAAATGTAGAATATATGCATGTTTATGTTCCAAATAGCATAAGCTCAACGTAAGCGAATCCCTCTGCGAAAGTATAAATCTTGTGTATAAATGGAGCATAAGTTTAAATATGAATACGCGTGTGCGTACAAACACAAAACGTATGGCAAGAGTGTGATCATAAGTATAAGCATAACGTGTATGGAAAATGAGTATAAATGTGAGTACAAACATGAGTATGAGTATAAACACAAAGCGTATGAGCATGAATACGAGTATAAGTGTGAACATATGACGTATAAGCATAGATATGAACGTGTATATAGGTGTAAAACATGAAGGTTTAAGTAGGAATAGAACATATATGTATGAATATGAGTGTAAACGAAGTTGTATAAGCGCATTTGAAAACATAAAATGTATGAACATGAATGTGGATGTAGTATAAACATGAATGTAAGTACAATGTAAATGTGTAATTGTGAATGTATATATAAACGTAAAACGTATGAATTTTGAATCATGAGTATAACATAAATGTGTAAGTGTGGACATAAGTGAAGGCATAAAATGTACAAGTATGGATGTAGGAAATAATGATTTTGTTTATAGTATAAATCGAATTACACGAGTTTATGCGCGTAAAAGATCAAAAATTTGGAGTATGAAAGAAACAGGGGACGAGTGACACGCGTGAGATCTTTGTGCGATATTGTCTAAAACGTGTAAAATTGTATGCATAAATAGGTGTTTGCGCAAAACGTGGAGTTTAAATAGATTGAATTGTCCCGAAATATAGACTCTAGTTTGTGAATGTAAAGAGAGTATAAAACATCTATTGGTTATGTAGAAAGTACTTTGTAAAGGAATGGAAATGCTACTGCGGTTTTAAAAGAGTTTACATAAGTTGAAAATTTGTCGGTTCTTATGTAGTTTCCTTGCCCACATGTTTTGACTTTAATTGTCGTAGAGTGAGGTTTTGAAAAAGTTCTAGAGATTAATAAGTTTGCATCGTTTTAAGTAACTTTGTGTTAGAAAATTCTGAAACTTACAGCTTCTTGTGAAAAAGTTGATCCTTAGAAAAGGAATTTGGTACATGAACTTAGTGATTGTTGAAAAGTGTTTCATTGGTTTTGAAAAGGAATTTTAGTAAATGATTAAATAATATTGGTAATATTTTACAGGTGTGTGCGAAAAAGTTGATTTGATTCTCAATTGAGAATAACAATCTCTAGTTTAATGGTGTGAGAGGAGCGTTTTTCAACGTTTACGTTGATTGGTGAATTTGTGGGCAACGGATTTATTAAACCGACTAGGCTGACAGGTAGTATTTCGTGAAATTTTGAAAATCGAGGAACACGCGTTTATGGTAACATTTAAAATTTTTGTGTATGCGAGTGATGTGAAAATAGATTATAGAATAAGAGGTACGTTTAAATAAATGAAGCATTTTGAAATACATGATGAATGATTTAGGTATAAACATGATCGTGTTTACATAATATAGCCTATTAAAAGAAAGCGTTGGTAACGATCACTTAGGTAAGGGAATCACCCCTAATCCGTTGTAAGATGAGAAAAGAAGCGGAGTTAATCGTCAAGGTAAGGAAATCACTCCTATCTCGATGATGTCTCTGCTCGTTACAAAAGTGTAATTAAAATTAGGTGAAATCATGCATGCTAATAATGTATAATCGTATGAAAAGTAAGAGTATGATGTGTGTGTGAGGAACGATCTCGAAAATATATTTGAATTTTGAAACGAGAGAATTGTATCATATAAAAGCGATGATAGTAAAGCATAGGTTTGATTAAAACTTGGATTGTTCCAAAACGGAACTTTGACTAAACCAAAGCGGTCGAAAACTCTTTTGAATTTGAGAAACATGCTTTGGCCTAATAGGTGGAATACTCTAGTCGATATCTCGGTTACGGCATTCACCCTTCCAGTTACTACATGTTTCAAATCAATCGAAAATTCGAGACTTGGCGGGATTTTTGAAAATCAAGGAGCGGAACTAGTCGGCAAGGTGCGGGTTTCACCCCTAACTTGACGATTTCATACCTTAAATGTGGATGGTACTCGTCGGGTCAAAATTTAATTTCGACACGATAACGAGGGTCCACTAGAATTTAAAATTTGAATTTCTCCACCGAGGTGAGGATCTCACTCCTAACTTGATGGTGAATTTCATGTAAAAAGGGAAAAGTGAATGAATTGAGAGTTGTTCACCAAATTGTGGGTTTCACGCCTATTTTGGTGAAGTCGTCTCGTTTGTATATTGCGAGTGGTTTTGAGTTTTTTTGTAAAATCGAGTAAAATGCCTTAGGAAGGACGTGTGTCGAGAAGCATGTAATCAAGTATTAACACATAAGAAGGCATGGCAAGTTTAGCATATAAAGAATAGAACGATAAGACAAGCATTTAATTAACATGTGATAAAACAAGTATTAACACATAAGAATAGCATGTCAAGTAGTAACACATAAGAGGCATTTCAAAAATAGCACATAAGGATGTTTCATAAAAGTGGTATGTGAAGCAAGTATGGTCGAATTTGGTGTTTAACTATAGACTAGGTCAAAAGGCATGGCAGTTTTCCTAATTCCCTATAGTTATGGCTCTGATACCAATCTGTCACACCCCAACCAATGGCGGAAACATCGGGATGAGACGAAGTGTGAAGATTGCTAGAGACATCATAACGCTATTCGTGACAATATTTAAATAATTCCCATTTCTTTTCATAACTTCAAATTGTCAACATTACATAAACTCAAATAACAAGTTCCAAAAGTAATACATAACAACATAAGCAAAAATTGATACAGCATATTAAACCTAAACGTCTATATGTGTATCTAGGAATCAACGCTACTTCTTTTCATAGCATCGTCATCATCAACCTGTAACATGTTTAAAATACAATTCAATGCAAAAGCAATGGCGAGTATACAAGTTTGGTACGTACATAACAGAAGATAAGTTTTAAACAATTCCTCATAGCAAGCATGTGATTCAAGATAAACAATAAATATTGCATGTGTCTAACATATCAAACCAAATGAGACGCAAGATACTCATGACATAACCACAAGTCTACGTGTCACACCCCCAAAATCCACCTGCGGAGTACCACCGCTTGGAGGAGTGACATGACCAGGATCAAGCCACCAATCATATTGAACATAGCATTTAAATATTAAAAGTAACCAATACAACCCACCACAATACAACTGGTGTTCAATAAAACATAATCTGAGTAGCGGAAGCATAAGTATGTAAACCCAATGTAAATCATAAGTTCAAATGTTTAAATATTTAACATGGCATCCTCAATCCATGTCCCACAACGACCTGCTCCTCCCTGTGCAAGCTCCATATGTACCTAAGGTCCTGCAAGGCATGCAGCAGAGAGTCAACAACTAGTTGAGCGAGTTAACAGTTAATAGTTCAGTAATTGTAATAGTATAGTAAGCCTTGTGTTCGTTCATTAAGTCATGTATCGTATTAGTTCGTATCGCGGCCCTCTAGGCATGTATGCGAAGATTAGGGAAAGTTTCCCGAGTATTCTAGACTAGGTATATTTGTATCGCAGCCACCCGGCATGTGTGCGAAGTTTAGCGTATAGTTCGCAGCCTTCCTAGGCATGTGTGCGAAGATTAGTCATATTATCGCAGCCAACCCCGGCGTGTGTGCGAAGATCAGTCATATTATCGCAGCCAACCCCGGCGTGTGTGCGAAGATCAGTTCTATTAGTATCACTAGTCTAGTCGTATCTTATCAATAACCCTTCCTCACCCGAGGACCATATAACTAAGTTCCATAAGCTAGGTAAGTACAAGTAAATAATCCAAACCCATTCCCACCCTGGGAACCCCATGCCTTGGCTGTGTGAACTCACCTTGGTTTGCTCGGTATGCTAAGTATGTGCTCACAGTTAATCAATCACGTCCTATTGTACGCACGTAAATATAATCAGCTCAGGTTCGTATGTCATTTATATCACGAAGTGTGTTTAAGCAGTTATCACATATCACATAAGCAATTAAATCAAAGTCATGCAATTCCATGCATCACATGAGGGCTTTCTCAGTTTATTCGAACAATATTAATCATTAATCATGTCTAACGGCGTTAAGCAGGTTTAACGAGGTTCCACACTAGACAAGGTTTACGCACTTAGCATAGAAAACATACGTAACAGAATCATTCAGAATTAACCAGAGTTATCAAGCATACCTAACATACTGACATGTTTAGCAGTGTTAGCAAATTAACATATTGCCAAGTTAACAGAGTTAATAAAGCATAACAGAGTTAATAATTAACGAAGTTAATAAAGTTAACTAGTTAACAAAACTAACAGGGCCCAAATCCAAGCTTGGGCCGAGAGACCCTTGGGCCGAACTCCCTCATGTGACCAAAACACATAAGGTTCGAAATCCACCTTGCCGAAATCCTTTTGGGGTTGAGCCGAAATCACCTTGGGCCGAAATCCCAAGGGTGATTTCGTTGAATGGTGTTTTCGTGAGACCAGAACATATCATCAACATCAATATCAGTTACGAAATCAGAAATCCCTAATCATCATCATCGACATCACATTACGACTTGAACATTCATTACTCAATCAAAGCAGATCATGTAGCCACATGGATTACCAAATCATTATACAATCAAGATCAAGGCAAATCATATAATCATATCATTCTGCCATCCAGATCTTATACAATCATCATAGCATTCATAAGGAGGCATAACACAACATCAGTATTAAATTAAACATATTCGTACAGATATGTGATCATGCAAGAATCAAACAACAATGATTACTAACCAAGATGAAAGGGTCACTAGTTTGATCCGAAAGAAAAGCTTGAAGGCTTGTCGTCACCGCCGCACAGGAAAAAAATAGAGTTCTAGGGTTTGGCGATTAAACTTACACGCAAAAATTGGAAATAAATATAACTGCTTCACTAGTGGGCCTAAAGCCCATCTTGATTTCGTCCATAAGCCTCTAGATGAAAACACTAAGGTGTTTTCATCCAAGACTGATTTCGTGGGGGTGTTGGGCCTAATAGATCTCTTTGTTTTCATTAATTACACAAGGCTTATCACTAATACAAATTATATAATATAAACCCACTTATAATGCACACTATAAATAAATATACAATCACACTTTGTAAGCAAGTAATATGTGTAATAAGTCGAGTAGAGACCTTGAAAACTCGGGTTGTCACACTACGGGCGGGTCGTCAATCCTATAGCGCTACATATGTCACGGTTAGGCTCGTACGAAGTTAATGATAAGTTCAACACATAAAGTTTCACCCAAGTTTAAAGTATCAAGCAATTACGTATACAAGCATGTTATAGGAATGTTCATGTGTTTAAGCAAAATGTTCATGTGTAAGTTTTTGATAAGTAAACATGTTACACCCCAAAAGTGGTAAAAGTAAAAGAGGGGAATACGAGTATACTCACAATATTGCATAGGCTTTCCGATTATCCAAGTGTCGATGAGTGTGAGGTTGGGATGATGGAACACCGATGCCACCCTATATGGGCCAACACAGGCGTATGAGAAATCAGAATTACGACGAAGGATTGAATTGGAAATTGGAAATTAGAGTATAGTTAGTTAATATAAATGTATACATATATATTTATATAGTTTAAGTAAAAATTCTAAATTAAGTCTATCAATAGCATTATAAAAGTGTTGTCAAAATAAATATACGTTTATATTTATTGTTATAAAAATCATTTGAACTTCGATACGTTTTCATTAGCGGTTCGTCTACAAAGTACATATATATTTTTAACGAAAATCGGGCAGAGTTTCCTCTGTTTTTGTACGATCGTTAAAATTTTTAAAATTCAATAAGCAATAAACGGAACAATATGGACATATTTACTTATCTATTATGTTTACAAATTATATCAGGTGCGGTTCAGCGATAAAAAAGTAAATAAATAAATAAATAAATAGATACGAAACAATATAATTTATAAGCGCGACATTATTATACCGAGGCTCGTGTCTAACCCGTCGACCCGACCCGACCCAGATAAGACTGACTCGACCGGTGCTGACCCGAACCCGATTCTGACCGTTGACCGTGGTTTGACCGAGACCCGAATCCGCACCGAAACTGAAACAGAACCAACAAACCTGATTAGAATTATACGAATTTGAAACTTGAAACAAACAAAACCCGAATCGGACTCTAACCTGAACATGAAGTCCGACCCGGTTGACTGAGCCGCTGACCCGACACGAATCTAACCCGAACTGGAACCATTCATCAGAACCGAACCGAGACTGAATCCAAGCACGAAATAAGAACGAACCAAGTCAAATCCAAACTCGTGCCGAACAGAAACAAAATATTCTTTAACAAAACTGAACCAAATAAAGCTCAAGACCTTACCGGTGAAGCTCGCCGGAAAAACGTGACCCAAAACAAAGCAGCTCCGCCGCCGCCGCGAAACAGATGCACCACCGCCGTCGCCGTCACTGACGGCGGCGCTGCCCTCACTCGCGATCTCTCTCTCTCTCTCGTCAGCCTCTTTCTCTCTCTTTCTCCTTCTGCCGCGTCTCTTTCTGTTTTCGTCGAGAATCCCATCGATTAGTCGCCGGTAAAGTCAAGGAGGTCGGGGGTGTTTGTGAGAAGGAGAGTTGTGAGGGTGTGGTGTCGTCTTGTCCGATTACACAACACCGGAGCGCCGATTAACCGGCTCCGGCAACCGTCTATCGGGGTGGAGAAGGGGGAAACCGAGAGGGAGGAGGGTTGTTGAGAGCATAAGTCTGATGAATGAGGTCAGTGTGTGTTATTTAGTGTGATAGAGTTGCAGAGGGATTTTGAGAGGGGATGGGGTTATGAACGGCTGCAAACATGAAGGAAGGGGGATTAGGGTTTAATTTTCTTAACTACTTAGGTTTAGATTAGAGGGCTTGAGCCCAAGTGCGCGAGCCCGTTAAACGGCTATGAGTTTCGCTCAACAGACCGGCCCGAGTTTATCTTAACACTTAACATTATAACGGTAAATAAATTAATAAATAAATAATAAATAAATGGATAATTCTCTCGCCGAGCATTTCTAATCCGTTTTTCGACTCGGGTATGATTGCGGATATTTAAAATAGAAAGTAAATACGAAATTTCTAAAAAAAACATTGAAACACGAAAATACGAGGCGTTACAATTTGGGCGCAGCTTCACAGTACCAATATGTATTATGATGCGTAATATCAAACTTAATTGGTTGATGAAAAAGTACCAATATGTATTATGATGCGTAATAAGACTTCTTATTCAAACTTAATTGTTTAGGTCCACAGCACATTTCTTGATCTTGGGGATTCGAATATCCTTCGGCCATACATGAGTGATGCAATAACAGATGTATCTAAATCATGTGAAGCTTTTAAAGCAAAAGAAGCAGCACCTTCAGTTGCAGGTATCTTCACTTAATTGACCTTTTTGTTCATTCATCCTTCTTTGTTCCTGGGATTATCCTCACCGTTTACAAAGTATTCTATTTTTGCAGTGTTCAACTATCCCTCGAGTTGCCACACGATGCTAATTGTCCTTATAACTCCTCCGCCTGTTGACGAGGAAGGGCGACAACAATATGCAACATAATATTCAGTTTTAAATTCAGTTTTTATGTATGCTTTCGTGAATTTATATCGTTAATTTTAATACAGATTTGTATATGGAGAAAAAGCAATGACAGCTCCGGAAAGAACAAATGAAGTAGCTGGAAATTATGCAAATGAGTGTGTTGAGGTAGCTAAGGAACTCGGTGTTTCTTCGGTCAACTTATGGTCAAACATGCAAGAAACGCAGGGATGACAGAAAAAGTTTCTAAGGTTGGTGATTTTACCGTCCTTATTGCTCGTATGGTAATTAACTTGGTTTAACTACTATATCACAAGACGCTAAAAGTACCATAAAATACTTATATGGGCGGACCGGGTGGGCTGAGTAGCGGTTCAAAACGGGTTCAGGTTTAAATGTTTCAACTTTACAGATCTGTTGAATCGGTTGGGTTGTGTTTAATGTGTTTAGTTATGATCTAAAAGTTTGAATAAAGTTGTTTAGGATATGCACCCATTGAGTTTAGATGATTTTAAACCCATTTGACCCGTTTTGAGTTAAAACGCAATCTAAATCGACCTACTATAAGTAAACGAGTCAAAATTGCCGCATCTATCCTAAAATGATTTAAGAGGCTTTCTCAAATGGGTCAAATCAAATAAAATGAGAAACATGTTGAATGTGTTAAAGTTGTCCATAATCCACTGTGATGTATCATCTGGTATGTGTTGTATCATCTTTCCACTAAATTGGAGAAGTATATGAACAGTGGAATCTTCTGGTATGTGCTGTATCATCTTTCCACTAAATTTGTCCTTGAATTTATGTCTACTTACTGTGTTTGTGATCATTAATGATAGCACATGCTATATGACCTTTATTTGTGTTGATAACCTAACTTTGTTTGTATTGCTTCTTTCAGGTGAGGAGAGAGAAGTCTATTTATCACACTCTAAATATGCTCAGCATTGATGTGACAAAGAAGCGTCTTGTGGCTGAAGGAAGGAGTCCCATATACGCAACCGAACAGGTCTTCTTCAGATGGCTAAACATTTTTCTGTTTGTGTGATATCTCATTTCAAATTACTTATTTTCAGGGAGATTAGTGTTTCATCAGTCTCAGCTTTATGTGGATTAAATTTCGGCATATGTAAAAGTATTTTTTAATAAATCTAAGTATATCATCTACCTTCTTTTTGCAGATTCAAGATGCACTGGAGCCAGCAACGATAGATTCAAACTCACAAGTTGGTGCCATATTCCAGGTTTTGCACACAAAAGAGTTACCTCCAACCTTTTTCCGGACAAACAAGTTTACTGATTCCTTTCAAACAGTCGTGGATGCATATGGGTAAGTTACTTTACTTCTTCATTGGCCCGGATATGGTTTTTAGTTATTTATTTATGTAATACAGAACATTTCATTTCAGTTTTAACAAGCATTTCACGATTTTCTTAAAATTTAACTAAAGTTTTATGACTCAACAACAAAGATAATTGAAAATTGAATTATAATTGTGTCTTTTTTCCAGATTCATGCGCTGCTAATGGCAGTTAGCTGGGGAGTTATTTCCAGTTGGAATGGATATAGGAGACGAAAAACTGGATCTAGAGACCATTAGAGCAGTGGGAGGTGGTAAACTATCATCTGGTATTCGATGTATATGTATTGTTTATTTATAATATCGTGTTAACTATTAAGTTAACAAGTCAACGACTACTTTAGTCAACCAGATGTTTTTTCCCCAAAATTCTATCTCCACAATGGTCTTACTTAAACCAGAGGTGCGCTAAAACATGTTCCTTTTCCTTAACCGGTAAAAACCCGGAACCAAGTATTGCTAGAAATGGGGTATTGAGGGCCCGACTCCGTATCGGACCCTACCTGTCGGTTATGGATTGGTTATGCATCGAGTTGTAACCCTAAAATTTTTAACTGGTTCTAAGCCGAGCTGGTCAAAATCCGAAACAAATGACTATAAGAAGTGTTTTGAAACCACTTTTCGGTTAAAACAGTGTTTGAAACCACTGTTGGGTTAAAACAGTGTTGTTAAAACAGTGTTTTGAAACCACTTTTGGGTTAACAGTGTTTGAAACCACTGTTGGTTTAAAACAGTGTTTGAGACCACTGTTTTAACCCAAAAGTGGTTTCAAAACACTGTTTTAACAACACTGTTTTAACCCAACAGTGGTTTCAAATACTGTTAATCCAAAGTGGTTTCAAAACACTGTTTTAACCCAACTGTGGTTTCAAACACTGTTTTAACACAAAAGTGTTTTAACGACAATTGTATGACTTTCGTCAAACAATGGTTTGACTTTGGTCAAACAGTGGTCAAACAGCCTTCCAAGAGTCCAGCTAGGATGAAGTCAAGATTTGATATATAGTTTTGATTATCTGTTTTATAGTTGAGATTAAAACAATAATATTGGTTAATGATAATAAATAACAATAGAGTAAATTGCCATTTTAGTCCCTGAGTTTTGTCCAAATATGTCAGTTTGATCCAAACAGTTTTTTTTTTTTGCATCTGGGTCCCCGACTTTTACATTTTGTTGTCATTTTGATCACTTTTCCTAACTCCATCCAAAAACCCAGTTACTCGCCTAACTCCATCCAAAAACCCAGTTACTCTTTTCAATTTAAACCTTTTTCAGTTGCCATTTTGATCCAATTCTTAAAAAAACATAAAAATTCTAAAAAATCCAAATAATTCTAAAAAATCCAAATAATTCTAAAAAATCCTAAAAAATTCAAAAAAATTCAAAAAAATATAAAAATTCTAAAAAATTCAAAAAAATATAAAAATCAAAAAAATTCTAAAAAATCAAAAAAATTCTAAAAAAATTCTAAAAAATCCAAAAATCATTAAATGTTTCGGCACGAACCGTTTCGACCCGTACCGTTTCGAACCGAACCGTTTTGACCCGTACCATATCGTTTCGAACCCGTACCGTTTCGAACCCGAACCGTTTCGAAACCGTACCGTTTCGAACCCGAACCGTTTCCCGAACCGTTTCGAACCGTACCGTTTCGACCCGTACCGTTTCGAACCCGTACCGTTCGAAATGGTACGGGTTCGAAATGGTTCGGGTTCGAAACGGTACGGGTTCGAAACGGTTCGGGTTCGAAACGATACGGGTCGAAACGGTACGGGTCGAAACGGTTCGTTTCGAAACGGTACGGGTCGAAACGGTTCGGGTTCGAAACGGTACGGTTCGAAACGGTTCGGGAAACGGTTCGGGTTCGAAACGGTACGGTTTCGAAACGGTTCGGGAAACGGTTCGGTTCGGTTCGAAACGGTTCGAAACGATATGGTACTGGTCGAAACGGTTCGGGTTCGAAACGGTTCGGGTTCGAAACATTTAATGATTTTTGGATTTTTTAGAATTTTTTTGATTTTTTTTTATTTTTTAGATTTTTTTTATTTTTATATTTTTTTTGAATTTTTTAGAATTTTTTATATTTTTTTGAATTTTTTAGAATTTTTATGATTTTTTAGATTTTTTTTTAATTTTTTAGGATTTTTTAGAATTATTTGGATTTTTTTGAATTTTTATGTTTTTTTAAGAATTGGATCAAAATGGCAACTGAAAAGCTGAAAAGGTTTAAATTGGATGGAGTTAAGCGAGTAACTGGGTTTTTGGATGGAGTTAGGAAAAGTGATCAAAATGGCAACAAAATGTAAAAGTCAGGGACCCAGATGCAAAAAAAAAAAAACTATTTGGATCAAACTGGAAAATTTGGACAAAACTTAGGGACTAAAATGGCAATTTACTCATAACAATACATATTGGAACAAAATTCTACCTTGGACAATAATATAAAAATACGTTTTTCAAAAATGTTGATTTGTACCTGTTTCTTAAATGACCAGAATGCCTAAATGTTATATGAGGATAGCAACTTACCATGCTTAGATGCTTCTTTAATTCAACAGTCGGTGTTGAAGATGTGGAACGAACAACCGGTTCTAGGCGCAGACGACGGAGCCAGAGTCAGAGTCACTGTTGTTAATGCTATGGCTTCTTCTGGGTTGCATTTGACGTTAGAGAGTGCTTCCGATGATGCTGATGGTGGAAAGAAATTGGCAACAAGTGTACATGATAATGGCGAAGATGAAGGCGGAGATGGTTCCTGGATCTGCCAGAATCCAGGAGGCGTTGATAATCTTCTACGGTATCCTTGTGCTTGTAGCCGTGGTATTAAGTTTATTCACCAAGACTGCCTGTTACTCTACGGTATCCTTGTGCTTGTAGCCGTGGTATTAAGTTTATTCACCAAGACTGCCTGTTACAGTGGCTCATTCATAGCAACGGTTGACAGTGTGCGGTTTGTTTTCTCAGGTTTACTATGTTTTTGTTGAGTTATTTTCCTGCATATGTAACTTATTAATTTAACTTTGTGTTTCTTTTTATTTACTAGTGAATTCGATAGTGTTTAGCGACCAAGCTTAGCTTATAGATCTAATTGTGGATGTTAATCATAAATCTTGATAGGAAAACCTCTCCTAACCACCTGCGTATAGAACACAATGTTTTGATTCAGTTATTAGAATTGCCATAGGAACAAATTTAGTTTGGCAAATGGATGAATTTAAATTCTCTTATATTGAAGCATTTATTTATTGTAAGTTGAGTAAAATAAATAATTTGGGTGTTTATATGAGTGTGAACCACTCTTTTTGAGACAATATCACTGCAGCCAAACATCCCCAATAAGAGTAGCTAGATATAATGTGTATCAACATTTAAATAGTTAAATTTGTTGTCATATAATATTATGCTGATACATTCAGTTTTTATTGAGCAGGTGATTCAACAAATCACGACGCACTACATGTGACAATCGTCAAAAATCCAGGTATCCATACAATTTAATTAACCATGTTAGTGCTTAATGACTGTGCTGAATTACAATTAATTGCTTTCTGATTACTACAACATGCTTACATGAGCATCACATTTCATAATGTCACATCATTTTTACATACAAACTTTATTTACATAAACGATGCACAAAGCACAGCTAGCACAGTTAGCGGATAACTCAGAAAAATGCTGACGAGGTTCAGTACATAGACAGACGTTGTTTTGAGACACAGTGTGAGCCAGAGACCAAGTACTACACTAGTATGGTGTGTAGGGAAGTAAGGATCATAAAACTGCTTCACTATGTGATAGTTTAAGTACCGGAAAGTGCCTAAAACTCACCCAAGGTGTTGAATTCAGCATTTTTCAGCAAAAATCAGCATCTTAACAAGTTAGTAACATGCAAAAATATGACTAAATGGTCCTGAATGCTTTCCTAAGTGTCGGGAATTAAAAGTGTCACAAAAGGGTACATAAAGATCACTAAACGGAATAGCTTGACACTTTAACGAACCGGTATCTAACCGAACAACCGGACACTACCCGAAACACCAAAATTATACTAAAAGCATTGTTTTATTATTTCTGAGCTAGTTATGATCCCCGAACACCCTAACACCCACTAAAAATATCTAGTAACTAACACTTACAACTAACACTTGAATTTGAACTTTAAACTAACTATATGGTTCAAACTTACACTTAGACCCCCCCCCCCCCCCCCGCTAGTAATCGGCCCACACATGGCCTAAATGGTGGATTTTATTGATTTGTTTATTAGATTGTGTCATGTACTTTAGAGAACATAAAACCCAAAGGTTAAACACTTGTTGGAGATGAGTTTATATTAACCCCAAGACCTTAACCTTCATTCATCAACAGAACCCAACACCTCCATCTTTCTCCTCCCTCTCCCTTGGCTCTCGGCCGAACCACAACTACCCCACCATCATCATCATTTGTCCATTCCAAGGTGTACACAAGGTGCTAGGAGCAACATCAAGAAGCTTGGTGGCTTTGGAACTTCAAGGACCTTCATCATAGAGCTAGTAGTAAGGCCCTTATAATCTCTTGTTACTTCTAATTTGGTTGGTTAAAAGATGATATGTAATGAAAATCATGTAGAACACTAAAGAACACAATTAAGAAACATGAACATAAGCTTGTTATATGAAGTAATCATGATGAAACTTTGTTGTTTAGTGTATGAATGATACTTGCTTGTTATTTTCTTGAGATTATGATGTTGATCATCATAAGGAGCTTGCTAGATTGTGATTAAACACATAATCTAGCAAGTAAGGGGATGATTATGTACTAAAATAAGATGATCATCCTTATGTGTAAGCATGAACTTGAAGAATAAAGGGATTTCTTGAAAAATAATAATCAAGGTGAGTTAATAATCTTATGGATCTAAGAATTATGAATGGTTTTCCAAAAGAACCAAGTTCAAAATATGATTTTTAGGAAATCTTGGTTCTTACTTAAACATACACTATTTTTGGTGATAAAACAATGTTTAGAAACACTAGAGAAACAAGAAGATGTTATAAAGAAATGTTTTTGTAAAACATGTTTACAAGTTGTAAACACCCAAATCTTTCAAGAATGAGATTTTTAAAGAAGTAAACACACTTTAAAGAGTAACTAAACCTACTAAACACGCTACCAAGTTACTACAAGTTTTTATGAAAATTCAAGTTCATGATTATTAGGTAGCTAGCATTGTTTTCGCACTCGGTAAGTGTAGATTGATTGTTGAGATGATTTTGAAAAGAAAATGATATGCTTTGATAGCATGGCCACCTCCATTTTTAGGGGAAACTATGGCAAAATTTTCTAAAAATATAAACACTTAGAAAAATATTTTCTAAACAAATATTTACAAGTGTGTTTTAACTATGGTTTTCAATATAAACTTTGCCATAGATTTTGTTACAAAAATACACATATTGGAGGTTGGTTTTTATAAATAAAAATGGATAAATATGTATTTAGAATATATATTTACATTAAAGACACATTGTGTGTGATTATTTGTATACCTTGTGTATTAGTTATATTATTTTAGGATTTAAAGTAATATAACTTGACAAAATACCAAGAAATTACAATCCCAAATAATACCAAAAGTCACAAGGAATACATATATAAGTTACCCACTTAATATTGAGAAACCGAACGCAAGAACGTAACTTACAAAATATTCCGGAAAATACCGTTATAAATATATTTTTGGTAAATATTATTTTGGATATGAAAGAAATGAAAATATGATTTTATTATTATTACCAAGTTATATCATATTTTCAACAAGGAGAAAATATATTATTTTTGGGAAGTAAAAATATATTTTCCTAGAATATTTAAAAGATATATGATTTTTGGGAAAAATATATATTTTCTTGAAATACATTATTTTTGGACAAAATAAGTTAAAATATATTTTCTAAAGTGAGACTTGAAAATATATTAATTTGGAACTACAAATAGTTTTACCAAAAGAAAAATTATGAACAATTTTTCTAAGTGATATTCCTTAAAACATGTGTTTTGGAAATAAATATTGGATATTTATTCAATATTCCGGAATAATCAAATATGAGAATACGAAAATACATGTATGAGATACCCCCCGTCCTTGGAAAGGAAATACGAATATAAATACTTGAGAAGTATTATTACAAAATATTGATTAACAAATTATTCCAAAAATTAAATATAATTTAAAGTTAAAATAATTATTATTTTAACAAGGAATTATAACTTGGAATAATATTGGAGACATAAAAGAAACGTAACTCAGAAACGTTAATTCTAAGACAAGGCACGGCCCGTTCGTCTAATAGACCCTAGTACATTGTAGGTAGTCGTGTTTGCTGACGAGATTTGAGTTACGAGTACCGAAGACGCAAAACTGTGAGTTCATGTCCCCCTTTTCTTTAAACTGTTTTGTTTATTAACTTCGGGGGTGAAATACGTGTTACAAAAGGATTACATACAAATACAATTGGTATGGTTAGCCTAGGAAAGTACCATAGATCATGTGAATGGGTAGGCGCATACTTGAGACCATTAATCCTCGTATAAGGACCGAGGGGCATGGGTGATAGATCTATTTGGGTATAGCGAGCCCACACCCATGAGGACCCGGGTGGCCCATAGGTTGACTATGTCTTCCAGCCGGAAGCTCGGTACAAATTTGCTAGGTTTGAGTCTTCCTACACCGTCACACATATCAGTGGCCTTGCAAACCATTGGTGATCTTTTCCTTGTTTGCTTTCATACCGGGATTTACATACATACATACATACATACATACACTGTTTACAAAGGTTTATACATACATACATATACGAAACACATGAACTCGCTCAACTTTTGTTGATATTTTCAAATTACATGTGTTTTAGGGAACTAAGTGGATCTGGCAGGTGTGTGCATGTTTTCAAGCTGCGTCACAAATAAAAGATGTCATCCGAGTCGTTAGGGTTTAGGAAATGTATCTTACTCCTGGACGAGATACATGGTTCTAAACCCGGGTTTATTTAAGATCTTTTGTCGAGTCTATGTGAACTCATTGAAACTTGTTGTGGTTGTAACTTAAATTTGGTGTCTACGTTTAATGTTGTGGTATTTTCAATCTTAATTTTATGGATGAATATCTTATGGTTTTAACATATAGCGTTGTTATGATTGAATGCTATGGTATTAAAAAAGTCACACCAATAATCACGCTTCCGCAAAAGTCAGGGTGTGACACTACATTAGTAGATCGTGCGAGAGTCTCATTTTGAAATAAATCACCAAGAGCTAGAGTTGCCACCAATCTAACTTTTTGAGCTTGTGTTTGTGGGTCCAAAAGGTAGTGTGATAATGGTAAGATTGCTGATTTGGTTGCTTTGGTTTCTCGGATTGTAATATTCTTTAATTGAATTTCCAATAGCCTTGCATCAGTTTCTTCACACTGATGACCCCCTTGTAGTTTCAATAAAGCCCCAGTAGCACTGCTTTCAGCCATGGCTATAGCACAGCTGTAATCATCACTTTTAATTATTAAAAGTAACTTTATCGAGCCCGAAAAGCAATACCGGGTAATAACCTAGTAAAAGTAATATACATACCCAACTTAACACATGCGTGCAATTTGTGATTTTTCAAAAAGTTAAAGCTAAATGCATTGAAAAATATCTAACTTACAAGTTATATGTACTCAGATTTTATATTTATATTTTAATATAAAAGCTCTTTAAGCTTATGGACTTCACACACAAAATAAGTTTAAAAATATAAGACTTGAAACCTAACAAATATATAATAAGCAGTATATATGATGCGTATATTATTTATGGTATAACGGGTGAAATTAAAACTTTAAAAAATATTAAACTCATTGTCTACACCATCTTGCAAATGTATATATTGGTAACCATAGTGTCAAGAATCAAGATTAATAAATACTATATTTTTTTTACGTCGTGTGTGTTGCGGACTTGCTGTGAAACCCAACAAATGATAATGTAAAACAAACGTTATTTGAAAATAAAGTATGTGGTTTAGAAAACCAAACCATTAGAACGGTTAAGTTCGAATACAATACTTTATTTTGAGTACAACTTCTGTTTCAATAAAACTTATAACAGAATGTCGAGGGAAAATTTAAGCACAACTACGTACTTAAGTTTTTAGAAAAAAAGTTATAAACGTAAATTATTAAAGAAGTATCAAATTAATTGGTAAATTAATATATGGAGTGAATTTCAAGGATTGTCCTTTATCTTTATACTCATTTTCAGGCGTTGTCCTTTATGTTCAAAATTGACGAGTTTTGTCCTTTATATTTTCATATCATACACGTTTTGTCCTTTAGGCCTAACCCAGTTAGTTTTTCCAGTTAAATTTGGCTATATGCTTTGCACATGAGGGCATTTTTGTCAATTCAAAGGTAAGTTCAACGGCAGATTTACAGCTCAAAGCTTCTGCAACCTTTGAATTGACAAAAATGCCCTCATGTGCAAAGCATATGACCAAATTTAACTGAAAAAACTAACTGGGTTAGGCCTAAAGGACAAAACATGTATGATATTAAAACATAAAGGACAAAACTCGTCAATTTTAAACATAAATAAAGGACATCGCTTGAAAATGGGTATAAAGATAAAGGACAATACTTGAAATTCACTCTTAATATATGTTTAAAAAAAAGAATTATTAGAAAAAGTTAAAGAAAATATATGGTTATAAATATATAATATAATAGGAAAAAACAAATTTATGTTATTAAAGTAAATATAATAATAAACTATTATAATATATTGAATAAAAAATAATAAAAAAATATATATTATTATAAAAATAAAGTTGCTATTCATGTTCCTTCATTATAAATATATAATATAATAGGGTGAGAGTTGGCTACAAAGTCCATTTTTCCTACAAAGTATACAAAGTCATAAAACACCACAATTTCAGCTATAAAACACACTCAAAACCCACAAGTAACAAAGTGGAGATTACTAAAACGTCATATTTGTGGGTTTTGTGTTGTCTTTTGGATGATAAGGCTTTGATTGTCGAATGACTAACATTAGTGTGTTTTATATTGATTATCATGTTGTGTTTTATATTCATAGTTCTACGATGGTGTGTTTGAAGTTTTTATGGACCGATAGGGTTTGGATATTGTGTTTTAGTGATCTTCAGTTTGTTATTCGTGGGTTTTCAGTGTGTTTTATGGCTAAAATTGTGGTGTTTTATGACTTTGTACACTTTGTGGGAAAAATAGACTTTGTAGTCGAACCCCACCCTAATATAATATATAATATAATTTAATAATATAATATATAATATGTAATACATAATATAAATATAAATATAAATATAAATATAAATATAAATATAAATATAAATATATAGAAACGAGATTAGGAGAAAACGACAAAAAGTGTGAGAACGGTGAGAACGCATCCTGGCCGAACACGTGGCGCGGGGCATGATCGGGGTCCGAGGGTTTTTTTTTTTTGTCTTTTTAGTATTCTTCTCCTTTCACGATTTTCGCGTTTGACATGCTTCTTTATTTTTTGTGTGCAAGATAATTTTGGCGTTATGCAGAATTATTAATTATTTAGCGTTTTACTGTTTTTTCTCAGATTTCTTCTCGTTGAATTAATTCTTTTTGTGTCACTGTTATGGGTCATTTTCTGAGCATATGTATCCTGACTAATATTCTGCTTTTGATTGTTTACTTGTGATCAGGATACCGGATCGGGATATTGGTAACACCCTGGTACAATATCCTGGTATTAACTAAATTAACCACATGCAGGTTAGAAGCTTTGGGTCACTAACGGTCAAGTGGACCTCTTCTCCTTAAGACTCGGGCAAACCAGTTACATGAGAGACGTTGAACCCGAAAGACCAGTTCTACAACGTTCGTATGGGGAATATCCGCCGGATCCCAGTTTAGTAGGGTAGTTTGTTAAATTTCTTTTACTATAAATAGATGGGTCGGATCAGATTAAGGCACACAATTTTTCACTTGCACTCTTTTTCTCTAGCTACTAGCAATCACTACACACAAACACTTGTACTTGAATTACCTTGTAACACCTAGTTGATCCGCATCACATCCTGCACTGTATCCTGATATTCGAAGTAATAGAAGAACAAGGCAGCTGCGATTGTCAGCTCCCGAGGTTTTGTGCCGGCGATCTAGATTGATCAAGGGCTTTCCTCGTATATCTCATGTCACCCCTTACATTTTTTGCTCATCGTTTGATCATAGATACAGCTCTATATCCTGAGCCGTATCCTGAAAACTGTTTTTACAAACAACTTAATCAGCATATTTTCGACACATATTTCTAGCACACTTCCTCACTTAACTAATTTGATCACTTAATTGCTTCGGTAATTTTTGACCAAAACAATTTGGCGCCCACCATGGGGCAGGTGGTGCTATTTTTACTAAAAACTTTAGTAAAATCATTACTCGGTTTTCTATTGTCAAAACTTTTTGCTACATTGTTTTCAATGGCCTCGAGATCAAACATGAGCTCTTCCACCATGTCTGCTACAACCTCTGCAACAATTGGTTCGGTGCTTCCACCTCCTCCTCCAAGAATGCAAGCCTCTTCACAGGGAACTGAGAGTCATGTGGCTCGGGATGTTATCCCCGCTCCCAGTGCCCAGGGATCTGGTCCTGTTTTGGCTTCTAATGATGAAATTCTGAATTTGTTTGGTAGTGTACAGGAACAGATGAGGCAGCAGTAGGAAACTAATCGGATGCTGATGAGAGAGATACAACTCTTGAAATCCGGCCCAAGTAGGCCTGCTGAAGAAACTGTCACTCCTTTGCAACCTAGGGCTTTGAACTTCAGTTCTGCAGTTTACACTGAGGATAACCGGGGGAATATTGTGCCTAGCCATTCTCAGAATCATACTCCTGAAATACCCTCCTCGGTCAGGATGTCTACTGTGAGGAGCTCAGGATATGGCCAGAATCCTCAGACTGGTAACGCGTCAAATAATAATAATATTCTTGCTGCTAACAATAGCGGATCTTTTCAGGATGCAGGTATGACGTCAGTATTTACTAGCGAACTTCAGAAATTGAAGGACATGATATCCAGTGTACCTGGGGTGGTCCAGCCAATTCCGGAAGTGTCCCAAGATAGTCACAGGATATCCCGGTTTGCGCACCCTATCTGTGATGCTGAAATCTCGAAAAGATTTCAAACCCCCAACATGAAACTCTATGACGGAACCACGGATCCTAAAGAGCATATCGCCCAGTATAGGGAAAGGATGGAGATCAACCCTATCCCTCCAGATCTCAAGGAAGCATGCCTCTGCAAGGGTTTTGGTTCTACCTTGACAGGATCAGCCTTAAAATGGTTGGTAAATGTTCCTCCTCACTCAATTACTTCGTTTGCTCATTTGGTTAATTTATTTAATAGTCAGTTTTCTTGCAGCCGGAGTTTTGAGAAACTAACCAGTGATCTTTACAGGATAACTCAAGGGCCTCAGGAATCCTTGAGAGATTATGTAAACAAGTTTATTCGGGAATCCTTGGATATCCCACATCTTGATATTGCAACAGCTGTGCAGGCTTTCAAGATGGGATTACAAAAAGATTCTCAGTTTTATCAGGATCTTGTAATGAATCCCTGCAGGAATCTCGACGAAGCTCGTAACAGGGCCTTGAGATATATTCGCCTGGAGGATGACAAAAAGATGCACGAGAGGATGAATTCCACCTCAACCTATGAATCAACCAATAGGAAATCAGAATCCCCATGCAAACCATATCACTCTAAGCCATATGGCAGAAATGACAACAAGAAAGTGAATGCTGTTGAAGATGAGAATCCTGAAGAATATCCTGAATTATCTGAATATTGCTTTTCTGTTAACATACCTGAATTAATGTATGCTATGCAGGGTTTAGGAGACAAAGCTAGGTGGCCTCGAAAGAATCAACAAAAAGCTGATTGGAAGGATAAGTCCAAATGGTGTGCCTTCCATGAAGATTTCAGACATGTGACTGAGGACTGCATTGCTCTAAGAAAAGAAATAAGTTATCTTCTAAGCAAGGGATACCTGAAGGATCTCCTAGGAAGAAAGAAGAATAAGGGTCAGGATACTGAGAAGGATCCTGAACGAGCAGCATCACCTCCTGTGGATGCCAAGATAATCAACTTTATTTCAGGAGAATCCGACATTTATGGGACTTCGTATTCTGCGGCCAAGAGACATGCAAAGGAAGCTAAGGCCGAGAGGGGAGATAAACCAGTCAGGATGACTACCCTCACAACTGATAAAGTGATCACTTTCGACGGTGATGACAGGGATACTGTCCAGGATCCTCACCATGATGCTCTGGTAATAACATTATATGTGGCTAACCATTTTGTACGCAGGATATTGGTGGATAATGGCAGCTCCGTCAACATAATCCAACTATAAACTCTAAAAAGAATGAATGTATCTCCAATGGATATCACTTCGAAATCCACTATGCTTGTTGGATTCAGTGGAGAGGCCAGGAACACAGTGGGAGAGATAAAGTTACCAGTATATGTTGAAGGGGTCAACTCAATACAATGTTTCTGTGTGATGGACTCCCTTATCCTGCTATAACATCATACTGGACAGGCCATGGATCCATTATATGAAGGTTGTGCCATCGACTTATCATCAGTGCATCAAGATCCCTACCCCTTGGGGAGTTGTCACGGTTGATAGTGATCAGCATGAGGCGAAGGAATGTTACTCATCCTCAATGAAATCCTCAGCCAAGCCTAATACAACATAGAAATTAAAGATTCGGGCCCAGGATATCGTGGAGGCTTCAGAGCAGGATGTAAAGAAAATTATCCTAGATCAGAATAATCCGCATATCTCGGTGCTCGTAGGAACCAATATCCCTCAGGATATTGAAGAACAGTTAACTAACTTTTTGAAATGCAGGATGTCGACATTCGCGTGGAAGCATGAGGATATGACAGGCATTTCCAAAAATGTTATAACACATAAGCTCGGTATCGACAAATCATTCAAACCCATCCAACAAAAGAGAAGAAAGTTTGCTCCGGAGCGAAATGTGATCATTCAGGAAGAAGTAGAGAGGCTATTGAAATCTAAAATGATCAGAGAAGTCAAGTTTCTAAGATGGCTAGCAAATGTAGTCGTGGTACAGAAGAAAAATGGGAAATGGAGAGTTTGTGTTGATTACACAGACTTGAATAAAGCTTGTCCCAAAGACCCATTTCCTCTTCCTCATATTGATGCAATGGTGGATGCTACTGCCGGCCATGAGATGTTAACCTTCATGGATGCATCCTCAGGATTTCAGCAGATTCAAATGGAACCTCCGGACCAGGAGGATACTGCCTTCATGACACCAACATGTATTTATTGTTATACTGCTATGCCTTTTGGTTTAAAGAATGCAGGTGCAACATACCAGATATTGGTGAACATGATTTTTAAAGAGAAGCTGGGGGACACCATGGAAGTATACATCAACGATATGGTGGTAAAATCTAAGAAGGCTGAGGATCACCTCCAGGATATTAAGGGAGCATTTGATATCTTGGACCAGTATAACAGGAAATTGAATCCTGCTAAGTGCCATTTTGGAGTGGGGGCAGGAAAGTTTCTAGAATATATGGTGACTAAAAGAGGAATAGAGGCAAGCTCGGAGCAGATTAAAGCTATCTTGGATATCAAATCACCTTCAAATATGAAGGATGTTCAACGGTTAATAGGGCGAGTAGCAACATTGAACAGATTTATCTCAAGATCCTCCGAGAAATGCAAGGAATTTTACGATATCTGGAAGAAAAACAAGAAGTTCGAATGGGGAAAGAAGCATGAAGCAGCCCTTTAGGATTTGAAGCAGTATCTTTCAACTGCACCTCTATTGATGAAGCTTGAGAATGGTGAACCACTGTCCCTATACCTCGCAGTATCAGGGAATGCTGTAAGTGCCGTCCTTATAAAGGATCATGAAGGTCAGCAATATCCTGTCTACTATGTTAGTAAACGTTTATTAGATGCTGAAACTAGATATTCTCATCTAGAAAAATTGATATTAGCCCTAGTTATGGCATCAACAAAACTTAGACATTACTTTGAGACACATAGGATACATGTTAAAACCAATTATCCTGTTAAAAATGTGCTTAGGAAACCCGAGATGTCAGGCAGGATGGCTAAGTGGTCAGTGAAATTAAGTGCTTACGACTTAGTATATGAGCGTAGAAATGCCATAAAGTCTCAGGCTTTAGCTGACTTTGTGGCTGATTTCAGTAGTGATATTCAGGATGAGGTAGATCTAGAAGTCCAACAATTAGGAGAATCCTCAGGATCCTGGACATTGTATACTGATGGTGCATCTAATGTAAGAGGTGTAGGTTTAGGTATACTACTAAAATCGCCATAGGGGGACATATTACCCCAGGCTGTTAGGTGTGAATTTCCTGCTACCAATAATGAAGCAGAACATGAGGCTTTAATTGCAGGATTAGAGTTGGCTAAAAATATGAATATCAAGAATTTGCAAGTATATGTTGACTCCTTGTTAATCACTAGTCATTTTAATGGATCCTATGCAGTTAAAGGTGGGAAGTTAATCGAGTACCTCGATATTCTCAAAAAATTAGCAGGATATTTCGATGTTTTTACACTTGAACAGGTACCAAGAGAAGATAATGTTGAAGCGGATGCCTTGGCAAACTTAGGATCATCAGTCAGGATACCAGAGGGAACCCAAATACCGATACTTCATATCCTGTATCCTGCTGTGGATCCCTTCAAAGCTCAGGAGATAACAAGCATTCAGGATCCTGGTCATGATTCTGAGAAAGATACTGAATCCTGGATGGCTCCAATCATAAGATATCTCAAGGAAGGATACATCCCTAAAGACGAAAATCCAAAGGCATTCAGGATGAAGGTATCACGATTCACCATTATAAATAATGTTTTGTATAAGAAATCTCTTGCAGATCCATACTTGAGATGCTTGAAGGATCCTGAAACTAAGGAAGTGCTCCAAGATATACATGAAGGGGATTGTGGTAACCACACTGGGGGCAGGTCATTGTTCTCAAAAGTATTAAGAACAGGATACTATTGGCCAACAATGAAGAAAGATGCTACAGAATATGCTCGAAGATGTGATGCATGTAAAAGGCACAGTAACATACTACATCAACCAGCTGAACCACTATATCCTATAGCTTCCCCTTGGCCATTCATGAAATGGGGGATGGACATAGTAGGAAAATTGCCAAAGGCTCCAGGAGGAAAGGTTTCCATGTTAGCAATGACTGGTTATTTCTCTAAGTGGGTTGAAGCTGAAGCGTTTGTTCAAGTTAGAGACCAAGAAGTAGTATCCTTCATAAAGAGGAATATCCTGACCAGGTTTGGAGTACCAGCTGAAATCGTTTGTGACAATGGATCCCAGTTTATAAGCAGGAGGACTACTGACTTTTGCAAGAGTTGGGGAATCAAAATGATCACATCTACTCCGGTACATCCTCAAGCAAATGGACAAGCTGAATCCTCAAACAAGATAATTGTCAACAACTTGAAGAAGCGACTAGGAGCTAAGAAAGGAAGATGGGCAGAAGAACTACCCTTTGTTTTGTGGGCTGATAGGACAACATTGAAAAATGCAACTGGCCAAACCCCGTTTTCCTTGGTGTTTGGAGCAGAAGTGGTGATCCCGACAGAAATGGTGATATCTACAGCGAGATCCAACCTCCGGGATCCTGAGCGGAATCCTGAAGTCCTATGCCAGGAGCTGGATACTATTGATGAGACAAGAGACGCAGCAAGGCTAAGGATGGCAGCATATCAACAGAGGATATCTAAAGCATATAACAAGAATATAAGGACTAGAAGATTTTAAGTTGGAGATTGGGTATTGAGAAAGGCTTTTCAGAATACTACTAATCCTGCTGATGGGAAGTTGGCTCCAAAATGGGAAGGACCCTATGAGGTTGAATCAGAATCAGGAAAAGGAGCATACCGACTCAAGAATATGGAGGGGGATATGCTATCGAGATCCTGGAATGCTATACATCTAAAACTCTATTTCAAGTGAGTATGGAATTTAAGTTCTAACTCAGGATGGTATGGATTCTGTCTCTTTTATTAAATTTTAATATTATAACCTGTTTTGAACCCATTACTGACTTAAACATCGGAGGGGTGTTAGCCAGGCTAACACCCACCTTAGCTTACGGTTATTTTGCAGTATACGCTTCGAGATATAGCTCCAGGATACGCACTCAGGATACTTCGAAAGATTAGAGGATTGGCCCCCTCTCTAACGTTTAAGGGATCCTGATCCCTTCACAAGTTTAAAGGTATTCACCTTTCTCACGAATTGGGTTTGAACACCCCGCCTGGAGCGCAAGTTATTCGGGAATAGTTCAAGGTGGCGGGACCAGTTCATGTAAAAGTGGCTGACAATTTCGTTACTATTGTCTATATCCTGAATCCTAAAGGTATATGAGGATTGATCACCCTCTCTCACGAAAGGGTATTTTCATACTCTCTAAGGTTTAAAGGTTATCACCTTTCTAATTTTTGGAGTTTATACACTCCCGCCTGTAGCGCATGAAAATTTGGGATTTTCCCCAGGGTACTAAGGATTTATCTCCAGTATATTTTTGGGTTTTACCCCTGTAACACAAAAATTGTCTAAATAGTTGGAACTGATATTCAAAAGTTTTCTAAGTGTTTATAGACTTCATGCACAGGGGACATTCCTTCTAAAGCAATTGTGTGAAGCTCAAAAGATCAAAATTGGGCTAAGTGTCTCCGACTGGGGACATCTTAGTGGGAGAAATCGCAAAAAGGATTGAAGTTTAATACTAGGGTTACACTCAATTCCTGGTATGATCTTTCCTTTGTGAACCTTACATGAATTGTTTAACTCTGTTTAAGGCTCAAAATATCCTGATAAGGATATATCTTTAGGATATGCCTTCAAAATGTGTTTTGGGATATGACTCAGGATATTCGGTTAGAGTATCTGGGATACAATACTTGGATTTAAAAATCATAGTTAAATGTGTTATCAAAACAAGGTTTATAAGTTCTAAGCAAACTATCTTTTTCCTCTAAAAACTCTATTGTTTGAAATTTTATAGAATAAACTGTTTTAAATTTTTTGACGAAAGATATCGGCTGAGTATCCTGGTCAAGATATTTTCTAAAAGTGATGGCATTAATCTTGCAAAATTAAAATTTGAACTAAGCAACAAAAAATTAGAAGGCAACAACAAACAAGTCAAAAGGAGGTTATAATATTAACATGTCAAAAGTTGTGCTTTTGGTTTCACCTCAAACCGAGGCCCATCCGCCAAAAGCACGATTAGTTTTTACCATACTTACATAACGGTTGAAGGTTTTATCTCAAAACGGGACCTGTCCACCTCTAACCATTACGTCATTCAAAACAGGTTATACTAACCGATGACCAAGGGCTTCATCCTGAAACCCAGGATCCATCCACCTTTAGTCATTATATTGTTCTAATGCGGGAAATATAAATTGTTCAAAGACATGAAATGTAAATTGTTTAAACAAACCACAACCATTGAATTTAAAAAAGTGGGCTCCGGCCTTGGCACGTATATCCATCATCGCCCACTTCGCTGCCTAGGGAGCAGCACCTTCTTGACCAGCAACCTCTTTCCCAGCATCCGCACCAGCATCACCCTTAGGATTCTTCTCAGCATCATCACCAGCATTGACCACCTCCTCTGCCGCCTTAGAAGGCTCTTCACCAGAATGCTTTGTGGGATGTGCAACAGGATGGCCTCCAAGATCCTGTAATTTCGCTTCCCAAGCCTTGACATTCCAGGAGGGGCATTCGAAGCCCAAGGATTTGGCCTCATAAGCCATCCTTAACCTGGCTTGGAGAAGGGAAATAACAACGGATCCTTTGAGACTGTCCGGATAGGAACTCATATCCTGCTGGTATTGAAGAAGAGCGGCATCTAGCTTGGCTTGAGCATCCTCATTGGCTTTGTGAAGGGCAGCTTGATGCTCCTGGGTCATCGCCTTGAATTTATCTTCGTAATGTTGGGACCTGGCGGTAGCAATCGCTCCTTGATCAGCTATACTGGCTTCAGCTTTTTCGAGCTTGATCTCCAGCATCTTATTAAGCTCGCAGGCCTCTTCATATAAGTGCATGAGACGTTCCAAGCCCTTCCGTTAAAGATACAGGTATCAATATAAAATGTGCAGGATAATGGTTAACATTCATGTTCAGGATATCGGATGGGA
This sequence comes from Helianthus tuberosus, assembly GCA_030545235.1. Lineage (NCBI taxonomy): Eukaryota > Viridiplantae > Streptophyta > Magnoliopsida > Asterales > Asteraceae > Helianthus > Helianthus tuberosus. The sequence goes on along the minus strand of CM060361.1, from coordinate 7,811,761 downwards.
TTTTTCACCTGCTTAAGGAATGAAGTGGCTTCATTAAATCCATGGTTTTCGAGAGAGAATGTCTCGGAGGCGGCTGGAGAATCAATTTCTTTTCTCTTCCGGGAACTAGAGGCTCGGGTCCTGGATGCTGGAGAAGCTTTGGGAGCAGTAGTGGTCTTTGAACTGGTAAGCTTTGGTGTGACAAACGACTTTGGCTTAGATTCTTGCTTGAGAGGTACAAGGCTGGAGTAACTATCCAACTCGTCAAGTTGGAAACCTTCGAGATTGACAACTGGTACTGAACAAGGGAAGAAATATTTAGTTTGTGATACTTTTACTTTATATTCACTGTAATTGTGTGCTTACCAGACATCTCTGAGCTTGATTTTTGACTTGAGTTCGTAAGAGACAGGGAGAAGGTTCTTTCACTAGCAGGAAGTCGGTAGATCTCTTTGATCCTGGGCTCTGATTCCACACTTGGGGGTGCTAGATCTCTGAAATTAGCTGCACAAAAACATCAGGATATAAGTCTGGGATATAGTTTAAGGATACACTTGGGGATATTCCTAAAACCCTAGATCCTACCCTTGGTTAACCATCTAACCGGCAGATCAAAACCCTTGTCAATAGAGTCTCTTTTCACGAAAAAGAACTTTCGCCGCCACTGGTCTTCGTTCTTGTTGGCCTTAAGGACTAAAGGGCTCTTGGAGGTGGAGAACAAAAGAAAACGGCTATTACCATGGGACCACAACCGGTATGCTATGGGGAGGTCTTCGATGCACAGGTCAGGGCAGTGACGAGATTTAATCTGGTTCAGCATCATTAAAACTCGTCAAACCATCGACATGGTTTGGGCATAACTAAGGCCGGTAAGCTCAAAGAAACGAGAGACAAAGGGCGGAAATGGATACCGGAGTCCCAAGGAAAAGGGATAGGCGAGGAAGCAGACCCACTCGTTTGACGATGCGTCTGATTGGATTTCCCGATCAAAAGGTCGTATGACTACTCCGGCAGGGAACACACCAGAATTCTTCAGGGCGGCGATATCAGCGTTATTGAGGGAGCAGATTTTGTTTTGAGGCTCTCGTATGAGATTCTGACTTGTTAGGTCTGCGACTTACTCGTTCGACCAGGATCTTGTTCGAGATGCCATAAAGGGTATCGGCTGAGAAATAGAAAAGCCAAAGGAAAGGAAAAACAGAGAAGATAAGAGAAATACCTGAGATCCGCTTGAGGAGTGGTGTCATAATGTGAACTATTTCGGCTAGATATAGGCTGAGTAATAGGGGGTAAAGAGTAAATAGCATCTTGGAAGTTGTACATTGTCATTTCAAAGGTCTCATCGTATTAACTGCCTCGATCCAGGTGATAAAATTTAAAAATATATCTGTTTGAACTCAGAATTCCAACAGGTATATTTTTGGGGACAATTGTTATGGGTCATTTTCTGAGCATATGTATCCGGACTAATATTCTGCTTTTGATTGTTTACTTGTGATCAGGATACCGGATCAGGATATTGGTAACACCCTGGTACAATATACTGGTATTAACTAAATTAACCACGTGCAGGTTAGAAGCTGTGGGTCACTAACGGTCAAGTGGACCTCTTCTCCTTAAGACTCGGGCAAACCAGTTACATGAGAGACGTTGAACCTGAAAGACCAGGTCTACAACGTTCGTATGGGGAATATCCACCGGATCCCGGTTTAGTAGGGTAGTTTGTTAAATTTCTTTTACTATAAATAGATGGGTCGGATCAGATTAAGGCACACAATTTTTCACTTGCACTCTTTTTCTCTAGGTACTAGCAATCACTACAGACTAACACTTGTACTCGAATTACCTTGTAACACCTAGTTGATCCGCATCACATCCTGCACTGTATCCTGATATTCGAAGTAATAGAAGAACAAGGCAGCTGCGATTGTCAGCTCCCGAGGTTTTGTGGAGGCGATCTAGATTGATCAAGGGCTTTCCTCGTATATCCCGTGTCACCCCTTACATGTTTTGCTCATCGTTTGATCATAGATACAGCTCTATATCCTGAGCCGTATCCTGAAAACTGTTTTTACAAACAACTTAATCAGCATATTTTCGACACATATTTCTAGCATACTACCTCACTTAACTAATTTGATCACTTAATTGCTTCGGTAATTTTTGACCAAAACAGTCACATAGTTAATTTTTTGGCGTTATGGCTTTTTTCGATGTCATTTTTGGCATTTTGTATCTTTTTGTTAATAATTCATTACCATAGATTAATATTTTATAAAACTACAATAACAAGAAAATCAAAATAAACTAATAGTCTTCCGTAGGTGGGATTACATCAGAGATGTACCCATCGCTTTGTTCATCACTTTCTTCAGATTCTTCATCATCAAATTTCATTTTTGCGTATAACGCCATTAGCTCGTCTCTTCTTTGCTGCAGCCTAGGGGCGGAGCCACTATTATGTGAGCCGTAGCACGGGCTACGGCTGAAGTCCGTATGCTTAGTGTATTTTATTTTTTATTTTTTTTGGTTTTATACAAATGATACCCCTAAAATAATACAAGGATATCCCTAACCAACCCAAACTTATAAAATAAGGGAGCCCGATTGAAACAATGACCCAATTGATTAGATAAGCCCAGCTGATCAGATTAGCCCAAAAAAAATTACAAAATACATATGGCGGCATTCATCACTCAGGATCTGGAAGAAAACCAAACGTCGCTGGTCATCCTTTACGAACTGGTCTCCTATTTTGCTGCTACCAATAACACTGGTTCGATAAAAAAATCAACAATCATTAGTGGCGACATGTTTGCCGGTAATGAGGCCGTCGCTAATGAACAAAATGTCGTCGTTACGCATGTCGCCGCTATTGGTTATGCTTGTGAGTTTGCCGGAACGTTCGCCGGAGATGGATTTCTAGATTTTACTTTATTTAATGCCGCCGCTATCGTTTCTTTAATATTGTATGATTGCACGGTAAAAAATAATTTTTTTTTGGGATACCCCTGATTTAATGGGCTAGTTCCGCCACTGCTGCAGCCTATTCTTGAATATCACTGCATCCTTGGATTTTGGATCGTTTGAAGGTGTTAAAGCACAGAGTTGTTTAATGATAGATAACAACCCTGTCTTCAACATTTCTTCCATTGGCCTTGAATATTGCACCCCGTTTTGTAGGTTACTTCAAGTGTTCCTTCTTCCTCATGAAATACCCAACTGCTAAGTTTTGGTATATGAGTATCTTCAATGTCATCATCATCTTCTGCTGGAAACTTTTTCTCCAGTCTTTTTATTACAGTTCTCGTTCTTTCACAATCGTTGTCTCTTGGAACCCCAAGGGCCAGGATATCCTTCTGAACATTTTCATTCATTCCCAGCATGCCTTTTATTGTCCTTACCTTTACCCTTCTCCTGCCAGAGAACTTGATGATGAATCGTTTCTCTTTCCTTTCAAACTTCCATGCAATAACCTTAGCCATTTTTAAATTTTTTGGCGTTTTGGAGAATATGTGACATTTTAGTTTTTTGGCGTGTTTGAGCTTGGGTTCTCATGGTCTTCTTTTATATTGACTTTTTTTTCCCGCGTATGAGAGGTATTTATGGCGTTTTGAAAAAGATAAATAAATTTAATATAATAAATGTTAGTAATTATGTTTTCCGTCGTTTCATTTTACTGTTTTTTGCAGTTTACCGTGTTTTGTTTTCAGATTCAACTGTTTTAATGGTCTAACACGTCAAATCTTTTTGACAGCTGTAATTATGACGTTTTGTTTTCCAATGGCAGTTAGATAACTACTGGACTTCTTTTGTTTTATATTCTTTGCACATTGTTCACGCTTTTTTTATAATATTAGTTTTTCAAATTAATTTTATTATAGTTTGGTAGTTTTTTGGGGGCGTTTTTATGGCATTATGGCGTTTTACACGTATTTGCTAATTTTGGCGTTTTATTATATTTTTCTTTATAGCATTAATATTCTTTTGTTGTTTATTAACTGACATTACAAAACAAACAATAGATAAAGAAAAAAAAAAAAAAACAAAGTAGAAGCAATTTATGATTTTAACTCTCCAGTGTCATCAGTCTCTTTTTTCTTTTGAAACTATAAGAAATGTGACAAATAAATGGCGTTTTAGGTTTGGCGTTGTTTATTTTCTTTGTTCATGTGTTGAAGTGTCTTTGTGGATGTTAGAGACATAGATCGACCCCGTGTGGGTGGATGCTATCTGCCTGTGGTCTTCATTGTAATCATTGAGGCCAAAGTAGCATTTACACTGGTATAGGTCTCTTCTTATCATCCAAACCTTCTTCAGGAACAAAGATGACAGTATGACATATGGGTGTCATCAGTCCCTCTTTTTTCAATTTTGTCCATCTCATGCAACAAAATCTTACTACACTCACATAATAAATCATTAAATGAAGCTTCATGCAGAACATTACTGAGGATCAAAGAAAAGATTTTTGCTGTGGTATTTTTTGGCGTTTTACATTGAGTTGTAAATTTTTTTAGCAACTACTGTGTGTTTTTTTGTGTTTTTTGGTGTGATAAACGGAAGATGGTGAGACGTTTCTATTTATAGATTTTTTTGGCGCGTAGTTTAGGCGGGATGTTAATTTTATAACAAAAAATGTAATTAACATTTTCCGGATGTAAGCTTTGACGTTATATATAATGGCGTTTCATATTTTTTGGCGTTTTTGTATCCAGAGAGCTTAAAGAATAACATAGTAAAAAATACGCAGTGATAAAATTGGCGTTTTGTATTTATTTGGCGTTTTATTTTTCAATGGTGTTTTATTTGAGGAATGGTTTTTTACTTTTTTACCCTTAATGAATCGCGTCCACGTAATAAAATTGGTGTTATTTACTAAAATGCCACCGCGCCAATCTAGTCTATAGATTGTTTTGATCGGACGATCAATAAGCGTTCTCACCGTTCTCACACTTTCTATGGTTTTCTCTAAATCCCGACCCTAAATATATAATATATAACGCTGTTAAAAAAAGTTAATAGTTATGTAATTTGCCAAAAAAATCACTTTTAAAGCACCATAAATCTACAAACGACCGTTGAATACGCATCGAAATTCCTAAAAGTTACTTTTGTTTCAAAGAACAGCTTCTTTCCCAATCACACTTCAATAGCTTTTAAACTTTGCTTGTTTAAAATAAATAAATAAATGTTTATTCACTTGTGGAAGATGTCACGGTGGTAACGGGAGATAAAATCCCGTAAGGGTGTCTGGAGTGGGCGGCAAACCCACTCGGCAAAGCGGTTTACCGCGCGGTAACGCCGCCGCAGGTGGGTTTTGCCGATCGGTAAAGATGGAGAGGCGGTGAACCTTCACTGAAGCGGGGAGAGGGAGAGAAGGAGAGAGAGAGAGGGGGGTGTGTGGTGGGGTTCATGCCTTCTCAACCAATCACACCGTTTTCCTTTTTTTTAAATAATTTACCAATTCATGAAGTGTCTAACCATTGCCAACGCTTTTCAGCATAATTTACCAATTCATGGAGAGAGAGAGGGGGGGTGTGGTGGGGTTCATGACACACTCTCATTGGTTGATTTTGAAGTTTACCACTCTCAAGTGTTTAACCACTCCTTATACCCTAACAAATGGTCGCGGTGTGATTGCCGCCATGAGTTTATTGGATTTAAATAATTTTAATTTTCACCAATTATTCGATAACACTTTGAATTTTTTATTTGTACCACATCACTTCTAATTTTCAACTTATTGGCCGGTAGCAATTCCAAACTAACTCAACATTAACCCAGTTTGTTGACATTAGCTGCCACATCAACAAACTTGTGCCACATCAGCTGACACGTCATAAATAATCCATGTCAGCTGCCACGTCAATACACAAGTGTCACATCAACAAAAAACTAACTGGGATAGGGTTCAATTATTTTAGGAGTGCTATCGGCCAATAAGTTGAAAGTTGGTAGTACGTTG